>OX421855.1:14720000-15920000 GCA_949127965.1 Pandemis corylana | reverse complement strand
CCGCGACCCTGGCCGTGGCGAGCAGCGCGAGGGCACCCAGCGCGACTGAAACCCGCGCGCATGCGCCTTCGCCTTTCCAGCGCCATTTCACCGTAAAGGAACACCTGGAATTTAGAAAAGAATGATTTTGCAAATAGGCCGCAAATAGGCTCTTATTTTGATACAACGGTGCTTTCGGAAAGACCATCATTGCCAAGAAGAAAGGCACAGTAAGAAAGTTGGCTTGGATAGATTCCGTCTAAAACGCAAATCGTCCAAGATGCAGCCGTAGACGGGTTTTCAGAAGTGCAGTGTTATTGTTATTAGATATAGGTACTGTAAAGTGTTAAGCAACCTATAAGTAGAGGAGTGGCTAGGTACGGTCAAGTGCAAAAATAAGTATCGATACGAACTTCTCAAAAATATGTCCCACGACCTTATTACGCCGGTGTAAGAGTGTATGGTACTTATTTTTGAAACTTTGACTAGATGTCATATTATTACACTTGACTGTACATATACATACATAAATCACGTCTTTATCCCTTACGGGGTAGACAGAGCCTAAGGTAACAAGACTTAAATACCACGTTTAGCATGGTTGTGGGCACGGGAGAGTACTTGTTCTCCACGACTTGACTTCACCATATCGCGGAGATAGCAAAGTAAAGTTATTCAATTGTGGGGAGTGTCACAGTAGACATCCCCCTTTATGGGTAGCAAGGTAAATGTTTGTTTATCAACCAGGGTTTATGGGGCTCACCTAGCAACCGGCCAGCACTTGTACAGGTCGAAGGCGACGTTGAACAGCAGCGCCGTGAGCCCCGTCTCCTTGGCCAGCATACTCAGCGCCGCCAGCGCCACGCTCCACCAGGCTCGGTGCACCCCCGAGCACCTGCAAACACAGAATAGTTATAGTTAGACGGTCAATATTATCGTGATAATGGTATGTCATAGGACCGTGGAATTCAAAATAATCGGAGTCGCTACAATACGCTTCAATATTTTGTGATAATAATATATGGATTGCGATATGCATGGAGCAGACAATAACACCATTTAATCAAAAACTTGCGTGACACCTAAATATGATGAGCGTCAGATATGACATAAGAGTTATCAGAAACTTATCACAGATTGGTAATTACCATAGAAATCTGTCACATTGGTAGTTTCAAAAAATACATCTAAAAGATCCCTTGGCGGCCTACATACACATATACAAATCACGTCTTTATCCGTTACGGGGTAGACAGAGCCTAATGTAACAGATACCTTCAGGCCACGTTTTTCAAGATTGTGGGCGTATAGGTGGAAAATGGAATCAAAATACTGATGGGTTGCTAGCCGCATCGCCTATAACATGATTCCTATGATTTTCGCCCATTCCCTCGATGGGCTTTTACCATCTGCGTGCGTAAGCAACTCGTACATTCTATGTTTTTTCTTTGCTCCCAGACCAGCACGGAAGTTGGCGGCCTAGGTATTTGAAAAACAACCGTTTTGATTTTTGATAATGTTATCAGACACATCAGAGTTTTCAGAAACTTAACAGAACTATTTAACTGTCTGTCAAAATGACATGATATATTATACGCTTGTTGTTAAACGTGATTGTACAACTCAATCTAAGAACGAAATAAAATATGCATTCAACCTTCTCGTCTTAAACATTGATAAACAGAACGTGCCCAGAATTGATAAGACACTTTGCAAGTCCGTACACATCTCTGAATTTCCTTCTTAAATTCACGCAGATTCTATTCCTTTACTTACAACAATGCAATCTAATTGCATCGCTTTGCTACATTGGTATTCGAATTAAAAAGGCGCTACAAATTTTTTAGCAGTAACAAAAAGTCATCAACGCCGGGTGCAATTCTCGAACCCGAGCATTTTCATTGTGCCATCGTTCCCATTCAACGAGAATAGTTCCTTTTTTGCCACTGAACGTTCGCTTTGTTTCCAATAGCCCGATCACTCATTCCTGGTGCTATTTTTATCGCGCGAAATTTATATTTTCTCTACAGCGTTCCATTTGGCTTCTGCTAATTCCTGGCGCGAAGTGACGTAAATAGGGATTACCTTTGGCATCCCTTTTAAGCCTTTGCTTTGTGTAAAAGTGTTAAGTAAAAGCAAGGCGTTGAACTAAATTTCGCACCTGATGTTAAGCCTTTTCGATTTTTTATGCAATCCTACTACCTATGTCTACTGACAAAAATTGCTGTCCATAAAATGTTTGCGATGTTTGTCACGCATGGCCCTTCGTATGGTCAAATATTTTTTTGTCTAACGTATTATTCTGTCGAATGATAGTTTGAGCAATTCTAAAACAAAATAGCACCCCCTCAATTTTCAATTTTTTACGAATTTCATGCTGTTCCCACGAAGAATCACTAGCTCTTTTCATCCCTGTGGGAGAGTTGAAACACTCCGGAAAAAATTCAAGAGGCCCTCTAATATTCTCCAAAACTACAGTTTGGACAAATATACCTATTTTTTAACCTTTCTAGTGTGTGCTTATAAAAACCTGCCCACAAGAAACATCAAGTTATTTTATTTAAAATCCAAGGATCCAAGATGTCGCATGAAATTTTGACACTATTGACACTAAAAATATTGTTGGGTGTCGTCTTCGAGTAATTTGGTGGTTCTGAGTCCGATTTTGGCATATTTTATTGGATCCTAGATGGAGGATGACACTTTGACACAAAAAATATTAATGGGTGTTGTTTTCGAGTAATTTGGTGGTACCTGAACCCGAATTTGGCGGATGACATTGGAACACTATTGGCACAAAAATGTTGATGGGTGTTGTTTTCGGGTAGTTTTGTGGTCCAATCCCTTGGAACTTAGTCTGTCTTTATCCCTTACGGAGTAGACAAGAGCCCAAGGTAACAACTTCTAAAGGCCACGTTTGGCAATATTGTGGGCGTTTAGGAAAGGGGACACAAAATAGTGATGGTTTGCTAGGTGTATCGCCTATGAAAATGAAAATGAAAAATGATTTATTATCACAAAGTTTTAGCACAACAATTTTAGTGGCTGGAACACCCTTTTAGGCTTAAGAAAGCCTGTGCCAGGGCGCACCGCTCCTCCCTTGCATACAATTATGATCATGTGTATTAAAGAAAGACTTCATTATGTTTTTTTTATATATAAAAATTTGTGCTTGAACAGAGTGATAATATAAAGTAAAATCGGGTAACTATTTGTTAAAAATCTAACACAGTATAAATTGCTGAGCATGATAGAAGATGTTTTAATATAAGTGTGAGTGTATATAACTAATTACTCTTATTTATAATATTAATAGGATTGAGCCTATAACATGATTCTAAAGATTTTTGACCATTCCGTCAGCGGAGTTTTTAGTTTTAGGTGTGAGACAACAAATACCTTTTGTTCCGCGTCGTATTCGGCCAAAAATAGCCTGAAAGAAAATATTGAAGGGTTTGTTTCTGTAAAAAATGTAATTAACCGAAGGAAAACAGCGTGGGAGTTCCCTTGAGTAATGATGGAGGCAGACGTCACGATTTTCCTGCATCATTAAACGCTTTTAATGCTATTCTTAGACTTCCTCAGGGCATTGATTTCCTATTAACTACCTACTAACTTACTACCTACTTGTCATCATTATCATCTCTAGCCTATATACCTTCCACGGTTTACAATCATTAAATTTGCTAAACAACTTTTCACAAACACGTCATTTGACAACCTTTTATTTTCTACTAAACTATTGACTTTTTGGAAAAGTTATAAAACAAACCTAACCTAACCTAATATGAGCCACGCCTAAATTTTTTTCGATTTAAAAAAGTTGTCAAATGATGAGTTTGTGAAATGATGCATTTGCGAAAAGTGTTGTAGCAGATGATAAGATCCTACCTCCCACTGGACACAGGCCTCCTATCAGAATGAGAAGGCTTTGGCTATAGTTCCCACGCGACCTTCGGGGCTTTCACTTCACACACACCATTGCATTTCGGTACACACTTTTAATTTAGGTACAGCCTTGCGTGTGTCTTGCGGTCTCATTCAGCTGCAGAAAAAAGGAACCAGTATGGTTACCGCTATTGAGGGAGATAGGGGGGGGGGGGGGGGGGTTTTCTCTGCAGCTGACGGTACTATTTATTAGACTAGCTTCTGCCCGTGACTTCGTCTGCGTAGAATTATAAGTACATAATGGTTTCCTCTTGAACCACTCTATCTATTAAAAAAGCGCATCAAAATCCGTTGCGTAGTTTTAAAGATCTAAGCATATATAGGAACAGACAGCGGAAAGCGACTTTGTTTTAAACTATTCAAGTAGTGAAGAATATGATGCTTGGTTACCTCTTTCACTTAGACTTGTATGAAATATCAGTAGATCAAATCTTGCAAGTAAAATTTGATCCACTTCTGGTCCCTATTCCACCAATGCGACAGTAGTCGCTGACAAGTGACAATTCTATTTACATTACTTGACAAAAATCCACGCAGTGCTTGCACTGCTGTGTTCCGGTGTGGAGAGTAAGACAGCCGGGGAAATTACGGGCACAAGAGGCATTGCATCTTAGTCCTCTAGGTTGGCAACGCATCTGCAATCCCTCCGGGGTTGCGGGTGTCTATGGGCCGTGGTGATCACTTACCATCAGATGACCCACTTGCTCGTTTGCCTTCCTATTCATATAAAAAAAAAAAAAAACGCCGGTTGGCTTCATATTCACTACGCATTTCATGTCCAATTGTCACTTGTCACCGACTTCTGTCGACACGTTGACAAATCGACTTGTAAGGAAAAGACAACAAATTGGGGTGCGAGTCGGGTTGCCTCCACGTGTGGTCAAGAGCTGCGGTTCGTTTTTGGATCTGTCCGAGGGGAAGAGCAGTGCTTGGTCCGGTGCACCCTGGGCTAATGATTACCTGGCTGGTGGCTAAGAGTCTTTGAGCGTGTTACCGTACAACGTTGCCGACATTTTGTCACAAGATTTTTGAATTATATTTTTGTTACTTTGACATTGGCGAAGTTGTCGCTATAACGACTTGATACACCACAAATAAGAAGAAGAAGCAGAAAGACCAAATTGTAAGTAAAGTCAGTTAAAAGGCTTGCATTAAAAATAAAATTTGAAATGACCATAGGCTCTGTCTACAAGGGATAGCGACGTGATGTGTGTGTGTTAATAAGTTGTAAAATACCATACAATAAGATTGAAAAAGAACACCCAAAGTTGACTGTACGGAATCCTCGTCAATTTAAAGTTCCCAAATGACGGTTGAAATCCATATTTATCCCGATACCCGTAATGATTCCGATTCCCCGCTGATTGGGGATCGTATTACCCTCATTACCGGAATATCTATTTGCCGGATCCCCTGTACAGAATTTTTACCCTTTCCAAATACCTTTTTGTGAATATCTCGTAATTTATGTAATTTCTTTCCGTTGCCCAATTTAAGGTTTATTCGAGTTTACGTTAAATTGATTTTTTGGGTGTTAGTCAACACTTCGTCCGTCTGCTTTTCCGGTACTAATTTAATGAAGATTACAAATACATACATACATACACATATCACGTCTTTATCCTTTACGGGGTAGACAGAGCCTAAGGTAACAAAACCCTAAGGCCACGTTTAGCATGATTAAGGGCGTATAGCTGGAAAGGGAAATCAAAATAGTGATGGGTTGCTGGCCGCATCTCCTACAACATGATTCCTAAGACTTTCGCCCATTCCCTCGATGGGCTTTTATCATCTGCGCGGGAAGAGAAGCAACTGGTAAATTCTATGTTTTTCCTTTACTCCCAGACCAGCATGGAAGATTACAAATGCAACAATTAAAAGCGGCCGAATTAGGCAAGATAAATATTGGGGTCTCAGCACCGAATATCTGCCTGAGCTGGAAGCGGAGGAAACTGTACAGCACCTAATCCTGAACTGCCCCATTTTCGCGAGAGAGAGGTACGATGTCGAGCATCTAATGGATGTAAAGTTGAGAGCAGAGAACCTACCAGGGGTAATAGCAAGTAAAGAAAGGGACATTTTCTTAGGTTTTTGTCGTAAAATTGTAAGTAAGGTAAACAATAGAAATAAGGTAGTATAAGAGTATGATAGCAACATATAATAAGTATATGGATGTGTTATCATACATCAATGAATAGTAGTTTAGTAATAGACGTAGATAATAAAGAAAGATAGAATAAGTGAAATTGTGAATTCGATGGTGTTTCGATGCAAATAAAAACAGTAAACGTATCCCATAACCCGCTCTCCCAATAGCATTAAGTTAAGAAAGTGAGATGATGTATGACAAAGTGGACAGATTACAAGATGGAATGGAGTGATAAAGAGGCCGGAATGAAGGAAAATAAATAACATGGATAATTAAATATTCAGATGATAAGGTAGAATAGATAGAATAGTTTAAAGGGTGAATAGAATAACCCAAGCAAGAAAGAAGAAGAAAGTAAGAAAGAAAAAGTATGTCGCATGAAAGTACGAGCAGTAGAAAATGATGGAACTGGAATGAAAGAAGATAGTAGACATAGGCTCCAATCACGCTGGAGGTAGTGCATTAAAAAAAAATATATATATCTGCCTGAGCTGGAAGATCAATTGCTGGATTCGTAACTTTAAAAAACACTGCGGTTCATGTTTTTAAACAAGTTACTCATCCAGCAATTGGCTACTTCCCAGGCCTCGGCATTAATGTATTATAATACAAATAATGAAATAAATCAGTCAGATTTTTTGGTGTCTAAGTAACTAACCAATATAAAATGACCTCACACCGCATACATTTTGCTTACGAGCAGGGCTCTTTTAACGCTGGTTTTTATTAACTCGGCAAAGTACGGAACTCCCGTTGCGCGACACTGGTTCGCTGCCCGGGTTTTGTTGAAACTACCAACTTTGATAGTTATTAGGGTATATCATTCATAGTATTCACGCGCCACGTAATTTGACGCGTGTAGCCCACGGCTTACAACTATTAAGACGACGAATGCCAGGAGTAAAAGCGTGCCGGCAACTTTTCGGGCAAACCGCAAGTTATTCTCTAAGCCAAGCCCAAAGCCGATCCCAAACTGCCAAGACACGAGGGAAATGTGGCCAAGTTTTCTATACAGGCGCGCGTTCGGATTGTGGCGAGTAGTTGTGCCAGTCAACGCACTTTCCAAGGGATTGGTTACTAATATTATGAATGCGAAAATGAAATTGCTCCACCAACAAGAGCCTAGCTACACATCAACGGATAACTCACGTATAAAAAGTCGAGAGATGCTCGGTCGGAACAGTGTTTCGGACTATTTCGTAGTCCTTCCTGGAGCGCTCGCCCCGGCGGCAGCGAAACGAACACTGCGCGCCAGCATAACTCGACTTTTTATACGTGAGTTATCCGTTTGTGTCCCTAATATAATACTCCTTTTAGCCACTCAAAGGTTGACTGGAAGAGATCCCTTAAAGGGATACGTCCGCCTTTGTGCATGTATCTCAGTGTTTGTCAATTGTATTTCTCTTGTTTATTTTGCACAATAAAGAGTTTACACACATACATACATATTATGTGTAATTATGATTAAGTCTCACGGTAGTTTCATGTTGAAAGAGCCTAGCTCTTGAGTTTGAAGAAGAAACAGAAGCTTCCAAAATTAATAGTACATTACTGCAGGCTTATTACCTAACTCGCTCATAATCGCCATCGTGTTCATTTTGACAGTTCTTGTATGAATGTGACAGCTAGCTGATTCCGATGCCAATTGTCAACCCATACATGAACTGTCAAAATGAACACGATGGCGATTGCGAGCGAGTTAGGTAATAAGCCTACAGTAAGTGAGCCATCCTGGACAAATACGAGTCCAGGGTGGCTATTACGGTCGAAGCAAGTATAGTGCTTTTCTTAAAAATGAAACTAGAAGATTTAGTAAAATAAAAGTATATTAAAAAAATTAAGAAATATATGGAATGTGACGTTATTCATGTTGTTATTAAAATGAAAATAGTTTTCTTTCGTTTCCCGCTTTTTTTTTACTTCATAGGGCTTCATAGGGCAATAGGTACGAAACCAATAAAATTGTCTATTTTTATCTAGTCTTATTTTTTGGCCTTGCATATATGCAGTTTACGTAAAATAGTATTGCAACTAATTATAGGTAGGTACTTATTTTGAAACCTGTACACGTCCGCATAACCTCTTCCGTTAATAAAAAAAAAACTGATACTGGACGGCCCTAATAACGACGGGTACTTCCAAATTCAAATATAATGGTATGTTATGGATTTTCATACAACTTTACTGAACACTTTTTGATTCCAAATTCAAAATGACTAGTCATCCAGCATGTTCAACCTTCTGGCTCCTTTTCACTAATGTAAAGGCCACATTTCACAGCATTTTTAAGAAAAATATTTTTTCCTTAACACTTTATTAGAAACAAAAACATACCGTTAACCGCGGTGCCTTTGATAATTTTGGGTCTACTTTGATCGTTTTAAAATCGATATTGTATCGGTATTGTATCTAGTAGCTGGCTTTTTTAGGTATGTGTGTATGTGTCTATTTATATCTCCATTTATTATAAATTTGTGTTTCATGTATAATATATTATGTATTTCAGTACTTAGTATTAATATACTAAGTACTGAAATACAAGATATGTTACATGAAATACAAGATATAATACAACATATATTAATATATATGTTCTAAATTGCACCACTTGCTCAGATCTGTTCTGTTCTCCAGTCCATTATGGTTGCCTGGAAGAGATCGCCCGTAGCGATAAGGCCGCCTATTGTTACCTTGTAATATTCTGTATACCTTTTTTTCTGTTTTGGTTGTTATATGTGGTGTTCAATAAAGAGTTATTGTATTGTATTGTATTGTATTGTATTGTCCATATACGGTGAATGTTTGGCATGTAGACGCAAATGAAAATTAATGATTTCGTAATTACACACTAAAGAGTTTACATACATACATACATACATACATTACAACTACTTTTTAAAGTCACCCCGTAAATCAGTCACCCAGGTTTACGAAATTCCAACAGCGAAAGCATAGCGCCAACATCACAACACGCGCCGGCGCAATTAGTTCTCAATGAACTAAACCAGTTTAATTGATTAAGTGATTACATGCTCAGCTGTCTGGAATCGGGCTCATGTGGGATTAGTGTTAACAGGTACATTCTAACGTTAGCACTGTTCAGATGTAAATTGCTGCCTACGTGTTTGTTTTTGGCTTCAGGGATACGATGAGATGCTGATGATGTTGATGTTGTTGTGGGCACGCAGTGGCGTAACTATAGGGTGGCAGGGGTGGCAAAATGCCAGGGGCCCCTAGCTCTACGGGGAAGGGACTCCACTGGAAGGGACGCCGATGCACTTCTTTATATTGAAGAACTAGCGACCCGCCCCGGCTTCGCACGGTATATTATGCATGTACTATATATATAAACCTTCCTCTTGAATCACTCTATCTATTAAAAAAACCGCATCCAAATCCGTTGTGTGGTTTTGAAGATATCGCACCTTTAGAACGAAACCGACCTAAACCAAAAACGCAACTTTTTGGGAAAACGTGTCTAAAGTTTTGAAATACCGTAAGTGTAATGTTTAACTACCTTTATTTCCAGGACCAAATAAGATACGGAGCAATTTTAAATTGCAAAGTATAGTTTAATTATTGAACTTATTAGTTCACATGAGAAATTGTGTATATTTGTAAATTCAGTACTAAAAAAAAAACTTTTTTTAAATCTAGCCATTATAAGGTCACTTTATGATTGAACTTTTTGCTACTTATTTGACTTAATGCGAATCAAGTCATTTTTGTATTACGTAACATAGCAAACTGTTTGACCAAATGTGGTTTAAGTCGTTTTTCTTAAGAAATAATTTTGTGTCATTAAAAGTAAGGTCAATTTGGAAGAACAGATTCAATAAAATTCAAGACTGTTACTTATTATTTATTGAATTGCACATGGTAATAAAATTTGTTTTTTATAACATATCAAAGAAAAAACTTAAAAATAAACTGAAATCAACACAAAACTAGGTATCTCTTTTAACTAAAATAAAGTAGTCTTCTAAAAATGAAATGAAATAGAGTGGTTTTCATGATTGTGTTACCTAAAGAATATTTTTAAAGTACCTAATCGACGTAATAATGGGGTGTAATTTTTTTTCGTAAAAGTTCATTCAAACCTTTTTTCTTGTTTTAGGTTAGCGGTAGTTTTGCCTGGTACTCTTTATTTATTGTTATATGCTCAATACCTGGCTTTTCTTACGATAGTTCCTCATGTTGATTGATACTCATAAATCTATCCTGAGTGTATGAGTTTTTATAGAATAACGTAAAGGGTTCAGTTTTAACACATCGCAACACCTTGATGTTATTCCATAAGACCTGAACACGGCAATCGTCTTCGTTGAAATTGTAACCCCACTGCTTTTTCAGAGTTTTCAAGTTCAAGACACGGTCATAACTAAGTTCTCAGATTCTAAACGGAGGCCTATTTTTCTTAGCACTCTTTATCAGAGCAATATACTCGTGAGCTCATGAGCTTCCATGCTGGTCTGGGAGTAAAGAAAAAACATAGAATTTACCAGTTGCTTCTCTTCCCGCGCAGATGGTAAAAGCCCATCGAGGGAATGGGCGAAAATCATAGGAATCATATTATAGGCGATGCGACTAGCAACCCATGACTATTTTGATTCCATTTTCCACCTACACGTTCACAATCTTGCTAAACGTGGCCTGTAGGTCTTGTAACCTTAGGCTCCGTCTACCCCGTAAGGGATAAAGACGTGATTTATGTATGCGTGTGCATTGGCCATGATTTTTTATTTGTTTTAATCTCCTTTTCTATCAGTGAATGCAGATTCTCACCCTCACTCTGAGTGTATCCCCTTATGCAAGACATAGGCGTTATACTTTTTATGTTCGTGAATTGTGACAATGCCTAAGCGTACATACATGCTATATATTTGTTATTATTTTTGCCGGCACAGTTGTCTGAATAAAAAGTAACATCTATAGGTTTATTTGCAGACCTTTCATTTACCTTTTTTAAATAATCTAACACACACGAACCTATTTCATTTGCACCTCTTCTAGCTTGTCTCTCATCTCAATAGTAACAATAAACATTTCCATATGCACCCAGGTCCTCAGCATCACTGTTATTAGTCATTTTGTTTCGTTCTTTTCGTTAACACAGTCATAGTGAAGTTTAATCAGTTTAATTTCGACACATAATAAAAAGAGATGGTTTCTCCGGTAGTGAAAAGTACAAGGTTGTTTCATACTACAAACAGGAACTTCTTTTTTTTACTTTGACTGGGACGTGTAAGCTTGTCCAAAATTTCTTAAGGTTTTAATAATATTCTGCTTCCATTTTTCATGATTACGTGGACGTTTCCTAGGCCCTTCGTTTGCTCCAATAGATTCGTTGTAGCCACTCTTTGACGGTTGCCATTCCATGTCAATGGTGCTTGTTGATGGTGAGTTAACCACTTCGCTTAAAGGAGGACAAGTTTCAACATTTTCGGTATATGTAGGGTCGTCATCACTCAGATCGGGATCGCTTTCAAATTGGTTAACAGGTGATGTGTGATAAGAGATTAAGAATTCCTAAGCCAACATTTGACATGAACTGGCGCACGGTGCCTTAATGTGGGCACTTACAGTTTGGGATATAGTATCATGATTATTACTGTTCGCACTTGTAGCAGCAATTTTAAAACTTGCGTTCGAGTTGGAACTTGATGATGATGACGAGCTGTTGCTGGATGAAGACAAAGACACGCTACTGCTTCTAACAAGTACTTGATTTGGCTGTGATTCAAAGCACCAGCCACGGTTGTATCAGATTCTTCGGCTATAACATTTTTTGGAGTCAACACCGTCCTGCGATCCATTTCAATCATATTAACACGGCTAGAAGTCTTCAGTATTTCACGATCTGGAGTATTTTCGAGAAACAAATCGAAGTGTTTTCATAATTATTTATTGTATCCTGCAAGTACACACAAATACCAAAACTCAAAACCAGCAAAAGCACCACAAAGCATTGTACTACCCAATATTAGTTACAAACAAGCAGCAAGTAAGTAGAATTCGTTAAACCCAATCTGTGCACGCATGCGTTAATTCACAACTAGCATTTCACCATCTTTTTGCACAATCTAGTCAAAATTAGCATACACTCATGTGTCATACCAATATAATAAACACAGATTTCGACGAGTAGTATGTAATTGCATTTATATTACTAAGTAATTCATTGTAGGTATACTAGACAGTCATAATATAAGCACTCAGACAATTGAGCTTACGTTATTTTTGCAGACACCTGGCCTAGTGGTTAGAGAACCTGACTATGAAACTTGAAGTCCCGGGTTCGATCCCCAGCCGGGGCAGATTGTATGAAAAAGCGAATAAAGAAGTATTTATATTTATCCATATAAGTATGTTTATCCGTTGCCTGGTACCACAAGCTTTGCTTAGTTTGGGGCTAGGTCAATTGGAGCAATTTGTCCCAAGATATTTATTTATTTATTTAGTTATTTTGTGAATAATAATATAATTTTATAAGGAATTCATTAAATACCTGTTGTATCGTCTGAACTTCATCTCTGTCGTCTTTTTTTTCTTCCGCGGGTTTTCTAAGATAGTTAAAGTCATTCTTTTCATCCTGTTACCTTTATCCAGCTATAGTGCAACGAACTAAACTATTGACCTAAAAATAAGAAGTTAATTTATTTGTTGGAATACAAACGACTTATGTAATAAAAGGTCAGTGTAAACCGTAGCTGTGAAAATACAATACAGGTCTAATTCTTAATTGTACGTGAAATCGTGTGAAAAGTTTATTAGAACAATGACTCAACAATGATTGAGTCAAAAACAAGCCAGTAATATTTATTAACAAAGTGTCACAAATCGCAATAAGTCAAGAACACTATCAAAAATCTCGGAAGAGTAATGACTTAACACAAAACGAGGCCCTTTTGTTATATAATTCAGACTTAATTCTTACCTTACTTTTCGGAGTGATTTCGACCTAATCACGAATGAATCACTTTTTTGGCGGCAGATCGACGTGGTTCGCGTACAGCTATGGTATTATTACTAAATATGGCGTTGCCGTTACGTCGCGCGGGATGAATTCCGCGAGTAAGAAAGAGACCGATATATGTCGTCCATGCTGTTCTAGCGTCATTGGGTCAGTTTCTGATTAAAGACTTGATGCAATATGTAATTTTGAGTCGATCTGTGGTGCTAACTCATTTTGACGATTTTTTGAGTTAGGTCAGTTTCGTTCTAAAGGTGCGATATAAGCATACATCGGGACACGGGACAGAAAAAGCGACTTTATTTTATACTATGTATTGACTGAAGAGCCCCATCTGACGAATTTGCCACGGGCCCAGACGTTATAGTTACGCCACTGTGGGGACGCCTAGCTGGATCAGGCGGGGTGTCGATCCGCTGTGGCGATCATTCAGCCCAGTTCCCCTTGGTTGGAGAGGGATACGATGAGACTTAGCAATTAGCTAGAATTCCAGCTTGGCACATTGGCGAATTCTTCCATGCTGGTGGAGTAAAGAAAAAAACATAGAATTTACCAGTTGCTTCTCCTCCCGCGCAGATGGTAAAACCCCATCGTGGGAATGGGCGAAATTCTTAGGAACCATGTTATAGGCGATGCGGCTAGCCATCACTAATTTGATTTCACTTTCCACCTACGCCCTTAATCATGCTAAACGTGGCCGTAAGGTTTTGCTACCTTAGGCTCTGTCTACCCCGTAGGGGATAAAGACGTGATTAATGTATGTATGTGCTGGCCAATATTTCGCTCAGCGAATAAGCATTGCCATACAACGTGGCAATGCTGCCAGCCTTCTCCACCCTCCCCATTAGCGGCGATTTGGGAGATTTTTTTTATCTTTAATAATAGTTTTAGCTAGGTTTAAGTTATTTTTAAGTTTTGACTGTTCTTTATTGTTTTCTTTTTCTTTTTCAATAAAATTTTTTGTACACGGCAATATAATCAGGTAAGCACCTACGCACGCTCGCGTCGTATCTATCCTGCTTACCGAATAGCTTTGCTGTGTGTACATTGGCGAAATCATCACATTAAAAAAAGAAGAAGAAGGGCCCCGTTTTACCCTTGGGGAACCCTAACTAGCTCCAAGGTTTCTGGCAAGTAACTCGCCAGTCCGAACGCGCCGCCGCCCCACTCCAGAAGCCTCGCACAAAGCCGGCCGAGCTGGACATAACAACATTCCAGTTTTCCTTCCAGCCCGAATAATTAAAGATCCCGAGGGACTGTTCGTCTAAGTGGCACGTCGAGAGTTTGCCTCAAGCAGGGAAATTAGGGCATTTCAGATATTCGCGCAATACGTTTTGCATTTTTACAAACTTGCAAGCAGACGACGTTATATTTACAGATGCTATACGTTTCGATTCCCCTTTCCATCCATACGCCCGCAATCATGCTGAACGTGGTCTTTAGATCTTGTCACCTTAGGCTCTGTCTACCCTGTAAGGGATAAAGACGTGATTTATGTATGTATGTATATTACTATTACATGCTGGTCTGGGAGTTAAAAAAAATCATAGAATGTACCTGTTGCTTCTCTACCCACGCAGATGGTAAAAGCCCATCGAGGGAATGGGCGATTATAATAGGAATCATGTTATAGGCGATGTGGCTAGCAACCCATCACTATTTTGATTCGATTTTCCACCTATACGCCCACAATCTTGCTAAATGTGGTCTGTAGGTACCTGGTACCTTAGGTTCTGTCTACCCCGTAAGGGATAAAGACGTGATTTATGTATGTATGTATATTACTATTTTTTTTTATCACTATTTTGATTCCACTTTTTATCCACACGCCCACAATCATGCTAAACGTGGCCTGGTAGGTCTTGTTACCTTAGGCTCTGTCTACTCCGGGGTAAAGACTTGATTTGTGTATGTGTTTATGTAAATTACTAAACTGACTACTAAAGACTTTATACGTCTCTACTGTAGACTAATATAAGTTAAGTAGAATTTAAGCTTAACGTATTTTGGTCGTCGGTTCACCTAGTAGGAGCTTGCCAGCACTGCGTCTTCCGGTTCGTTGTCGGCGCTCGAGACTTTTCTCCCCCTACTGTTATCAGTTCTACGAGCGATGCGGCCTGCCCATTGCCACTTCAACGTACAAAATCTTCAAGCTATGTCGGTGACTCTAGTTCTTCTTCTACTACTCTAGATAGATACATACATACCGTCACGTCGCTTTCCCACAGGGGTAGGCAGAGACTACTTTGTTCCACTTGCTACGATCCTGACATACTTCTTTCGCTTCATCTACATTCATCAATCTCTTCATACATGCTCGTCGGTTTCGGGTACTCCTGACCTGACCTTTTTCCAAAACGTCTCCTATTTGGTCTCGGAACGTCCGTCTAGGCCTTCCTCTCCCAACGCAACCATTCACACTCCCCAGATAGATCTGTTTTTTTTTTTTTTTTTTTTTTTTTTTATATGAATGGGAAGGCAAACGAGCAGGTGGGTCACCTGATGGTAAGTGATCACCACTGCCCATAGACACCCGCAACCCCGGAGGGATTGCAGTTGCGTTGCCAACCTAACTTAACTAGTCTACTTTCATCCATCCGCTCTACGTGACCAAACCAACTAAGCACACTTTTTTCTATCCTAGTCACTATATCCTCTTTCACACCCGCACGTTCTCTTATCACACTATTCTTTATTCTATCTTTCAGTGACAAACCTTCCATACAGCTTAACGCTCTCATTTCTACCGCATTTATTCTACTTTCATGCTTCTTTTGTCCATACCCAAGTTTTGCTACCGTACACCCGTGCCGTACTACTCTACTCGTTTTAATAATCGGCCCACTGACTCCGTAAATGTCATCGACGGATGGTTAAACTTTGCTTGTGTAAAAAGAATAACCCCCCAGCAAACAGCTCTCCAGCCGGTAAAAATAGTATCCAAAACTCACCCATGATACAGCAGAATAGACGACAAAAATAGTATGGACGCCAGAACGTCTGCTCTTCCCACTACGCCCGCCACCTGAAACAATACGGGTTATAAATAAGAGGGTAGCTACAACTGTCGCAGTCCATCAAACGGTTACGGACGCGATTTAGGCTTGCAGTATACACGCCAGCAGCTCGCACATTTTTATGCAAGTAGCTTGCACTCTTGTGTCATATTTGTATGAATTTTTACTGCAAAAATGTGCAAGCTACTTGCTTGTGTATTCCGCCTTATGCTAAATATATAGACAGTTTATGGATTGTGCTTAAGTATAAATAGTTCTTACATGCTGGTTTGGGAGCAAAGAAAAACATAATGTACCAGTTGCGTCTCTTCCCGAGCAGATGGCAAATGCCCATCGATGGAATGGGCGAAATTCTTAGGAGTCATGTTGTATGGATTTAAACCGTGATCTAATTTTAATCTTCAAAAGAGCTTTCTAAACGACACTGAACATTAGAACACATAGAAAAATCCGAAAAGTATACCTATGGCCGGGAATCGAACCCGGACCGTCGTCATTCCGTGACGCGTGCTATGCCTCTACACCACCCATAGCAGGTGGGTAAGCCTTCGAATTTTTCTATCCGTTACTAGCTGTCACGTCATCTGTTTGAATGATGTGTCTGTACGACACAATTACAAACTCCCGTGGAACATCTACTGCTCACCAGGGACGAGAGAAGGCGCTGTTTTTCAAATGATAGGTACTATCAAATGAATCACGAATATTTACTTCTTGAAATTAAATTTCTAGACGACTCTGAAAATTAAGAATTATTCAAAAGAGCTTCCTCATGAATAGATTTTATTCTCCCACGATCATACCTACTTAAGTTACCTATTTTAATAAAAAGAAACTCTCAACCGACCGTTGCGTCAACAGCTACCATCCACAGTAGAACTCAAAAATTCTCTGTTAAGTGCAAAAAAATCTATCGTCTCAAGTCCACTCCCTAAATCCTGTGACCGTTTCCGTAAATCCCCACTAATTTTATTATTCTCGGGCCATTCTGACTATTACGCAGTTCGTAACGACAAAAATGCGACAATCTCAGCCTCGGAGCGTTTAATCTGCAAACATTAGCTCTGTATCAGGCAATTACGTGCTGTAACTGCATTACGATTTCGTTTATTCCTAAACGGCCTGCGACAGAGCCTTAACTGGCCATTAGAAGGATCGGGCGGAGGCTTAATGTGGCGGCGTAAGTTAGGGGACTTTAAACTGTTCTAGTTTTGCCCGGTTTGGTGACATAATGAAGAGTTATAAAAAGTTTGGATGACAGTTCGTCGATAACATACATAGGAATAGAGAGCCTTTTTTTACACACACACACACAAATCACGTCTTTATCCCTTACGGGGAAGACAGGGCCTAAGGTAGCAGGTACCTACAGGCCACATTTAGCAAGATTGTGGGCGTATAGGTGGAAAATCGAATCAAAATAGTGATGGGTTGCTAGCCTCATCGCCTATAACATGATTCCTATTATAATCGCCCATTCCATCGATGGGCTTTTAGCATCTGCGCGGGTAGAGAAGCAACTGGTATATTCTATGTTTTTTCTTTGCTCCCAGACCAGCATGGAAAGAAAGGATGGCCTTTTTTATGGTGTGAAAAATGCGCTTTATGCATCCGCCCGGTACGGGGTTACCGGGGGTATGTGGGGCTTTCCCGCGACGGCAGGCATACCCACTAAAAACCACACGGATTCCCTGTTCGGTCGTATGTGAGGTGTTACGGGAGCATTTGGTGTCACCGCGACGCCCCACGACCATCCCGGGATGGGGTTACCTCTTCGCGGCACCTGTGCAATGCAGGTTCGGGAATTTCCGCCCTCCCCCGCTGGTGCCGCTTGCATTTTTTATAGAGGTTGTCTCCCGTGACCCCCGTCTTGCAAAAGACAGCGGCCCACGTTCCCGGCGCCCACGGGCCACGCCGCTCCGCGATCGCGTCCCTTACGGAGCGCACCACTCCGACGGCAGGCTTATGGTCACCGACCCTCACGTCAACTCTCACACCCTCATGTATTGAATGCAGAGCGGTAGCGAAGGCATGATCACGACCGTCACTAAAAGCACCCGTAGGTGCGACCCTCTGGATTTTTTAAAGAGGTTTACACGGAGTAGACCGAGACTAAGATAACAAGAACTAAAGGCCACGCTTAGCATGATTGTGGGCGCATAGGTGTAACTGGAAAGGGGAATCAAAGTAGTGATGGGTTGCTAGCAGTATCGCCTATAATATGATTCCTAAGATTTCTGCTCCTCACTCCAAACATTCTTAAGTTTATTCTGAGCGCATCTTAGCATTGTTTTAAAACCGTAGCCGCTTCTACCTGTCCATTACACCATCGAAGGAAGCCTTTAAGGAACGATGACTGGCAGACTGCCACATTTAATATTTAATTAATACACAATTACATCTGAAGTAAACTGTTATGGGTAAACGTTTCGGTCCTCTGTTAAAATTGCGTCGTTGAACTCAGGTCTTATACTCCGAAATTCGTATAGCACCATTCCGTTCTCACTAATAGTTATTAATATGAAAATGAAAGGGACGGGTTCATACGAACTTTGGATTTCGAATTTTGGAGTAGCCCCTCAGGGCTTTCACCAATCGCTGCTGATAATTTTTGAATGATACTGAAAGCTAGAATACCTACACGGAAAATTCCGATAAGTAAAGCAGAGCTATGGTCGGGAATCCAACCAGATTTTTACATGTGTTCTAGAAATATAATTTTTAACGGTAACCCGTTAAAACAAATACAAAAATCGGGAAGGAAAATTCTCGTTACAGCGACGGAATCTCGTAGAAGAATTTATCATAAATTGTCTGTTTTTTTTTAGGAACAATGTAGCTAGACGAAGCCAATAATATCTACAAGAGATAACGCTAGGAAAATATAATGAAATTGTATTAGATTGACGCTAACCAAATATCGCGTATCTAGATCTAGTAATGTGTAAGCCAATTTCTATTCTATTTCTTACTCTCCTTCGGGCATAAGAAGCTACCTAAATAACCTAACCTACCGAATAACCGTAGCTTACTATATAACTATAGCACTAAGGTGGTATGGTTCAGTGCCATGTTTTTTAATGAAATGTTTAGGTATTTATTCACAATGAACATGTGGTTACATAAGGTCTTATAGTAGTATTGCTACCTATAACATGTTCAGACAAGTTAGGCATGTGAAAATCTGAGGTCAGCGATTTAGTCGCTCGGTCGACAATATAGTAACATTATCCTTGATAGACATAACATTTATACATACATACATACCTACATACCGTCACGCCTCTTTCCCACAGGGGTAGGTCACTACTTTGTTCCACTTGCTACGATCCTGATATACTTCTTTCGCTTCATCCACTTCATACATGCTCGTCGGTTTCGGGTACTGCTGACCTGACCTTTTTCCGAAACGTCTCCTATTTGGTCTCAGAACGTCCGTCTTGGCTTTCCCCGCCCAACGTAACCATTCACACTCCCCATATAGATCTGTTTAGTTAGTCTACTTTCATTCATCCGCTCTACGTGACCAAACCAACTAAGCATACTTTTTTCTATCCCAGTCACTATATCCTCTTTCACACCAGCACGTTCCCTTATCACACTATTTCTTATCCAATCTTTCAGTGATACACCTTCCATACTTCTCAACGCTCTCATTTCTACACTTTATTATAAGGATGAATGTCAGAATGAATTCAGATGAATGCTTAATTTATATAATGTCATAGTGAATTTATTACGATAAAATTATGAATATCATTGAACATAATGTCAAATAGATTTTCTCAAGTTAAACTAAAATAAATTAAAAAAAAAACGAAATTTAAACAAAAACTTATATTCTACTGTAGTTCCTGCAAAGTTACTGATAATGGTCACAATATTAGTTCCTGGCAGACTTTAATAAGTTTATAGTAGAGTTGCAATCAACTCAATTTTATGTTTTTTTTGCCTATGGCTACTCTCGCCACTTGTCTGCCGACAATATACGAAGACAAGCATCATCCAGTTTTTTATTTCTAACTAGCTTCTGCCCGCGACTTCGTCTGCGTAGAATTATACATAAAAACCTTTCACTTGAATCACTCTATCTATTAAAAAAAACCACATTAAAATCCGTTGTGTAGTTTTGAAGATATAAGCAGACATAAGGGACATAGGGACAGAGAAAGCGACTTTGTTTTATACTATGTACCTAGTGATAATAAAGAACCATGCAGGATCGGACCCCCAAACCAGTGATTTGTTCAGCAGTGTCCAATGCAATGTGATTTTGCCTGACAGTTAGACAAGCGACAACGTTACAGCGCTAGCGTACGTAGAAATAGAAACGCTGCCGTATTGTGCTAATTCATTTTAAGGAAGTTAAATTGAATTTCCTGTGAGAAGGCTTGAAATTGTTTGTCTGCGGGCGGGCCGTTTTCTTAATAATCCCTTTTTCTAGAAATCCATTACATTTCCTTTCTTTTCTTTATTATTTCGTACTTATAAGTCTTTTATCAGAAATGCTTTAGGAGTAATTAATTAATTCTCAGAAATTATGTTTCGGAGGACTTTTGTTTATTCGTAATACCGACCTAATTTTTGATGTTTGCGCTAGTCTAGAACTAAGTAAATGTATTAAAGATACCTACATAATTAGTTTCAAGTTAGTAAAAATCTTTACATCGAGCGTTTTGTAGGTGGTATTATTTATGTTTTAGTCAATAACATCAAAGCTAGACAAAGCTATTCGGCATATTACGGTCAACTAAATAGCCCGGCTTGCAGTAAACATTTTTAATTAATACAATACACAAATCACGTTTATATCCCTTACGGGGTAGACAATAAATTTCGAATTTTGAATTTTCGTAATGTTGTACCACTCAATCTTATGCCTAATAGACATTCCGGTCCAGAAGTAATATTGTAAAATGGCGACACGTAGGCATCGGCAGAACTTTCTGGAAAATTCGGGACGCCTAATGCCCTCCCCTAAGGCCAATTTGTCAAGACATTAAGCCTACGCGGAGAGAAATCTAGGCAAGCTTTAGAACTGTGTCTAAGTAACCGGCCGTGGCGTGTCAGACCAACGTGAAGTGTGTGGTTCCGTGTCTTCCATCACAATAATAAAATAATAAAAGAAAATTTTATTTACCAATACACGAAAAAAAGTACATTATCAAAGCATTAGGCACATACAAAGCATTAGGCACATACACATACGTGTATGTATGTATGTAAATTTCGCCGTAAATATCGACAGCATCGCATTTGTGTGCTTGCAACGCTACTCGAAAACGTGCAATTTATTAAAAGCCAGCGCACCGATCATTATATTTGATTGAAGAGACGTAAAAGTACACTCGGCTGCAATTAATTCAGATGGCTGATCGCGCAAATTAATTGCAGTAACCTGCAGCCGCCTGTACGCAGTCGATGACAGTTTTACATTATTCATTACGCGGTGGCGAAGTAATAAAATGTTAAAATGGCGGGGGAATTTTACAAGCATTGCGGGTAAAACATAAAACAAAAAAGAGTTTGGAAGGATGGACGGATACTACTTACTTACTGACCTCTTACTTACTGTGCCTCTTTCTTATTCCAAATTCTGTCTATTCTCCTACTGCTCAGGCTTTGCTGTTGAGGAATTCCTTTCCTTTAATCATAAGGCGCGCTAAATCTCTATATACCCATATTTAAAACTATGTTGAAGGAGCACTATCTGTCATCTTGTGCATGAATTTTGTAGCTGGCTTTTTTAGGTAAGTATGGGTGTATGTGTGTATGTCTCCATTTATTATAAATGTGTGTTTCATGTGTAATGTATTATGTATTTTCACTACTTGGTATATTAATTATATTCTAAATTGCACCACCTGCTCAGATCTATTCTTTTGTCCAGTCCATTATGGTTGCCTGGTAGAGATCGCTCTGTAGCGATAAGGCCGCCTATTGTTACCTTGTAATATTTTCTGTTTTGGTTGTTATATGTGGTGTTCAATAAAGAGTTGCCTATTGTAGTTTATGAATGCTTGTTACATTAACGCCAAAACGGTCGATCAGAACTGGATGAAATTTGACACAAATAAATTACAGTCTGGAACAATGCAGGCCACTTTTCATCCCGGAAAATGGATAAACGAATTCTTCTGACAAAGTTAGCGACAGCTAGTAAAGAAAATAAAACAAAGACCAATTTAACTGAACTTGTTGACAAGAAACAGAAACCAATTGCAACTTGTTACGACTGCATGGTAGTTGTACATGATTCAACTATGAAAACTTTAATTCCCATTTATTACTTTTCAAAGTTGATATTGGCCACGGTAAAGGTGGCGTGGGAGCCAACCGCGAGCCAACTGATATAAATTGCATCGAGCAAGTTTCCAACTTAAAACCTCGACGTCACCCCAATCAAAGGATAATGGCGAAAGTTCCAAGATTATTGCTGTTCAATGGAACACCTTTAACCCCATTTCTGTTAACTGCTTCAGACTCGGTTTCAACATTTTTTTTGCGGGTAGGACTCAGGACAACCGCCTATGACATCGAGCAGCGCTCTTCACACGTACGTTCCGCGTGCCTGTTAGTGAAAGAGAAGAAAGTATTTTGGCAGCGACGCGCACATCAAACACAAATCTAATGAAATAAAGAAAGTTTAGTGTGGATTATTTTGTGTAAATTTACTCGTTAGCGGTTTAGGTATGAATATGTTGAAATTCCATATCGACGGTCCCTATTAAAAGAGTCGGATCTCCATTTTGACCATTTTGGGATTATTGCGTTAATGTCAATAAAAAACAATAAACTTTAATACTTACTACATTAAAAAAATATCATTATTTTGGCTATTTTCCGAGATATTTTGGTTAAAAAAGTCGGATGTTGGTACAATGGCCGCTTAATAAAGTCGGTTGTAAAGTAACGACAATGTTGGCGGGGCGCGGGGGGCGGCCAACTACGCGGAACTGCCACTACTGGCCATGTTGCGCGGAGAGGTGGTCGCCAGGTACGCTTCTCGCGATTTATAATAATATGCTAATAATATGCTTAAAAATTAAGTTTTGCTTAATAAAAAATCAAATTTGGGTATGCCCACCCATAAATGTCGGATGCGGTAGTTCCGACAATTTTAATAGCTTTTTCGTAAGTTTTTTTGTCGGATGTGGCATAACAGCCATTTTTAATAGGAAATTTTTAACTGCTTTTGTCGGTAGTGCCACATTCGACTGTTTTCATTGGATATTGTTTGGCATTTTTTGTTTTAAGTGGTAAATCTGACAATCTTAATTGGACGGGTGCTATTTATAAGTGTAGGAAATGCATTTACCGACAATGTAAGAGGGCTCAACCAATTTTTTTTTCTGTCTTATGTTGCTTTTGCATACAATATTTTGCTTTAATCTATTTTTTTAAGGAAAATGTGTCACTTATTCCAAGACATTTGGACGATGAATTAATTCAACTTCAAGATTTACTCGGGGATGTGTTTAATGACAAAAATAAATTTTATAACAGCGACATCACGTTCGATAACATGAACATTTCTGCTGAATGTGTCAAATAAAGTAGAAGTGGCGGAGGGTGAAAATATACACTGGACAATCCGACCCTACCAAAAAAACACCTCTTCATCATCATCATCAGCCTGAAGACGTCCACTGTTGAACAGAGGCCTCCCCCTTGGAACACCATAATGAAAGGCAACTCGCCACCTGCAACCACCGGGTTTCCGCAACTTTCACGATGTCGTCGGTCCACCTGGTTGGGGAGGCCTGCCAGCACAGCGACTAATTTACTGTTGCATCAAAATTCATTATAATAAAATACAACTTCGTCCCTACATGTTTCTCACTTTGAGAGTGTTTACGAGTCAAATTAGTGAGATCATTAATATCGAATAACACCGGTATATTCCAAAAACTGTGATAATCCGAAAATATTATGCATACTTTTTGTTTGCACAGGTTCTGAGTTCTATCTAGGTATTAAGTTTACTTATAATTGTTTGAAGTCGGTGTCTCAGCCCGCACCATCAAACACGCTCTCATCGTAACATCGTTATGTTTATGTGTGGCATGCGTGGCAGAAGTGGACCTAGTCTATCTGCCTAATAGTACCTTTTGACCTTGGAACTATTTGGGCTGAGGCACCGCCTTCACACATATAAACAAGTAGGTAGGTAGGACGCGCCGAAAAATAATTTGAATTTGACATTTCTATAGCAGCGTAATTAATACAATTTATGAAATCATTAGGAGGATTTAGGATACATTTGAAGGCGTCTAATACCCCCTATGGACTCGTGGTCCCACTGTCACAAAAATGACTAATTATACTTCACCATAAGTTCGAATGAACCCCGCTTTCACGGGGCTCCTATTTCTATGCGGTTTGCCCTTCGGGCATTTGTAGCTACCTAACTAACCTAACTCCTAACTGACAGAATGTGAAATTGTGATTGCGGGTAAGAAAGTAGAACAAGTAAAAGAGTTTGTATACCTACCTGGGCTCCGCATTTACGAAAGATGGGAAGTGTGAAAGTGATATTGAAAGAACAGTGAATGCAGGAAACATGGTGAATGGGGCGCTGCGCACCTTTGTGAGCAGTGAGAAGGTGTCGAAGAAGGCGCGACTGGCTGCCCACAGAGGGGTGCTTGTTCCAACATTAATGTACGGCAGCGAAACTTGGGTATGGCCAAAGAAGCATGAAGGTAGAATAAATGCAGTAGAAATGAGAGTGTTAAGAAGTATGAAAGGTGTATCACTGAAAGATAGAATAAGAAATAGTGTGATAAGGGAACGTGCTGGTGTGAAAGAGGATATAGCGGCTAGGATAGAAATAAGTATGCTTAGTTGGTTTGGTCACGTAGAGAGGATGAATGAAAGTAGACTAACTAAACAGATCTATCTAGGGGGAGTGTGAATGGTTACGTTGGGAGGGGAAGGCCTAGGCGGACGTTCCGAGATCAAATAGGAGACGTTTTGGAAAAAGGTCAGGTCAGGAGTACGCGAAACCGACGAGCATGTATGAAGAGATTGATGAGTGTGGATGAAGCGAAAGAAGTATGTCAGGATCGTAGCAAGTGGAACAAAGTAGTCTCGGCCTACCCCTGTGGGAAAGAGGCGTGACGGTATGTATGTATGTAACTAACCTAACCTAATTTTATTATTTCTAGTGAGGATTTTTACGATTGTTTTCTGTTAATTACTATATTATTAATACATATTATATTGTTACTGTATTATTAAGCCTAAATGTTGATTAACTTTAGAAAAATATAATTATTAGACTGATTTATGGCTGTGACTAAATTATGATATTTTTGTAACGTTACATTATACTGTTGAAATCTTGTATTGCTGTGCAAAAATTGAGATTTATAAAGGAAAAAACTTACTTATTACTTTAAGTTCTTTGTCGACTTTTTATTTTTATACGGTGTTTTTATTTGTTTAAGAAGAGAGCTTTTAAGTTTTGGATAAGTTTTTTTTTTGATACGCCTGTACCTAAGCAATTTTCTACCTATTTTGTATTTTGGGATAAATGAGGTAAAGTTAACTCTAAATAAAAACAGTAAAATTAAGATTAATGTTCGATTTACACCAAAAAAGTCATTCAAGTGTGTCGGATCTATCATTAAAACATATATTATATCCGAATATAAATGTCATATGTTACTGTTACGACAAAAAGTTCTCGACGATGTTCATTTAATAATGTCGTTAGTGACACATCCGACAAATTTTACTTTACCAAGTCCGATCAAAATTGTTGTATGTGACACTTCCGACAAATCTCGTTGATGTAGTTCCAGTTAAAATAGTGTCAAGTCGCTTTTAAGCATGTTCTAGAAGGAGGTTGATAAATGTTTACATACATACCTCACAGTACAATAAAAATATTAACTCTTGCCAAATTTCATAGTAAAATTCCAAGAATTGTCAATTTTGTACACAAAAATGTTGTTCAAAAATCTTTGATTGCTTCTCCTGAAAAGTAGCAGTTTTGCACATCCGACTTTTTTAATAGGGACCGTCGATATAGGCGATGCGGCTAGCTACCCATCATTATTTTGATTCCCCTTTCCACCTACACGCCCACAATCATGCTAAGCGTGGCCTTTGGATCTTGTCACCTTAGGCTCTGTCTACCCCGTAAGGGAGAAAGACGTGATTTATGTATGTATGTATGTATGTATGTTGAAATTATAATTTTAATGGTAGACCTCTAGGGGTGCACACGGTGAGCAAATTTCTGAGCAAATCGCTGAGAAATCGCGGGACAAATCGCTAGTGTGTAATAAGGGCCCCAAGTCAAAAAAATAAAGACATAACCGTTTAATTATGATTTTAAGACCGATCTTTACAATTAATTTCTATACAGCCGAATTTGTCCAAACATGGTCTCCAGTAAGGTCTTTGAAACGTGATAATTTTTTTTTGCTGTGCGAGTACAAAAAAAAATAGCAAAAAAAAACTTAGGTGTTGCCAGCATCCAGCGAGAAAATCGCTGAGAAAGCGCTAGTGCCCTAAGAGGAAGCCTGTGCTCAGAAGAAATAAAGCAGCAGAGGTAATAAAAGAGATGATGATGACTAAATATGTCACTCATCATAGGTCGTTGTTACGGGCATGTAACCAATAGGCTTATTGTCTAACTCGCTCGCAATCGCCATCGTGCTCATTTTGACAGTTCTTGTATGAATGTAACAGCTAGCTGATTCCGATGCCAATTGTCAGCCATACATGAACTGTCAAAATGAGCACGATGGCGATTGCGAGCGAGTTAGATAATAAGCCTACACGATTTCATTACGGCGCTGTATTCAATAACAATAATGGGAAAATCAAGGGAATTTCCCAAGGGAACTCTTCATTCCGGATGAGGGATGGTGCTAAGTGTGATTCGTGATGTTCCGGGGAAACTTACTAGTCTTAAGGGTTTTCCTTTACGATCTAATCTAGCAAATAGGATTTGCGATGTTCCTTTTTCAACCCCTTGCTCGGAAAAAAGGAGGGAGGAGGTGAATTTGGGCCTTGTTTTGGACGAGGAGAAAAAACGAACCAATATTGCAATTTCCTATGCGTTACTTCATTCATTTGTCTGTATGACGGTAACGGAATAGATCGAAAATTTAAGCTACAAAATGTTTGTAAAATTCTGAGTAGAAACGCGAAAACAAAATTCCAGAAAAAAGTAGAGTACATACCTACAACAAAAAAATGGGTCAATTGAACCTTTTGCATTGTGGCAATTTCTTGTCTTCGCAAGCCTAAATTATACAGTACAAGTTGAAACCGGTATAAGCCATGTCGATTAAGATTAAACTAATCTTTGTCGGCGTCCAGTTTACCTATATTTCAAATAAACCCGTCTCTCCGAACACAGTTGATTCACGCAATAAAATAGCAACTGTTGTCGCTTCTCATTGAATAAAGTTGCTTATAAATTAATTTTAATCCAGCCTGAAATCATTAATCATGAAGCGAAACTTCGTCGGTAACTCTCGCGCGGTCCGGCAATGGGGGGGGGGGGGGGGGGGGGTATTACAAGTTGGAAGTTTCTAATCTAACCACTTTATTCTGCGTTGATTTATGTCATTTAAAATGATATTAATATTATTTGTAATGGTTTTGCTCCCTAGAAAAACATAGAATGTACCAGTTGCCTCTCGTCCCGCGCAGATGGTAAAAGCCCATCGAGGGAATGGGCGAGTCTTAGGAATCATGTTATAGGCGATGCGGCTAGCAACCCATCACTATTTTGATTCCCCTTTCCACCTATACGCCTACAATCATGCTAAGCGTGGCCTTTAGGTCTTGTTACCTCAGGCTCTGTCTACCCCGTAAGGGATATAGACGTGATTTGTGTGTGTGTGTGTGTGTGTGTTTGCTCCCTGGTCGTTGGCTATACAATGGGACGATTGTTTTTATCCAATACTAGCCTTCCGTCCGCAGCTTCGCCCGCGGTAAATTAATTTTCCCGTAGTAAAAGGTATTTTCCCGCGGTAAAGAGTAGCCTATGTCACTCAGTGATAATGTAGCTTTCTAACGGCAAAAGAATTTTTGAAATCTGTCCAGTAGTTTCGGAGCCTATTCAATGCAAACAAACACAAACAATAAAATTTTTCCTCTTTATAATATTAGTATAGATGTCCATTTGATTATCAACCACTATTCATCAACAGCGACGCTGTCTACAGTAGGCTTACTGCCTAACTCGCTCGTAATCGCCATTGTGTTCTTCTTCTTTTTTTAACATGGCCCCATCGATCGATGAGATGATTTCGCCAATGTCAAAGTAATAAATACACACACACACACACACACACACAAATCACGTCTTTATCCCTTACGGGGTAGACAGAGCCTAAGGTAACAAGACCTATAGGCCACATTTAGCAAGATTGTGGGCGTATAGGTGGAAAATGGAATTAAAATAGTGATGGGTTGCTAGCCTCATCGCCTATAACATGATTCCTATAAGTTTCGCGCTGGTCTGGGAGCAAAGAAAAAACATAGAATGTACCAGTTGCTTCTCTACCCGCGCAGATGGTAAAAGCCCACCGAGGGAATGGGCGAAACTTATAATAAATACAGTATTCAAAAATCTTGTAACAAAAATGTCGGCAACGTTGTACGGTGGAACACGGTCAAAAGACCCCTCCCCCTGTCGGGCTCTTAGCCAACGGGTAATGATATCCCTCAGAATCTGCCAAGAAATCATTTACCGATGCCCAGGCTGCACCGGACCAAGCACTGCTCTTCCCCTCGGACGGATCCAAAAACGAACCGGCTCGCACCCCCCATCGCGTTCATTTTGACAGTTCTTGTATGAATGTGACAGCTAGCGGATTCCGATGCCAATTGTCAGCCCATACATGAACTGTCAAAATTAAAACGATGGCGATTGCGAGCGAGTTAAGTAATAAGTTTTCAGATCAGGGGCCTTACCATGAAGTCTTAATGCGATTTAATTCCGGCTCAGTTCAGGTTTTAGCTGTAATTTTTAATATGGATCTGACAGCGAGCGAACCTTAACTAAGGTTAAGATGTCATGGTAAGGCCTCAGACGAGATTGTCGCGTGGTGCAAAATGCTTATAAATTTTGCGTAGAGGTTGTTATTCCCGTAAACAAGGTAAGCGGCCTAAAAGCCTACTGGCCATTAGCAAAAACGACGAAATTTCAAAAATGGAATTATCGCACAGACTCAGCATTTCGAGCCATAAACTATTTATCTAGGGCGGCCGTGTTTTATTCGTTTTACGGTCCAAACCGCACGGGCGTCCACGGGGCGTCGTAAAAATTTGATGTCGGCTTTAGACGTATTGAGGCGTGCGCTATACCGGGCGTAACCGAAATAATGTGTGTAAAATTTGAGACATGAAATTGGAACAAGATATACTGCTAACATAAATACTTTTGTTTACGTTTGCTTCGATGTAAGAAGACTTTTGTAATGCATTTGGGGCCAAGATTGTGACTGAGTGCGTCAACTCGCACACTGGTGGTTTCGACGAAACACGCGTCTGTGCTTATTTAGTATTTTTCTGTTCTTTGAATGGCAAAGGGGTTGGTGCACAGGCAGCCGCATCGAAATGTAATATAATTGTTTGTTTTTATTGTCATTTTATATATAACTAGCTTCTGCCCGTGACTTCGTCTGCGTAGAATTATACATAAAAACCTTCGTCTTGAATCACTCTATCTATTAAAAAAAACACATCAAAATCCGTTGTGTAGTTTTGAGGATATAAGCATACATAGGGACATAGGGACGTAGGAACAGATAAAGCGACTTTGTTTTATACTATGTACTGATATCTATTGTATTTTTAATTGTTTGTATCACCCGATGGCCCGAACGGAAGACCAGCGCTGGCTGTAAGGCCAAAATGCTGAGTTGGGACCATTTTGTTACAAACTATCTTATTTTTATTTTTGTTTACTTTAACCATTTTTGTTTGTCAAACTTTTTCTCTCTTTCTTTATATATATCTATCTAATCAAAGTGTGTAAAGGATGAATGAGTCGTGAGCTATGAACGAAGCCCTAACGATTTCCCTAACATAACAGATAATGCTGCGTTTCCTTGCGGCCATTCTCCCAGCATCCGGGCTCGGGAAAGGTAAAAGCGAAGTTGTGTCGCAACCCGTAGACAAATCTAACGTAATAATAAACAAATGGTTATAAGGGGAAATTGTGTTATAGTAAGGAATAGTCGTAATAGACCAGGGAATTCTATTACCATCTTAAAATACAATGTCTTTTGTAAGGACTTATACTAAGGGGTATTTTGCGGTTGAAAACGCACTGGTCTGGGAGCAAAGAAATAACAGAATGTAGAAGTTGCTTCTCTGCCCGCGCAGATGGTAAAAGCGCATTGAAGGGATTGGGCGAAAATCTTAGGATTTTTTTTTTAATTTCCAGCGCATCCGGAAAGATCATCATTGCCAAGAAAATACGCCGCATTTAACTATAACCAGATGGTAGCCAGAGCCTTAGGTAACAAATCCTTAGGGCCACGTTTAGCATGATTAATGGCGTAAAGCTGGAAATGGAAATCAAAATAGTGATGGGTCGCTAGCCGCATCACCTATAACATTATTTCTAAGACTTTTGCCCATTCCCTCCTTTACTCCCAGACCCGCATGGATCCAAATCTAGTCTACAATTTACTTTCATCCTACTCCAAAAGTAGGGTAATGTTTTTCCTTAAGTATCTTACGACAAACATCCGATTTAGAATAATTCAATCGCGCTCCCCAAGCTATTTAGTCAAATTTTTTCGTTTCTCAAGGTACTCCGAGTAATTGGGCATCTATTCGCTATGATAACGTACTTACTTAGTACTCGAACCTTTTAAATTATTAACAAAAACCTTTTGATGTTAACGAATACCTTATTTCATTGCGTGTTTGGGAATAAATAAAGTTATTCCCGTTTCAGGGTTCCCCGGAACAAGAAGCGAATTCATACAAGGCGTGGTGTGAAAGAGGATATAGTGACTAGGATAGAAAAAAGTATACTTAGTTGGTTTGGTCACGTAGAGCGGATGGATGAAAGTAAGACTAACTAGACAGATCTATATGGGGAGTGTGAATGGTTACGTTGGGAGGGGAAGGCCTAGACAGACGTTCCGAGACCAAATAGGAGACGTTTTGGAAAAAGGTCAGGTCAGGAGTACCCGAAACCGAAGAGCATGTATGAGATTGATGAGTGTGGATGAAGCGAAAGAAGTCAGGATCGTAGCATAGTGGAACAAAGTAGTCTCTGCCTACCCCTGTGGGAAAGGCGTGACGGTATGTATGTGTATGTATGTATGTGTTTGTTAGAGTAAAATAAAGGTGTAATACTATCAAATTAATCAAGAATTTTTACTTTTTGATTTTTTATGCTTTCTTTTACGGTTTACTTTTAAGTTAACAAGAGCTAAAGGCCACGTTTGGCATAATTGTGGGCGAACAGGTGGAAAGGAGAATCCAAATAACGATGGGTTGCTAGCTGCATTGACTATAACGTGATTCCTAAGATATTCGCCGTTTAATAATCTTTAATACTCAATAACTAATCCTTTTTTAGCTTAATCAGAATTGCATTATATTGTCTGCGAAGTTGGTAACGAGCAAAGTTACGAAAATCTAGATATCATAAGGATTTGTTTAATCGGAGCGCCGTCTGCGAGTAAACTCGTAGTATTTTGCTAATAAGAGTTAGCGTGTGTAATGGGGTTAGCAATCCTGTTACGTAGAGTCGCGAACTCGAGGCAAGTTCTAGTTTGTTCATGGGACAAATGGAGATGAACTAACTAAAAGGTGAATCTGAACCACAGAGTATATAACTAATAGAGTAGAAAAGCATTTTGAAAAGAAAAGATGTTGATTCCAAAATTTCTGAGCGTTTTAAAAAAAGTATACCTACAACTCTACCGCGCTGGTCTGGGAGTAAAGAAAAAACAGAATGTACCAGTCGCTCCTCTTTCCGCGCAGATGGTAAAAACCCAAAGAGAGAACGGGCGACAATTTTAGGAATCATGTTATAGGCGATGCGGCTGGCAACCCATCACTATTTTGATTCCCCTTTCCACCTTTACGGCCACAGTGTCTTGCTAAACGTTGCATGGATAAAGACGTGATTTTTGTTTGTAGTATGTATGTAACTTTTTAAGCCATTCCTGTAAGATTCATAAATCCTCTCAAACATTCAAATAACTCTAACAAACTCAAAGTTTTCATGACAACCCAATAATTACCCGACTTACCACTTCAAATCCTTCACAAAATTCAGATTGCCAAAAAGTTTCTTGTAAAAATTAGAAAAGAGGCCAATTTTATTCCCAGTTCGGGAATATACTCATTCGTAGAAGTTTGAGGGGAAAACTTCTAGCAAATGAACGCTACATGAATCATTGGATATGGTACATATTCTGTAGACAGAGCCTAACGTAACGAGACCTATAGGCCACGTTTAGTATGATAGGCGTATAGGTGGAAAGGGGAATCAAAATAGTGATGGGCTGCTAGCCGCATCGCCTATAACATGATTCCTAAGATTTTCGCCTTCCCTCGATGGGCTTTTACCATCAGCGCGGGAAGAAAAGCAACTGGTAAATTCTATTTCCTTTGCTCCCAGACCAGGTTCGTGGCTGGTTCAAAGGGTTGCCATTGCAGTTCAAAGAGGCAACGCGGCCAGCACAATGGGAACCTTAGAACCAGGCACGAAACAGGGGGGGATTTTTAAGGTTAATTTTTAATAATTTTTAACATACTTTACTTTAAATAAACTTTCCTAGTTTTTGTGTTCTTTATTGGTATTTCGTTTTTAATAGTTTGTACATTATAAATTCCGTTATGGTTATATTATTTACAATTTTCTATCATGCGCCATCATGTGGCTTGCTAGACCGAACTTGGTTTTAAATATCGTATCACAGGAGATGCAATAAAGCTGGCCATTGTAGGTATGACTGTACGAAGACTTAGGTCTTTCTTTTTGAACACACTTACGTTGCAAGTTAATATAAAGCTTGTAATAATAATGAAAAAGAATCGCGTGTACCAAGGAGGCCATATTGGTTTGCCAGGCTGATCCCCAAGATCTAACCACTCGTGCGTTATAAAAGATGCTGTAAAACGTTTTACGCGTTGTATCGTCATTTTACGGCGTTTGAGGCTCCCGTAAAGTTTTGATGGCACCCATTATGAAATATCACCGATGACCCGAAAGCAATCAAGATAATGCCGAGACAATAACATTACTGAGTTCGGTATTCGATTAAACACGAAGTTCGACCGAAAGTCATTCCGTTAAAAGCCTTCGTTCATAATTCAATAGTTTGTGGTAATGGGTTTAGTTGGAGTGTAAATATTGTACGTGTTTGCGGGTAGCGACGAGTTCACGATTTATGACGTGTCCCGGACATTAAAAAGCAATCTATTTTGAGTGTTTGCCTTTATTGACATGCTCGGGGATAGTTGCCCCGTTGCCTTCTTTTGTGTGGTTGTGGTTGCAATCGTCAGTAACATCTATTGGAAAACAGCGACGAGTCCAGACCTGTAGGTTTATTGCCTAACTCTCTCGCAAGCACCATCGTGTTCATTTTGACAGTTCTTGTATGAATGTGACAGCTAGCTGATTGGGGTGCGAGTCGGGTTACCTCCACGTGTGTGTTGTGCTAGACGTGCTGTGACATTATTCATTTGTCTATCACTTCTTGTGTCACTGGAATGTTTTTGTTTCTTAAATTATCTCTTCGGCTGGGTTTACAGTGCCGCTAATAAACACGTCAACCTCTGAATGATCACCAAAGCAACATGCAACAAGTTGTTCCAAGTTAAACAGAAGATGGCCGGCAAATTGTTTCGTCAACGTTAATATCGATAGATTATAATATCTTCAAAGGCCGGGCCTGTTTGACATATAACCTGTTAAGCATCGGATTGATATTTTACAAGTGTTGCGTCTTCTGTGAAAAAATATACGCGTAAAAACCAGTAGGCTTATTATGTAACTCGCTCGCAATCGCCATCGTGTTCAGTTCAGTTCAGTTAGCAATCATACTATGACCCATTCGCTCTTAGTCATCATATGGAGTCAGGTGTCTTGTTAATAAGGTCAAGTGATTCCGTATAATTCCTGCTAGCGAACTGGTCAAGTTGTGATTGTCTCCCGAGTGCAGCGAGTGCTTCACATGTGCGAAGCAGTTCAATGGTGCTTTCGGTGTTTAGACCCTTGGTCCGTGGGGTCCTAGCCCTATTAGCCTCTTCAAAGATATTTCAAAGAGGGTAATAGACGCTACGGGTGACCGCAGAGCTGGCAGCTTCTTTGGCCAGCGTATTAGTATCGCTGTCCAAAGGGGGAATGTTGCCAGCGTCTGCGGTACTATGCCACGGGGGCCCCTCCTTTTTTAATTATTTTATTTTAAGATTAGTTTTTAATTTGTTTTGTGATTGATTTCAACCAAGATGCTACAAAAAAGGGACTCGAATAACCGACGATAGAGCTCAAATTTTTCACAATACGCTCTCATGGTGGATCAATAATACTGAATTTCTTTTCTAAATTGCTTTAGGTAGCCCCGAGTCCTCTATTATTACAAGAATAGGCTCAGACCTGACCAAATCACATTTCAAATTGGCAGATTTTCACTCACAATGAAAGAATAAAATTGGAAATAACGAATTAGATTTGCGGGGTTCGTATTCAAATTAAGGTTATTGTGCTTAATAATACGGGTGCCTTAATGTCTTTGTATTGTTTGTGTTTATTTACTTATCGCTTTATTATTCTTCAGAGCCACAGTTTTTACCGCTGAGAATATTTTATATCCCGTAAGCAGTGGCGAAAGTCTTAGGAACCATGTTATAGGCTAGCAGCACTATTTTGATTCCCCATTCTACCTATACGCCTACAATCATGCCAAACGTGGCCTTTAGGTCGTTTGACCTCAGGCTCTGTCTACCCCGTAAGGGATAATAGACGTGATTTGTGTATGTATTATTCCGAAAAATTGCCTTATTCCCGCAGGGTAAAAGTATTCTTAGCAGACAAAATAGCGACTACGAGTGCTACGAAATAAATTGAAATGCAACTTGTTGCTGCATTGGGGCAGTAGTTGCGTCTTTATGAAGACCTTCACGGTTCGCGGATCTCAAATGTACAGCTTCCCGTCTTCTAGATTTATTTTCATGTTTTTCTATTGTAGAAAGGCGTGTCCTGTCGTGACTTGTCTATTCAGCTTTGTGTAAAGGACATTAAATTTATGTGAGTGGTTTTAGTTGGCGATGGATTTTGGTCGCGTTTTTCTCGTTTAATTAATAACTACCCATTTAGGTTTTAATACAATAGGGAATATTCCATACGCCTCTTTTCCATAGGGGTAGGCAGAGACCACTTTGCTCCACTTGCTATGATCCTGACGTGTAATCATGAACAAAAAATAAACTTTTTTTTAAATTCTAGTCAAAGTCAAAGTCAAAGTCAAAGTCAAAAGTTTATTTGTTCAAAAAGTAGGTTACATGGTTAACAGGTGTTATGCCAACATTCTGAAGTTCTCCACTTTTTGCCGCTTATACGGCGTACAAATTTTACATCAGGAGACTCCATCTCAAAGGTTGTACCCATAATTAATGTTACATGACCATACACTATAAAAATAAACAAAATGATTAGGAGGACCTTTACAATAAAATTAATATACTTCATTTATTCATGCATTATTGAATTCTGTGTCATTTAAATATTCCTGTATGTCATAATAGCATTTATTTTTCAATATTTTACATAATCTATTTCTAAATCTATTCAGTGGCAGTGTTTTGAGATTTTCTGGCAATTTGTTAAACAGTTTGACTGCCATGCAAAATACACTTTTTCTGAACAGGGCACAGTGTGCTCGTGGAATTGTGTGCCTGTTTCTTGGGCGAAGATTACGTTCCGGGTTGAGTTTATGTTCCTGAAAACGATTGTCATATTTTTTTATAAAAGTCTAACCCGTACATGTATGTTATTTCTTTGCTCACAGACCAGCATGGAAGCAACACACAACATTTATAACGCGCGTGAAGTACGTCAACCCTGTTGTGCTAAAGTTGGTAGAGTTAGGCTGCCCCAAAGTTTGTGCACTTAGCAAGTCTGCCTCTTTTGTAGGACGTGCCGCACGCTCACAAACTCACTCCGCGAGTTACGCGCACGTGGCACTGTTGCTAAGTAAGAATGCGGCGCTTTTCGTTCAATGAAGCATGAATTCTGGTCATAGATTAATGTTTTTATACGTATACTAGCTTCTGCCCGCGACTTCGTCTGCGTAGAATTATACAAAAACCTTCCTCTTGAATCACTCTATCTATTAAAAAAAAACGCATCATAATCCGTTGTGTAGTTCTGAAGATATAAGCATACATAGGGACATAGGGACATAAGGATAGAGAAAGCGACTTTGTTTTATACTATGTAGTGATTACTAGGGGTGCGAGTCCGGTTACCTCCGCGTGTGGTCAAGAGCTGCGGTTCGTTTTTGGATCCGTCCGAGGGGAAGACCAGTGCTTGGTCCGGTGCACTCTGGGCATCGGTTAATGATTTCCTGGCAGATTCTGAGGGATATCGTTATCAATTGGCTAAGATCCCGAAAGGTGGAAGGGATATTTTGATCGTGTTCTACCGTACAACTTTGCCGACATTTTTGCCACAAGATTTTTGAATACTGTATTTATTACTTTGACATTGGCGAAATCATCGTGTGTGTGTGTGTGTGTGTGTGTGTGTGTGTGTGTGTGTGTGTGTGTGTGTGTGTGTGTGTGTGGTCTGTGTAACACCCCTCTATTTGCGCGGGGGGTTAAAAATACGTAAAAATAAGTGTAAGTAGCAAACGAATCGTCTTCAAAGTCTATTACGGAACTAAGGCGATATTGAAACCTACTATACGCTCGCAATCGACTCACTTTGGTCTTAGATACGCCAAACTTGAATGGCTTGATAGTCGAACTCACCGATAGTTCGGCTTAGATTGCTCCACGAAGCACTCTGAGTACTTCCACCATCCCACCTGAAACTTTATTGTACAGTTTCCAATCAACGATGTTAGCTTTCGACAAATAATACCGTTGTAGTATTACCTCTTCTTGCTTTCTAACCAAATGTGAAAGTATAGTCGACCAAGAAAATCTTAAGGTTCTTTTGTACGGGGGGCGTGCCACCCAAGGGGGGCGGAGAGATCTTCAAAAGGGGGCGTGGGCCTACTGTCATCAAAATACGGTCAAGGACCTTGTTTACTCTACGCCATAGGGCCGCATTACATACTTTGATGTTTGAACAGCGTTTTTTCTGTCTGTCTTGTTACCTTAGCCACTGTATCTACCCTGAAAGGGACAAAGACGTGATTATACATCTCTGCTACAGACTAATAAAATTTAAGGCTCGGGGACCTTATACATCCCTTTTATAAGTGTATTTAATTTAATCTTTTAATAATCTTTTAATAATGTATTTAATTTCTTCCATGCTGGTCTGGGAGCAAAGAAAATACATAGCATGTACCAGTTGCTTCTCTACCCGCGCGGATGGTAAAAGCCCATCGAGGGAATGGGCGAAAATAATAGGAATCATGTTATAGACGATGAGGCTTGCAACCCATCACTATTTTGTTTCTATTTTCCACCTATACGCCCACAATCTTGCTAAATGTGGCCTGTAGGTACCTGCTACCTTAGGCTCTGTCTACCCCGTAAGGGATAAAGACGTGATTTATGTATGTATGTATTTAATTTAAATAGAATTTGCTAGTGAATTATTGTAGCTGCTTTTATGTATTTTATTTAGAAAAAAATAGTTTCTGCCAAAGTTTCTTGCGGCGCATTCTTCTTGGCAATGATGGTCTTCTTGAATGCGCTGGCAGTTTCAAAAAAGAGATGTAAAAGAGCTTTTGGCGGCCTATTTGCAAATTTGTTTTTTTTTTAATTTATGTAGAGTCGAGGACGTAAATATCGTTATAACCATCATGTCAAATATGTCAAATATGTCTAGATGTTTTTGACGTCTTTGTAACGTACATAATACGGCCCTTGACTGTGGATATATACGTATGTATTCCATCTAGTTTTTCACCGTAAGGTTTAGTTGTTTTATCTTCTGGCACAGTTTTTTCTATCATTTCCTTCGATGTCGATTTATTTTAAAAACAGCCAGTCACCCGATTGCCTCCTGGATACGAGCACGAACCAATCTCCTGTGCTAACGCTATTTTCAATCAAACCAGACAATAGCACAAACACTGTATTTTTCACCGGACCTATGAATACGACTTTCAAAATGGCCGATGGCCGCGTAAATCGAATTCCTTTTTGGGGCTTTATCGGATCCCTTTTTTTAGTGGGGTTTAGAATATTGATGGGTTTTCGGTTTGCAGCGCTAACAAACAAGATGTCCTCTGTCTATTATTTAAACACAAACACAATAAGAACTTACCGGCACGCGGACTGCTTTTAAAACAGGAAAAAGCTAGCCCTCTTAATTCGCCGAGTTTCGGAGAGAATTCTCGTTTTTAGGGACACAATTAGCGCCCGGCTCCCCCCGAATAAGAGGAACCTATTCCACGGCCGAAGCAGACATTGTTGTACGAGTTCGGCTTAGAATTCCAAGTGTGCATTGTTGATACGCTACTGACTGACGGTAACTCTGCCGTTTTAAGGTACGGCCATACCAGTGCGTAAAAGACGCACCAAAATTTATGAAGAAACGGTGAGAGAACGTGACGTGAGAGAGAACGTATACGCAGCGGTGTAATCGCTCCTTTAATGCTGTGTACGTTAACCGGTCCACCCGGGTGACCGGATAGCCCAGTGGTAGAACCTGATTAATGAAGCTTGAAGTCCGGGGTTCGATTCCCGATCGGAGCAGATATTTATTTGAAAAATACGAATGTTCGTTCTCGAGTCTTGGATGTTTCATAATGCATTTTAGTATTTATCTATGTAAGTATGTTTATCCGTTGTCCAGTACCCATAGTACAAGCTTGTAAATATTGTAATATAAATATTGTACCTACTGTAATTGTTTATTTAAATATTTATTCTATTTTTCATAATTATTATTGTTTACAATGACGTAAATATTGCTATGTCGTATGTGCATTAAGCTAGGTATTGGGTAGGTATATTGTTAAGCTTATGGATTTCCGGTTTCATTTTTTTTTCTTTTACTGTTTAGTTGCAGGCTAACGACGTCGAAGTTCCTAAAACGTTCCCATAGTGTGCTTGTGGGGACGGAAGCGAGACATGCCCTCGGTACCACTCTGCTTTCAGAGCAGGACATGAGTGCGTGAAAGCCAACATTGGGGGCGGCAGACGCAAGCTTGCCTTCGGAATCCAAAAGCTTATTGGTTACTTACTTGACATGAAATGTATATTTCATAATTTTGTTTTATATTTTTTTTTTCTTGCGACATTGGAGACATCTCCAATTAATTTATTTGACGGTAGAGGCGTTTTACACCTCCACTGAACTTATTGTTATTATTTTCTTTTCTTTGTTTTTTATTTTTTGACCAGTAGAGACTTTATACATCTCTACTATTTATAGATTAATATAGTTTAAGACTCGGGGACCTTATACATCCCTTTTATAAATGTATTTAATTTAAGTAGAACTTAAGTATTCTGTATTTTATTTGTATTTTATTTCGAAAAAATGACTTTCTGCCAAGTTTCTTGCGGCGCATTCTTCTTGGCAATGATGGTCTTTCCGAATGTGCTGGTAGTTTCAAAAAGACATGTAAAAGAGCCCCTGGCGGCCAATTTGCAAAAATAAATTTTCATTTTCATTTTCATTTTCACTTGCTTAGTTTGGGACTAGGTCAATGGTGTCAATTGTCTGAAGACAAATTTAAATTTTGTACCTACCTAGGGCGTTACCAATGACGTCTTAATGCGATTCAATTCCGACTCAGTTCAGGTTTTAGCTGTAATTTTTCATATGTGTCTGATAGCGAACGAACCTTTACTGAATCGGAATTGAATCGCATTCAGACGTTAACCCCTATACTTCTTTTCTGAGAAATAGGGTCTTGACAGACAGACGGAAGGACGGACAGACAGACAAAAAAGTGATCATAATGTATGATGGTTCCGTTTCTTCTTTTTTAGGGTTACGTAGAATCAGTCGCACCACTGGACAAAGAACTGACAGAAAATATAATTATTTCTTCTTCTTTTGATTGTGGCGCTACAATAGTCGTTATAGCGACGACAACTTCGCCAATGTCGGTAACACGGTCAAAAACCCCCCTACCCCCCCTGTCGGGCTCTTAGCCAACGGTCAATGATATCCCTCAGATACTGGCAGGAAATCATTAGCTGTTGCCCAGGGTGCACCGGACCAAGCACTGCTCTTCCCCCCGGACGGATCCGAAAACGAACCGCAGCTCTTGTTCACACGTGGTGGTAACCCGACTCGCACTATAAGTATTTCAGATGCGTTTTCTAGAATCTGTTCCCTGATCCACCCAGTTTCATATCTATTATATTATCGTGTAAATTCGAATGGTCGCACAAAACGATAACATTTATTGCTGTCCGCAATCATGCGGCTAATTTACGAGGCAGTAAAGGAACAGATAAATTGTCCAGATAGAACCCTCTCGCAGCGTGCACTAGCTAATGCGCCATTAGGGACCGCTGGCTCTAATGTCATTTTTGGTACGACAGGGTTGTTAGGTCTTTGTGGTAACAGGGATGTGAGTGTTTTTAAATAATAGATGGCGTTCCATTTTCTAGAGCTCTATAAGTACACAAATTAGGTTTGCACATACACACGCAAATCACGTCTATATCCCTTAGGGGTAGACAGAGCCTAAGGTAACAGGGCTGCCAAGGCCACAATTAGCAAAATTGCTGGGGTATATAGATGTAAAATGAAATCAAAGTAGTGATGGATTGCTAGCCGTATCCCCTATAACATGATTTCAATGATTTCCGCCGATTTCGATGTGCTTTTACCATCTACACGGGAAGAGTAGCAACTGGTACATTCTATGCTTTTCCTTTGCTCCCAGACCAGCTTGAAAGTAATATACAAGTAAGCAAGTAAACATCTAGTGTTAAGAGCCCTGCTTCTATGAAAAATATAGGCAATAGAAGGTCACTTTATTCTGGTACTATATCAGCTATCCTCATCATAAATTATGTCATTAATTTATGACTTAATACACGACTAATATCGCGAAACATTACCCTAAACTAGTACATTGCGTGCTTTGAAACGATCGCCGAAAGTGTTAGTGGCTCTAAGAAGCAGTGTACTCGAAACTCGAGTAAATTGTCTAGTCTTGAGAGATAGCAGCTGGTAGTGATGTTCCGGATATCCGAGTATCCGTGTCCGTTACTTTTCACGCGGATCTTTTACGGATATTTTACAGATGTTTAGGTAAAATTAAAATAACTATAAAATTCCATTCAGAGCATTTTTATTTCTTAAAATCAAATATTTGGCACCTTTTATATTGCAAACATTGCAGTAAGTTACCATACCAATACTACGTAACTGCTTTCAGTATCTTTATAATGAGATCAATATTATAGCAAGTCATAACATCACTTTTATGACAATGAAATAACTAAAACCTTTTTTTTTATAATTATAGTGAGGTCAATATTATAGCAACTTATAACGTCACTTTTATGACAATCGCTTCAAGATTCAAGGTCACGGGCGCCGGCAACAATCGAATAAAAAAACAAAGATCCGTATCCGTATCCGCGGATCTTGACACTGAGTATCCCTGTTTTGTTATCCCTGCGTTTATCCTGTCTATTTGTTTCCGCCACCTACTTAAACTGTCTCCAACTTATTTCTATAGTTGGTTGTCTGGAAGTGATCGCTATTAAGCGATAAGACCGCCTATTGTCTACATTGTTCCTGTATTGTTTTGTACTGATTTGTGGCGTTCAATAAAGAGTATTTGTAAGTATCCGTAATCAGATCCGTATCCGCGGATATTCATTTTTAACGACCCGGCACATCACTAATAGCTGGTAGTATATTGGCGTAGAGAGAACAAAGCTTAGGCTAACTTATGATACGTAAGGGGAACAAAAGACAACCTGTCTGACAGTGTAAATTGGTTATAGTCTGGCGTATTCATTGGCAAAGTGATACGAAAGCAATGTGAAAGCCAGACGTAAATGACATACTTGCGCGTGATATGAAAGAATAGGATGCAGTGTTTGTAGAGTAGCTATTTAGACGCATTACACACACAAATCACGTCTATTTTTTTTAGGTAGGCAGAGCCTAAGGTAACAAAGCCTAAAGGCCACGTTCAGCATGATTGTGGGCGTAAAGTGAAAAGGGGAATCAAAATAGTGATGGGTTGCTAACCGCATCGCCTAACATTCCTAAGATTTTCACCAATTCCCTCGACAGGCTTTTACCATCTGCGCGGGAAGAGAAGCAACTGGTACATTCTATGTTTTTTTACTCCCAGGACATGGAAGGATAACACCGCATAACAAATCATTAAAGCAAACAGATTTATTAGCAATGCAGCAATCAGAAGTGCATACTCGTACTTAATAATAGTCACGAGAACTCAAGTTCGAGACGCAACTGCTCAAGATACGCTCAATGTCCACTCAATGCTCAATACTCAATGCTCAGCCCACAATGCTCAGCGGAACTAAGCCGAGAGGCTATTGTCGAGCTGATTTTGAGTTGTGCAGCAAATAATGCTCAGATCCGGAACGTTCCTGTCGTTTATGGGTCAAGTGTGAACGCTACAAGTAATTGGTGAATGAGACGCAAGTATCGCGTTGGAAAGGGACGGGAGATTAGGGTTAGACTGCTTTTATGGGTATAAAAGTTGGCAACTACGGTGCATTGAATAAATTGTTTTAAATTCCTAAACGACACTGAAAAGTAGAACAGGAAAATACGTAATGTAAAGCTATGGCCGGGAATCGAACCCGGATCTTCAGTATTCCGTGTGCTATACCGCTACACCAACCATAGCAGGTACTTGCTACGTAGCATCCGGGTTCGATTCCCGGCCATAGCTTTACTTTTCGGATTTTTCTGTGTTCTATTCAGTGTCTTTTATAAATTTAACTAGCGACCCGCTCCGGCTTCGCACGGTATATTATGCATGTATTATACATATAAACCTTCCTCTTGAATCACTCTATCTATTACAAAAACCGCATTAAAATCCGTTGCGTAGTTATAAAGATTTAAGCATACATAGGGATTTGGGGACAGAAAAAGCGACTTTGTTTTATACTATGGTAGTGATTTCTAACGGTAAAACCGTAAAAATAAATGAAACAATCAAGAAGTAAAATTCTTGATTCATTTGATAGTAGGTAGGTACCTAAATTATTTTAGTTAATATAATTTTATTAAAAATCATTTGTGCTATACGAATAATTTTAATGCTAGTACTATGTAAAAGTTTAAATTTTGCGCCAACTTCTTGAAAACTAAGGCAATAAATACTAATTATTAACGGCTTGTTTCACCACTCTCTGTTAACTTCCAGTTATATTAAGTGTCAGTTATGAAACAGGCCCTAAGTTTAACAATTACATGGAGTCCGCACTGGGTCTGTGTGGGAACTAAAGCCCTCTCATCATGAGATATAATAAGCTCAATCATCTGCAGTTGATGATGATGGCGATGTGAAAATATATACATACATACATATACACATAAATCACGTCTTTATCCCTTACGGGGTAGACAGAGCCTAAGCTAACAAGACCTAAAGGCCACGTTTAGCATATGATTGTGGGCGTATAGGTGGAAAGGGATGGGTTCAGCCGCATCGCATATAACATGATTCCTAAGATTTTTACCATCTGCGCTGGAAGAGAAGCAACTGGTACATTCGGTTTTATCTTTACCAGACCAGCATGGAAGAGAAAATAGATAGTATTTTAAAATATCCATGTCTTTCTGCGTTGGTGACTTGAAAGTGACAGGACACGATTATAAAAACTACTGCCGCGGTCGCCATTACGGTCGGTTTTTATTGTTAGGGTTGTCGATGATCATTATTTATTACAAGATTTGTATTACCTTCCAACTTATGTATGTATGCTGGTCTGGGAGCAAAGAAAAAACACAGAATATACCAGTTGCTTCTCTACCCACGCAGATGGTAAAAGCCCATCGAGGGAATGGGCGAAAATCATAAGAATCATGTTGTAGGCGATGAGGCTAGCAACCCATCACTATTTTGATTTCATTTTTCACCTATACGCCTACAATCTTGCTAAACGTGGCCTTAAGGCCTTGTTACCTTAGGCTATGTCTACCCCGTAAGGCGTAATTTATGTATGTATGTATGTATTTGAATCGATGTGATTGATGTGATGACCTTCTGCCAAGTTTCTTGCGGCGCTTTCTTCTTGGCAATGATGGTCTTTCCGAATGCGCTGGTAGTTTCAAAAAGACACGTAAAAGAGCCCTTGGCGGCCAATATTTTCATTTTCATTTTCATTGATATATGTTCAAATTGAACCGCGTCAAAGGCGGAGCTAAATTTTGCACCAAAAATTTAAAACAAATATTTGTAGGGGTGTTTAGTTAAACTCCAACCTGCTCAAATATTCTAGAAAAGTTCTGAGAGATCTCGTACTATAGTAAAGTTACCTTTAAAAATCAGAAAATGCAGTGTGTCAACCCTAAGTGTCGCCTGGCGTGGACACAGCGTAACGAGCACTAGCTGTCAATAAACGTGAAAGACCGTCGACGTTTGGGAAGTAATGAGTGGACTTTCTGCTGCTTTTATACGCTGTGATTTTGAAGAGAAAAGAGACATGGAAATTTTCATGAATGATTGCAAAATGTTTGTTAGTTTTGTTGATGAAATCATTATGCGTTAATTAATACACTCTTAAAACAAACTTCCATGCATGGAAGCAAAGAGAAAGCATAGAATGTACCAGTGACTTCTCTTCCCGTGCAAATGGTAAAAAGCCATCGTAGGAACCATCGATTCCCCTTTCCACCTAGCAGTCATGCTAAACGTGGCATCTATGTCTTGTTACCATAGGATCGGTCAACCCTGTAAGAGATATAGACGTGATTTCAAAAATATATATACACAAATCACTTCTATATCCCTTACGGGGTAGACAGAGCCTGAGGTAACAAGACCTAAACGCCACGTTTAGAATGATTGTAGGCGTATAGGTGGAAAGGGGAATCAAAATAGTGATGGGTTCGCCAAATGGCCAATTTTTCAAAATATTCAAAAGCCAAATCTCATTTTGTTCCATCAAACCAATTACAAAGAAAAACAAACCTAATAAAACTGCACAGTTCTTCGTGTACACAAACGTACCACTAAGGTGTCACCCGTCCCGTATAACACAGGAATTCCCCATAACATGACAACAACCGTATTAGATGTGAAGACAGATCGCTATTTCATAGCCGTCTCGCGGACGGGCTGTCGCCGCGCCGACGGGTTATTAGCTCGCAGGATTAATATAGTGTCCTCTGTGTTACAGTGTTATATAAAAGACTGACGTGATACCAATGTGGTTTGCGGTTCTACATTAATAAGTGAAACGTGAAGCGGTTAGGGGGGCGTCCATTAATTACGTGAGGAATTTAGGGGGGAGGGGGTCGAGCCGAATCTTACTAAATCTCACTCGGGGGGGGGTCTTGGCAAATATCACGTAATTTTTTTTAGCAGAAAATGGTGTAAAACTGCGTGAAAATTAATTTAAATAAAAGTTGAATTAATAATTTAAGATTACAGCAAGATTTGCAAATACTAGTCCTTGCTAGTCCTAAATTAAAGTACCTACCTAATTAAACAAATTGTGTTATGTTTTTTAATAAATCCAATACTTTTATACCCAAAGTACAAGTATTGAAAAATCTCACGTGAGATTGGGGTAGGGGGGCGGGGGTCGAGAAAATTTTTACGATATCTCACCAAGGTGGGAGGGGGGGTAAAAATGCTTAAGAATGCCTCACGTAATTAATGGACGCCCCCTAAGCTATTCACAGATAATGTTTATATTTATAAATGTCAGTGAAAATTAGAACACCATAGAAATATCGAGCCCGGATCCTCGTCATTCCGTGACGCGTGCTATACCCCTACACCAACCACAGCAGGTGGGTAGTCTTCGAATTTTTCTACCTGTTACTAGCTGTCACGTGACCTTGTCTATGCGAATTTTTGTCGCTAAGCGTCATCTGTTTGAATGACGTGTATGTACGACACAATTATATACATACTCCCGTGGAACATCTACTGCTCACCAGGGACGAGAGAAGGCGCTGTTTTTCAAATGATAGGTTTTATTATTATTATAGCCTTTTTTTATTCCGAATTCGCTACAATTTCATTTTTGTTGTTGTTATCGTGTTGTTTTTTTTTATTATTAATTTGTCGCGTAATTCGGCGTGCCTCATGGCATAGGCCTCCTCCGTGTATTGGAGGGTTTGGGCTATAGTTCCCACGCGCGCCCAGTGCGGATTGGGAACTTAACACACACCATTGAATTTCTTCGCAGATGTGTGCAAGGTTTCCTCACGATGTTTTCCTTCACCGAAAAGCTCATGGCAAATTTCAAATGTAATTTTCGCACATAAATTCCGAAAAACTCAGAGGTGCGCGCCCGGGATTTGAACCCACGACGCTCTGCTTGAGAGGCCACAGGTCAAACCACTAGGCTACCACGGCTAGGCATCATAGGTACTATCAAATGAATCAAGAATTTTTATTTCTTGATTTTTATGTTTACTTTTACGGTTTTACCGTTACAAATTAAATTTCTAAATGACACTGAAAATTAGAACACAGAAAAATCCAAAAAGTAAAGCTATGGCCGGGAATCGAACACGGATCCTCGTCATTCCGTGACGCGTGCTATACCCCTACACCACCCATAGTATAATGTTTAGTTCTTCCAAGCTTAGGCTTATTACGTAACTCGCTCGCAATCGCCATCGTGTTCATTTTGACAGTTTGTCCATGTCTTCTTGTCTTTATGAAATGCACGCGACTTACGATCGGATTATCATTACCAAATTCAAATTCATTTTTTTGTCCAAACATAAGCATATGCATACATTATATTGAGATCTTATGCGTATATTTAGGACCACTATGTAAATAAATAAATAAATATCTTGGGACAAATTACACCAATTGACCCAGCCCCAAACTAAGCAAAGCTTGTACTATGGGTACCAGGCAACGGATAAACATACTTATAATAATGTAGATAAATACATACAACATCCATGACTCAGGCACAAACATTCGTATTCAACATACAACTGTCTGCCCCTACCGGGATTCGAACCCAGGACCTCTAGCTTCATAGTCAGGGTCATAATTTTGTGCGCCGTAAGGCATTCAAATAGCCTATACAATGGATGACATGCATTTTTCGATTTTAATCTGCATTACATATTACTTCCATGCTGGTCTGGGAGCAAAGGAAAAACAGAATGTACCAGTTGCTTCTCGTCCCGCGCAGATGGTAAAAGCCTATCGAGGGAAGAGGCGAAATTCTTAGGAATCATGTTATAGGCGATGCGGCTAGCAACCCATCACCATTTTGATTTCCCTTTCCGCCTATACGCCTACAAAGTTAAACGTGGCCTTTAGTTTTTGTTGCCTCGGGCTCTGTCTGCCCCGTAAGGGATATAGACGTGATTTATGTATGTATGTATGTATGTTACATTATATTACCATGAAGTAACAAACTAGTGCCTTTCGCACTTCAATTTGTTTACGGAACAATAGGAAACGCTAAAACAAGAATAGACAAGCTACAGACTTACCTAGATAAACATAAAGGTATTATCTTTGTACATATTTTAGTTCAACCACCAGAACTATAATCAATTAAACTTTGTCGGTCGACGCCGGCGCAGTTTCAAATATTAGACAACTCGGTGTTGGATTCAAAGTTTCAGTTTGCAAGGATTTTAGAAGTTGCCCGGACGAGTTCGTACCTGGGCTTACCATGTACCTGGGTAGTTGGAATTTGGAATTTTAATGTGGTCTAAGTCCGGAATTTTGGCGATGGTCTGCTGCAGTGGAATATGCTACTTGGAATGAATACAGTTTAGGTTTTAATTTATTTGACGGTGGAAGCGTTTTACACCACTGAACTCATTTTTTTTCTCTTTCTTTCTTCTCGTGCTTTGTTTTACTTTGACTACTAGAGACTTCATAGATCTCTACTATAGACTAGTATAATTTAAGGCTCGGGGACCTTATATATCCCTTATAAAAATTTATTTATAAGGGATAAGTAAGTAAAAGCTTACTGTATTTTATTTTGAAAAAATGACTTTCTGTTTAGTTTCTTACGGCGCTTTCTTCTTAGCAATGATGGTCTTTCCGAATGCGCTGGTAGTCTCAAAAAAGACAAGTAAAAGAGCCCTTAGCGGCCAATTCATTTATATTTTTTTGGTTTATCTTTAGTTACATGTTTCAGTGCAATTGTGATCCCTCCTGTAGAAAACATGTCTATACCACGTCCAAGATAGCGAGTTAATATAGAGTTATCTCTGATGAATCTCTGTTAATTAAGCAAATGCTACGGTACCTTATCACTGACAAATGTATAGACCTAGAACCATCGCTATTTTAACAAGTTCAAAGATTCCAATAGCGATAAATGAAATTACGGGCGACGGCTAGTAAATAATTCGTATGGCGGTCTAAATAAACTATTGTTCAGTTCTAAACGAAGTAAATATTCTAATTAACAAAGCGAAACAATGTTTGACATAATTACATTATAACAACAACTGGCATAGTTTAATTTAAGACACATTTACTTTTCAAAGCGCCGTTTCTAAACTCGGCGAAACAATTTTAAAAATACCAAAACGCTAAATGAAGCGAGGGCCAAGCTAACACACAAGTTATTTGCCTCTCAGTTAATACGAGAGGACAAACAAGATACTTCCATCAAATACTGCGCTCGTGACCCAAAAATTTCTCTTCCCTATTTATCTTTTGCAAGCCCTTTTGCTCAAAAGTGGCGTCATTAATTGCAGAAACGCTTGGCCGAATCGGCTTTGATTTTCGGCGACACGGCAAAGGTCAGTCACAGAATGGGTAATCCTTATTATAAATGCGAAATGGAGCTAGCAGGGTTCGCCGCTGCGCATACGTCATGAAATGCGATGATGCGGTGCGGTGATGAAATGCGAAAGCAAATCTGCTTGTTACGCTTTCACGCCTAAACCATGGAACCGAATCACTTGGAATTTGGTATAGAGTTACATTCAGTCCCGGGAAAGGACGTGGGATAGTTTTTATCACGAAAAATTGTATAGCTCCCGCAGGATAGTGATAAGTGCATTCTGCGCGGATAAAATATCGGGCAATAGCTAGTGCTCAATAAATATAACAGTAGTGAAGTTTGCTTTCGTAACGTGTGCCGCTAGAAGACGCTCTCTATTTATTCATAAACAAATAATTTTTCGAATATCCCACGGGAAACGAAATGTTTTTTTTTTCAAATGGCTTGATTACTGTCACTTTTATTAAACAATTACTCATTCATTTTATATTAAGTGCCGATAAACAAGTTCTGTCTAAATGGAAACGAAGCCACGGTCATTTTTTTTTAATATATTCGGCTAAATCATGCTAAACGCGGCCTTTAGGTCTTGTTACATTAGCTCAGTCTACCGTAAGGGATAGACGTGATTTGAATGTATGTATCTAATAACTCTTATTATACTAAAAACACGATAATTTTACAGGTTACAAGTAGATGTACAAAGACGAACTTATTCGAACGATTGACAGGACAACAGCAACTTAGTAGGTATAGAGAGCTTTACATTATGATAATTTATGTTTTCGGCTAAATAATTAAAAAAAAAATTCGGCCAACTCGTCCAGACTCTACATCGAGTAAGCCCTACAACGAACCCAATTACGTAAGTTGTATTTGAAAAAAATTCTCGGCGCTTGTACTCCACTCTGCATACCGAAGGCACAAAGGCAGAGGAGCATAACCCAACAAATTTAAAAATATACCCAGCTCGCTTTACGGGCATAAAATTAAGCAGATTGTAGGTTTAGAAAGACTTAAGTTATCTTTTTATAGAAATACACACTGTTTACGAATATGCTATGAAGTTGTAGAAAAAACATACGATGTGTTGGTAAAAGCCCATCGAAGGGTATGGGGGAAAATCTTAGGAATCATGTTATAGGCGATGCGGCTAGCACCTATCACTATTTTGATACCTTTTCCTATTCGCCCGCAATCATGCTAAACATTGCCTTTGGGTGTTGTAAGCTCAGTTTATTTTTGTGTGTTGTTATTTTGTTTTAATTTAATTTCAGTTATTATTATTCTTTTATAATTGACGATCCTTTTGTGAATTACTTATTTGACATTTAATTGTATTTTTAAAAAAAGGTGACAAATAAATCTATCTATCTATATATTATTTTCTTTCTCGAAAAAATGTTACAAATTCATATTTATTACTGTAATTCAGTTTGATAAATTCTTGTGTTCCTTTGAAAAATTGTCAAGACAGAGAGAGAACATTCACTGATTTGCCTATTCGTTCTAGAGATACGGAACCCCAAAAAATAAAATATTGGGATACTATTGTTTCCCGTGCGAATGCATAATTTTAATAAAGATTAAGATTAAAGTAAGTAAGTAAGTAAACGCTTTATTGTACAAAATAAAACAGTAAGAGGAACGGTGAACTCGTTGCAACTTTGTAACAATATTTAATTTCCTCTTTGTTACAGCAAACAATATTATTATCAAAGTAAAAGCATTAATCCAAACCAGTGGTCTACGAAATTATTTAATTTTGGTCTCGATTTTTTACGTTTCAAATTTAATGTAAGGAATTACTTTGAAAGGGATTAGCGTGTAGGCATAAAAGAAGGCGATACGCAATTAACTTCCTTTGAGAACCAAATTAGTTAATTACGGGGTAGACAGAGCTTAAGGTAAACGAGACCTAATGGCCACGTTCAGCATGGTTGTGGGCGTATAGAGAAAGGGGAATCAAAAATTGGGATGTGTTGCTAGCGTATAACATGATTCCTACGATTTTCGCCCATTCCCTCGATGGGCTTTTTTACCATCTTGGACCAGCTTGGAAAGAGCAAAATATTTTTTATTTTAGTAGTCAGGAGATTGATGAAAAATAAAAAATAAGTTCATCAAAATCCTAATTCCACGCAGACGCAGTCGCGTGTAATTCCTAGTCCTGGTAATATTATAAATGTGAAAGCTTGTGTGTTTGTCACTACTTCACACTAAAACGGCTGGACTAGGTAGCTGGTTTTCTGGAATAACACATAGGCAACTTTTAATCCCGATTCTCCCGCGATATTGAAAAATCCCGAAACGTTTGTACCCCTTTACGTTAAAACGTCCGAACGTTTGTAGCCGGTAATGATGATGATGGTGATTCACGTGAGCAAAGCCGCGGGTACCTAGTGTATAAATACCTAATTATGCAAACAATCATATTTAACTAACAAGTTATTAGCTGTTTCGATGTAAATCAAACCGAGGTTGCCCGAACAGCAAATAACGGTTAATAACAGCGGGTATGTTTTACTAACAACGTTAATTATCAACACATAGAAGCGTAATATGCTTAAACCCTATTGGCTGGAATACGAACGCACACAGTGCTGTTACGCGGAGAGTAGGTCCGCATGCGTAGTGTCAGTTTCCGGACACAAAATACGTCTCGAACGCGTTTACCTTAAAATGTCGAACACTCCATGCTGGTCTGGGAGCAAAGAAAAAACATAGAATGTACTAGCTGCCTCTCTTCCCACGCAGATGGTAAAAGCCCATCAAGGGAACGGGCGAGTCCTAGGAATCATGTTATAGGCGATGCGGCTAGCAACCCATCACTATTTTGATTCCCCTTCCCACCTATACGCCTACAATCATGCTAAACGTGGCCTTTAGGTCTTGTTACCTCTGGTTCTGTCTACCCCGTAAGGGATATAGACGTGATTTGTGTGTGTGTGTGTGTGTGTGTGTGTGTATGTGTCAAACACTATAATGCTTCTCTCATTTACTCAAAGGTTAACTGGTAGAGGGTTGTTATAAGTTTAAGGTCGATGTCTCTCTGTTGTCTGTGGCATCATAGTCGATAGATCGATTTCGATGCGATTTTTGTATTCGAAAGAAAGTTTCTTTGCGATGGTTCTAAGAATCGTAAGTAGCCATGTTTGGTAAAAATCAGTCCAGCAGTTTGAAAACATCAGCTCTTTTCCAAAGTGATGTATTTATGTATGGCATTTTTGGCAAAAAAAAAAATTACGGTTTGTTTAATCATGCTAAACGTGGCCTTAAGGTTTTGTTACCTTAGGCTCTTAATTAGGTTAATTAAGGGACCTGGTATTAAAAAATAAGACGAAAAAAACTATACGAAGTTATTCAGCGCGCAATGTACAGTAAGCAGTTAAGATAATAACAGTTTAACATCATATTTATTGTGACAGCCAAAATAAATTTGCGTTACAATGCTGCTGGACTACGTCTTCATAAATTTGATACCTACGTCGAGTTAGACAGAGAGAATAATGATTGCATATCGTTTGTACCGCCTAGTTAAAGGTTACGCCCGTATTATAAATTCACGCTGTCCTGCTGTGTTATATCCACTGTGCCCAGCCAACCAATCGCGTGTTTGCTGAACAGTATTTTAATTATGGCGCCGTTTGAATTTGGAATGGATTGTTTCGGAGGTCGGTTACTAGAATCTCACTATGCTATAGATCGACCGCTTAAATAAGTCCTCGTCCGCGCGGGGAAGACGACAAAGGGGGCCGATAGGTGCGGGCGGCAGGCGCACTACCCGCCCGCACCGAGAGAGCTCCCCGCGGTGCAGACGCGCGGGGTGGGACGACCGCGGGGGCCGAGAGAGGTGCGGGCGGCAGGCGCACTACCCGCCCGCACCGAGAGAGCTCCCCGCGGTGCAGACGCGCGGGGTGGGACGACCGCGGGGGCCGAGAGAGGTGCGGGCGGACCTCTCTAGGTCCCCTTTGTCGTCCGACACCGCGCCCGTGTTCCGTGTGAGCGAAGACTCATTTCAGCGGTCGGTCTATAGACAGTGTATTGAATTGAGGTTACATTATGTTTTGGTCATATAATTTTAGTGGTTGGTGCTTTCGCCTCTTGAGAATGCTTGTATGCAATATTGTTCTTGTCGATTTTCAACTTTTTATTAGGGCTTGTCTTATAAGGGCGTCTGTTGAGATTAGGGCCTTGTGCAAGGTCCGTCCGGATCGCTACCACCATCTTACTCGCTAATCCTGCCGCTAAGTAGCAGTGCTTGCACTGCTGTGTTCCGGCGCGGAGAGTAAGACAGCCGGGGAAATTACGGGCACAAGAGGCATTTCATCTTAGTCCTCTAGGTTGGCAACGCATCTGCAATCCCTCCGGGGTTGCGGGTGTCTATGGGCAGTGGTGATCACTTACCATCAGGTGACCCACTTGCTCGTTTGCCATCCTATTCATATTAAAAAAAAAAAAAAAAAAATATTATTAAAAAACCCAAGCTGAGATAGATCAGCGTTTTGCCTTGCCTCCACCTTCGATACCCTCACGGATCCAAGAACCCAACATAACATACATAAACATACACAAATCACGTCTTTATCCCTTACGGGGTAGACAGAGCCTAAGGTAACAAGATAACTTCAGGCCACATTTAGCAAGATTGTGGGCGTAGTGAAAAATGAAATCAAAATAGTGATGGGTTGCTAGCCTCATCGCCAACATGATTCCTATGATTTTCGCCAATTCCCTTGATGGGATTTTACCATGCGCGGGTAGAGAAGCAACTGGTATATTCTATGTTTTTCTTTGCTCCCAGACCAGCATGGAAGAGCAACATAAACTAAATACAATTCATTTAATGACGTTTCGACTGCCAAGCAAAACCGCGGGTGGAAGTTAGTTGCACATAATAACGGAAACCGTGTAATTTGCCCAGAGTCCTGTTAGTTAAGCTGCGGACAAATTAATAATAATAATTAATTATTTAATCACTATTTGTTCTCGAATGTGTTTAACGCAATTAACATTCAGTGACATGATTGCTAGGTTACATTCAGATGTACATACATACATACATAAATCACGTCTTTATCCATTACGGGGTAGACAGAGTCTAAGGTGATAAGACCTAAAGACCACGTTTAGCATGATTGTGGCGTATGGATGGAAAGGGGAATCAAAACAGTGATCGGTTGCTAGCCACATCGCCTATATAACAATATCCCTAAGATTTTCACCCAATCCCTCGATGGGCTTATACCATCTGCGTGGGAAGAGAAGCACAGCTGGTACATTCTATGTTTTTTCTTAGCTCCCAGACCAGCATGGAGGAATCAACATTCAACTTGGTCAATAATTTGAGCCATATCTCTTCCATGCTGGTCTGGGAGTAAAGAAAAAATATAGAATTTACCAGTTGCTTCTCTTCCCGCACAGATGGTAAAAGCCCATTGAGGCAATTGCGAAAATCTTAGGAATCATGTTATAGCCGATGCATCTAGCAACCTATCACGATTTTGATTTCCCTTTCCACCTATACAACCTTAACCATGCTGAACGTGGCCTTTGGGTCTTGCTACCCTAAGCTCTGTCTATCCCGTAAGGGATAAAGAAGTGATTTATGTATGTATGTATGTATAAAACAGAGTCGCTTTCCGCTTATTTCTTTAAAACTATGCAACGGATTTTGATGCGGTTTTTTTTTATACATAGAGTGATTCAAGAGGAAGGTTTTTTATGTATAATCCTACGCAGACAAAGTCGTGGGCAGAAGCTAGTATACCGGATGAGCTAAAAGCCCTATTAATATTATAAATGCGGAAATAACTCTGTCTGTCTGTTTGTTAGTCTGTCTGTCTGTATACCTTTTTACGCTTATACCGCTAGACCGATTTTGTTGAAATTTGGAATACAGATAGTTTGAGTCCCTAGAAAGGACGCAGGATAGTTTTTATCCCGGAAAGTTGCATAGTTCCCGTGGGATAGCGATTCTGCGCAGACGGAGTCACGGGCAACAGCTAATACTAAATAATGACACTGATAATGACCCTTTACTTATCTCTTAACCTCTGTAATTCAGCTCATAATTACAGAATTACCACAATTTCTTTATTACAAAACCTGAGCGGCTATCCTGTAATTTATGTTCTACGGAACCCCCGCTCGTTAACACGATTTACCTGCCGTATAACTCACTGCAGAACCCAAATAAATGTTTAGTACTGTTTGTTATCCGCAAATGTTGTAGAAACCATTTTGGTACGAAATGTGTAATGTACTGAGTAGCAAAAATAACGAGTCTCTTTTCATCCAAATTTGTATGGAAAGCACCTGATATTTTTGCTAGTTTATCTACTCGATGATTTTATTCGCTCAGGTACCAATTTTTCTGATTCAGTAATTGAAAGAGGTCACGTTAAAATCGCAGTTACATCGAACCAAGCTGTCTTTTTTCTATGATAATTTTAATTCCGTGTAATTTTTAGACCAATTTTCATTGTGACCCAATTTTAACATAGCTTCATATTTCCTCAACACTGTCGATAATATCTTGTGCCATACTTCGCTTTACACTTAGCATACATGTAACAGATTGAAACCGTACAAAATATTCCATTTGCGACCCTTTTGAACCAGTCAAAGGCAGATCCAGATTTAGTGCGGGCTAAGCCGCCGAAATAGGAATTTACTCCATATCCTATGATCTTTGCGCGATGCTGGCAACACTAAAAATAATTTGAGCACACGTTCTACTAGCATACGAGTACGTATTTAGAATGTTATTTAATCCACACTAATATTATACGCCTACATACAGAACATAACAAGACAACAAAAAACAACTAAAATGGCAACAACAACAACAAAAACCATAAAAACAAAGGAAATACAGGAAAAAAAGACAATCTAAAACCACAAACAATTTGTCTCCCACAATGGCTGGTCCCCACGGGAGCACTAGACCAGACCCCTCCAGCAAGCTGGAGGAGGCCTATGCCAAGAGGCACGCCGAATTATGCGTTTTTATAAATATATATTGAAAAAACTGTAGCAATTTCGGAATAAAGGGGCTATATTATTATTATTAATAATAATAATATTATACATATTACAGGGGTGGCCAACAGGTCGATCGCGACTGTTAGTCCAGTCGATCGTGGCAAGGCAAACAATATAAATACGTAGACCAGACTGCGCAACGTAACCAACTGCTGATTTAAGGTTTAATGAAGTATGTGATTGGTAGATTGCACAGGGTTTCGTCAGTGAACAGGAGATCGGGTCTGATCAAGTTGGCCACCCCTGTTATAGTACTTCCATGCTGGTCTGGAAGTAAATAAAAAAAATAGAATTTACCAGTTGCTTTTCTTGCCGCGCTGATGCTAAAAGGCCCATAGAGGGAATCGGCGAAAGTCTTCCCTAAAACCTAAATCTTGGTATATCTGGAGTATCGAGGAAAACATGTCGCCTATAACATGATTCCTATCATGTTATCCCAACCCATCACTATTCTGATTTCCCTTTCCACCTATACGCCCTTAATCATGCTAAACGTGGCCTTAAGGTTTTGTTACCTTAGGCTCTGTCTACCCCGTAAGGGATACGTGATATACGTATGTATGGACGTAATAATATAAATAGCGAAAGTGTGTCTGTGTATCTGTTACCTGATGAAGCTGGGCTTTTACCATCAGCACAAGAAGAGAAGCAACTGGTACATTCTATGTTTTTCCTTTACTCCCAGACCAGCATGGAAGAAAAAAAAAAAGGAAAACGATGCTACGCTGACGGTGGAAAAGGCACGCTTTAGGATTCTTCTTCTCACTTCTTCTTCAGCGTATAAACGCACACCGTTGGGCATACGCCTCTCCAATCCTCCATCCCGAACGGTTGCCCGTTTCCCTCTTCCAGACTGGACCTGCTGTCTCCCTCATGTCATCGGACCATCGGGCAGGTGGTCTGGTGAAGTATTTAAAGTTTTTAGCATAATTTGTTCCTAAAACGTACTCTTGTATTCCTATATCGTACCGGTATTAATGCTCTTTGTAACCGGTATCCACGTGTGTGTAGAGTAGCGAGGCAATTGTTTTTAGTTCAACTCAGAAAACCAGTAAAGCACTCGTAAGAACATTACAACTCGTAAGTTTATTAGCCGGCAAGTCGCCGGATCTTTTAAACATGCCTCCAGATTTAGGTAGCTACGCTCGGCTTTTAAATTCTACAAACTTCGGGGCCCGGCGGTTGAATAATTTAACAGTTGCCACGAGTTCCCGTATGTCGGTAATTACCCGGTATAATCCACGTTTTTGAGCTTTGTAAGTGTTAAGTTTTTAATGGCGGAGTAATGTTTTTGAGAGGTTTTGTTGAGACGCGTATAGTTTTCGGAGTTGAGCTGGTGTTTTGAGCGACGCTATGTTGATGACTTTGGCGTGTTTGTCACAGAAAAGTCGCTGCGTTAATTTAAATGAAAAATACGCCTCATATTTAAAGGCAAAATTTTCATCAGCTAAAGGGCAACACTGAGCCTCTAGTGTAAGTTTTCGCATATAAAAACATCTCGAACGCATTCACATAAACGTCTCAATTACTATGGAATAATTGGCAGCGCCACTTGCGGATCCAAACTGTTTTCATAGTATTTGACATTTTAACGCAAACGCGTTCAAGACGTATTTTGTGACCAAAAACCTACACTAAACATAGATACTGATCTATTATTTTTAAACATAACGTAAGCAGAATAAAAAAAAATCGTCTTTTTGTATTTTTTTTTAATAATTTTTGATACCTAGTTTAACAAAAATCTAATGAGGCTTGGATTTAGTACACTTGGTCCGAATTGCGAAACAAAGATCAGCAAAGCTTGTAACATGTCTAAAAAACGAATAAGTAAACTGGTGTTCATAGATAAAATACAAACCAACTTAAATACTAATTGAAAACATTGAAGACTCGAGAGCTAACATTCATATCTTTCAAACATAAAGGTAATATGTGGCCCGTCGTAGTAAAAAGATAGTTACTGCAAAGACCCACAGATTGACCGATGTTACACTCCTATCCAATCAAACTAGTCTAAGCAGCTTTTTTAGGTATGTGTGTATGTGTCTATTTATATCTCCATTTATTGTAAATGTGTGTTTCATGTATAATATATTATGTATTTCAGTACTTAGTATATTAATATTTATATATTCTAAATTGCACCACCTGCTCAGATCTGTTCTGTTCTCCAGTCCATTATGGTTGCCTGGTAGAGATCGCTCTGTAGCGATAACGCCGCCTATTGTTACCTTGTAATATTCTGTATACCTTTTTCTGTTTTGGTTGTTATATGTGGTGTTCAATAAAGAGTTATTGTATTGTATTGTATTGTAGTACCTCCCAAAATATTCCGGATTTTTTTTAAAACACTGTTACCCATTTAGTTTAACCTACAATCTTTTTTACTTTTCCCAAATCTACCCCCAACTAACCCAATTGCACCGACAAAGCACCACATCGCTCCACTTTGTCTCCGGTTGAAATATGAAGTCCCTGAGATTCATACCTCAAAAGGACAAAGCCTGATGGATGGCGGCTGCGCGTGACTGTTGGGTAGATTTGGGAAAACTTTACAGCCCCGGCACTACCATGCGCGATCGAAGACGCGGCGAGCAATTATTTTAATAAAGTGTGTAATAAAATGCGAAGGTTTGTGAGGATGTGAGTGTGTAACATACACAATCAAAATTTTACATAAACACACACACACACACACACACACACAAATCACGTCTTTATTCCTAAGGTAACCAGACCTAAAGGCCACGTTTAGCATGATTGTGGGCGTATAGGTGGAAACGGAATCAAAATAGTGAAAGGTTGCTAGCCTCATCGCCTATAACATGATTCCTATAAGTTTCGCCCATTCCCTCGATGGTCTTTTACCATCTGCGCGGGTAGAGAAGCAACTGGTGCATTCTATGTTTTTTCTTTGCTCCCAGACCAACATGGAAGAATTTTATTTTTGCAAATTGGCCGCCAAGGGCTATTTTACATGTCTTTTTTGAAATTACTAGCGCATTCGGAAAGACCATCATTGCCAAGAAGAATGCGCCGCAAGAAGCTTGGCAGTAAGTCATTTTTTCAAAATAAAATACAGTAAGAATACTTAAATTTTACTTAAATACATTTATAAAAGGGATGTATAAGCTCCCCGAGCCTTAAATTATATTAGTCTTTAGTAGAGATGTATAAATGTCTCTACTAGTCAAAGCAAAAGAAAGTAGTTATGGAAAAAAAGAAAGAAAAAAAAACAAAAAAAATATTTAAGTTCAGTACTAGACGTGTAAAACGCGCCTGAACCGACTCGACGGATTTGGATCAAATAATATATAGAATGGACTTAGCTGGTACCTTAGATTAAAACAGGCTACTTATCCCGGAAAATTGCATAGTTCCCGCGGGATCGCGATAAACATGTCAAAGGTCGTAGTTGCCTAGAATCTTGGCGTAAAAAAGCCTTCCCCTCCCAACGCTCCCATTCACACTCCATATTATAAATCTGTTTAGTTAAACTTGCAAAGAAAAAAAAACATTGAATTTTAAATAGCTTGGTAAAATTGCTCGCCTCGCTTTTGGTCGCTGCTAGTCATGGCCGGGCCTTGTGTTGTGAGCCATGGATTTATGACGTGAGTTCCGGTGAAACAAAAGACTCGCGACTGCTTTCAAACTTTCATACGCCAAAATGCTATTAAATTCACAAATCACGTATTTAAAGTTGTTTTTATTTACTTACGTCGTAAGATGGGAATGACAACGCATATGTACCACCTTACGCTTTGATATTTAATAGGATACAGCATAATGCGCTTATTAGATAGATACATTGGATTAAATAAATTTATTTATCACATTTTGAAAATTACATGACATTTAAATGTCGAATATAAGTAACTTCGTCTGCATAGAATTCGTTTATCGCCATCCCGCAGGAATTACGCAATTGCCTGGGATGAAAATAGCCTATGTGTTATTCCAGACTATAATCTATCTATGTTTCAAATATCATCCAGATCTGCCCAGCCGTTTTGGGGTGAAACAGTAACAAACATCCATCCATCCATGCTTACAAACTTTTGCGTTTATGATATTAGTAGGATACACAAAAATATCGTCAAGTTGAAATGAAAAAAGAAAATGATAATCACTAACTACATAGTATAAAACAAAGTCGCTTTCTCTGTCCCTATGTCCCTATGTATGCTTATATCATCAAAACTACACAACGGATTTTGATGAGGTTTTTTTTAATAGATAGAGTGATTCAAGAGCAAGGTTTTTATGTATAATTCTACGCAGACAAAGTCGCGGGCGGAAGCTAGTAATTTAAATAAAAAATAGAATGCAATTTAAATTTACCTACTACTACAGCAATTTCAAATTACAAAATAATTATGAAGGAACTAAATCTATACATATAAAATTCAAAGTCCTGACTGACTGACTGACTGACTGACTGACTGACTGACTTAACTATATATCAACGCACAGCCCAAACCACTGGACTTAGAGACTTGAAATTTTGCACATAGATACCTTATACAATGTAGGCATCCACTAAGGAAGGATTTTTGGAATTTCCCACGGGATAAGGAAAAAACGAGAATTATATATTCGACTCCGAGTGACGCTATCTCAGTAACTATAATAACTAGACTCTTCAAATTTTATACAAAAGTATGTGATTACAAAACGAAGAAACTAATTTCAGGATTTTTGGAAATTCCCACGGGATAAGGAAAAAAACGGGATTTATATATTCAGTTAAACGAAATCCTGTGAACTATAATTACTAGACTGTTCAAATTTGGCATAGAAGTAGGTGATTATAATAGTAAAATAATGTTTTAATGATTTTTGGAAATTCCCACGGGATAAGGAATAAAACGGGATTTATATTTTCAGTTCTACGGATTCGATTTTTCGTTTTACTGGTCGTATAAAACTGAAATTTGCCTTCAAGTTCCCTTGGGGAGTGTTAACAATAAAAAAAGGATTTCCCGAAATTCCCACGGGAGCGGGAAAAACGGGACTTTTCGTTTTACTGGTTGCAGAAAGCTGAAATTCGGCATGTAGGTTGCTTCGGGAGTGCAGAGGAGCATTAAGAGAGTACTTTCCCAAATTCCCACGGGAACGGGAAAAATATTTGTTTACAAAGAAATACTGCGGTACGCATAACATGGCTAGAAAATTGAAATTTGGCACACATATACCTTGAGTATCCTAGAGGTGCACTAAGAAGGTATTTTTCGAAATTCCCACGGGATAGGGAAAAAACTGGATTTTTTGTTTTACTGGTCGTAGAAAGCTGAAATTTGGTAAGAGCCTTCCTTGATGAGTGTATGGGAGCACTAAGAAAGGATTTCCAGAAATTCCCACGAGAACAGGAAAAACGGGGTTTTTCGTTTTACTGGTCGTAGAAAGATAAAATTAAGCATTTAGCTTCCTTAGGGAGTGTAACGGAGCATTATAACAAAGGATTTCCTAACATTTTTACGGGAACGGGAAAAACCAGGATTTTACGTTTCCAGACGAAACAACGGAAGAAAGAGACTTAACATTTATAACGTGTGTTTCTTTAAAGGCTTTAAGTGTGCTCCGAAAGCACTCCCCAAAATTTTCACGGGAACGGGAAAAAACTTATTTTTTCGTTTTACATCTTAGCGCGTACGAAGTCGCGAGCAAAAGCTATTTGGGGTAGGTATATTTTAGGACAGCCCTTTAGGTTAGGTTAGGTTTGTTTTATAACAATCCTGCAATATTTACAGTTTCAGAAAAATTAAGGCAGCGGGGCAATGCGGGGGCTTGCTTGCATGCTTGCTTGAGTCCTTGCTTTGCATGCTTGATTGCATACTTGCTTTCATGATTGCTTGCATGCTTGCTTGCATGCATGCACGCTTGCTTGCATGCTTGCTTGAGTCCTTGCTTTGCATGCTTGATTGCATACTTGCTTTCATGCATGCTTGCATGCTTGCTTGCATGCATGCATGCTTGCGTGCTTACTTGCATGCATGCTTGCTTGCACGCTTGCTTGCATGCATGCTTGCTTGCACGCTTGCTTGCATGCTTGCTTGTTTGCATGCTTGCTTGCCTGCTTGCATGCCTGCTTGCATGCCTGCTTGCATACCTACATGCTTGCAGGTTTGGGTGCTCGCTTGCTTGATTGCTAGCTTCTTTGAAATGCTCATGGTTCACGCGTGCGAAGCCGCGGGCAAAAGCTAGTAAACAATAAAAATAAATTAAAAATAAATTCGAAGGCTTACCCACCTGTGTGGGTGATGTAAGGGGCACGCGTCACGGAATGACGAGGATCCGGGTTCGATTCCCGGCCATAGCTTTACTTTTCGGATTTTTCTATGTGTTCTAATTTTCACTGTAGTTTAGGGATTTATTAAAAAATAATTAAAAAGTGTCAATAAGTCATCATCATCATTTTTTTAAATCACAGAATCGAACGACGAACTCTTTTCCTGGCAGTCAAAGCCTACAGCTGCTTTATGATTTAAAAAAATGTTTTATTATTTTATTGGTGCTCCAGTTTTATTAATATGTAAATTAAAAATGACATGTAATAACTATAAGTATTACGAATAAATGAGTATGAGTATGAGTATGAGTATGAATAATGTAGACAATACAGATTTTATTAAATTTTAAAAATTAAAAACCTTTTAAAACCCTCATGCATTAATCCAGTAATCATACAAAAAAAAATGAAATACCAAAAATGTTTTTTACCAAACCACCGCAAAGAAACTGGCTTTCATCCGTTGCAGAGCTACGATGCCTCAAACATACACACATGCAGACATCAACGTCAGACTTAACACCCCTATTTCTTTCATCAGTCTTTATCCCTTACGGGGTAGACAGAGCTTAAGGCAACAGGTACCTACAGGCTACGTTTAGCAAGATTGAGGGCGTATAGGTGAAAAATGGAATCAAATAGTGATGCGTTACTAGTCTGATCGCCTATAACATGATTCCTATGATTTTCGCCCATTCCCTCGATGGGCTTTTACCATGCGCGGGTAGAGAAGCAACTGGTACATTCTATGTTTTTTCTTGGCTTATTACTACTGTTACTTAGATATAATCTTCTTAGGTACAAAACAATCAAGTGAAATAATGTCGTATTTGTGAAAAATCGATTAAATCTTTTTCGTGATGAATAAGTATTTTAATTGCTGCTTTAGGTAATTCTCTTTACGTCGGGTGTAAAAATAAATAATAAAATTTTGCTAAGGTATGATGTGACATTAAGCAACACAGATTCTCCAAACAATTCAATTAGAGGGGTGCGAGTCGGGTTACCTCCGCGTGTGGTCAAGAGCTGCGGTTCGTTTTTGGATCCGTCCGAGGGGAAGAGCAGTGCTTGGTCTGGTGCACCCTGGGCACCGGCTAATGATTTCCTAACAGTTTCTGAGGGATATGATTGACCGTTGGCTAAGAGCCCGACAGGGGGGGAGGTCTTTGACCATTACCGTACAACGTTACCGACATTTTGTCACAAGATTTTTTAATTATATTTTTGTTACGACATTGGCGAAGTTGTCGTCGCTATAACGACTTGATACGCCACAAATAAGAAGAAGAAGACTATTTAATTTGACATAATTATCCTTTTTACCGAACGAAAGCGGTACGATTAATAACGGTGCGGTAATTTAATCCACTCCCTGTCTTTAGTACCTTATCTTTTCTTTTTGCTTCTGATCAAATCCTTTTCTGTTGTATGGCCTTCTTATTTTTCATTGCTTCTCACATTTATTTTATCTTAAGTATTATGTTATGTGTATATGTACGTATTACTTTATTTTATTTATTTAGCCATGTATTATATTTATGTTGATATTGTTGTTTTTATTATCCCTCCGTTTATCCTGTCTATTTGTTTCCGCCACCTACTTAAACTGTCTCCAACTTATTTCTATTATTGGTTGTCTGGAAGAGATCGCTATTAAGCGATAAGACCGCCTATTGTCTACTTTGTTCTTTGTTTCTGTATTGTTTTGTACTGATTTGTGGTGTTTAATAAAGAGTGTTTGTATTGTTGTATTGTATTGTACGATGAATACTTACCTAACCTGTACGTCCATGAGAGCTTAAGGTACGTGCTACACCGAGAGCGGAACGTCGCGCACAGGCGCCTTAATTAAGGCTCGCTCCCTGCGAGGCCAATCTAACCGCGTCGGCGTAAATACGGGTAGTGCGAGAGCCCACTGCGGTATTGAGTACTACATCTGGTAATCGAGTTTTTTTATACGACAAAGGCAAGCACTTGATGGGAAGCGAGCACCACCATGGACTAACACTAGAGGATTGTAGGTGCGTTGCCAGCCTAGAGGGCTAGGATAGAATTCTGTTCTGTCAAGTTTCTTGCGGCGCATTCTTCTTAGCAATAATGCTCTTTCCGAATGCGCTGGTAGTTTCAAAAATACATGTAAAAGAGCCCTTGGCGGTCAATTTGCAAAAATAAATTTTCATTTTCATTTTCATGCTTGTGCCAGTAATTGTTAAATGGATGAATGAGTTAATTTGAATTATTTACGCTAAAAATTGTCATTAACTCACTAAACGCGATTGCGATGATGTTGTCTTTATTAAGTGTTTCCCCCTTACCGGATAAACAGAGTCTAAGGTAATATGACTTAAAGCCCCGTTTGTGGTGATTGTGGGCGTATAGGTGGAAAGAATCAAAATAGTAATGGATTTCTAGCCACATCAACTAGTAAGATTAATATGTCTTAGAATCAAAACCAATAACATAGCTACTCCGCTTATACGTTGCGTTGCACGTATGATCGCGACTAAAAAGATAATTAGCTCTCAGTTGATGCAACCATCCGTCAAGTTTTGTACCACACAACACACAGCGTTTCGCTTCGCCTCACCCGGTTCGCAAGGTGCAACGACGTGGCCGTATTCTCAGCGGGCGCTCGGTCTAGCTGTAAATTACCCCGCACCGACGCTATCTCCCGATAGCGCGATGGTGTAAGGATAGACATAATTAACTCGCGGATAAATAAGCCGTATCGTCTGATTTATCATGCTAACGAGCCACTCTGATTGCTTGATTAAGAATATTTTGATTTGTTTAGTTCAACTATAGCACTCCTCCATGCTGGTCTGGGAGCAAAGAAAAAACATAGAATGTCCCAATTGCATGTACCCGCGCAGATGGTAAAAGCCCATCGAGGGTATGGGCAAAAATCATAGTAATCATGTTATAGGAGATGAGGCTAGCAACCCATCACTATTTTGATTATTTCCACCTATACGCCCACAATCTTGCTAAATGTGGCCTGTAGCTACCTGGTACCTTAGGCTCTGTCTACCCCGTAAGGGATAAAGACGTGTATTGTGTGTGTGTAACTTTAGCACAAGCCAAGCCCCATCATTATGAGAGGCCTGGGGCATTAAGATTACGTCTTAATGTGATTATTCTTCTTCTCTTTCTAATATGGCCCCATCGATCGATGTGATGATTTCACCAATGTCAAAGTAATAAATACAGTATTCACAAATTTTGTGATAAAAATGTTGGCAACGTTGTACGGCAGAACACGGTCAAAAGACCCCCACCCCATGCCGGGCTCTTAGCCAACGGTCAATGATATCCCTCGGAGACCGCCAGTAAATCATTAGCCGATGCCCAGGGTGCACCGGACAAAGCACTGCTCCAAAAACGAATCGCAGCTCTTGATCACACGCGGAGGTAACCCGACTAGCACACCCTATTAGGTTCTTTCGCTGTCAGATCCATAAATTTAAAATGACAGCTTGTTTAGTATTGTTTGTGTATACTTTCATCTGCTTGTCACCTACCCCTACATATTCCCTATCCTCGGGTAGGCACAAAACATCATTTGTCAAGGATTAACGCTCAGTTCAGCCAACGACAAGGTACGAGTCGGTCGAAGGAGAGAAGAGCTGATACTTTTCAAACTGCAGAACCGATTTTTACCAAACATGGCTCAGAACCAGCGCAAGAAAACTAGCTTTCGATTAAACAAATCTGCATACGAACACACAAAACACAGCAGAACAAGTCATCACTAAAATCCTGGCTGGCGCAACTGAAGCACGTCGCAAAAAAGAAGATTATTTTCAAATGTGGAACCCAAAAAAAAGATAACAAGGCAAACAGCCAGTGCCACGTAGCCGTGTGCTGAGGTCAGTTGTAAGTCTCTTAACCTACAAAAGCCGAGCTCGAGAAATAATTAAGCTTGACAAATTGGGACACGCCGGCTTATAGGTCCCACGTCGCGGCTAAAGGCAGATGTGTTGTCTACTTCACGCTCTCTGACAATGAGTAAGAGATTGCAGATATAAAGTTAGGGAACAAAAACTTGTGAACTACCTAGAGTGATTTCTAGAAAGAAATGTATGTATGTAAACTCTTTATTGTGCAACATAAACAAAAGAAAAACAATTGACAAACACTGAGATATATGCATATAGGCGGACTTATCCCTTTAAGGGATCTCTTCCAGTCAACCTTTGAGTGGATGAAAGGAGTATTATATTAGGGATGGACGAGTGAGTTTAAAAATTGCAAACACTGAGAGCCACAATACATAACTTTACCGAATATAATACATAAACTCCTAAAACCTACCAGTCAATAAACTACTTTATACTACCTATAATATATATCAATAAAATATACTACATGAAATAAAAAAAGCGCAATAAACAAAGGAATATTTACCATTAATTTAAGAAGATGGTGCGAGCCACATCTTCTTCAAACCTTCCCTGAACGACACTATGGAGGGAGATTGCCTGATGGAGGTTGGTAAGCGAGTCCACAGTACAGTAAAGGATTTGGAATAAGTTTTGGAAGAAATTAATAATAGTAGTTTTAAATTCATTGACGGGAAACTACATTTTGCTTCCGTGCTGGTCTTCCCGCGCGGGTGGTAAAAGCCTACAAGGTATGCGGCTAGAAACCCACGTTACGTTACGTTACGTGTCACGTTTAGCTTCATTATGAATGAACTGCTGAAATTTCTGGAATAATACAAAGAGCTGCTTGGGACGCTAGTTTCGGAAGTAGCAGCCACTTAGGCATAAGAGCGACCCTCAAAGCATTTCGCTCCATCATCAACCATTATTAACAAACGCGACTCCACTCCACTCAATAAAACTTATTTAACAAATAAAACAGAACTGTTCATTGCTCCACTACCTTCAACTATAATTAATGCGTTCAAAGAGCGTTCCAGAAGAATAGACGCCATTTGCATTTCAATTACAAGGTTGCTAAGTGGCTCCGCTTTAGTTGAAGCATCTGTGTCAGTTTAACTGGGAATTTAAACTAGGTTAGTTAACGTCGTTAGAGATAGTAAAATTAAAGTTTTCAGCATAATCGTGTGTTTTTATAAAACCATTCCCCTTTCCACATACGCCCACAATTATGCTTTCCGGTTTTAGCTGTCATTTGAGTATGGATCTGACAGGGGGCGAAACTCAACTGGGTCGCAATTGAATCGCATTAAGACGTCATGGTAACATGGTTGACGGTGGAGGCGTTTTACACCTCCACTGAACTTAAATTATTTTTATTGTTATTTTGACTAGTAGAGACTATACATCTCTTCTCTACTATAGATTAAAATATAAAACACACACAAAAAAAAACATGAAAAATCATTCACTAAGTTGTATTCAATACAAACTAACTTCTCTAACAACTCCACAATCCTCAATCGAATCACTTTTAATGAAAAAAGAAATTCCGGTCACAGATTCAAAACTCCCTATCCAATTTGGAACTAATTTTATACGTGACGAGCGGGGTGCATCTCGCCGTCCAATATCGGATGTTTTATGGCTTGTACAGGCGGTGGAAGTTTGTGATCAAGATTAAACTGGACAAGTTGGTGTACCTACCATGCTCTATTTTATTACTTATATTCTTTATAAATATGGTGTATATTCTATGTATCTGTCTAATCAGCCCACATCCACCCACTGCTGAGTAAAGGCCTCTTCATTTTTACGCCACTTTGCCCGGTCCCGTGCCAGTCTCATCCACAGTTATCCAGCCGAATGGCAGATGCCATCTGACCAACGGGCTGAAGGTCTGCCCACTGACCTTCGACCCAGTCTTGGCCACCAGTCTTGGTGTATATTGCCATGGATGAACTAGGAAATAAAATAAATATAAATTTTATTAGGGAACAATTCACACAAATTGACCTAAGAGTACCTAGTCGTTAGCGAGAACTGACAATTGCCATTCATAAGTTTAGTGCGATCGAGGAAACATGGTCAAAATCCATGAAAAATATAGATGGCGCTCTTAAATTGCACGAGGCGTTGAAAGCGAAACGATGAGTCCACAGTTTCTCTGCGATCTCGATAGATGGCATTGTGCAAAATTTCCAATTATATTGAAATTTGTAGTGCAGGAGCGTGGATTTTGATGATTAACTCAGGGTTGTCAAATAAACTAATTTATTAATCAGATGCAACATTCCCGAAAAAAAATCATGAAAAATTAAAAATCCAAGACCAAAAAATTTTTTTTTCTCTATAATTAAAACACATACCATGTGCTCTTCTTATCACCAAAATTCCTAAACTCAAGTCAGTACGCGTTTAACTAATACTCTTACAAGACGAAACAAAACATTAAGTGGACTTTGCCGTCTCCAACACCCCAAATTAGGGTCTCAAAACTAAAGTACAACCGTAAGCCCCCCACCTGCGAACACAAACATCCGGCACGGAACCCGCGACTCTAACACAAACACCCACAACAAATACTTGTCAAAACAAATACAAGCACAATACGTAGTATTGACGTGCGCGGAATGCCCAATTTGTTGGTCGGCGATTTAAGTGTCCAGTTAGCGGTTTTTAAAAAGGCAAGACTTGGTTTCCAGATTTCCAGGTTTCGTTTACTGTAGGTATTTTAAGATTTTTTTTAATGCAAAATGTTACTGCCGTAAGTTAGTATTCCCTAATAAATTTTCTTCCTTTGAACATAGCACTGCCTATAAAAGAACCAATTGTCTGCAAAGTCGGTTTACGGACGATAGTTTTACGTGATAACGTCACACATATTCGAACTGCTAGCTCTGACGTCACGCGGAACGTAACGCATGAAGTCATGCTTTTTCGTGAGTGCAGCCGGCGTTCATCGATTTATAAGACGTCATGACATCAAAAACATCGTGTGCTTTTTATAAAACCACGAAACAAGTAAAACTGTTTTAGGCATTTAACTGAATTTTTTTGGAAAGACATTTCGATACACTACACAAATACAATGGAGCACTTGCACAAATAAGTGAGAACGTAAATGCTACACGGTCAGGTGATGCGAGCTATGGGCGCCGCCATATTGGCCTTAGCTGCTCTGCCGAGCGCCTGTCACTTTATCCCCACTCCGCGGTCGGCTGTAATGCAACACCCGAAAGATTGGCGAAAAAATTTGAGGCGATGGAAAAAAGTTTTCCTTTAAAAAAGTTTGTAACAAAAAACTAGTTACAAGTTACTATATTACCAAGCCAGCCATAAGGTGTCGTATTTAAATATTAATTTCATCCCTCTTTCACCTCCTTAAAGGATGATTTCCATAATATAAACTATGCTATGTCCTTCCCCGGGACCATTACTACAACCATACCAAATTTCTTCTGCTTAGTTTTTGCTACAAACACTACTATTTATAGTACTACACTCCACCGTACACAATAGTGATTACGTTTTTCATTAAAGGTCTTCCACCAAAAAATATTTTTGGAGGAGCTGAGCTGTCTTATTAAATCTTAAATACTTGAGGTAGTCAACATAGGGCGATGAATAATTCAGAGCATTTTGTTGGAGAAATATTGCACGTAAATTCATAAGTACGTGTTATGGCGCTCCTTACGACAAATTCTAAGGTGTTAGGTTCTTAGAGTATGCTGTTCAAAGGTAACATTGGCTCATGTGTCTGTAATAACAGCGTATGATACATTTTATTGCTGACTTAAAATATACAAAGTATTTCAAGCTATTTGTTGAAATATTTCGGCCGGTTGAACATCCTTAAAAATAAAATCATAAAAATTGTTGATACCATTTAATTCCGCCTCCGCTCCAATGGCTGTTCGAGAATTTTTACTTTGTAAAGAAAGTAAGTAAGCAATTGAGACTTAAATACTGTTTTAAGCAGACATTTTGACGTAAATAAAATATGTGTCTGTTTCACAACAACCCGTGCAATCATAAAGATATAATAGACCGGTCGACTCTGAGATGCAGCTCTGAAAAATGGAAAGAGACCACGCAATGAATTTCCTCTGACAAGTTGATGGGTGCACTTTACGTGCTTCTAGCATTGCACAATGGTTCTGCTTTGTACCCTGTTCTAGTCTGGAGCACAATGCCTTCAGGTTTCGAGTATTCATTAAAAATATTGGACAGCCGATTCTACATAACTTGTAGCTGCCATTAAGGGGTATATATTTCATCTAAGTTTTTAAGTAAGCGCGCAAATTGTGCTATTTAGCTTTTTGGTTGTCTGGAAGAGATCGCTATTAAGCGATAAGACCGCCTATTGTCTACATTGTTCTTTGTTTCTGTATTGTTTTGTACTGATTTGTGGTGTTCAATAAAGAGTATTTGTATTGTATTGTATTGTGTTACAAGTTTTGAGAACTATTAACGCAAATTCAAGGATACGTTAGCCCTAAAGGGCAAGTTTGGTAGCTTTCATAGTCCTACTTTTCAAGAAAAATTTCAGTTTTCATTACCAAAAACTTAATCAAAATTGAAGCGTAAGATATGAGGACTGTATGAAAATGTAGCGAAAATGAAGGATAATCGATGGCAAGTAAAAACACCAGGAAACTGAACTGCTTCTTTACTGATATGTAACAACTAACTAATAAAATGACAAGTCTTCAAAAACAAAACGATTAGAAAAAATATAAAAGAGGTATCAAAACTAAGGAGTTCGCGACAAAAATTACATAAAGTTCAAGAGTGTTCAGTGGAACTAATCATCCCATTAAATTTGAGATCTAAATGTTTTGATAGTTTGTCATAATTTTTGTTAGCCATAAAACAATTTATTTCTGAATCAGTATGTTTTTTTTGGAATTGATTTAAAGACTTTTCCAAAATTCCTAAAAAACGCTGGTTTCATGTGTTACAAAAAACTAACCAATAATATGATCGATCCAATGAGACCCGGTATCTAAGACGTCTTGGATTTTACAGTACTCACCGCTTCCGTATGTACAGGGTGTACGGCGAACAGCAGAGCGGCGAGCGCGGCGAACGGACGGCGCAACCGCGCAACGACCGCGCCCGTGCGCGCGACGAGCGCGCAACACGCTGCGTGCAACGCAACGTTGCAGGCGTGCCACCACCACGGGGACAGTCCACAGAACAAGTAGTTCAGCCTGCAACAAAGACAATATTTCGAGGTATTTATAAGTATTTACTGCTGATTTACAAAAGCGACACATTTCTGATTAAATACAAAAGCGACACGTTTCAAAATAAGACAATGTTGCATTTGAAATCTTAGAATGAACGACTTTTGTTTTGTATTTAATCAATGTATCGTTACATACACAAATCACGTCTATATCCCTTACGGGATAGACAGCGAGGTAACAAGACCTAAAGGCCACGTTTAGCATGATTGTGGGCTAGCCGCGACTATAACATGATTCCTAAGATTTTCGCCCATTCCCACGATGGGATTTTATCATCTGCGCGGCGCGACAAGCAACTGGTACATTCTATATTTTTACTTATTTAATTAAACGTTTATTTCTTTTTTGTAATTTTCTATTCCAATAGTAACGTAAAATGACAGATAGACACAACGTGTTTTTTAAACTACTAGCTACTAGAAGCCATAGATTGCTAAAGAGATTGAAAATTTAGTTTCAAATAAAATATTTCATACAAATTTTCTTGTAAAATTATTACAATCAGCTGTGTAGCCGTATCTTGCAATAAAAGAATACAGCACATAACCTACCATTTTGTGTGAACCTGGTTCTTACAAAACCAGTTTTAACCAAAACGTCAGATATAATCCCGTACAATCTACATTTCTAACCTCAAACTCAAAACGTAACGTGCGGCGTGAAACAAAACGCGCAATATCGCGTTACGAAGAATATATCATACCGTGAAACGTAAAACAGAGTGTAACGTGACGTATAAAGTTACGATACGCGTTGTGATGCAAGACGTGGCGCTCGCATGTAATTGTTTCCTGCTTCTCAAAGATGTAAAGACGTATTCTCTGACGCCCTAAATACCTCTACTAAAACGTTTACAGCGATGGTAGAAGTTATGAGAAATTGGGGAATCATGATGCTCTCTATAAAAGTTTTCTAGGGTTTGGTCGATTGTTGTTGTCAATTCGTTACTTTCATAGCACGTGTTACCAAATAAATAACTTGTGTTGAAAACCAAACTTTTCACTGTTTATTGAGCATACGCATACCTCGAGAAAAATTGATTTTACTCCATTTGTCGTCACCATCATTAAACTGCTTTGCGTAGTTAAGCAACGTTGGCCGCGGTCAGTAATTGGATGGGTGACCAACTCTGATCTTTTTGTTTATTTTTATTTTTCTTCCTCGTTTATTCAGGTTTATGGTTGTTTTTTTCTGTATTATATTTATTTATTCCAAATATGCTTCGTTTTAGCTTGGTCATTTTTATTTCGTATTTCTGTTCATTTGCCATGTGCATTTCTCAACCGACTGTTGTGTAATTTTATCAGCAGTCGATCATTACGTGAATGTTTATTGTCCATTTTTCAAAATGGCGGAATCATGAGGGTCAAAAACGTGAAAAATATAATATTATGGTAATTTCAAAAGCTATGCCAAGAGCTGACAGAGCTTATTTATCATTTTGCCGTTTATTTGTAATCTGCACGTCTCCGCCTGTCCCATTTACTACATCTGAAACGCTTTAAGAGCGTAGGTTTGAAAGGCTCGCTTTGTCTGCGGGTACGATGCAAACGCGCGGCAGACAATTGGGTGGGAATAAAAGCCATTCCGTCGTGTGTCTGTATTTAAAGTTAATTTACACTCATTTAGGGCGTGTCGGGATCGATATGGAGAAAAGGGTGGTAAAGTAACAGCTGGAAAAGAAAATGTTGAATGAAAGTAATGTTTAATTTTAAAGTAGGTTGGGCAATGTTCACAATGTCTAGCTCACGTTTCTCTGTAAGTTAGGCACCTTCTAAATCTTTTTGACGATGAAGAAATTTAAAAACATTATTATCTACTACTTTGTACTGTTTTTCAGTAGGATTAGTCTACCAATTTGAGCAGGACAGGTCCTTTGTTTCGACGACTATTTATTTTCTGTCTAACGTACTGTTTAGTTTAAATTTCTCCACTTGAACAGAAAACGCTTCGGAAAATATCATTTTACGCAAGCTTTGTGGAATAGGTTGGGTTTCATTTTATAATTTTGCTGAAATGTCTATGGTTCCAGTATACATTCAGTTTAGACCAAACGATCATTCGACGAAACATTATTAGACTAAACCAGTCGACCATGCGATATAGAGCCGTGTTGGCGTGGCTTGGCGCGTTGCCGCGTCTGACGGGTATATTTATGTTGAATACGTGCGAGAGGAAACTGTGAGAGACTTATTGTGTTTATTAATAGTTGGTGGGCAATTTAACTCTTTTCTAGACTAGGTTGACGCCCATATGATCAATGTGTAGTGTGTTGTTGAACGCCAACACATAACCGACGAGTCTACCATTTTATTGAATCAGGCGTTACTTTGCGGAGGTCCATTTCAATGAACAAAAAATAGTTACCTTGCTACTCCGCTACTTACGTGCAAGATAGCTAACCCTGTGCAAAATATAGGTTTTTACATGCAATCCCTCGGTCTTCTAAGTATTGCCACATAAAACATATAGACTACAAGCCCATGGACAAAAAAACATATGAAATGAACCAGCGTGAAACACGCTTAGAAGGCTGTTACTATATCATAAAATAACTCTGAGCGCTATGCCGTCTTTTCTGAGCGGTACATTTATGGAATTTCTCAGGTACAAGTGAGGAATTACGACTAATTATTAATTTACGGCGTTATTATAGCTTATAGATGATTAAAAATAAATGTCAAAAGACCTAGTGCCGCTTTAAAGTGGTGGCGCCGGAAGTTAGTGTATTTTTTTTTAATTTTTTTCAATGTATGGGGAAAAAACTGTATTAATAAGCCATGCAAACCTACCTACCCTACATCACACACAAAACACTGATGCGTTTCGATCCCTCTACGGGATCAATTTCAAAGTGAGACATTTTCTTAGCGAGAGATTGCATGTAAAACATTATATATTTCACACAGGGTTGTCTATCTTGCACGCTTTTATAAGTAGCGGAGTAGCAAGGTAAATGTAATTTAATTTTGTTCATTGAAATGGACTTCCGTTAAGTAAGTAAGTAAAGTAAATGCTTTATTGTACAAATATAAAGAAACAGAGACTAATCACAAAAAAAGACCTTAAATATAGCTTTAACCTTGTATATTTTAAGTAACGCCTCATTCAGTAAAATAATGACAAAGATAGACTTAAGGGAAATATTATGTATAAGTAACTAACAAAATTCTCATGTATTTGTTCTTCATTAAATAAATTGAAAAAAGAAAGACATAGAAATGTCAAGTTTAGTGTGGAGATACTTGGCGCTAAACTCCTCGTAAAATAATTCTTGTGCAAAAATTTGGTAAAAATAGTTGTGTTGTCTACAAATTTGTCACTCGACCGCCGCCGCCAAGTCGTTCCAAGTAGCCAAGTCCCACGGCTTCCTGCGATCGCTTGTTTACAAACTTGGCGAATTTAAAGCTGGAATAACTTTACTTTTCACGGTCCGTTGAATATAATACCAAAGGTGAATGCCGGGCTTTATTTTGCAGTGATACTAGCTTAACTTGTGTCCCGGCGGGGCTCTAGCCGGTTTAGGGAGCTTTGTAACTATGTCTCTTTGAACTAATAAAATATTAAACGAGGCGTAAACTATACTATAGTACATTTCGATGCTAGTGCGGAAAGTATGTCATTACTTCACGTGAGTGAAGAATGTTATATCCGCGCGTGTATCGAATGTTTTTTCATACAGTTGCGAAAAAAATACAACACAGAATAAAGTAAGTTCTAACTTTAGTAGTGAAAATGTTTGATAAACTAGAGGCTTTTCTATTCAGCTAACTCCTAGTCCTAGTAGGAGTCCTATTCCGATTTTGAAAATGATATTTTTTAAAACGCAGTGTACGCAGTATAGGGTAACAACACCGCAGAAAATCACAAGTACTAATACATTATATGTACTTACGTATATACTGTATTTATATATTTGTAGAACAGAGGGCTGGGGTAAGGGTAATTTATCTTCCAACGGTTCCCTTCCCGAATATGTCAGCAACAAATGTGGATGCCTTGCTGGTCACTTGCTTCCTACAACATGAATGTTACCGAACACCCTGTATTCTTTCGAATCCTTTTATCAATTTTATTTACTGTACTTTCATTGACTGTATTTTTTGTAATCCAACTTGATTTAATACACACATAAATCACGTCTTTATCCCTTACGGGGTAGACAGAGCGTAAAGTAACAAGACCTAAAGGACACGTGTAGCATGATTGTGGGCGTATCAAAAATAGTGATGGGTTGCCAGCCGCATCGCCTATAACATGATTCCTAAGACTTTTGCATATTCCCTTGATGGGCTTTTACCATCTGCGCGAGAAGAGAAGCAACTGGTACATTCTTTTTTTTCTTTGCTTCCAGACCAGCTTGGAAGAAAATTCATATAAATGAGTTAAAATAAGAGAAACACAATGTGAATAGTTAAAAATAGCACACGACTCTTTTAAGTTCGCCGTGTGAAGAAACAGGAGTTTTGTATAAAACCGAATGTAGCAGAAATTACGCGACTCACAATTCCAAAAATTACGCTCGTCTAGCCCCACCCTAAAACACACACAAACTTCCCCATTTTATAATATTCGTATGAATTTACGACACATTTTAGTACAACGCTGGCATAAACAAGATGACGGCGTCATTAGATTCTTGGCAACTAATAAGTGCAGTAAGTAATGGCTCAAACTGCATCTGCTAGTTACGGGCCATTTGGCTAAATGGCTGTTTAAATTGTGCACGTAACGTACGCCGTGGTAACGTTGCGTTGCCGCTGCGGTTACGTGACGATGCAGCTGCGGTTACGCGACGGTTGTCGACGGTTAATGAGACAATGTGAATGGAGTTACATGTTTGGAAGTTAGTGGGTAGTTTAAAAGTTTACAGGATTGAGTAGTTCTTTGGTTCAATTAGAGGGGCTGCGGACGGGCATGAGTGTGTGTGTGTGTGTGTGTGTTGCGGCGTCTAGGTGAAATTTAGACACGATTTTTACATTTCATTCTTAGCGTTGCTAAAAGACGTCTTAGATTTAAAACTATGTAAACCACAACTCAGCTGTGTTCAGTGCAAGACTGAACTAATAAAAATTCAAGATAACAAAACTAACAACACATTATTGTAATAATTTCAGACTTAAGAAAAAAATTGTGTGTTTGTCTATGCTCTGTTCTCCATCTGCTCCAGCCTCCTTATGAGCTGGCGGTTGCATTTTATGTTTTTACTTTGACTAAAGTATTTTTCTATAATCTTGCAGGGGTGCGAGTCGGATTACCTCCACGTGTGCTCAAGAGCTGCGGTTCGTTTTTGGATCCGTCCGGGGGGAAGAGCACTGCTTGGTCCGGTGCACCCTGGGCATCAGCTCATGATTTCCTGGCCGTTTCTGAGGGATATCATTGACCGGTGGCTAAGAATCTTTGACCGCGTTACCGTACTACGTTGCCGACATTTTGTCACAAGATTTTTGAATTCTATTTTTGTTACTTTGACATTGGCGAAGTTGTCGTCACCATAACGACTTGATACGCTACAAATAAGAAGAAGAAGAAGCATTTTGTACTCAACAAGCTGAGTTCAGTTAAAATTTGAGACACAGTGGTAAACACTTGACATTCTCATAACGTACGAGTAAGCAAGTATAGTTCTTCTTGTATTGGTTTTTCACACAGAAACACAGGCATTTAAACCATAGCTGTTTACTGTGCCTTCTGCTTCTTGTTCTGTATTTATACTGCGGCATGAGAGGTATAAATTTGTATTAGCGTATTTATCGCCTCACTCGCTCCCGCCAGTCAAGCGATTACGCCACCGCGGGGCAAGAGAGATTAAAACGAGGGTAGGACACGAAATGACGGATGATTAGATGTGTCGACTTATACGACGTATACTATAGACTAAAGTAAATACATACATCACCTCTTTATCCCTTACGGGGTAGACGAGCCTGAGGTAACAAAACCTTAAGGCCACGTTTAGCATGATTAAGGGCGTATAGATGGAAAGGGAAGTCAAAATAGTGATTGGTTGCTAGCCGCGCCTATAACATGATTCCTAAGACTTTCGCCCAGTCCCTCGATGGCTTTTACCAACAGCGCGGGAAGAGAAGCAACTGGTAAATTCTATGTTTTTTCTTAAAGTAAATACCAAAGAGTGTGGATGAAGCGAAAGAAGTATGTCAGGATCGTAGCAAGTGGAACAAAGTACTCTGCCTACCCCTGTGAGAAAGAGGCGTGACGGTATGTATGTAGGAATCAAAATATAACACGATTCCTAAGATTTTCGCCTATTCCTTCGATGGCTTTTACTGTGCGGGAAGAGAAGCAAATGGTACATTACATGTTTTTTCTCATTTCATACTCCCAGACCAGCATGGCTCTTATTCTTATAGCAAACTCCGATGCATTCTTGTTATTTATAGCGGCAAGTACTAGATGAGAGCACTCAAGTGCCGTAAATAAAGGATTGTACCTCAACTGCGAGCTGGTAAACTGAGTTTTATGTGAGTCTTTGCGGCAATAACTACCGTGGGAAATTGCTGTGCACTTTTCCTTTTTAAAAAAGACGCAAGGCGGTAGGTATGAGCTTCTTATCCTTGTCTATCTAAAATAAGGATACAAGAATAATTGATTTACATACACACACACATAAATCACGTCTTTATCCCTAACGGGGCAGACAGAGCCTACGACAAGACCTAAAGGCCACGTTTAGGAATCAAAATAGGATGGGTTGCTAGCCACATCGCTTATAATATTCACGTCTATTCCTTTGATGGGATTTTACCATATGCGCGGGAAGATAAGCAGCTGGAACATTCCATGTTTTGTTTTAGCTCCCATACCAGCATGGAAGTAATAGAATAAAAAACCGGTTTATGATCAAGCAAAAACACACACACACTCTAATCACGTATTTATCCCTTACGGGGTAGACAGAGCCTAAGGTCACAAGACCTACAGGCCACATTTAGCAAAACTGCGGGCGTATACGTGGAAAGTGGAATCAAAATAGTGATCATGATTCCTATGATTTTTGCCCATTAGCGATAGGCTTTTGTCATCTGCGCAGGAAGAGAAGCAACTGGTACATTCTATGTTTTTTCTTTGCTCCCAGACCAGCATAGAAGCAAAAACACTGCGTACAATATAACCCATCGAATTCTAAGCTACTACCAGAGACATTACTTGGAGTATACTTAAAAGACAGTACCGCTAAAGCTGCGCCATATAACGGAGCCGGTAATGGTAAAGAATAGCATCCAGACTCTTCAGATAAATTGTGGTTAAGGTAACCAGGAGATAGGGTCGGGGGAATTAGCTTTAGAACGCAGGTTAGGTAATTAGGTTATGAGATCGGCTAAGTAATTGTACGTTCAAGGTATAGCGGGAAAGGTAATTGGAAAGAGTGTGGGAAAAAAAGTCTGATAGGAGTTGAAATATGTTCAAGAGGTAACACAGTGTAAAGTGTTTTATTGAATCAGGAACTTGAACGTCGATTTCAATGAACAAAAAATATTTACTTTGCTACTCCGCTACTTACGGGCAAGATAACCAAGCCTGTGTGAAATATACAAACATTTTACATATATGAAAAACATAATAAATATTTCGCACAGGGTTGGTTACACTATACATCTCTACTATAAACTAATATAATTTAAGGCTCGAGGACCTTATACACCCCTTTCATAAATGTATTTAATTTAAGTAGAATTTAAGTATTGTAGTATATTAATGCATTTTATTTTGAAAAAATGATTTTCTGCCAAGTTTCTTGCGGCGCATTCTTCTTGGCAATGATGGTATTTCGGAATGCGCTGGTAGTTTCAAAAAAGTCATTTAAAAGAGCCCTTGGCGGCCAATTTACAATAAAAAAACCGGTCAAGTGCGAGTCGGACTCGCGCACCGAGGGTTCCGTATCATTATCTATAAATATCTAAAACCAGTGTAAGCAGAGCCCTGTTCCAAAGCAAAATGTACGCAGTGTGGGGTTACTTTATATTGGTCACTGCTATATACAGACATACATACACATTTACGGTTTTCGCAATTATTCTTTAATCTGTGCTATAAGACCTACCTTCATACCAAATTTCAAGATTCTGCGTTCACGGGAACTACCTTGTAGGTTTTGATTCCCTTGAGAGTTGAAAATTTGCGGAAATTTGCGGCATAAACGGCTGTATCTTTTGATTGCGTTGGCTTAGAAGTTTGATTTTTTCACAGCTTCAAGGGACAGTAGACCTGAGTAATTGATATAAATTTCAGCTTCATACCTCCACGCGTTCCTGAGAAAAAGGGTCTTGACAGACGGACGGACGGACGGACAGACAGGCGGACAACAAAGTGATCCTATAAGGGTTCCGTTTTTTCCTTTTGAGGTACGGAACCCTAAAAATATTTACCTTGCTACTCTGCTACTTACGGGCAAGATAACCAAGCCTGTGTGAAATATACAAACATTTTATATAATATGAAAAACATTTTTTTTTTTTTTATGTGAATAGGAAGGCAAACGAGCAAGTGGGTCACCTGATGATCACCACTGCCCATAGACACCCGCAACCCCGGAGGGATTGCAGATGCGTTGCCAACCTAGAGGATTAAGATGAAATGCCTCTTGTGCCCATAATTTCCCCGGCTGTCTTACTCTCCACACCGGAACACAGCAGCAAACAACAACAACAGCAACATAATAAATATTTCGCACAGGGTTGGTTACACTATACATATCTACTATAAACTAATATAATTTAAGGCTCGAGGACCTTATACACCCCTTTCATAAATGTATTTAATTTAAGTAGAATTTAAGTATTGTAGTATATTAATGCATTTTATTTTGAAAAAATGATTTTCTGCCAAGTTTCTCGCGGCGCATTCTTCTTGGCAACGATAGTATTTCGGAATGCGCTGGTAGTTTAAAAAAATACATTTAAAAGAGCCCTTGGCGGCCAATTTACAATAAAAAAAAAAGATTGTTCTTGATTTTTTTTAAAATTTTTTAACTAGGCAAATTTTGTGTCGCTGAAGACGTATTGATAAAAATAATCAGCATTCAATGGGGAGCAGCATAAACCAGCATAGAACTCACGGCCCCTAAATGTTCTGATACATCCGCAATAATCCCGGGGGGGCTATCCCGACTCGAGCTCTCACTATCCCGGGAAACTTTTGAATAGTAAGCTAATTTCGTAGTCACTATAAGATTTTGCAAACACATCAACTTTGTTTGAGATCTTTATTGATAGTTCATATAGCTACTGGAAGTTTTTTAGTTAATTTACCTGCCTTTTTCATCTCTATGGGGGGTGTACCGGTATAGTTTGCGTCAAGGAATGATGAGGATCCGGGTTCGATTACCTGCCATAGCTTTACTTTTTGATTTTTTCTGTGTTCTAATTTTTCAGTGACACACCTTCCATACTTCTTAACGCTCTCTTATACTGAATTTATTCTACTTTCATGCTTCTTTTGCCATACCAAAGTATCGCTACCGTACATTAATGTTGGAACAAGCACCCCTCTGTGTAGCCAAGCCACCAAACTAACAAGAACTAACCACCAGGCTAACTAGAAGTAGATCAAAATTCACTTGTAAGATAAGAACACACACACACATATCACGTCTTTATCACTAACGTGGTCGACAGAGCCTAAGGTATCAAGACCTACAGGCCACATTTGGCAAGATTGTGGGCGTATAGGTGGAAAATGTAATCAAAATACTGTTGGGTTGCTAGCCGCATCGCCTATAACATGATTCCTCCCAGACCAGCATGGAAGGTAAGAAGCTTGCAAAAAAGAGAATACTGTCGCAATAGTATAAAGCCCTGTCTCAGGACTGATACGTCTTCACAACACTTGAATGGTACCATCGATCCTCCAAGGAGCGCTATTGAAATCGATCCAACCTCCATAACCGTAAACTGCTATCGAAACCGAAACCCCACCGTTAAGTTAAATCACAACTAGACAAACTACCGAGCGAGAATACCCCCGTGCTCATAGATAAAATTTTATTGTCAGAATTCATGTTCCAACGCCGCTAAGCACATTTTGTACCGTTATTTCTATCCACGTGAAATTTGCTCTACCATCCCTATGGTTTTTACATGGATGACATGTTAGCTTTGGAGTTTTATGATGATGTAATAAAATTCTTTGTTGGGATAACTCGGGACGTTTTGTTTGTTTTTTAATTACTTTGAGGTGTTTATGGCTTGAATAAAAAACTGGGGAAACGGTTTGCAGATTCATTTTGATGAGTTTTTGTATACGCGGGTCATTTTTCTTTCCCGTGTGTATGAACTTGTAAAGCTAGCAGCTTTAACAAAATATTATTATAGAAAATAAGTAATCCTGCTTCCAGCAAATATTACGAATGCAAAAGTTTGTCTTCATGTCTGTCTATTCGTATAATTGTTTTATTAAACTGTTGACTGTTTAGGATTGTTATGAAACCAAGCTAACCTGACCTATAGAGTTCTACAGACTGGATATTACAAAGTTCTTGTAAAAATACGGTTTCATAGAAAAAAAAGTTATATCAAATGATCAATGGCAAACATTTCATTATGGGATATAAGTTTCAGGCAAGCGAAAGATTCGCATTAGAACCAATTTACCACGCTATTTCTACGCTAATCTGGGAGTAAAGAAAAACATAGAATTTACCAGTTGCTTATCTCTTCCCGCGCAGATGGTAAAAGCCCATCGAGGGAATGGGCATAGGAATCATGACTTATAGGCGATGCGGCTGGCAAGCCATCACTATTTTGATTCACCTTTCCACCTATACGCCTGCAATCATGCTAAACGTGGCCTTTAGGTCTTGATACATTAGGCTCTCTACCCCGTAAGGGATAAAGACGTGATTTGTGTGTGTGTGTGTGTGTGTGTGTGTGTGTGTGTTAACACAGCGTGAAAATCTCTAGTTACATTCCGTTTGTCACCTGATGAATAAAAAGTTCTATCAAAGTACGAAACTAGTTTAACTTGCATCTGCAGTAAGATGAGTTCATTTTGACCGAGAGGTTCTCTTTGAAACTTTGGAATTGAAGTCGTCTGAGTTTTCTGTCAGAAAAAGGAATACGAAAGTACACTGATGAGTTAAAAAGTTTTATTAAAAGTGTATCGTTGTTTTTGCTTGACAGTGTATAATGATAAGCTTAAGTGAAGCAGGATTTAAATTTCGAAGTGACTAGTAAATCATCACACGATAATAATTTAGACACACACACACAAATTACGTCTATATCCCTTACGGGGTATACAGAGCCTGAGGTAATAAGACCTAAAGGCCACGTTTAGCATGATTGTATTGTAGGCGTATAGGTGGAAAGGGGAATCAAAATAGTGATGGGTTGTTAGCCGCATCGCCTATAACATGATTCCTAAGACTCGCCCAGTAATAATTTAGAAGCTATTGGAATATGAAATGGCTCCTTGACTTTAAATTCTATTGAGCCAAAATATACACGTATAAAAACTATTTTCAGCGTTTTTGTATATTACATACATACATACATACATACCGTCACGCCTCTTTCCCACAGGGGTAGGCAGAGACTACTTTATTCCACTTGCTACGATCCTGACATATTTCTTTCACTTCATCCACAGTCATCAATATATAGTTGTATATTAATTACAAAGATTTTGACACGAAGCAAAGCCAGCACGAGTTTTCAGGCAAAACAAAAACGAAAGTTTCGACATTTATGCATTCGCGTGTTAAATGCTGAAACTTTTATTAAAGCATAATATTATACGTACTAAAAGTCACTTTAATAAAAAATGCAATTACCATTTCTTTAGCACAAACAAGGAACGTGAAAAGTGACTTTTGCTGCCGGAATAATGTGAAATACATATATATATATAAATCACGTCTTTATCCATTGTTGGGTAGACTGAGCATGACGTAACAAGACCTAAAAGCCATTTAGCATGATTGTGGGCGTGTAGGTGGAAAGGGGAATCATAATAGTGATGGGTTGCTAGCCGCGTCGCCTAGGTTTGGTTATCTTGCACGTGAGTAGCGGAGCAGCAAGGTAAATTTTTTGTTCATTGAAATGGACCTCCGCAAAGTAACGCCTGATTCAATAAAATATTTACTATATCTTTTAAAACCATGCTGGTCTGGGAGCAAAGAAAAAACATAGAATGTACCAGTTGCATCTCTTCCCGTGCAGATGGTAAAAGCCCATCGAGGGAATAGGCAACATAAGAATCATGGTTATAGGCGATGAAGCTAGCAACCCATCACTATTTTGATTCCATTTTCCACCTATACGCCCTTAATCATGCTAAACGTGGCCTTAAGGTTTTGTTACCTTAGGCTCTGTCTACCCCGTAAGGGATAAAGACGTGATTTGTGTATGTGTATGTATGTGTATCTTTAAAAAAAAATTGAATTAGTGTATCTAAGGTCACTCGCACGCGCTTCTGCGGCAATATCGCTTTGCGAACCTTTCTCACAAACCGTGCGATATACATTTTCCTTTATCTTCGTTTGTTCGTAAAAAAACAGAATCATGTTTATTGTATGCATAGAAATTGTAACAAGATCATGCTTTACGCGTGTGAAGATACATACAATGATAGAGACAAAGATAAAGGTCAGACGGTCAACTCTGTCTCGAGGTCAATTTACTCAGGTCACAAGACACATAACTTAACTAGCTTGTAACTCGTGAACAGTTGGATAAAACATTATGTCTAGATTGCGTACTTAATGTGTTTCAAATGCCTTAATTCGTACACAATGGACAGTGCGAGAGAGAAAAAAAACTATTGTGAAAGTACCAGCGGCGTGGCGTCAAGTATATCAGTAGGCAAGCCGAAGGCAATTTAACTAGCCTTTTCCTCTAATTCAGCACAATAAAGGTGCCCAACTGCTTTAAAATAGGCAAACCGGTGGGAATCGAGTTCTATGGACGCCACGCCACTGGAAAGTACTCTAATTATGCTATTTTCTCTGCACAAGGTACAACCATCAAGGAGGCTATTCCCGTTGCATCCCTCTATCCCGTGGGAATTTTACAAAATTCATCTTCATTTGTTGCTCAGAATTAGCTTATTGCCATAACAAACTTATTTACCAAATTCCGATTAAATCGGTGCAGTGGTTTAAGCGTGAAGAGGTAACAGACAAACATTTTTGAAATTATTTATAATTATAACTCGGATGGATGTGAAGATTGTTGAACTTACATAGTTCAAGATTAAATTTCTAAATGACACTGAAAATCAGAACACAGAAAAATCCGAAAAGTAAAGCTATGGCCGGGAATAGAACCCGGATCCTCGTCAGTCCGTGCCGCGTGCTAAACCCATACACCACCCATAGCAGGTGGGTAAGCCTTCGAATTTTTATATCTGTTACTAGCTGTCATGTGACCTTGTTACTATGCGAATTTTTGTCGCCAAGCGTCATCTGTCTGAATGATGTATGTACGACACAATTACAAACTCCCGTGGAACATCTACTGCTCACCAGGGACGAGAGAAGGCGCTGTTTTTCAAAATGGTAGCTACTATCAAATAAATCAACAATTTTTACTTCTTGATTTTTATGTTTACTTTTACGGTTTTACCGTTAGATATTAAATAGTAATTAGTTCAATATTGTTGAGCGTACGGGGTAGATCGAGCCTAGGGTAACACTAGCTAGATCTAGCATGATTGTGGGCGTAAAGGTGGAAAGGGTAATCAAAATAGTGATGGCTTGTAACCGCATCCCCTATAACAACAGTTGAACTTACACATAAAAGTATTACCATCTCTTTAATGGCGTCATTATAATTCAAAAACCTTCAAAATGATCCTCATCAGCGGCAAAGCAAACATCTGAGCGTGTTTACGTTAGTTCAGCGGGCTCCGGAATAATAAATCCATTAACATCTCTGAGGGTAACAAATAGTGTACATATGTGCGTTTTCGCAGCGGGCCTAATGTAATCAACGCGAGTGGGTACGGTCAGAATAACAATGGCGCCGTGCTGACGTCACGTGACGAGGTGTTTTTTCAATTTTCTGTGCGATCAACACCCACAAACACAATGAGTGTTAAAATTTCATCGCCAGTTAAAACCTATGCTTATTTCACTTGCGTGTCTAGAAGGCTGGTCACAATTAAAATTTCATAATGCTTCCGTGCTTCCGTGCTCATTTAAATACTTACATACATTAATCACGTATTTATTATCCCTTACGGAGTAGACAGAGCCCAAGGTAAGAAGACTCAAAAACCACGTTTAGCATGATCGTGGGCGTATGGATGGAAAGGGGAATCAAAATAGTGATGAGTTGCTAGCCACATTGCCTATAACATGATTTCTAAGAGTTTGGCCCATTTCGATGGCATTTTACCGTCTGCGCGGGAAAAGAAGCAACTGGTACATGTTTTTTCTTTGCTCCCGGACGAGCATGGAAGGAAATACTTAATATTTTAAATACTTAAGTGCATTAAAAACAATAAAACTACGATGGTAAATCAGCACTTAACTTTTACGACGGCTATAAACAGGCCGTCGACGTGGCTCAGGAAATTGCGATTGCTATTCCATCCACCACTTACCTATCATCTTTAATTGAACGTCCATTTTGTTTTTTATTTTTTGTTTAATACATTTTTCTTAGTGGATTTTTTAAACGGGTCATTGTAATGTCTTTAGGTAGGAATATTTGAAAGCCCTCTATAGTGATCAATTTAATTGGGTTGGTAGTGAAAAGTCAAAAGCTATGAGATATAATACGAATCTATTCTAAGGAATCATAGCATCAATTTTAGATTATATCAAAACGGCATTTTCTTAATCACACTTATTTTTTAATACTAGCTTTTTCAAAATTGTTAAACGTCATAATTTTTTTATTGCATTACGTTACGTTTTTAAACGTTATTGTTATTGACGTAAAAATGGAAACGTTATTATTTTGATCGGGTTCGATTCCCGGTTATGTATGTTTTTTTATGTTAAATGCCATTTTTATGGAATCTTAAATCGATGCCATGGTTCCTAAGAACAGATTTCTCTATATCTAATAGTTTTTAACTTGTCCCTACTAAACTGATATAACTGGTAATTTAGACTAAAAAAGCATTTTGCGGTGTCAGAGAACATATATCTTACTCTACATTCTGCAATTTTTGCAGTTGTTAAGCTTAACTCTCGCTAGATTTACCGATAAAATAAATAAATAATCTGGCATTGACAAATCTGACAGATAGCTAAATATTAATTTGCTATCGCTACGCAAGCTCATGAAAATTAATGCCGCTACGGCAAATCGTCCCCGTTTACCTCGATAGCCTGCGGGAAGATTATTTTCCCAACGATTAGAGGCACGGAGGCCCGCTGAGTTAACGCACGTCTCTTAGTTTAGCTAATTCTTCGACCCACTATCGTTGAGATGAATTTGTAATGTACTTGTTAGTTGAAATTGGTAAAATTTAAATTGGGGGACAACTTAGTTATGTCTTACTAATTTTATGATTATGGCAGACATTTCCACGCTGGTGTGGGAGCAAAGAAAAACATAGAATGTACCAGTTGCTTCGTAAAAGTTCATCTAGGGAGTGGGCAAAATTCTTATGAATCATGTTATAGGCGATGCGGCTAGCAACCCATCACTATTTTGATTGCCCATTCCTATACGCCTACAATCATGCTAAACGTGGCCTTTAGGTTTTACCTTTTTTTTTACATTTTACATTTTTGCGAGTGTATCAGATCTCTTTCCTGTACTCTCACTAAAATGATTGGATAAATTTGAATGAAATTTTTGAATAGGATCTTTTATCACGTAAGCTATTTCGTATCGTTTTTCCTTCCTTGTTTGGGAGCAAAGAATAAACATAGAATGTACCAGTTGCTTATTGGCGACACTCTTAGGCACCCATCACTATTTTGATTCCCCATTCCTATACGCCCTCAATCATGCTAAACGTGGCCTTTAGGTCTTGCTACCCTTAAGTATAGTATGTATTCTAGAGTCTAACGTTATTCTGAATGGTGTACAGACAATGAGGACTCCCTCAGTATAACGTAGCGTAGCAACAAGAATATTGTTTATCTACTAATACGCTGGTCTGGGAGTAAAGAAAAAAACATAGAATGTACCGGTTGCTTCTCTTCCCGCGCAGATGGTAAAAGCTTATCGAGGGAATGGGCGAAAATTTTAGGAATCATGTCATAGGCGATGCGGCTAACCCATCACTATTTTGATTCCCCTTACCACCTATACGCCCACAATCATGCTAAACGTGGCCTTAAGGTTTTGTTACCTTAAGCCAGCGGCGTAACTATAGGCTGGCAGGGGTATCAAAATGCCAGGGGCCCCTAGCTCTACGGGGCCCCGAACAGGCTTGGTTTAGAGCACAGAAGGGACGCTGATGCCTCTTTTTTATGTTGAGGAAGACGATCTGACGAATTTACCACGGGCCCCAGACGTTATAGTTACGTCGCTGGCTTAGGCTCTGTCTACCCCGTAAGGGATAAAGACGTGATGTATGTATGTATGTATGTATGTAATTACACATAAACGGATAACTCACGTATAAAAAGTCGAGTGATGCTCGTCATTTTTCGGACTATTCCGTAGTCCTTCTTCCTAGAGCGCTCGCCCCGGCGGCCAAACAGTCCGAATCGGAGTCGAGTCGGATAGTCCGAAACATGTCGAGCATCACTCGACTTTTTATACGTGAGTTATCCGTTTATGTGTAATTATGAGTGAGTCTCACGGTAGTTTCATGTTGAAAATGTATGTATGTATGTACGAATACGAATATTTTCCGTTTCATCACACGTAAATGATATTCCTTCTGGGTGGCCCCGGAACGAGCCAGTGGTTCGGATAGTGACACACCATGCTCCGCTAACTTTACGAGAAAAGGTCACTTTTCAATAAGGTGACCTTTCTAACTTGTTTTGTTTTTCACTCGCCAGCTTTTCCTTGCGATATCGTCGATAAATTGACGCACACAAACACACAAAGCACGTCTTCATCCCTCACGTAGACAGAGCCTAAGGTAAAAGGTACCTACAGGCCACATTTAGCAAGATCGTCGATTTAGCAAGATGACGAATAAAAAATATTTTTGTAAAATACAGAACCCTATTTGTTTTTACTGTAGTCGGAAAAATTTTTGAAGGTAGTTGTTAGTATATATTAAAAATCATAAATAATAGGGTAGTTTGGGAAAAAATATGAATGAAGGTACATTATGTTTATAAATACGGTTTCAGATCAGTACGACGTTGGTTTGCATGTGTAACAGTTGTGTTCATTAAACTTTGATAATGATCCCGTAGAGGGATCGAAACGCGTCAGTGTTTGTGTGGTGTAAGGGATAATTAAGTTTGTGGGATTTATATGTGTTTTATTGGCAGCAGTGGAGGGAGGGTTTGCATGAAAAACATATATATTTCACACAGGCTTGGTTATCTTGCACGTGAGTAGCGGAGTAGCAAGGTAAAAATTTTTTGTTCATTTTTAGTGATGGGTTGCTAGCCTCATCGCCTATAACATGATTCCTATTATAATCGCGCATTCCCTCGATGGGCTTTTACCAACACACGCACACGCAACACACGCAATTGACACACGAAACTTGTAAAACAATACACACGTGTCACGTCTATCCCTTACGGGGTGACAGAGCCTAAAGTAGCAGACCTAGGTCACGTTTGGCATGAATAATACATCTCTGCTATAGACTAATATAATTTAAGGCTCGGGGACCTTTATACATCCTTTTTATAAAAGCATTTAATTTAAATAGAATTTAAGTATTCTTACTGTATTTTATTTCGAAAAAAAGACTTTCTGCCAAGAGTCTTGGGGCGCATTCTTCTTGGCAATGATGGTCTTTCCGAATGCGCTGGTAGTTTAAAAAAAGACATGTAAAAGAGCTCTTGACGGCCAATTTGCAAAAATAATTTTTGAATTTTGTACTTTAGATACTTATAAACAAAACATTTATTAGAATGTAATAACGAAAAATAAATAATAGTTATTATATTATATTTAAGAAGACCATATGTGTAACAGAAAAAGATTTACCTAATTAGAAGTAAAAAAAAAGAAAAGAAAGGGACTTAAGACAGGAAGTGGATTCAATTAGTGACAAATAGTGAGATTTGAGTTGGTGTTTAAGAATAGGTAGAGTTTTAGCTCGTCTTAGATCTACAGGAACGTACCTAGTAGTACGTACTTAGAAGAAATAGTATATTTGTGACAGGAATCCTTTTCCAAAACATCGGAGGTCGTTTAAACGATCTACCTTTTCAACTATGTTTCGTGCAATAAAATACTTTGATACAACTCTATTTCAACACCTAAGAAAAACAAAATACATGTCATTTTAAAAGGAATTCACGTTTGCAAAGATCTTTATGCGTTAACGTGTGTATCTTGTCCTTCAAACCTTTGAAGACGTTGCAGAAATCGTGCATTTTGTGATACATTGCCGTCGGTGATCGATCACCAATAAATTCGTAGACGCGCGGCGCCGCATTGGAACCTAAAACGCACATATATCCACGGTCTAAATAAGGCTTAAAACATTAGTACAGGACAGGTCGTAACTCGCAAGTTTCTTCGCAGTGACTATCTGCTTTTCAACGTTCAAATTCAATTGAACCGAACGAGAGAAACACGCCCAATCCTTTCCAAATCAGTTTAATTCCGAACCCTTCTTAGCAAGAAACATAATACACCCCTGTCTGTACGTATTTATATATGTAAGTGGGTAAAACTACCCATCTCAGTGTAGGGACGTGGCAGGTAATACAAGCTGTTTGTAGTTCACATCAAAAGAAATCTTTGAGGGATTAAGAGATCGATACGACTTAAGTGCTTGGATTCGACTACTATATTCATTGCAACGTCATTTTCTAAAAAGTAAAGCTTGTATTTTATTGAATCAGGCGTTACTTTGCGGAGGTCCATTTCAATGAACAAAAAATTTACCTTGCTACTCCGCTACTCACGTGCAAGATAACCAAGCCTGTGTGAAATATAATGTATAGTGTTCCTTAAACTTTGATAATGATCCCATAGAGGGATCGAAACGCGTCAGTGTTTGTGTGGTGTAAGAGATAATTAAGTTTGTGGGATTTATATGTGTTTTATTGGCAGAAGTGGAGGGAGGGTTTGCATGAAAAACATATACAGGGTGTCATAAAACCCTTTAACGATAATTCACCAACTTGTTCGGTATATTGATTTGAACACCCCTGCAAAGTATGAGACCCTAATTACAACTAAAAAAAAAAAATATAAAAAATAATTTAATAGCTTTGCTCAGTGTGCCACAGGCTTAAGCTACTCACATGCCTACTCATAGTTCTACCCGTCAAACTATTGTTGGTGACTACTTCGGCATACGGAAGTTTCGCAAATCAGCCAATCAGCCTAAATGAATTAGTTCAAAATCAACCAATCAGCTATGTATCAAGCTTTCGCAACATAAGCGACACACAATGTCCGGTAGCGTAACTAGTTTTATACCGGGAAAATTAAACTTTTGCTGTGAATATTTAGAAGTACAAGCCAAAAACCTAAAGTTGTGAGCATTCGCATATTTTGTATTTCATGCTAATCTTATTGATTACAGACCTTCAGTTATTGTGTCCGTTTTAGTCGCTCATGTCAAATCACACCACCACTCAACGTGAAGTAAACCCCGTAATCACACACACAGTATACACTCAAACATCATTTCGCTTTACTATTTTAATATAAATATTTAAAATAGTTATAAAAAATAATAAACATTGCCACTCAATATCAACTGACGGCCGTCAGTTTTATTTTGTTTTATTATCTTTTCCACTAAGGAAAGGCAAAGGGTTCAATGCCCATACAGCCACGTCTGATGTAATAATGTTTTTGTCAAGTCCCATCGCAGTCAAAGTCGTCTCAGTCCATCCTAGTCATGTCCTGTCAGCTCTTCATGCCTTCTCTAATTGCCAAACTCAACATTTTTCAAGGTATTTCAAACTATTTTAACCCCCGACGCAAAAAGAGGGGAGTTATAAAAGTTTAAAGTCGTTCTCTCTCTCTCTCTCTCTCTCTCTCTCTCTTCTGTCTTTGAGTGTATGTGTGTGTATCTGTTTATGGTATAGTACCTAATAGTAGCTTTCAAGCGGGTGGACCGAAATCCAGTTTCCTTGCGATGGTTTATAGCTATGTTTGGTAAAATTCGGTCCAGCAGTTTACCACTATTAACAAAATATTTGACTACGTGTCGACAGCGACTAGGAAAAAATACATGCTTAGTAGCACGTCCCTCCTCCACATACCCCCGCTGTACATATAGCTCGCGTGCACGAGTTATGACGCTTCCACCGTCATTGTAGCACTCTACCATGTACTGATATTCGACATCAGTATATGCCCGAAAAGGCATCATGAAATACTTTAGATAGGTACTTGAAAACTTCGAGTTTGTAGCAATGCACAGACTACTAAGAGATACTACGTCATGTCATGTCATGCTGTAAATCTATTCTTAAAATCTATTTTATTTGAAAACACAATGAGGTCAAATTTAAAATCAACCCGTTGTCTATTGTTTCGGTATTTTTTTTTCAACACACTTGCTCGTAAATTGAGTCTTATTGCACCGCATTTAAGCTCATAATTCAGCTTATTACGCAAATAATATATTACCGCACGAGTGCGGTATTTTTTTTTTTAATCTCAGCAAAAAGTTCAGTTATGTATAGGAACAAGGAATATTTTCGTGACTATTAAACTATTTTAGGTAAAAGATAATAAATAAACATTTAATTTCGACAAATTATTCATTTTTATCTAAAAGTGACCATAATTTGCATATTTCAGGCATTGATTAATATTTTTTTATTATAATTTGAATATTAGGCTGTTAGCAGTCTGTTGTCAGTGTCTTCGTCACGCGCGTGCTAAGTGCACAGCGCGCATGCGCGAGTGCTGCGCGCGGATTGGCGCGGAGAAATAATATCTGCCGCCATTTTTCACTGATATTGTTGATTCAGACTTTGTTATTTATGTATGTATCTTTTTTGACAGTTACACAACTGTTGTTTCTTTTTTTTTGTAGAATAACGCATTTACTATTTACTACTATCGATGACTTCATGGATCAGTTTCGTTTAGAGAATATCAAAATGCACAGCCCAAGCGTTCACGCGTGAAGAGACTCAAAAGCCATCCCACACTCACATTCATGCTTAGGTGTTGACGTTTCTCAGGTACCACAATGATGTTTTTTTTTATGTTAGAGAGGCCAGACAGACGAACGATGAATTATGTACCGCAATGGAGCTACCACAAACAAGCACGTTAACCTCTTCTAGAAGACGCGGGCGATCACGTGGTGTTCACTCAAATATGAACAGTCAAAAAACATTTGTCAAAACATCGTGTTTGTAATTTTCGATGTAGAATCCAATTTTACTTTCTTTTATGTAAAAAAGAGAAATAATCTAAATAAAACTGTGATTCTTTGCGGATATCCGCTCAACAATTAATGTGTGTGTGTAAGAGAGTGTTTAATAATTGTGGCTTTAAGTGTATTACGTGATTTTGTATTGATACAGAATAATGTAAGTATAATCATAAGCAACAATTACAGATATCCATTTTATTCCATCTCCTAACACAATCCTTTTAAAAACATCTCTAGGTCCTTTTTTAATGCACACAAAGAATTGTAATTAGATTACAATTATTTTCGCAATTCGCTTCACACGCACGCTAACGTTTGCCAGGTCGTACTGTGGATTTTCTAAAACGAATCTTGAATAATTTGAAAAGATCATTTATCAATAAGGAAATCCGGTCAAAGTTTTATGGTAGTTTGAAAGCAAGTGCGAGTGAAGTTTTAGTGTTTAGTTACAAACAATAACGTTTCGAGTAGCGCTACTCACGTAACTTATGAATGAAAAGGTACACTGAGAGCATAGTCCTTAAATGCATCTTAAGATTCGTTAATTAAACGGTCAATTAATTAACCACGAGCGTCAAACTTTGCCAGGATGTTCAGATAGACTTACCTGACAATTCTGTAAAAGGACGTTAAAGGGTTTTCTGACACCCTGTATATTTCACACAGGCTTGGTTATCTTGCACGTGAGTAGCGGAGTAGCAAGGTAAATTTTTTGTTCATTTTTTTGTTCAAGTAAAGCTTGGTTGAATGAGGCTGTATACTGTAAAGTATATATAAGTTCTGTATCGAGCGCTACTGGTCTCTTTCTAGAACAAACAGTAAGAAAAAGACAGGCAATCTCTCTCGCGCGCGAAGAGACTCCAGCGCGCTCGCGTGCTAGACGTTCAACGTAGTGTCTCAAATACCCTTAGGATTGTTTAGCTGACCACTTCAGGCGACGCGGCTAGCAACCCATCACTATTTGGATTCCCCTTTCTACCTATACGCCTCCATTCATGCTAAACGTGGCCTTTAGACTTGTTTTTTCTTACAGTTGTTTTACTTTGACTAAACTTTATACATTTCTACTGTAGACTAATATAAGTTAAGGCTCGGGGACCTTATACATCCCTTTTATAAATGTATTTAATTTAAGTAGAAGTTAAGTATTCTTAATGTATTATATTTTGAAAATATGTCTTTCTGCCAAGTCTACTTGGCAACGACGGTCTTTCCGAATGCGCTGGTATGCCATTGGCGGCCAATTTGCAAAAATAAAATTTTGATTTTTGATTTTGTATTTCATGTTAAACACTTTTTAATAGTAAACAATTAACTGAATCGCTGGTATCGCAATAAAAATAAATATTAAATCAAACAACCATCCAGTCCAACGCTTATAAAAAAAAATACAATTGCTCAATTATGCGAAAGAAAGCTCATTTGGAATGTAACTCATTCGAGCTTAAACGTTCTGAAGACACTAGTTTTTTTTCTTTTTATTTATATTAAAACCGACAAACGGGCATGCGGTGCACCTGATGGTAAGTGATCACCGCCGCCCATGGACAACTACAGCACCAATGGGACTGCTAGCGCGTTGCCGGCCTTGCAAGAAATGGTACACTCGCCTCTTAAAGGTACCCATGTCATAGCCAGTTGGAAATACCCCAGCCGCCAGCCCATTCCAAATTTTGCACGTACGGGGCAAGAAAGACCGCTTGAATCGCACGGTGTTGGAGCATCAACTATCGAGGTGATGTGAGGTGTGTGTGTGAGGTGGTGAGGTGGTGTGAGGTGGTGATGGTGGTGCATCGAGGTGATGTTGGTGGCTTGCTTTTAGCTGAAAGTTTTCAGACAAAAGCTTTATTATGGCTCGCACCCAGACGCTGGATAACATAAGCAATGCACTTCTTTAATTATCAGTTGCAAGAACCAGTGCAAACGCGTAAGTAGTTAGTAGAGCTTGCAATTCGAATATTCGAGCTATTCATACATACATATATATCACGTCTTTATCCCTTACGTGTAGACAGTGCCTAAGGTAACAAAACCTTAAGGCCTCGTTTAGCATGATTAAGGGCGTATAGGTGGAAAGGAAGTCAAAATAGTGATGGGTTGCTAGCATCGTCTGTAACATGATTCCTAAGACTTTCGCCCATTCCCTCGATGGGCTTTTACCATCTGCGCGGGAAGTGAAGCCACTGGTAAAATCTATGTTTTTTCTTTACTCCCAGACCAGCATGGAAGAAAAGCTATTCGAGCTATTCTGGACATTAGACTAGCAAATGAATCAAGAATTTTTACTTTTTGATTTTTTATGTTTACTTTTACGATTTTACCGTAAGAAATTGAATTTCTAAAAGACACTGAAAATTAGAACACAGAAAAATCCGAAAAGTAAAGCATTTTACCGGGATTCGAACCAAGGACCTCTAGTTTCATAATCAGGGTCACTAACCACTAAGCCAGGGATGGTGAACCAATCGCACGCGTGCCAGTGTTGGCGCGCTTCAAAATAATTCGGGCACGCCAATAATAAAAAAGTGTGCAAGGTTTATTTTTGACCATTAAATCACCAACTGGTGGTGGTAAACTGGCAATATATGGTCATATGATGGTTATAACAACACACTCTTAAGAAAACAAGGTCTGATGATACATTAAAGTTTTTTTAAGGCAAAGGGCTTTGTGCCCGGGCAACCACATCCAATTATATTTTATTATGTTTAATGTTTAGTGTCTATTTCGCATCGATTTATTTATTTAATGTAATCACCCTATGGTCCCAACGGAAGACCAGCGCTGGCTGTAAGGCCAGCAAATGCTGAGTTGGGACCATTTTGTGACAATTTATTTTTTGTGATAATTTATTTTGTTTATTTATTTTATTTGATGTTTTGTGATTTTTTTTTATATGAATAGGAAGTCAAACGAGCAAATTGGTCATCTGATGGTAAGTGATCACCACTGCCCATAGACACCCGCAACCGCGGAGGGATTGCAGATGCGTTGCCAATCTAGAGGACTAAGATGAAATGCCTTTTGTGCCCGTAATTTCCCCGGCTGTCTTACTCTCCACACCGGAACACAGCAGTGCAAGCACTGCTACTTAGCGATTGTCATAAATAAATTTTTTTCTTTCTTCTTTCATTAGAGCCAAATATTACTTTATTTGTGAAAAAATGGCACGTCCACCATACTACCCCTACACTAAACTTCGTATAATGTTTAAGGATCGTGTGTTCTTCTATGACACAGTTCCCTCTCTCGTTCAGTTAACTAACTGCAAAGTACTGCTACAAAAGGCATCCATTTTTAATATCTCCATAATCAGAGAGCGCCGAGATCCGGCTAAATAAAGATTAGCCCTCCATTTAATCCTTTCCGTTGAAATTTTCATGCTCTATTTGAAGGGTTTAAATGGATTCCGCCCTTTGTTATTACAAGGGTTGGACCTTTTCATCTATCTGTGATGATTTTATAGGTTAATGATGTGATACTGGAGCCGATTTGCGGCTTTATTAACAATCAGTACAGATGTTTTGGCGTCTGTTCCTATTAGTTTGTGGCGACTGCTTTATTCTTGTATATATTAAAATATTGTAAATAGTCTTAAGAAACTGTTTTGTTGATTTCCGTTTCCTTTATCAGTGTATGTGGGAGTTTGACAAAACTCACGCATGCGCGTGTCTCTTCTAATTAGACTTGCGTGCATATAGTTGCTTTCCTATGTCGCTCCGTTTTAATATTGTTATTTGTAAATATTGTGTGTAAATAAATTGTATATATAGTGTACTGTGTGATTTTTAATCTATCACAAAACGATTCCTATAAGTGGTGACCCCAAACCGTGAGTTTTTGAACAGTTTTATATCATTTTACATACGGCGGAATAATGCAATCGTCGAACAATGACAGCAGTGAAACAGAAGACGGCGGCCGCGGCGTGTGCCGCGTGGCTGTCAAACCGCCTCCTTTCTGGCCTGACAGGCCGGCGCTGTGGTTCGCGCAATTAGACAGCCAGTTTGTTTTGGCGGGTATCAAATGCGACTCTACAAAGTTTCACTATGCCATCTCAGTGTTAGACTTTAAGCAAGCGGCTGTCGTAGAAGAGATAATTACGAACCCTCCGGAGTCGGGCAAATACGAAAAATTAAAGTTACAATTAATAACGCGGTTATCCGCTACGCGAGAGCAGCGTTTGCAGCAACTATTTTCTAAAGAAGAGCAAGGTGATAGGACGCCGACCGAGTTCCTACGCTACTGCCGCGGTTTAGCCGGCGCTGACGTTTCAGATGTGATAATGCGTACACTTTGGTCTAGCCGTCTGCCGCCTTTCCTGCGGACAGTTGTGGCCATGCAGCCAGAGACTATGGTTTTAGATGAGGTGGCGCTTATGGCGGATAAGGTGTTTGAAGTAGCACCTCGTGCAAATGAATCTCTAGTCGCTGCTGCCTCTACATCAAGTGCATCTGCTTCTAACAGGATAGACGACTTAGAGCGTAAAATAGATGACCTCGCGCTTAAAATTGAGGCACTGTCTTCTCAGCAAGGTGTGCGTCGTCGAGACCAAGACAAAGCGCGGTCACGCAGTCGTCGTCGTTCCCGTTCGCAGAGTCGTGCTGGGCGCGAGTGCTGGTATCACTGGAAATTTGGTGATAAGGCAGCTAAGTGCATTCCGCCCTGCTCCTATTCAAAAAACTAGAAAAGCGGTCGCTTGATGCGGCCGATGAGTGTGCGTCGGTGACGAATCGCCTTTTCATCACGGACTCTACTTCTAATTTACAATATTTAGTGGACACCGGGTCCGATTTATGTGTTTACCCGGTCAGTTTTTGCGTGCACAACGCCGTCATAAGACAAATGAGCTTTATGCCGCAAATAACACTGTAATAGCCACATATGGTTGGCTTAGTTTGTCTTTAGATTTAGGTCTACGCCGCTCTTTTACTTGGCGTTTTGTAATTGCTGACGTGAGCAAACCTATAATAGGTGTCGACTTTTTGTCTTTTTATAGTTTGCTTGTTGACGTGCGTAATTCTCGTCTGATTGATGGTACTACGTCACTCACATCAGCCGCCCTAGTTGCCTCTGCGTGTCTTAGCCCGCAAATTAAACTAATTACAGGTGACTCTCCTTATCACAAGCTTCTTGAAGAGTTTCCTGATGTAATGCGGCCTTGTGGAGATCCTTCGGAACGTAAATGTAAACATCAGACGCAGCATTACATCAAGACAACTCCAGGACCTTCCGTGTTTGCGCGACCTAGGCGGCTAGCACCTGACCGGTTAAAAATTGCGCGTCAGGAATTTGATGACATGGTTAGAGCTGGAATCGCGAGACCATCTGACAGTCCTTGGTCATCCCCTTTACATTTGGTGCCTAAAAAAGATAAGGGCTGGCGTCCGTGCGGTGATTACCGCGCACTCAACGCACGCACAGTACCTGATAGATACCCAGTTCGTCACATTGCAGATTTTTCGCACAACCTTTTCGGCAAGAAAATTTTTAGCAAACTGGATTTAGTACGTGCTTATCATCAGATTCCGGTCGCGGTAGAAGATGTGGCGAAAACAGCAATCACGACTCCCTTCGGACTTTTCGAATTTCCATTCATGAGCTTCGGTTTGCGCAACGCAGCGCAAACGTTCCAGCGATTTATGGATGAAGTCCTTAGGGGTCTTGACTTCTGTTTTCCATTCATTGATGACGTTTTGGTTGCTTCCACTAATGATGAGGAGCACTTGAGACATCTCCGTATCATTTTCGAGCGTTTTAGTGAGCACGGTATTTTGCTCAATAACAGTAAATGCGTGTTTGCGGTTCCAATGGTAGAGTTTTTAGGTTATCAAGTGTCATCGCAAGGCACTAAGCCCATTGGTGACAAAGTCAAAGCTATTGAGCAGTTCCCACAACCGAAAACAATAAAAGAGCTGCGCAGATTTTTAGGTGCATTAAATTTTTATAGGCGCTTCATTACGGGCGCTGCAAAATTACAAGCTCCACTTCATGCTCTACTAGGTGGTCCGTCGGTTAAAAGCAACGACACTATTAATTGGACTGCTGCTTTAGATGAAGCATTCAAAGCTTGTAAGGCGAGTTTGTCGCGTGCAGCACTTATAGCGCATCCAAATTCGTCAGCTCCTTTGGCAATCGTAACGGATGCAAGCGATACTTCCATTGGATCGGTTTTGCAGCAGCAGGTAGCCGGCCACTGGCAGCCGTTAGGTTTCTTCTCGAAGAAACTAACGGTCGCTCAGGCTAAATACAGCGCGTACGATCGCGAATTGTTATCCATATATGAGTCAGTCAAATATTTTCGTTATATGGTCGAGACGAAACCTTTCTTTATTCTAACTGACCATAAACCAATAGTTTCCATTTTCAAAAAGTCTCTCGATGCGTGTTCTCCGCGTCAATTCAGATACATCGATTTTATATCTCAATTTACAACTGACATCCGATTTATATCTGGCGAGGACAACGTTGTTGCGGACGCGTTATCGAGGACTGACGCTATTACCAACGGGCTAGACTTTGACGCGTTAACTGCATCTCAGGCTACGGACGATGAACTTCAAACATTACTCCGTACTGGTTCATCGTTGAAATTACAAAAAGTTCAATTTTCCCGTTTTGCTTTATTTTGTGACGTTTCTGGCCCCAGTTATCGTCCGTTTATTACTGCTCAGTTTCGTAAGCAGGTTTTTGATATTTTGCACGGACTCAGCCACCCTAGTGCTAGGAATACCATTAAGTTGGTAACTGAGCGCTATGTATGGCCAGGTGTTAAAAAGGATTGTAGGACCTGGGCGCGCTCATGCGTGGCGTGTCAGAAATCCAAAGTTTCCAGACATGTTCATGCGCCAGTACATCAATTTGAAATCCCTTCAGCTAGGTTCGCACATGTACACCTAGATCTTATAGGTCCACTTCCTTTGTCCAACGGTTTTAGGTACTGTCTCACTGCGGTTGATAGATACACACGTTGGCCTGAAGCTATTCCTTTAATTGACATCACAGCGGAGAGCGTTGCCAAGGCTTTCATTGCAACGTGGATAGCACGATTTGGTTGCCCTGAAAAAGTGACAACTGATAGAGGTAAACAGTTTGAATCGCAACTTTTCAACCAGGTGTCGGTATTGACAGGTTCTGCGCATCTTCGGTCCACTGCGTATCACCCTGCTGCCAACGGATTGGTCGAACGTTTTCATCGCCAATTGAAAGCAGCAATTATGTGCCATGCTGATGAAAGTTGGTCTGAAGTCCTTCCACTGGTACTGCTGGGTATACGTAGTGCATGGAAGGAAGATCTGTCGGCTTCTACGGCAGAGTTAGTATATGGGGAGCCTTTGCGTCTTCCTGGTAATTTCTTTGAGCCATCCGCTGATCGTTTTCTAGATTATTCCGATTTTGCGTCGCGTTTACGTTTACGTATTAAAAACTTACAGCCTTCTTCTGTAGCCAGACACGGGTCTGAGAAAATATTTATTTTTAAAGATCTGCAAACTGCCTCTCATGTATTTATCAGACAGGATTTGGTAAGGACATCGCTACAACCTCCTTACGCTGGTCCTTTCAAAGTAGTGGAAAGGCACCCTAAATATTTTATAATTAATGTAGGAGGTAAAAGTACATCTGTATCTATTGATAGGTTAAAACCCGCGTATATATTAGCGGACAAATCTGTAGTGCCTATTCCTTCTGCTACTATTGTTCCACCCGTTGCGCCACCGACAGTGACTCGTGCTGGTCGCCAGGTGCGTTTCCCGCAGTTTTATCGACCGTAAAGGTCTCCGGGGGGGCTGATGTGGCGACTGCTTTATTCTTGTATATATTAAAATATTGTAAATAGTCTTAAGAAACTGTTTTGTTGATTTCCGTTTCCTTTATCAGTGTATGTGGGAGTTTGACAAAACTCACGCATGCGCGTGTCTCTTCTAATTAGACTTGCGTGCATATAGTTGCTTTCCTATGTCGCTCCGTTTTAATATTGTTATTTGTAAATATTGTGTGTAAATAAATTGTATATATAGTGTACTGTGTGATTTTTAATCTATCACAAAACGATTCCTATAAGTTCTTGGAAGCTTGTAGTCCTCTACTTTATTTTGCTATATTTCTTCTTCCATTTTCTTATATTAAAACCGACAAACGGGCATGCGGTGCACCTGATGGTTAGTGATCACCGCCGCCCATGGACAGCTACAGTACCAATGGGACTGCTAGCGCGTTGCCGGCCTTGCAAGAAATGGTACACTCGCCTCTTAAAGGTACCCATGTATGGTCATGGTCATAGCCAGTTGGAAAAACCCTACCATCCCATTCCAAATTTTGCACGTATGGGGCAAGAAAGACCGCTGGAATCGCACGGTTTTGGAGCACCAACTATCGAGGTAATGTTTTTCCATGCTCGTCTGGGAATAAACATAGAATTTACCAGTTGCTTCTCTTCCCGCGCAGATGCTAAAAGCATCACCACTTTGATTTCCCTTTCCACCTATACGCCCTTAATCATGCTAAACGTGGTCTTAAGGCTTTGTTAACTTAGGCTCTGTCTACCCCGTAAGGGATAAAGACGTGATATATGTGTATGTATTTTGCTATAGAGGAATCTGCGAGAGCTTTGAATGGGGTATCGCGTGTGAATTTGCCACTAGAGGCGCTAGTGTCGCGTGAAGTCCAATAACATTCACTTCACTTCACTCCACTTCACTGGTTTTGGCGGGCTTTGTGACATAAATTATAATTTCTTTCATTTACCTGTTGCAGTGTGATCTCCTTCGTGAAATTTTCGCAAATATGGATTATTTGGCGATGAATGTGAACGCTTTGAAAGCGGGACTATGAAAAAGAGGCCCAAAAATAAGAGGCCTCAAAGAGCAGTTAATTCAGAGGTTTGTTTGTTTACTGTTTACAAACTGTTTTTTTGCCAAAAGTATGCTTGTTTGCCGAGCTATGTTTTTTCTAGCCATATCTCTGGACCTTGATCAACAGTGGCGTCAACTGGTGAGCAAAGAAACGTCGCCATTGATTAATTATAATATTATGGATTTCGCTGGCCAATTCATTGATCCGTTTATTCATCAATTTTCCTTATTTTCGTAACAGAAATCAATAAATTTGCTTTTAATTCATATTAATGAATAGTTTCACGAGAAAAGTAGCTGCGGGGTGAAAAATAGTTTTCCAAGCTTGAGCAGATATCGACGAGAAACTTTTTGCTTATACGGCTCCTTCCTTACAAGAACTTATTTATGTCACTATGATTTAGAGAGTTTTCATACGTTAGCTACCCTTATTTCTTGTAGTGTGTTGTGTGCTAAATCCTATAAAGAAAGTCATCACCATCATCAGAAAGACGTCTACCGGTTGGCTACAATTCTTACAATGTCCCTTTCAGACTCAGATTCAGACGCTGCCTTTGTGGCCCCCGGCTTCCGCCAGGACCGCGCCAAGAAGTGGAGAACCCGTGCGCTGGGCCCGTCTTCTGAACGATGAGACCGTGCAATGTAGGTGAGTAATGATGTCGGTCCTCCTAGTGGGAGGCCTGCCAGCGCTGCGTCTTCCAGTTCGTGGTCACTTTCTTGATCATTGCCTACTTTAGCTTATTATATTTTTCTCTCTTCTTCAGCATGTGGTCACCCATTGTTGGTTGGCCTCTTCATAATGCGCTCCCGTGTCGTTCGCATCCATCCGTCAGCTGGTCGTTCATTTTTGGATCGATGTCAGTGGAAAGATTGCCATAGGTACAAAATGTTAAAAATGCTCCAGCAAAATCCTGGCATGAAATGAAACTAACTAGCCAAAGTGTCAAATTGTGAACTCGTTTAAAAAACTGGCCAAGCCCAAATCTGACTCGCACACGTCGGGTTCCCTGATGATCCGTGCCAAAGTGAAAGAAAACACGTTTGTTGCATTTTTTTGCAACAGCAAAAATCTATCTTGCTGCTCACGTGGAAGACGGCCAAGCAGGTGCGAAATATACATGTTTTTACATGCTAACCCTCCTCTGCTGCCACATAAAACATACGTAAATCCCACAAACCTAACTATTCCCTACACTACAAAATACTGACGCGTTTCAGACCCTCTCCGGGTCCATTCTCAAAGTAAGAGTGCACCGTGAACACAATTATTACTTTGTTCATTAAAATGGACCTCCGTAAAGCTTTTATTTCGCTTTCCAAAGGTACCAACAAATTAATCAAAAATTTAACTTTTTGTTTTTTTATATTTATTTTTAACAATTTGACCCGTAAGAAATTTAATTTCTAAACGGCAGTGAAAACTAGAACAGAGAAATCCGGAAAGTAAAGCTATGGCCGGGAATCTACCCGGGTCCTCGTCATTCCGTGACGCGTGCTACCACTACACCACATTTGGTGTGTTTTGTTTACTTTCGGATTTTTCAGTGTCGTTTAGAAACGTCACTTGCCAAGTTAAAGCACCGAGCGACAGAGACAAATACCAGTGACCACAGGTATTTGTCTCTGTCGCTCGCGTGTACTATATTTATTATGTCTTCATTCAATTTCAATAAACTTCCATTGGAAATTAAAATGTTAGATCGTAATATATTTAAAGTAAAGTTGCATAATTGGCTCATTGATAAAGTGTTGTACAATCTAAAGGATTTTTTTAATGATAAAGATGAAATGTGATGTATAGTGATATGTAACACATTACGTACTTGTAACTAAGTTAGTCTTTAGCATGATTGCCTAAACTTGTATGCCTGTTCAGGCCACTGTTGATACCAATCTGTTCACCCTTATGTACCTATCCTACACAGTTAAACAATAAATGTTCTTCTTCTTCTGAAAGTAATGCCCTATTCAATCAGCTAAGTATCATTACAGTTCAAAAGATACCCTATGGCAGAGGTAATAAGGTCCCGACACAATTTTGACATGGAACCCTAAAAACTCCTCATCCGAATTCACACAGAAATTATTTACCTACTTTGCATGAACTGCAGTTCAGAAGGTACACAGCGTAGCATCATCAGCGGAGCCACTCCTTGGAATTTTCATAATTAGTTTGAATATACACGTATACAAGTTTGTAGAAATGTTCACAGAAATAAGTACCTAACACAGTTTATACTTCGCTTCTCAATACTTAAGCAATTACGCCCTATTTACAATTTAATTATAACTTCCTATTCACATAAAAAAAAAAAAAAAACTTAATTTAATTCCTTCCATGCTGGTCTGGGACTAAAGAAAATACATAGAATTTACCAGTTGCTTCTCTTCCCGCGCACATGGTAAAAGCCAATCGAGGGTATGGGCGAAAGTCTTAGGAATCGTGTTATATGCGATGCGGCTAGCAACCCGTCACTATTCTGATTTCCCTTTCCACCTATATGCCCTTAATCCTTAACCTTAGGCTCTGTCTACCTCGTAAGGGATAAATACGTGACATATGTATGAATGTATGTACCTATGTACTATTCAAAAATTTTATTCGAAATTAAATTCGAATGGTACTTTCAAAAATCGTGCTCTGGCACCATTTTGGTACCCTAGGAAACCTGATAGGGTACGTGGTACACCAACAGGCTACGTTATATGACGTGAACGGGTTTATAGCTGCACGTAATTTGGTACGTGCTGTGAATGCTGGCATAAAATATATTATGAACGGAATAAACGCATAGTATGATGCCATAGTGGAAACAGCAATAAAGTAAAATAACGGACGTGATCAGAGGCGTCAGTGTCTTAGAAAAATCTATACATATAAAATTCAAAGTCCTGACTGACTGACTGACTGACTGACTTAACTATATATCAACGCACAGCCCAAACCACTGGACTTAGAGACCTGAAATTTTGCACATAAATACCTTATACAATTTAGTATATTTCATCAGTTAGTTGGGTTAGTTTACACACTTCTAGAAAGCTATTTCGTTTCAATTTTGGATTAAATAGTAAATTAATGCCGAGGCCTGGGAAGTAATCAATTGCTGGATGAGTAACTTGTTTAAAAACACTCACCTGCGGTTCGAGTTTTTTTTAGTTCCGAATCCAGCAATTGCTTTTCCAGCTGAGGCAGAAACAATGTTTTTCTCAAACATTGAGAGGTTAGGTGGGGTTCACGTTCCCGCCTTTTTTCTTATTTTTTTATGTCATCTGTCACCGTAAGCTATTTGAGACATTGATAAAAACGTGACTCGGACTAAACGCGCACTCCTCAGCCATCGACTTGGCTGTATTCCATCGTCTCTTTGACTTAAAAAAAAGTTAAAAACAAATGAAAAACAGTCCAGCAATCCGATTTATGGTCAGAAAATCGCGCCTGCAATGTAATTCGGCCGTCAACAAGGCCCTTCGTGTTCTGTTACTTAGAGTACAATGACGACATTTACGACAATGTTTGAGAAAACTATTTTTTTATGATCCAGTTGCATGCCCTTTGAGTCAACCCGTTGTCAAGCTAAGCTATGATTTAAGCTATTACGATATTCATAAGCGTTCATACACAAAATAACATTACACTGTGGGACACATAAAAATACATTTTTTAGATAAATTTTAGTTTTTTTCGTACAAAATATAAATCAAAATTGTAGACGGCATCAAAATCAAAAGTTAAATTTGCAAATAGGCCGCAAAGTTTCACTCAATTGGTGACGGTATATTCTGAGCAGTAACGGAATCCAAACTACATACATAAATCACGTCTTTATCCCTTATAGGGTAGACAGAGCCTAAGGTAACAAGACCTATAGGCCACGTTCAGCATGATTGAGGGCGTATAGGTGGAAAGGAGAATCAAAATAGTGATGGGTTGCTAGCCGCATCGCCTATAACATGATTCCTATGATTTTCGCCCATTGCCTCGATGGGCTTTTACTATCTGCGCGGGAAGAGAAGCAACTGGTAAATTCTGTGTATTTTCTTTACTCCCAGACCAGCATGGAAGAGATACAAATTGTATTAATTACTAGTTGTTACCTGAGACTCGCTGCAATTGCAAATTGAATCTGCTTATTAGCTCTCCCATGGACGGAAACGCGATTTTCCGGGATAAAAACGTCCTATATCCTTCCCCAGGATTGAATCTAGCTTCACACCAAATTCTTAGTAGGTAAATCGGTTTAGTGGTTCAAGCGTGAAGAAGTAACAGTTAGACGGATACACTTTCGCACTTGGACCTTGCCCACCAAATACTCCAGTTGGTAAACAAAAGGAGGTATTTAATATTGATTTTCTTTTCCACCTATACGCCCACAATCATGCTAAACGTGGCCTTAAGGTCTTGTTACCTTAGGCTCTGTCTACCCCGTAAGAAGTGATTTGATTTGCGTAAGGCGTATTTTCGCGCTGAATATTTAAAAAAAATCATCGATTGTTTACATGGCTACATAAAAAACCTAATATATTAAAAGCCTATCCTCTCTGTCCGCCAGTGTACCGCGTGCATTCTGTGCACGGCGTTGATTTTACACTCGCGATCCCCGTGTGAGGTGAAAACTAAATTTCAGTCGACCTCGTTTTTTCAGAGCTTTTTATTAAGCTTTCAGGATGTTAATGAAGGAAGCTTTTAATTAATTATTAAGTTTAAGTAACCAGACGGCGCTCTGTAACGCGCTTAGTTGTAAATAGGATACCTACTTAACATAATAATTTAATGGATTTCGCTGCTTTGTACGTACGATTTCATAAATTTTCTTGATTTAAATTTACATGTTTTTGAGTATTTTATTCAATTCTTACATTTATGGTACAAAAATGTCCTGAGAGCTTAACTTGATCTTACTAGTTCAGAGAGTAAATACGCGGATACATACATACATCACGATTTTATCCCTTTCGGGGTAAACAGAGCCAAAGGTAACAAAAATTCAAAATTCAGAAACTATTATGCAAATAGGCCTCCAAGGGCTCTTTTACGAGTGCACGTCTTTTTTACTTCCATGCTGGTCTGGGAGGAAATTAAAAATAAACATAGAACGTATCAGTTTTTTCTCGTCCCGCGCAGATGGTAAAAGCCCATCAAGGGAATGGGCGAAATTCTTAGGAATCATGTTACAGGCGATGCGGCTAGCAACCCATCGCTATTTTGATTCCCCTTTCCACCTTTACGCCCACAATCATGCTGAACGTGGCTCTTAGATCTTTGAACCTCAGGCTCTGTCTACCCCGTAAGGAATACAGACGTGATTTGTGTATGTATGTAAATTTTGAAAATAATACTGGAACTGGGCGAAGCCGCGGGCAAAAGCAACATTTTTATATTATAAGAGATGTATAAGGTTCCCGTTAAGTTTGATTTTTAGTATTTGTTGTTATAGCGGCAAAAGAAATAATACATTATGTGTAAAGAAATCACGGATTATTAAGATAAAGCCTGCGGTGACAGACAGAAAGACTGACGGACAGTGGAGTCTTAGCAATATGATCCTGTTTTTACTCTTTGGGTTCTGTTAGGCTAGGTTTTATAGGTATGTTGCCCGCAGGGGTGTCTGCGGCTAGAAATGCTTATGCGATCCCGCAGCCCCCTGCAATAGTGCCAAATGTAGGAACTCGTGTGGTTTTTACTGGGTATGCCTGACGCCTCGGGAGAGCCCCAGATACCCTCGGTAACCCCGTACCGGGCCGGATGCATAAGGCGCATTTTCCGCACCATAAAAAAAAATAAAAAAAAAAGGTTTTATAGGTATGTTGCGGTGGTCACCGTGTGCGCCCGCAACGCCCGCAGTTCAAGGCCTGGAGGGAACGTGTGTGTTTTTAGACGGTAGGCCTCTCCCCTCCTTCCATAGGGAAGGCAGCGGCGAGATGGAGAGCCCGTCATACCTCCGTTCGTATGCTGCCCCGAGCGCGGAGATGCATAAGGCGCATTTTCCACACGTTAAAAAAAAAAAAAAAGGTTTTATAGATCTACGGACTGGCTGGTCTACGGACTGGCAGGTTCGTGTTTGTGCTCAAGTTTTATAAATCGAACACTCGTTCGATTTTATTCGTGTTTTGTTTACAACTTGAGGGCAGAAAGATCTGCTTGAACCAGGAACCAAACCGTTTCTCTGGCATACTGTAACGTTCAATTTTATCAAAGCTGAATAAACAAAGTATTAATATAATACAATTGCATTTATATTTTCAAGTATTTAGGCCTTTAGCTAAAGTTTGTTTAGGACGCATCTTGATCCCTACTTGCTACACCGTCCGATTTAGGTACTGCTCCAAGAGCTTCACAGTACGTAACCCTAAATCTAAATATATATAACTCAAAGGTGACTGACTGACTGACTGACTGACTGACTGACTAACATAGTGATCTATCAACGCACAGCCCAAACCAGTAGACGGATCGGGCTGAAATTTGGCATGCAGGTAGATGTTATGACGTAGGCATCCGCTAAGAAAGGATTTTGATCAATTCTACCCCCAAGGGGATAAAATAGGGGCTGAAAGCTTGTATGAAACTTTGTCAATTTTAAACCGATCGGGCTGAGACTGCATGCATAAAGCTACTATGGCGTAGGCATCCTCTAAGAACGGATTGCGTAATTTCTGCGGGATAGCCATAAACGAATTCTATGCAGACGAAGTTGCGGGCAACAGCTAGTATCTGATAAATTCGACGAATGCTGAACGTATGTTACATCCTGTTCTGTCAAATTGACTATGCATAAGATTGCTGTAGACAAACAAGAAGGAACATCCTAAACAAATATCATAAGACATTGAAGCAAAGAAAGCCTCATGAAATTATTACAGTTCTTTGAGACCGGCATCATTCCTTCAATAATCGAATGCCCCTTTTAATGCTCGACTTCAAAGGATGCGGAAACGGAATAGAGAACTGAATTCACATTTATAATATTAGAAAGGAGTGTCTCTAATAGAAAGTAACTTTTTTTTTTTTTTTTTTTATATGAATAGGAAGGCAAACGAGCAAGTGGGTCACCTGATGGTAAGTGATCACCACGGCCCATAGACACCCGCAACCCCGGAGGGATTGCAGATGCGTTGCCAACCTAGAGGACTAAGATGCAATGCCTCTTGTGCCCGTAATTTCCCCGGCTGTCTTACTCTCCACACCGGAACACAGCAGTGCAAGCACTGCTACTTAGCGGCAGGATTAGCGAGTAAGATGGTGGTAGCGATCCGGACGGACCTTGCACAAGGCCCTACCACCCGCAAAAAACTCTGTGCACACAGTACATACATACTGTAGGCTCTGAGGTTTTTAGCCAGTACTACAACAAACTAATAGTATAATCCTGGATTTGTGCAAGATGTACGGGATCTTGGCGCTCTGAGCCAATCTTTCATCTCATTAATACATACATACATATATACATACATAAATCACGTATTTATCCCTTACGGGGCAGACAGAGCCTAAGGTAACAAAATCTAAAGACCACGTTTAGCATGATTGTGGGCTTATGGATTGAAAGGGGAATCAAAACAGTGATGGGTTGCTAGCCACTTTAAACTCTTAATCTTTTCATATTCTACGTTACAGCAGTCATGCCTTCGGAGGCAGCTGTACAGGTAATGACATAAAGAAACCCTTGTTTCTTCCGAATCATCTTAAATTCTAAAACCAAATTATAAATATTTGCATTACCTGCCAGCGAGTTGGTTTGTGTATACAGACTTTTGTAAGTACCTATATACAAACTCAAGTTCCTTGAATACATAGGTACATAATGTTCAACATGAAACTACCGTGAGACTTAATCATTATTACACATAAACGGATAACTCACGTATAAAAAGTCGAGTGATGCTCGACATGTTTCGGACTATTTCGTAGTCCTAAACACACTGGCGCGCAGTGTTCGTGTCGCTGACGCCGGGGCGAGCGCTCTTGGAAAAAGGACTACGAAATAGTCCGAAACATGTCGAGCATCACTCGACTTTTTATACGTGAGTTATCCGTTTATGTGTAATAACATACATAATGTATGTATTTATATATAACTCTTATTGTACATAAAAGACATTCAATTTTATAGGCAAATAGCAATACGCTAACGGAGTCGTGGGCAACAGTATTCCAAATAAATTTCCAGACACAGTGTTTAGGTATTAACACATGCTCATAATGAACAGATTACATTTAAATCCTCTCATTTAAACACTGAACACGATACTAAAGCTAATTATATAATCTCTTAAGTTAATACCTGATCTAAAGCAGACGTCACAGAGTAAATCTTAAGCCAGTTAACGCGAACCAAGTAGAGTGAAATTAAATAATTAATTTAATTATCATATTCGTACGGAGATCAAAGCCAGTGACGTGAATTTAGTACGCTTCACTCAGTCTTATTTAATACCAGCTGATGCCCGCGACTCCGTCTGCGCAGTCGCTACCCCGCGGGAACTTTGCAATTTTCCGGGATAAAAAATATATAATTCCCGTTTTTTCCTTATCCCGTGGGTATTTCCAAAAATCCTTCCTTAGTGGATGCCTACATTGTATAAGGTATCTATGTGCAAAATTTCAAGTCTCTAAGTCTAGTGGTTTGGGCTGTGCTATCCCGCGGAAACTATGCAATTATCCGGGATAAAAACTACCCTATGTCCTTTCCCGGGACTCAAACTATCTGTTTACCAAATTTCAACTAAATCGGCCCAGCGGTTTAAGCGTGAAAAGGTAACAGACAAACAGACAGACAGACAGAGTTACTTTCACATTTATAATATTAGTAAGGATGAAAATCTCAATTCTGTAATTTCACTTCTATATACGTCCCACTGCTGCGCACAGGCCTCCTCTCAGAATGAGAGGGCTTGGGCTATAGTTCCCACGCGAGCCCAGCGCGGATTGGTAACTTCACACACACCATAGAATTGCTTCGCAGATGTGTGCAGTAGGCTTATTGTCTAACTCGTTCGCAATCGCCATCGTGTTCATTTTGACAGTTCTTGTACGAATGTGACAGCTAGCTGATTCCGATGCTAATTGTTAGCCCATACATGAACTGTCAAAATGAACACGATGGCGATTGCGAGCGAGTTAAACAATAAGCCTACAGGTTTCCTCAGAATGTTTTCCTTCACCGAAAAGCTCATGGTAAATTTCAAATTTAAAATCCAGATTATATTACATTGCCAATTACTTTTTGGTAGCATTTAAAAATGTGACCAAATTAAGGACGTTTTGAAAAAAGATTAGGTCAGAAGTACCCGAAACCAACGAGCAGGTATGAAGAGATTGATGAACGTGGATGAAGCGAAAGAGGTTTGTCAGGATCGTAGCAAGTGGAGCAAAGTAGTCTCCTGTACCCCTGTGAGAAAGAGGCGTGACGGTATGTATGCATGTATGTTAAATTTGTACTGAATCTCTGACGAATGAAAAAAATCGCGTATAAAAGACAATAGTTAACACAATTTATCACGACTGCAGCATCCATTAAAAATAATGTATACCTAAACATGCTAACACACGGTCGGCTATCTCCCTTTTAATTAAACGAATTAATCAAACGCGCCCCCCCCTCCCCCTACCCCCACTCGCGTCAATCTCGTGACGCGGCTTTTTACCATCTGCGTAGTAATTTTAATTAATACGTACCAAACAGGCTGCGAGTCCATGAAAATTGAGGTCCGCAATTCGTGGGGGTAGCGCGGAGCCGAAGCTCGCTGTGATTGGCTGTTCGGTGTCTCTGTGTTATCTGAGTTGAACTATTGCTATTTCAATTTTTAGCTTTGGTTTTTTTTTGTCGCGGATCAGCAAGCGCAGCGTAGGACATCCAGATGACACCAACGAGGTAAATAATTATGCTCAGAGTTGCTCAACGAGCTATGGAGAGATATGCTTGGGGTTTCTTTACGGTATTGAATCAGAAATGAGGTGGTACGTAGAAGAACAATGGTCACCGACATAGCCAAGCGAAATAGCTCGTTGAAGTGGCAATAGGCAGACCATTATAGTACGGTACGGTAAAGATAGAATAAGGAATAGTGTGATAAGGGATCGTGCTGGTGTGAAAGAGGATATAGTGACTAGGATAGAAAAAAGTATGCTTAGTTGGTTTGGGCATGTAGAGCGGATGGATGAAAGTAGACTAACTAAACAGATCTACAGCGAGCGAACCTAAACCGAATCGGAATTGAATCGCTCTAAGACGTCACGGTAACCCCCCAGTAGTTTCAAAGGCAGACACTCACACACTCACACACACACACACACACACACACACACACACACACACACACACACACACACACACACACACACACACACACACACACACACACACACACACACACACACACACACACACACACACACACACACACACACACACACACACACACACACACACACGCGCGCGCGCGCGCGCGCAAAAATCACGTCTATATCCCTTGCCCTTGTCTATATTCGCGGGACGAGAAGCAACTGGTACATTCTATGGTTTTCCTTTGCTCCCGGACCAGCATGGAAGTTGGAACTGGCAGACACTCAAGTGATTGTAAAGCAGAAGTGTGAACCTAAATTATTATTTAGAAAAGTTTTAAGGCACATTTTTATCCAGCGTAAAGAAGGATCGTAAACAGACATGCGTGTGATTTCCGCCAGGAAATAGGATTTCAAGGAAAGATCCGCTACTTGTATTGGGTAGTTTATTTGAAATACAAGTCCTTAGCGACTAGTTTTCACGTAAGTTATGTTCAATTTGAAGTTAACGTATAAGCAGTTGAAATTCACGTAAAAGCAGATTAAATTTAAAAAAGAAACAACGGAACAAAGTCGGTTGAAAAAAAACCTTACACGATTTACGCAACATCGGACTCGTGCAATTTCACGTCCAATTTAACATTCCAAATGTTGTCTGGAAAAGGTCGCTTTCTAATGATAAGCCGAGGTGTTTACACGTTTTGTGTTATTCGTGTAATCACAGTTTTTTATTTTACAACACTGTTGTTATAAAGTTTTGTATAACGTTATAAAACGTTCGTTTTATAACAGTTTATCACAAATTGCCTATAAACTAATACGTTGTAATAAAAGGTTATCGTATTACCGAATTTCATCATGTATTGTCTTATAACGTTGTACAACATTTTATAACAGTGTGGGAGCGTCATCAGCAGAACAACAACACAATAATAATCTCTTAGAACTTATATTTCATAAAAACCGTAAGCAAATAAATTTCAAAGTTCAACATCGCGTTCAACATAATTATATAATAATAATCACTACATAGTATAAAATAAAGTCGCTTTCTCTGTCCCTATGTCCCTATGTGCATACATAGATATAAGCAAGCATAAGCATTATATCTTCAAAACTACACAACGGATTTTGATGCGGTTTTTTTAATAGATAGAGTGATTCAAGAGGAAGGTTTTTATGTAAAATTCTACGCAGACAAAGTCGCGGGCAGAAGCTAGTAATATATAAAATTGGAAGATGTATTTTAACTTTAGCACTGGCGATTATTCTACGCTAACCAAATTAAAGCTACTCGCACGGGGTAAGGCGGTACTTTTATCAGCCTCATAAACACGTACTTACTAAATATTTTTAAGCTAAAGTGAAAAAAGCGAAAATATTATGCGAAAGCGTTGTTAGTACAGTCAACAAAATAATTTTGCGCGGTGCCCACGTTTTTATGTGGCCCGGAATCCCGGCGGTCGTAAACAGGGTTACCTAACTCGTTCTTTATTTACCTACTTGCGGGTGAAGTTTACCCGTTCACTTTTTAAAAAAATATCGAGCTATTTTCACGTGTTGTTGGGCTTAAAACCGTTTTTTTTAACACTTGGAAATGGGATGGCTTAGGCATTTGTTGGTATCTGAATTTAGTTTAATGTCACCAAAAAATCCTTAAAATAAATAATACCATTGCGACGAAATCAAAGTTTATAATTAAAACGAAAAGGTGCAAAAGAAGTGTCAGCTTTGTATACGTTATAAAGGTGATTACCATTTTTAAAGAGGCATTGCATCTTAGTCCTCTAGGTTGGCAACGCATCTGCAATCCCTCCGGGGTTGCGGGTGTCTATGGGCAGTGATGATCACTTACCATCAGGTGACCCACTTGCTCGTTTGCCTCCCTATTCATATATAAAAAAAAAAAAAAAAGTTCCATAGAATTTGGCCTTTCAGAGCACCTAGAATAAAATACTTATGAATTTTTTTATTACATATTTAAAGTAACACGTTTGTTTGTTTTCATTTTTCATTGTAACTTCAACCGCGTAAATGCAATAAAATATTAAGGAATCATTATCACAAAAAAAATGACGGCACAAAATATGAAAACTCCATGAAACGATATAAAGTAATTGGCTTAAAACCAATTGCATTTCACTATTACAAATTTACATACATACATACCGTCACGCTTCTTTCCCACAGGGGTAGGCAGATACTTCCACTTGCTGCGATCCTGACGTACTTCTTTCGCTTCATCCACATTCATCAATCTCTTTAGAGAAATATACTAATTTAGTGTGAATCAAATGCCAATATCTGCAATGAAACTTAATTAATTAAAAACATTTATTAACATTACTTACTACAAGTTTGTAATGAAAAAATTAATTGCAAACTTCTTGTCTAAATTATATTTTGGGCTAAGAATGTGACAGCTGTAACAAAATGGCCGCTTTATTGAATTTCCATTCCTCATTGTCAATTCGCATACAATAAGCATGCATAAACCTGTACAGAACAATATCGAACTTTTGATCTTCAGCTACGCACAATGTGACATAATTCATTAGGGAAGTCGTGACGAGTTCCCGACGGGTATTGGAACGTTTTCTAATCAAAGTGGAACTTTTGAAATTAATTGTTCTCACACGGTGCGTGGAATGAGACGCTGAGACTGCCTGAGACGTCCACACCAACTGCACGGATACTGTTACGTCCCGTGACATTTCGCTGGGCGAAACAAAACAGCTACTTCAAGCGGCAAATGAATGAGCGAGAGGGGAAAGTTTGGTTCAGGAACCCGGTGGGAATCGAGTTGCTAGGTCAACACGCCACGGCGGTAATCCAGTACTTATTTGTCGTTTTTCTTTTATTTAAGTACGTTAAAGAACTGGAGGAGGACGAGCTTAGAGTCATCAAACTAAAAGATGTCCTTATGTTCGGCAGGAAGACACGAAGATTCGAGGAGAGTTGCTGGGACAGTAACCGGCGGCTCCAACCAAGGGGAACTGCGCTGAATGATCGCCACAGCGGATCGACAGCCCGCCTGACCCAGCTAGGCATACCCACAACAACATCAACATCAACATCAACGTTAAAGGCTCTGGAGCAATAAACTTAGTACAATATAAAGAGTAAATAATTTATTCAATTAGGTGTTATTTTTCGGAGGTCCATTTCAAGCAACAAAAAACACTTACGTTGTTACTCTGCTATCACTGCTGCCGTTACTGCTGTGATTGGTAGCGGGGTAGCGAGGTACGGCCGGCGGTAAAGATTGCACTTCGGTCTTTGGAAAGAGACAGTTGGCGTTATGTAAATTAAAGCGAGACCACGCTCTACGAAGCCGAAATTAGCCGAGAAGACCGATGTGAAATCTTTAAGGGCGTTAAAGTTATTGGCTCATTTAACCCTAATGTTAAATTAATTTAAAACAATTTAATGCGCTAAATATCAGTACATTGTACAATCGCTATCACTACATGGTATAAAACAAAGTTTTTTCCGCTGTCAGTCTGTCCCTATGTATGCTTAGATCTTTACAACTACGGAACAAATTTTGATGCGGTTTTTTTAATAGATAGTGATTCTAGAGGAAGATTTATATGTGTAATTCTACGCAGACGAAGTCCCGGGCAGAAGCTAGTGGTGTATATAAAATTATAGCTCAACTCTCTGGAATTGTGATTTTTAGACAACACTAGCTTCTGCCCGCGACTTCGTCGGTGTAGAATTAAACATAATAAATCTTCCTCTTGAATCACTCTATCTATTAAAAAAAAACCGCATCAAAATCCGTTGCTTTTTTTAAAGATCTTAGCATACATAGGGACGGACAGACAGCGGAAAACGACTTTGTTTTATACTATGTAGTGATAGTGATATTAATGCATGGGTACAGGATAGGATTGATGTATATAAGTCAGAAGTGCCCGAAACCGACGAGCATGTATGAAGAGATTGATGAATGTGGATGAACCAGAGGTAATTCAGAATCGTAGCAATTAGAACAAAGTAGTCTGCCTACCCCTGTGAAAGAGACATGGCTGTATGTATTAATGACACATTACACGTCTCACAAACGACTGTGTGGTTTGTATGCACCCGGTTAGTATTGTTTGAACGGAACGCTAAGCGAAACGATGCCTTCGAATTTGAAGTTAACTAACAACAGGGTTAGTCTTGCGCGAAAGAGAAATTATTAAAACTAACTCTCACCCAGGACTGATTCCTTTTCAGAAATCCAACAAAATATTACTAAGTGCATATAATAGACATACTAGGTGGACCGAAGACATCGTGAAAGTTGCGAGAAACCGGTGGATGCAGGTGGCGAGTTGTCATTCATTATGGTGTGCTGAGGAGGAGGCCTTTGTTCAACAGTGGAGGTCTCCAGGCTGACGATGATGGGTGATGATGATACGTAAATGCTTACATAAATCTCGTCTTTATGACATAATACGGGTAGACTGAGCCTTAGGTAACCTAAAGGCCACATTTAGTACATAAATCACGACTTTATGACAGGGGAAGACTGAGCCTAAGGCAACGTGACCTAAAGGCCACATTTAGCATGATTGCGCGTTTAGGTGGAAAGGGGATAAAAATAGTGATGAGATGTAGCCGCATCATGACATGATTCCTAAGATTTTCGCCCATTCCTTGGTGAGCCATTACCTTCTGCAGGGGAAGAGAAGCAACTGGTACATTCTATATGTTTTTTTTGGCTCCCTGACCAGTATGATATTAAGATCTACAACGGGAAATGCTCTGAGGAACTCTTTGACCTTATTCTAGCTGCAGGGTTCCATTACAAATCCATCCGTCGTAAGCGTTCATTTCATCGACATCATGTTGATGAATGGCAGTCTTCGACGGTGCGGTTTAATCGGTCTTTTTTGCCACGAACTTGCAAAATCTGGAACGAGCTTCCCGCTGGGGTCTTCCCATCGAGTTACGACTTGGGTGCCTTTAAGAGGCGAGTGTACAATTTTCTGCAGGGCCGACAACGCACTGGCATCGCGCACTGGTGATCATTTAACATCAGGTGACCCGCTAGTTCGTTTGTCTGGCCTCTCTAACATTAAAAAAAAATGAAAGGGACCACCGGTTTTTCACAATAGCACCAAAGAGGTGCCATAACTCTTTTTGTGACTTACAAAAGACTTAAAAACCCTTCGAAATTCCTAAGGTATTGTTGTCGCAATAAAATCTAGGTTGCGCAGTTTGCAGACATCAGTCACTGCCTCTTTCGACAGCTTCACGATTTATTATGAAGCTAAAAGATGGTGTTTAAACAATCTGAGGAAATTTCAGGAGACACCGAGATTTTCTTGCTAGCGATCTTTTTACGTGCATTTATTTAACTTGCGCTGTATGTAACGGTGCTCCCACACTAGTGTTGTAAAATGTTGTATAACGTTATAAAACATTTTGCCTTAAAACATTTTATCACAAATTGCATAGCTACTAACAGGTTGTACCAAAGTCATCGAATCCTACGAACAATTGCCTAAGAGTACAATACAATACAACACAATAACTCTTTATTGAACACCACATAATTATAACAATCAAAACAGAAAAAAGGTATACAGAATGTTACAAGGTAACAATAGGCGGCCTTATCGCTACAGAGTGATCTATACCAGGCAACTATAACGGACTGGAGAAAAGAACGTATCTGAGCAGGTGGTGCAATTTAGAATATTTATATAATATTAATATACTAAGTAGTTAGGCCTTTTTACTTTTATTGCATAATTAAAACTAAAGGATTGCAGACGCGTTGCATAGAGAACTAAGACAGTATGCTACATGTATGTAACTCCACCGATTGAGATACTCGATCTCCACGCCGAAACTCAGCGAAACCGCTGCTGGCTGGAGGCAGGTTGAGAGAGTAAGAAATTGACGGCACAGACGGGCCACGCACTAGATCCTACCCTACAGCCCTCAAAATCATAATCAGAAACAGCAGTCGTCTTCAAACGTGCTAGAAATGCACGAACAACGAAAATAATGTCATTATAAACAACTCAAATTAAACACGGGACTCCCCCAATCCTCGGAACCACAAGAGCTTGTTTGCGAGCGGCAATCAACGTCAAGCGACGCTCCCGTGACGCGCCAATCCGCGTCAAGCCGCGTCAATTCGTGTCAATTGACGGGCTATGGAATAACGACGTGTTGATGCTCCAGTTGTTTTGATATACAGAGTGTTCGGTGACTTTGACCAGTTAGTTAAGAAGTTAAGATTTAGTTAAGAAACTTTTTATTTCACCACAGATGTCACAAAGTGCATAACAAGAACACAATTGTTACATAGAGACAGGTAGATGACATTTTATGCTGTAAATGAAACAGCGGCCTTCGCACTAGACTCAGGGTCTGTATCGCTAGTGCCAACTGAAGTAAATACAAGAATAATTAGAAAGTGCGTGTGTGTGTGTGTGTGTGTGTGTGTAAGTAAGTAAAGTAAAGTAAAAAAGTCTTTATTTATAATATGCAAAAGGTTACTTGTTTGGCAGCCTCCGCACTAGACTCAGGGCCTGTGTCGCGGAGACTAGACAGTTATAACAATAAGGGCTTAACATAAAAATTTGAAATAATTTGTGTGTGTGTGTGTGTGTGTGTGTGTGTGTGTGTGTGTGTGCGCGTGTGCGTGTGTGCGTGTGTGTGCGTGCAGCGTGCGTGTGTGAGTGTGTGTGTGGCTACACTTTACCATTAGTAAGTGCCTGTAAGGAGATCCGCAGTATCTTGGTAGTTAGAAATAGATTTGCAATTTCTCCATCATTTACAGACACACGTCTCAAAGCTAAGCATAGGCTTCCTTTTAAAATGGCAGGGCTTGGACCATGATCACGCGAGTCCTGCGCTTAGAAAATGCTTGGAACGTTTTTCTCACGACGTTTTCAAATTTTTTTTTTTTCATTAAAATTTTGCGCATCCATTTCGAAAAACTCCACGACACTGCTTGAGAAGCCATAGGTAAAACCACTAGGCTACCACAGCTTTGTTTTATCGATTTTTTTTCTTAAAAAATTGCTAAGCGTTTGAACATGGAATCAGACAGTCTAAGCATGTATTTGATCTCAACAAAACATCTCGGAAGCATCCATGTAAACGTCTTGACTCAATAACTATATACAAAATGGCGGTATCCTACTCAAATCTCACTATTTATCACTAATTTAATCTACTTCCTGTCTTTAGTACCTTATCTTTTCTTTTTGCTTCTGATCAAATCCTTTTCTGTTATATGGCCTTCTTATTTTTCATTGTTACATTCTCACATTTATTTTATCTTAAGTATTATACAGTAATGTTATGTGTGTATGTATGTATTATTTTATTTTATTTATTTAGCTATGTATTATATTCATGTTGTTATTGTTGTTTTTATTATCCCTGCGTTTATCCTGTCTATTTGATTCCGCCACCTACTTAAACTGTCTCCAACTTATTTCTCTTATTGGTTGTCTGGTAGAGATCGCTATTAAGCGACAAGACCGCCTATTGTCTACTTTGTTCTTTGATTCTGTATTGTTTTGTACTGATTTATGATGTTCAATAAAGAGTATTTGTATCGTATTGTAATATTGTGAGGATGTGAGGATGTGAGTGAGTGTGTATGCTTGTTCCTTCTTTACGCTGAAACAACTGGACGGATTTGGATCAAATTTGGAACAGATATAGTTGATACCCTAGATTAAAATAAAGGCTCGAAAAATTGCATAGTTCCCGCGGGCGATAAACATATTATGTCAATTGCTAATTCTACGGACGCAGTCGCGGACAGAACCTGCTAACATATATACTTACAGCGCCCCAATTTTTCCATTAGCGGACGAACAGAAGATTTGGCCTGTCTATTACACGGGTAATATAATTAATGGTCATCGGACGTGTCGAGGGTCATTAATACACGCTTGGCACATCATCCTGTATCGTAAGGACCGACTGCATCAGTGATAAATGACCCGATTACTCGCCATACACTGCGAAATTCAATTTTCGAAGTTCATTTCGTGCCATCCCGCTCACACTGAAGGTCAGAAATTGAGTGTGAGATCTCTCTTAGTATGATAGGAGCTTACACACATACCGTACGTACCGTACCGAAGCTCCTATCAACTGAGAGAGATGATAGGGAGCTTCGAAATACGAATTTCGAAAAAGCCCTAAGAGCTAAGAGAGCCTAAAGCTAATCTAAAGGATTGGGCGAAAATCTGCTAGATCATGTTATACAGGCGATGTGGCTAGCAACCCAGTGGTCTTTATGTATTGATACCTTAGGCTCAGTCTACCCCGTAAGGGATAAACAAATATATTTTACAAATATAATACGATATAAACGTGTCACCACATTCCGATCAAAAGCTTCTTTTCACTTCTCTTTAGATATTACGAACGGCAGCGACTGTAAAGATATTTTTTGTAATATACTTTTTCAAAGAGGAGCGTGTTGTTAAGGAAAATTATAAAAAGATATGTTAATTCCGTTAATGTTTGGAGAAGTTTCATTTCTGCCGGTACTTTTAAAGCAATCTGTGTATATACAGGTGTTTTTTTACAAGGAATTATAGCCACTAAGCAGGCCTGTGGGATACATTAAAATACATAAAGTTTGAAATGCATAATGTTTTGGAGCAGTTGGAAATAATTAGGTACAATAATAGTGGTTCAGTAATGAACGATCAGGTAAAATTGGTTTCATCACCTTCATTGCGTGTCCGTTTTGATGAAAATAAGAATTGTTTTTGTTAAATACATAACCCTTTTAGTTTTTGCTGTTTTTAGGGTTCCGTACCTCAAAAGGAAAAAACGGAACCCTTATAGGATCACTTTGTTGTCCGTCTGTCCGTCCGTCTGTCAAGACCCTTTTTCTCAGGAACGCGTGGAGGTATCAAGCTGAAATTTATATCAAATACTCAGGTCTACTGCCCCTTGGAGCTGTGAAAAAATCAAAATTCTAAGCCAACGCAATCAAAAGATACAGCCGTTTATGCCGCAAATTTCCGCAAATTTTCAACTCTCAAGGGAATCAAAACCTACAAGGTAGTTCCCGTGAACGCAGAATCTTGAAATTTGGTATGAAGGTAGGTCTTATAGCACAGATTAAAGAATAATTGCGAAAATTGTAAATGTGTATGTATGTCTGTATATAGCAATGACCAATATAAAGTAACCCCACACTGCGTACATTTTGCTTTGGAGCAGGGCTCTGCTTACACTGGTTTTATATATTTATAGATAATGATACGGAACCCTCGGTGCGCGAGTCCGACTCGCACTTGACCGGTTTTTTTAAGGTAATTGTTTGTGTACAATAAAAATCAGAAATAAAAGGGTAGTTTGGGTAAATATATAAAAGGCACATTATGTTTATTTATAGGTTTTCGAATCAGTACGACGTTGGTTTGCATGTGTAACAGTTGTGCTCATTAAACTTTGATAATGATCCCGTAGAGGTGTAACAAAACGTCCCCCCCCCCCCTACTCTAAATTTTATTAAATATTAAAAATATGTATTTAAAAAAATTGACATTTAAATTTATTTCGAATTAATTCTAATAACGCCTAACGTACCTAAGCTACCTATAGCTCAATTCTACGAGTACTTAATATATGAGGTAAATAAAACCGCCTACTTAATAAAATATATATGTCGTGAAAGCCTAACAAAACTATACTGGTCGTGATACGTGATATATTGAAGATTATGGCCATGTGATCGTCTAGTGTGTGAATCGTCTAGTAATTAAATTAAATACCCTTCGTTGTGTCCGCATCCTACGTAACCCTGGGAACGTTTAGTGACGAGTAAAGATTGATCTACCTACAAATTAAAACTATCATATATACGCGACGGCTAGCAACACATTACTTAAAGGATTTTAGTTTACGCTGACTAAAGGAAATGACGATTAAGTTATCTGATTGGAAGGAAGTTTATGCTGAGTTAATGAAGTATAGAGTATAATAGTTAGGTGATCATTTGAGCAAGTCGAACATATTTAATAAATTATAAAGATCGTCAAATAGTAGTATACGGTAAAGTAAGTAAGTCGATGGCTGATAGCGTAGCAAGGAAACACGTTATGATTAAAGCTTCATGGAGAACTACGGAATGTAAATACAGAATACTTTACTACACACGCGCTTACATTTAAGATTATACTTTAACATAAAATGTGCTTTCATGGATCTAACAGAATGTAGATAACCTGTAAATTAGTCTATTAGACGTTACGCTGAGATACTGATCAACTTATGACCAACTGAAGGAAATCCGCTGTTAGAAAGTAAGTATGTACTCAAAATCAGATTGTCAGTGGAAAATAGAAGTGCACGTTATAAACACAGTTATAAAAGATATGTGATATATTATTTATTTCCCCCCCTTATCCCCGACCGTCACAGTAGACCTTAATAGGCATGAGTTTGGGTTCCCTTTAATAGAGAACAGCAGTCTGAGTTTGATTTCGAGTAGTATTATTTCACTACTGTATGACTTCATACTGTACTTCGATATAGGCAACTAGCCAAACCAATGCGCTACCGGATGAGGTATGGTCTCCCCGTCCATGGTTCAATAGTGATATGAAATTACTCACTTTAATAAAGACTTCAATTTACAAGTCTAATAAATAACATGTACACTGTTATTGTAGTAACTTTGCGATCGCAAAGAATAGTTTCACAAGGTAAATCAATCATGTGATGATGATAGCAGATTCCATTTCCACTATTAATTGATCATAATTTAGATGATGATGGTGGTGATGACTCTCAATGCATTTGTAGTGCTTCCCGATCTTGGTAAAACAACTACATGCGAGTCTTGACGACGTAAAATTGGTTTCAAATGAGGTTTTGATTAATCTACCCTCAAAACAATCCAGCCAAGGCAAATTCAACAATTATTGAAAGTAAATGACTCAAAAGTAAGTAATTCATATGACCGCTGAATACAGACATAATGAATAAGTAACACTGCATAATATCAGCCTAAGCTCACATATCACAAACAAAGTAACACAAAACAAAAGAAATCACTCACTCAGTATTTCCTCCGTGACAGCTGCGTAAATCAGGAACTCTGAAAATAGTACACCCTAATAACCTATGAACCCTAACCATGTCTAATTAGAATCCTATGCTACATTTGTATATCTCACAACTAGAGGTGATGGTTACCTCACATTTACATTAATTGCGTGATGTGTAATGTGACTAATCTGAACTAACTAGGGGGTTGAGGTGGCATCCTCGGTGTGTTCCTAACCCTATTTCCTACGCCATGTGTAATAACCCCATCCGCTGGCCGAAACCAGGTTGCGAATGGAGTAGGGCGGAGAGATAGTTGTGCGAATAAATAAATATATAGATATAGAGACCAACGCTACCAGTCCTATGCACTGACCAGCAGATACACAGAGCCTGATAACGCTAGGGGGAAGTTTCTCGACTGCCATACGGCAGACGAGCGCCAGGTCGATCCCCAACGCCTGACTCCGTCCCGAAAGACGTTAAACCCCAAGCTTTGTTAACACCGCCAGGTTGCCTTGGGGCCGGGAACCTCGTCCCGTAAAGTCCCTACTTCAAGCGTGACAGATTTAGAACACACAATCAGAATTCATGGCCAATAATCAAACGTCATGACAATGACGATGATGGAGGTAATTTCTCTGCCGATACCCCGGACTCTGGGCACCGATCATGATACTGACGGCTAAAGGTGTCCTGGCCGCAGAGAAATCGGATTAGGGAAGGAACAAGGATATTGGTGAGGTTGGTATGGTAATTGGTTCACAAACACTGATTGCGAAGCACAATAATAATTAAACCATTAAACTACGTTAAATAATTAAACTAATTAATTAAACTTTGTCAAAGTAAATAAACTGCGAACCGATATCGCTTCCAACAGCAAGACCTCGCTTGAAGAAATTCCGAAAACAACTAATCCCGATTCCCTGAAGAGCCGTTCTATTTATACCCATTATCTGCATCTCGTGCGTCTCGTGCGTCTCGTGCGTCTCGTGCGTCTCGTGCATCTCGTGCGTCTCGTGCATCTCGTGCATCTCGTGCGTCTCGTGCATCTCGTGCGTCTCGTGCATCTCGTGCGTCTCGTGCATCTCGTGCGTCTCGTGCATCTCGTGCATCTCGTGCATCTCGTGCGTCTCGTGCATCTCGTGCGTCTCGTGCATCTCGTGCGTCTCGTGCATCTCGTGCGTCTCGTGCATCTCGTGCATCTCGTGCATCTCGTGCGTCTCGTGCATCTCGTGCGTCTCGTGCATCTCGTGCATCTCGTGCATCTCGTGCGTCTCGTGCATCTCGTGCGTCTCGTGCATCATTTGAACAAGAACGATCCTTACGCTCTACCCAATAAGGTCGAATTTCGCTATTCTCCGTGAGTCTCGCATCGTAACCAAACAACAACATACATACCTATCTTATAGTTAAGTCAGTGTGTGAAAGAGATAGAATGCACCTCAGATACAACCAACATGAAACAACACGATCAATGAAAATTACGTCAATTCATTCTAGTTGTAAGGAAGCACTTACGATGCTGTTTACGCAATTATCGAACATTTTGATGTCATATACTACTTGTGTAGTCTACTCAGCCTTTATGTAGTATTTAGTACATTCCTACTCATCCAGTTATCACCCTCGTACAGAAATTCCAGCTTAATTATTATTTAGTCCATACATCTTATAAAAAGGAAAAGGAAAGGCTTACATAATATATTAATTGTATAATTCTAATATTATTAATTGACTATGGGCAACGCCCAAACATATATTTGTGAAATTAACGGTAAAATACGCTATGTACCGTTACAACCACCCCCCAATGTTTGCGCAAGTGGAAAGCTGACAAGCTGATAAACTGAAGTAAACAGTTAAACTCTCTTGTATTCACAAATATATGAACCTTCAAAATTGATCACTCTTAATTTAATAGCATTTTTCCCATGAGTGTATTTGGAATGTGTGGTGTGTATTTAAACCGAAAGGTAGTAACTAAAGCAAAAATTGAACCCATCAAATTTACGACTAAATAATTATGAACGATTATCACCCTCACAAGGCAGTCTAGTCTTAGATAGGGAGACTGTTTTGTGAGAACAATCCACGGCTCTAGTAGCACGTATGACCAGTCCCGCCATACCAGTCTTGCTCCTGCATATCGACCGAATATGGAAATTCCGGAAAAATCCCTTCCAAAACCAGACTACGTTAATAGATATTGGGCCATAACCATCCGTTAATCAATAGTCTCATTTGAAAGGCCCCTTCAATACAGTAATCACTATTCCTTCGGTGAGTGTGTAGTGTGTGAAGATTTAAGCATTGCATCCTAGCTTCTGCTTGGTTGCACCACATGTAAAGTAATGATATTCTGGTGCCAGCCTCATAGCTGATGTCAATTTGACTTAACCTAACTCCATTCGCACTGGAAAATCATTTGTAGTGTGCTGTTCAGTGGTTGAATGCCAATAAACCGTCCTCATTAACCTCAAAATTGCTAAATTGCTGCAACCCCTCATACTATAGCAAAATGTCATTTATGGTCTCGTCAAGAAGTCAACATAACATCAATACACAACCTTGTTCTTCCTTCCCCATTCCAATCGCAATTTCATACCTAGCTACAACAAATCAGCAACTTCATCAGGTAACTTAGACGTAAGTGGATTATATATGTAACAGACTGAATCAGTCGTTAATTTTCGAAGGTTCATACAAATGGACAAAAACAATTACATCACCACATCTCGCAACAAGTGCAAAACAACCTTGTCTGTGCAATATGCGCACTGACACGCAACTTGAAAATTGAAAATATAAAACACGCAGACAAAGCCGTCCGGCACCCTATGTTACGGAGTAGCAAGGCAACCGTTTCCATCCTAATTACATCAAATTAACTTAATTTAATAATTTATCCATCCATCCTACTTATTTGTGAGAGCCAATCGCTTTCCAGCGGCACAAGTCAAATCTACTAACTTTAAATTATTTTCCCGCACTTATATCTACTCTATCCTATAATTAGCATAACATATTAACCTTATAGTAAACTTAATGGATTAATTCTATGATCTTAAAGCTAAGACTTATAACTAGACTAAACCCGTGGTAGCTCAGTGTTCTAGCCTGCGACCCAACTCGTGGCAGGGTTCGCACCCCCCAGAGTCTTCCCGAATTCAAACAGGGTAACGTGAGAAAACCCGCGGAGCAAATTAATAGGTGAAGTCTCCAACCCACACAAAGCCCGCGCAGAACCTAGATGATGTCGTTGAACAATTGGATAGACTTAACTAAATACTTAAGAAAAATATTTAATCCTGAAAATGTTAATGTAAAATATCCAGAAAAGATAATCGTTAAAATCAAGACATCCGCACTTACCTACATTACCAGTAATAAAGTACCTAATTCAATTCAGAACAAACCATTCAAAATACTCTAGGTACTATGCCCAAATAACCACCAACTCAATCATAAAACTCAGATAAGCTATAGGTAAATAACGTATGAAACCGATAGGTAACGCGTAAATATGGTGTACGCACCTACGAATAAGGTTAAGAACGGAAAAGAACAAGTGAGTGTAATACTTATGCAAGTACCTCTTACGTCAAAATAATCATTACTTCCTACAGTTGACACAAATTCATGTATTTTTTTCCAAATGGATAATATTGTGATAATCAGTCAACGCAGCGATTTATCTAAAATATTCAAAATTCCTACTAAAGTTACCGCCAACCGAGTTTACACTATAATCAACTATGCACACTAGAGGGCGCTATGAACGAAAATACAACAATTATCGTTAGTGTGTATCAAGCCTTTTCATAATAATAATTTTCTAAGTATATAACTGTTTTCACCACGCATGAAAAGTACGTTTAAAATAACCATCTATTTTAATTTTGCTTAAAACTTGTCTACCGTAAGTTATCAATCGAAAGTCATAAAACGAAACGCAACAACAATTCAATAGTAATCACTTAAAATAAGGGTAGGCACGCGCTGTACTGTGCCGGTCTGAACAAACTACCCTTCCCTTCTTTTATGTGAGCACACTGCCACGGTGTTGAGTCAATATTTGTTAGACAAAACTCGACCTTAAGTAACAGACATACTGGGTTACTAAATATGTTCGCTTCTCGTATTTGTGAATGACTACGCTATATAGCAAAAGCCAACTTAATATACTGTTACGTAAATGACACAATGTTATCAAAGAGTAAATTTCCTCAAGAATTAAACGATAAAGTGTGAATTGAATTACAATATGCAAAGGAAGCCAACATCTTAAAGTTGAATGCGAGTGGTAGATTCCTACTAAGTGTGCTCATTTTTTTTTTTAGAGTTCCATACTATCTGTACCTTAAAGGAAAATCTGCGTATTCGGTTACTACGTCTATTCACAACTTATATCTATGAATGTCTACGCTATCGTAAGGCTAACTTGGTAAACCGTTAAATAACAACCGCAATAGTAAATAAGAACTGAACGATAGTAAAATGTTTAGAATAAAATTATTTCTGAAATCAGAAAATAATTGCAAATGAAACTTCTTCACGAAAGAAAACAACGAAATAGTAAAATTAACTCGAGTGTCGTTTTTCTCGAGTTTTAAGAGTTCTAAGTGTGTGTCCGTTGTTCACACCGTAATTAGGTACTCTATTTATTGATTACAGGAAAATCTGTAAAAGTTTAAAAAATTGGCATAGCTGAAATAATTTGTTAAAACATGTGCTTCACGCACCGCGGCGCCACCTAGCGAACGTCACACGAACTATCAACCGTAATACTGAACATAGTTCAAGAAAGCTCTAAGCCTCTTAGAACTGCACCGGACCATGCTGTACTAATGTTGCCCCCTATCGATTAGTTTTAAGTTTTTGTACATATTTATATCGGGTCGTTTCCTCAGGACAAGCATCCGCTTACCACCCTAGTATCGTAACGGACACAATAAAATTATAGTTAAAAATTAACAAATAATAACCAGTCATTCTGCCCTACGTTGTATTAGCCCTTAATATACGCGGGAATTGATAGAAAAAGGAGAAAGGAGAGCAAAATCTGAGGCTGACTGCAGTGACCTACCAGATCCCTAACACATGTGCTTACATGCCAATAACCAATATAAAATGAAACCACACTACGTATATTCTGCTTAAGGACAGGCTCTTTTGTCACTGGACTATCATAGATACGACCGTTCATAGTGAACACTAGATACCAGCCTAACCATGTACCTGCATACCTATAAACTTGCACTAGACACGTTTCCATGTCTATCTGTCTTCGTAATCTACAAATATAAAACGACCTCACACTATCTTCGTTTTACCTAGGCACCGGGCTCTATTAACACTGGGTTGCTATTTTCACTAGTCTACTTACAAACATACCTACATACATACACACAATTACAATGACATACTTACAATTCAGAACCTATTTTTCATGAAATATATTCGGCTCTGAAAATGTTTAACATAATACGACAAATTCACAATAACAAAACAAAGCTTACCGGTACTAATTACAAAATACAGGGATTTCTACATTCTATTGAACTAAATCTCAAAATTATTATCATATTTCTGGGATTATAGCAAGTGAAACAAGGCATAAAGTAGCAAGTCCTATCTACCCCCAAGAGAAAGAGGCGTGATAGTCCGTACGCATTATCAAAGTCGTGACGTAAACAAGGCACTAATTGTGCATCTAAAATCTAAGTAGTAGCTGCTGAACCAATTTTAATGATAATATTTGTTGTTTAAGTATAAGATTGTATGAAATCTGGAAAAGCCGTAACAAAAACACATTAATGAGTTTAAAATTTAACTGATACATTATATGAAGCTCCTGCATACTAATGAATACACACAAACTTGTATTGTCAATACAAATACCATTGGAGCTACCTGTAAGTACACTACTAGATAAATAATTATACAAATTACTACCTACCTACAGTATGAATAACCGCTAAATATTTAGAACCAAAGCGTGATCTACTATCAATCGTACTTGCGGAAAGGAGGTAGAAATCGTCATTAGTCAATTGATAAAATCACTTCAAAATGTTATTCTACCCTAACTTATTCTATTTTACTAACCTACTAATAAAAATATAAATCTTAACGTATGTGAGAATGTATGTGTGCATTGGTGGTATGGGCGTATAGTTGGTATGGTGTATGAATGAAAGAATGCATGTTACCCACTATTTCCACGTCAGAACGGCTGAATAAATCTGGATGAAATTTAACATAACTAACGATAAATTATAGACTGAAATAACGTGTGCCCTTCAATCCCTAAACCTGCGTAACTCCTGCGGGTCAGCGATAAACAAACTCCTCGCAGACAAAGTCGCGAGTTGCAGCTAGTTTTTTCGGTACCTACTTAAAATGTACAATAAGGGAAACAAACTAATAAGTGGGTTACTCGATAGTAAGCAACCATCACTGCTCATGGACATCTGCAACACCGGAGCATTTGCAGATGCGTTACCGGTTCAGTGAGTCAGGGTGAAATACCTGGTGTGTTGTGCCAGTAATTTTATCGACTATCCTACGCTGAACACAACAGCGGTAGTACTGCTGCTTGGCGGCAGGATTAACAAATAAGATAGTACATTTTTAATAGGAGCTTCTTTTCTTATAGTATATTCTTTACTTGGCCATAGTTTGTGCAATCAACTCATTTACACACAAACATACATACATGTAAAAAGACAATTACCTGAAGTGAACGAGCCAAGACCTATTGGACTTTACCCAACAAACAAACAAACAACAAACATAATGAAAATTGCAAGATAAATAAAAGCTTGCACAATATGAAGTTGTATAGGAACGTAATACACATTCTTTAACATACCTATCTACCATCATTATTTCTATTATCATCATCATCATCATCATCATCAGCCCACTCACGTCCCACGGCTGGGCACAGAACCCCTCTCAATTGAGAGGACGCCTACCAAGGCACCTGAACGGGCCTACCCACCATATTGTATACCTAATTTACTGATCTTACGAGTACCTACCAAATCTTTAGTAAAATCAACCTTTGAAACAACCATAATACATACGTGCTTAGAGTCAGCGTATTTCTTAATGATACTGACAGCATAAAATAAGAAAGGAAAGCATCGATGATGGACAAGAAAGCATTTCAATACCAACTAAAACTTATTTAAAGTCAGCCTTTGTCTAAATTTCTACAGTAAAATCTAATGTAGACTTAATAGCATTCCAGAGTAAACAATGACATGAGCGTGTCCTATCAACCGATACCTCCTACAGAGAAATAATAACTGAACTATACTTATATACTATACACTACAATTTTTAAATCAAAATTTGAAAAAGACAATCCTATGACCAACGCTAGTCATCCTGCCTCCACATAGTGTAACACCTACCTACACTAAACAGAGTCAAACTATTATATAACTTTGTCATCAGCTGATACTCCTCCCTAATGATATCATAGATCTATCTATCATAGACATATCTACCTTTGTGTTTTATTTTAAAGCTGAAGATGGTATAAATTCTAGACATCCTCAGTCTTTGTTGGGAGGCCTAAGAAAGACAAACTATAACTCACACTCAATACATACTTACAACTATTACGCAATGTAATAAAATAATGCACCCTAATTAACCCCATGACATGACTTTTATGTTTTGACTATAATACCCTCATAAACATAACACACATAACTTACTATTGCCAAGTATTCACAGGCACCTACAAAGCTCATACAACCGTAATGAAAAATCAAAATGAATGAGAGTACATTCACTAATACAGTAAATCAATCTAAATGCTCCGAGATAGGTACAACTGTCACTAAACATAAAAACTCGCAGCAGTTGCATACTGTAGCTGTAATTCCAACATCACCGATTTTCGAACACAATTTATATAACCTTCCTATTTTTATTTTGTAAACACGACATACATTAATATTCATTACTACCGTTCGAAACCTTAATTCCGTTTGCTATCACGGTGAACACATAGACTTAAGTCTCTGTCTACCCTACATGCCTTAGCTCATGAGCCTGCCTTAGTAGTTAAGTTTCCTAACAAACAAAGCAAGGGTTCCTAAATATCAAGCCCCGGCCACGAACTTACTCTAAAGAGCCTATTAAAAATATCAATTATCCCCACAAGAACACTACCCCCGTTCACTAGCTTACTATAATCACCGTAATTAAAAAGTATATTTATTACACCCCCCCGAACTTGCAACCTTAAAAACCTTACTAGTATTCTTAACCTAATGGAAATCATTCAAAGATAACTATGCACCCCCCCGACTTTACAATTTTATAAATCTAGCGTACATTATAAGCAATGTTACCTATAAAAGTATCAGAGTAATTTAATATTCCCTATCTGGATATTCAAAACACTGTAATAAAAAATCTACCTACAGTCAAATGAACATTCAGTTTCAATTTAATAATACATCCAAAATAGCAATTCATTCACAAACCAGTTAAATATTCCAAGACGTTTTTAAGTTACGAAAATATTTCCTATTTATCTACTCCGGGAACCCTAAATCAACTTTTATAAAGAAGGTAGGCATCACATTAACCAAACCGAAATCTACCCTAAACGAGTCGACAATTCGAGAAGTCTACCTGTATTTGACCGGCTTATACTTATCTTTCCAATTAACGGGGCAAATACACTAAGTCTATCGCCGCATATGACATGCAAGGTAAGAACATTACATACGCATACTGCAAATCGCGTCTATACCACTACGGGGTAAACAGAGCCTATGGCAACATTAGAGAAGGACATTAAATTACCATAATATGCTACGATAGTAAAAAAACACAACCTAAAAACATCGAAAGCATCTATCCTAATAGTAATAAACCTAAAATAATTACACAAAAGATCCACGAATGGGTCAAAGTATATCCGTAGGACCCCTAGATTAAGATTAGATAAACCTAAAGTAACGTAGGCGCAAAAATGGTACCTAACAAAACTTTAGTTGATTAACCTAGTGTGAGACAAGTTCGGCGACTCAACAAAGCGAACGCAACAGTGTAATTGTTCCTTAAAATATAATCCTACCAACGTAAAATGTTAACATTATTGTTAGTTAGCTAGCAGTGTCCTACCTACAACGGACGTCGTTTAAAGTAAGAGTGCAAGTGGATAAATTAAATTTACACCAATAATGACCGAACGTAATATATAAGTGCATACATCAACTACAAGTGAACTAAACAAGTCTAGTGAAAAAGAACAGAGTTTACAACGTAAAGTGCAAAAATGGTTGTTAGTTAGCTAGCGGTATCCTACCTACAACGGATATTGTTTATATTCTAAAGGTAAGAGTGCGAAGTGGATAAGAAATAGCAAAGATCTTCACGGAACGCAATGAATGAGCGAGATCATGAACCAATGGAACTATGGAATGAAGTGGACCAATGAACGTTTACGACAATAGTGATAAGGTAACGTTAAGTGCAAAGTGAACCAAGAGAATGTGAAAACATCATGACAACACGTGACTACCAAATATCATAACAGAACTTGAACTATGAGTGCTTATAGTAAGTGTCATGAAAATAAAAATGCTACAATAATAATATAGAAAATTATGTAAAGATCAATATTACAATTTTATTCTAAAGGTGACTGTTTTATTGAACTATATCCGACTAATAATATATTTTAGTAACCTATAGAAGATACCAATCCTTACTCTCACTTTTCCATTACACGGCAACACTGTGTCCAACAATTGCTTTTAATAAAAAGGCAACTGTTGGACAATTCCTAGGTAACCTACCTATGTTGAAAGTTTAAGACTAACAGACTTGTAAAATACGAGCAAGTATCATCCTATTACGATAAGGAATTATAACGAAATAATAAATTGAGCTATGTATTGACAGCTAACGAGTATTGATATACGACCTAAATAAACCAAGACCTAAGATAATCCTAAATCCTGGTCACGCGAACCACTGTAACAAAACGTCCCCCCCCCCCCTACTCTAAATTTTATTAAATATTAAAAATATGTATTTAAAAAAATTGACATTTAAATTTATTTCGAATTAATTCTAATAACGCCTAACGTACCTAAGCTACCTATAGCTCAATTCTACGAGTACTTAATATATGAGGTAAATAAAACCGCCTACTTAATAAAATATATATGTCGTGAAAGCCTAACAAAACTATACTGGTCGTGATACGTGATATATTGAAGATTATGGCCATGTGATCGTCTAGTGTGTGAATCGTCTAGTAATTAAATTAAATACCCTTCGTTGTGTCCGCATCCTACGTAACCCTGGGAACGTTTAGTGACGAGTAAAGATTGATCTACCTACAAATTAAAACTATCATATATACGCGACGGCTAGCAACACATTACTTAAAGGATTTTAGTTTACGCTGACTAAAGGAAATGACGATTAAGTTATCTGATTGGAAGGAAGTTTATGCTGAGTTAATGAAGTATAGAGTATAATAGTTAGGTGATCATTTGAGCAAGTCGAACATATTTAATAAATTATAAAGATCGTCAAATAGTAGTATACGGTAAAGTAAGTAAGTCGATGGCTGATAGCGTAGCAAGGAAACACGTTATGATTAAAGCTTCATGGAGAACTACGGAATGTAAATACAGAATACTTTACTACACACGCGCTTACATTTAAGATTATACTTTAACATAAAATGTGCTTTCATGGATCTAACAGAATGTAGATAACCTGTAAATTAGTCTATTAGACGTTACGCTGAGATACTGATCAACTTATGACCAACTGAAGGAAATCCGCTGTTAGAAAGTAAGTATGTACTCAAAATCAGATTGTCAGTGGAAAATAGAAGTGCACGTTATAAACACAGTTATAAAAGATATGTGATATATTATTTATTTCCCCCCCTTATCCCCGACCGTCACAGTAGACCTTAATAGGCATGAGTTTGGGTTCCCTTTAATAGAGAACAGCAGTCTGAGTTTGATTTCGAGTAGTATTATTTCACTACTGTATGACTTCATACTGTACTTCGATATAGGCAACTAGCCAAACCAATGCGCTACCGGATGAGGTATGGTCTCCCCGTCCATGGTTCAATAGTGATATGAAATTACTCACTTTAATAAAGACTTCAATTTACAAGTCTAATAAATAACATGTACACTGTTATTGTAGTAACTTTGCGATCGCAAAGAATAGTTTCACAAGGTAAATCAATCATGTGATGATGATAGCAGATTCCATTTCCACTATTAATTGATCATAATTTAGATGATGATGGTGGTGATGACTCTCAATGCATTTGTAGTGCTTCCCGATCTTGGTAAAACAACTACATGCGAGTCTTGACGACGTAAAATTGGTTTCAAATGAGGTTTTGATTAATCTACCCTCAAAACAATCCAGCCAAGGCAAATTCAACAATTATTGAAAGTAAATGACTCAAAAGTAAGTAATTCATATGACCGCTGAATACAGACATAATGAATAAGTAACACTGCATAATATCAGCCTAAGCTCACATATCACAAACAAAGTAACACAAAACAAAAGAAATCACTCACTCAGTATTTCCTCCGTGACAGCTGCGTAAATCAGGAACTCTGAAAATAGTACACCCTAATAACCTATGAACCCTAACCATGTCTAATTAGAATCCTATGCTACATTTGTATATCTCACAACTAGAGGTGATGGTTACCTCACATTTACATTAATTGCGTGATGTGTAATGTGACTAATCTGAACTAACTAGGGGGTTGAGGTGGCATCCTCGGTGTGTTCCTAACCCTATTTCCTACGCCATGTGTAATAACCCCATCCGCTGGCCGAAACCAGGTTGCGAATGGAGTAGGGCGGAGAGATAGTTGTGCGAATAAATAAATATATAGATATAGAGACCAACGCTACCAGTCCTATGCACTGACCAGCAGATACACAGAGCCTGATAACGCTAGGGGGAAGTTTCTCGACTGCCATACGGCAGACGAGCGCCAGGTCGATCCCCAACGCCTGACTCCGTCCCGAAAGACGTTAAACCCCAAGCTTTGTTAACACCGCCAGGTTGCCTTGGGGCCGGGAACCTCGTCCCGTAAAGTCCCTACTTCAAGCGTGACAGATTTAGAACACACAATCAGAATTCATGGCCAATAATCAAACGTCATGACAATGACGATGATGGAGGTAATTTCTCTGCCGATACCCCGGACTCTGGGCACCGATCATGATACTGACGGCTAAAGGTGTCCTGGCCGCAGAGAAATCGGATTAGGGAAGGAACAAGGATATTGGTGAGGTTGGTATGGTAATTGGTTCACAAACACTGATTGCGAAGCACAATAATAATTAAACCATTAAACTACGTTAAATAATTAAACTAATTAATTAAACTTTGTCAAAGTAAATAAACTGCGAACCGATATCGCTTCCAACAGCAAGACCTCGCTTGAAGAAATTCCGAAAACAACTAATCCCGATTCCCTGAAGAGCCGTTCTATTTATACCCATTATCTGCATCTCGTGCGTCTCGTGCGTCTCGTGCGTCTCGTGCGTCTCGTGCATCTCGTGCGTCTCGTGCATCTCGTGCATCTCGTGCGTCTCGTGCATCTCGTGCGTCTCGTGCATCTCGTGCGTCTCGTGCATCTCGTGCGTCTCGTGCATCTCGTGCATCTCGTGCATCTCGTGCGTCTCGTGCATCTCGTGCGTCTCGTGCATCTCGTGCGTCTCGTGCATCTCGTGCGTCTCGTGCATCTCGTGCATCTCGTGCATCTCGTGCGTCTCGTGCATCTCGTGCGTCTCGTGCATCTCGTGCATCTCGTGCATCTCGTGCGTCTCGTGCATCTCGTGCGTCTCGTGCATCATTTGAACAAGAACGATCCTTACGCTCTACCCAATAAGGTCGAATTTCGCTATTCTCCGTGAGTCTCGCATCGTAACCAAACAACAACATACATACCTATCTTATAGTTAAGTCAGTGTGTGAAAGAGATAGAATGCACCTCAGATACAACCAACATGAAACAACACGATCAATGAAAATTACGTCAATTCATTCTAGTTGTAAGGAAGCACTTACGATGCTGTTTACGCAATTATCGAACATTTTGATGTCATATACTACTTGTGTAGTCTACTCAGCCTTTATGTAGTATTTAGTACATTCCTACTCATCCAGTTATCACCCTCGTACAGAAATTCCAGCTTAATTATTATTTAGTCCATACATCTTATAAAAAGGAAAAGGAAAGGCTTACATAATATATTAATTGTATAATTCTAATATTATTAATTGACTATGGGCAACGCCCAAACATATATTTGTGAAATTAACGGTAAAATACGCTATGTACCGTTACAGAGGGATCGAAACGCGTCAGTGTTTGTGTGGTGTAAGGGATAATTAAGTTTGTGGGATTTATATATGTGTTTTATGTGGCAGTAGTGGAGGGATTGATTGCATGAAAAACATATATATTTCACACAGGCTTGGTTATCTTGCACGTGAGTAGCGGAGTAGCAAGGAAAGTAGCAAATGAAAATAAATATTGCACTAAACTTCTTCGCAACTTAGGTGGTTTTTACGTTCCCGCCTTTTTTCTTAGTTTTTTTATGTCATCTGTCACCGTAAGCTATTTGAGACATTGATAAAAACGTTAGTCTCGAACAAAACGCGCACTCCTCAGCCATCGACTTGGCTGTATGACATTGATGTTCATTATTCCATAGACTCTTTGATTTAAAAAGTTAAAAACATTCCAGCGATCCGATTTATAGTCAGAAAATCGCGCCTGCAATGTAACTCGGCCGTCAACAAGTCCCTTCGTGTTCTGTTACTTAGAATACAATGACGACATTTTCGACAGTGTTTGAGAAAACATACATACAGTGTTGAACTAGCTACTGTTAAGTTTCACTTGCACCTACCACTATTCCTTCTTGAATAAGGCAGTTGCGTGACACGGACGTATTACCCAGCCAATATCCGCTCAGTATAATTTCGCTTAAGCGTTGCCAGTTTCGCTCGCGAGCGAGACTTATACGGAGTTCGTAACTCCAGTTTTGGCAGTATCGGGTAAAACTTTACTTGATAGGGTCGTCGAATACAAATATTTTGCACTAGGAGTTAGCCATGCTGGTCTGGGAGTCTGGGATATCATACTAAACGTAGGCTTTAGCTCTGACTACCTGGGAATTTGTAATTGTGTCATACAGACACATTCAAACAGATGACGCTTAGCGACAAAAATTCGCATAGTAACAAAGGTCACGTGACAACTAGTAACAGGTAGAAAAATTCGAAGACTTCCCACCTGCTATGGGTGGTGTAGGGGTATAGCACGCGTAACGGAATGACGAGGATCCGGGTTCGATTGCCGGCCATAGCTTTACTTTTCGGATTTTTCTATGTGTTCTAATTTTCACTGACATTTAGAAATTTCTGTCTACCCCATAAAGGATCATCATCTCCAGGAAATACACGTGTCCCACTGCTGGGCACAGGCCTCCTCTCAGATTGAGAGGGCTATAAAGGATAAAGAAGTGATTTATGTATGTAAAAAAAACCAGCCGTGTCGCGCACTGAGGGTTAGATACAAATTCGGCAAGTTGTTATAAATTCTGGTGTTAGCAGAGTCCTAATCTTAATGCAGTGCAAAATGTATGCAGTGTGTGGTTATTTATATTGGTTACTGCCATAGACAGACAAACAGACGTAAAAATATTCTGTTTTCAGTATACGGCCTGATGACAGACAGACGGACAGGCAGCGAAGTCCCGTTTTGACCCTTTGGAACCCTTAAAAACGTAAAACTTGTATACCTAACTTTAAATATGGAGAATTAATTACGCAACACAATATTTTATCAGCACCCCCTTCTTCCTAACCTCGACATGTTGACTGAAACTTCAAACTTCACAGTTACTTTAATAGGGCAAAGCCACACGCACAAACTAGTTAAGGTTTGTAATTGATTTTGTTTGTACCTGCGACCAAACAGGGACATCAAACAATCAACTCTGAACTTAACTACCAAGTTGTAATTAAATTTTCTCAAACATTGTCGTAAATGTCGCCTTTGTATTCTAAGTAACAGAACACGAAGGGCGTTGACGGCCGAATTACATTGCAGGCGCGATTTTCTGACCATGTAAAATTTACATTAAAGTAAGTAAGTAATTCTTTAGTTTTATTAAGTTCGTTAAATTTTTGTTGAGTTGGCTCCATGGGGTACGGATCAGAATTATCTAGATTTTAAAATGTATACATACATACATATTTCACGTCTTTATCCCTTACGGGGTAGACAGCGTAAGGGAACCAAACCTTACTACGTTTAGCATGATTAAGGGCGTATAGGTGGAAATGGGAAATCAAAACAGTGATGGGTTGCTAACATGATTCCTAAGACTTTCGCCCATTCCCTCGACGGGCTTTTACATCTGCGCGGGAAGAGAAGCAACTGGTAAATTCTAGGTTTTTTCTTTACTCCCAGACCAGCATGGAAGAGTGTAGAAGAAGAAAACCAGGCACTTTCTGGTAGGCTCGATTCTCTGGCTGTGCGGAGGGATGTAGCATCCCTCTGCATATTGTACCGTATCTATCATGGGGAGTGCTCCGATGAACTCTTCGGATTGCTGCCTGCGGCTAAATTCCACTACCGTACTTCGCGGAACCGTCTGTCCTTCCATCCTCAACATCTTGATGGTTGGCAGTCAAGCACCGTGCGTTTTAAACGCAATTTCTTTCCTCGAACGGTAAAGATATGGAACCAACTTCCTGCTGCAGCATTCCCTGAGCGGTACAATTTAGGGATCTTTAAAAAGCGAGCCTTCCTGTTCCTCAAAGGGCCGGCAACGCACTTGTGATTCCTCAGGTCTTGCAGGTGTCCCTGGGCGATGGTGATTGCTTTCCATCAGGTGACCCGTCTGCTCGTTTGCCCCCTCTCATATTAAAAAAAAAAAAAAAAACTTGTAAGGTTTATTAAATACTAAATCGAAGTAGAAAGCAGCAACTGTTGCTTAGTTAAAAACAATGAAGTAAAATAATCTACGTGGCATACTTTGAATACTACAATTACGAAAATTTCATAACTATCGGGAAAAAATACACGTCATACTTCTAATGCTACCCCGTAAATAACTTCGAAAACACTAACTCACAAAACTTAACCTACTAACATCAGAAAATACCTCAGAAGTCATTACCATCTATAACCTTTTCAAGGAGGCGTTTCACACGTCACGGAATGATTTGTGAGGGTAGGCCTATGTAAATCGACCGAAGGGATAAAATAAAAGTTCGACGCGATTGAGTCGTCAGCCCTTTAGTTCACTTCTCGTTTCAACTCGTTGTTTCGTACTTTTATCGCTTAATTATAGCATACTGTTGCCCGCAACTTCGTCGGCATAGAATTTTTGTATCACTATCCCGCAGGAATTACGCAATTTTCTGGGATAAAAAGTAGCCTATGTGTCATTACGCACTAATAATCTATCTATGTTCTAAATTATATCCAGAGCTGTCCAGCCGTTCTGGCGTGAAAGAGTAACAAACATCCATCCATCCATAATTACAAACTTTCGCGTTTATAATATTAGTAGGACTGGTAGGATAGGATTGCCCGCAACTTCGTCTGCATAGAATTCGTTTATCGCTATCCCGCAGGAATTACGCATTTTTCCGGGATAAAAAGTAGCCCATGTGTTACTACAGACTATAATCTATCTATGTTCCAAATTTCATCACAGTCTGTCCAGCCGTTCTGGCGTAAAAGAGTAACAAACATCCATCCATCCATACTTACAAACTTTCGCGTTTATAATATTAGTAGGATTGAAGCAATTCGTTCGGTTGTTTCAGTTAGTGTTCATTTCGGAGCGCAGACATGGAAAATCTACCAATCGCATTACGTCACATTACCACATTATTACAGTAACAAAGTGAGAGGTAGATTAAAGTTAATGTTATTGGTCGGATTTACAATGAAAGTTGTGAGCCAACCACATAGACCTCGTTGTAATACTTTAAATTCATTCCCCAACCGTTTGGTAGGGCGGAAATGAGGCGCACAATAAAACAGTGTCGGCTGACAGTCATCAGTGATTTACCGCCGCTGATATTATTCAGGGGCCGAGGAACGAGTCATTACCGCGTTGTCATTACCCGACCTTAAATAAATAATTCAGTAATTTTATTTGTTCAAGCATTACTCGGGGATTTTCGGGGCAAAGGAACTGGGTGATGCTAATTTTGTTGTTTGAAACTGGCAAAACATAGCGTTATGACACGGTTTAAAATAAGTTGGCATTAAATATTCAATTTACTCTTATTTTTTATTACTATTATGCCTAACTTTCATGCTTGTCTTCCCAGCCCGTCGAGAAAATGGGCGAAAATCATAAGAACCATGTTATAGGCGATGCGGCTAGCAACCCATCACTATTTCGATTCCATTTTCCACCTATACGCCCCCAATCATGCTAAACGTAGCCTTTAGGTTTGGTTACCTCAGGCTTTGTCTACCCCGTAAGGGATAAAGACGTGATTTTTGTGTATATGGATGTATGCATTATCCCTATTTTGTGAATTTCATCACTAACTATGCGGTTCTGGTAACACATACAGTCACGCCTCTTTCCCACAAGGGTAGGCAGAGACTACTTAGTTCCACTTGCTGCGATCCTGACACACCTACTGTCGCTTCATCCACATTCATCAATCTCTTCATACTCTTGACCTGACCTGGCAAAAAACTAGTTCATAGTAACAGAAGTATCAGTGTAAATGTTTTTGTGCACTCAGCATTGGCAAATTTGTTCTTCTAATAGGGGTACGTATTAAAATACATAAAGTTTAAAATGTATAATGGGTTAAAATACATAATGGTTTATAATTATATAATGCGATTTTCTCAGAAAGTTACAAATTAACAGGATTGTTATAAAACAAACCTTACCTAACCTAAACCAATCTATAGATTAGGATATCAAAAAAGTTCATTTAGCTAATAGTTTTACAGAAAATTTCGTTATATATTTTGAACCATTAATTTTAACCCATTATACATTTTAAACTTTATGTATTCTGATTCGCTCCCTCTAATAGGCAAAACTGTATGCTGTTCATCGTATTTTATTCACGGTTCACTGTATTCTAATTACTTGAGCTTTAGTGGCTACAGCAGAGAATAATGTTGAGCAGAACTTACCGTGCATAATTTCGCTTATTTTCTAATTAAAACCTTTTCGGTACAGTTCTAGGAAAGATGTCGCCGTGAATCGTTTTCGCGCAAGTTTCACTGAATCGGTTAACAAAAGGTGGATCAAAGTGTTTTCACGAGGCCCGTGTAAAATTAATCTCGTGTTTCGCGTTGTAACGAACTGGGTCACGGTAAATGACATCTGAGGGCTAAAAATGTGTTTGCTCATCAGTGTAGGCATATAAATGTAAATTTGTTTCATCTTCTATACTATTACTAGTCTATCTCGATCCATTTCATACGTGCTTGTAATGACAAGTCACCCCAAGTTCAGTATAAAATTGAAATATAATAATCATAGCATAATTATTATGAAATTTCGTAAGATATCCACTACGATCCTTCAATATTTAGGTGGATGTGATGATAATTGCATTATAATGTATATTTAGTCCCTTTTCTTTTCTTTTATTTTACTTCCATGCTGGTCTGGGAGCAAAGGAAAAACATAGTATGCACCAGTTGCTTCTCGTCCCGCGCAGATGGTAAAAGCCCATCGAGGGAATGGGCGAGCCTTAGGAATCATGTTATAGGCGATGCGGCTAGCAACCCATCACTATTTTGATTCCCCTTTCCACCTATACGCCTACAATCATGCTAAACGTGGCCTTTAGGTCTTGTTACCTCAGGCTCCGTCTACCCCGTAAGGAATATAGATGTGATTTGTGTGTGTGTGTGTGTGTGTGTGTGTGTGTGTGTGTGTGTGTTTTCTTTTATTTTTGCTTCTGATCATCTCCTTTTCTGTTATATGGCCTTCTTATATATATATTATAGTGTTTGTTATTTATATTATGTTAAGTATTATACAATAATGTTATGTTTATAGGCATGTGTGTATGTATTATTTCATTTTATTTATTTGGCTATGTAGTATATTTATATTAGTATTGTTGTTTTTATTATCCCTGCGTTTCTCCTGTCTATTCTGTTTCCGCCGCCTACTTAAACTGTCTCCAACTTATTTCTTTGTTTATTGGTTGTCTGTTACAGATCGCTATTAAGCGAGAGTATTTGTTTTGTATTGTATAATGAGTGATTGTGTGGTAATTTAAATGTAATTTGGTTTGTTTACAAACACGTATAAAATGGACAGCATAGAGAGAAAATTAAAACAGACTACATTTATCTTAAAATAGACAAAAAGGCTTTTTCTATGTATCCATAACTACGTAAATAGCACACACATACTAACTCGCCCCAGGTAGTAAATAGGGAACAACTAAATACTTGTTAGTTGTTTAATGAGGTGCAATTAAGTGTTAAGTAAGGATTTATGTGCCGCTCCGTAATAATTAAAACTGAGCCTCAAATTATACGGCGGTTTCGTGACCTTTTTGTGTAACATTGAGCTAAATTTTAAGTAACGCTTGAAGAGTATAATTGGGTCGTGTAATTATCGCTACAAAGAGCTTGGACAATTAGTGTCCGAGTAAAAATACACAACAAAACCATATAAATTCTGTTTTCAAATAGAAAACATTTAGCTTCAGTACAAATTTAATCAGTGCCAAGCAGTGGGACGTAAATAGACAGGAGATGATGATGACTAACAGATACAAAGCCTGATATGGGCGGTGTATGTGAAGCAGTAGTTAAATACGCAAAGAAAAGATAATGTCGGCGGAATGCTGCCGCAACCCCACGGATCTCATTCAGTAACAATGCTTAACAAAACATTCCATCACACGGGTCGGACAGCTGTACAAAAATATCATTACTCCCATACAAAATACTATCGTTTGCAAAAGCAACAATATCAAATATGAGAAATATCAGCGAACCGTCACAAAGAAATCACTATGTCAGGATATGAGTTTCAATATGGCCTCCTTTTGCGGATTCACGACCGTTGAATTGGTTTTGTATCCCCTTTTTTTACTACACATCTAATATCAAAAGGGGGGAATGCTGATATAAATTTCACTTTGCAGTTCGATTGGAGATTACTATTCAAATTTCAACTTTACAAGCATCAACTTAGAGGTGCGACATCCCGCTGCGCCTGCAATTTTTCCGCCATAGTTTCCGCAGCAATGAGGAGAGAAATGGGACGTGTGATATGTAGATTCAGACATCCATGCCGATGTTATTGTAGGGTGTAACTGGTTGTGTCGACAAATCGATTTGTCATTGGATCGCCGCTCGAGACGTCCCGATATTGAGCAAACTCGACGTTTTTCGAGTCACGTCAAGCGTGACGGGGCACAAAGGAAGGTCTCGTTACAGGTTGCTCGAGTTAACTCGTAACAATAATACTTGTGCGAGTATTTATAGAAAATAAGCTGCAAAAACACCGGGGAACTTGAACCGGGCGTTTTCTCTTACAGTGTTTCGTACAGGTTTTGCGAAGCCAATCTACAATGAAACTTCTATTGTTATTTGATCGATGAAATATTTTGTTCAATAAGGGCGTCTCTTTATTTGGCTTCACTTGACGAGCTAGCATTTGTGTTTTGTTTGGAAGATAAAATATCCATTTTGAATGAAAACAAGAGCAAGTTTTATCATTTATCATACCTGCTGCTGATGTCTTTTGTTTGAATAATGAAATTATAAAAAACACTGACAGGACCATAAAGGACAAGAAGTGGTCATGGTAAAATATTAGTGGTGCGCTTTTTACGTTTGTATTTACTATCGTTTTACAGGGTGTTACAAAATCACCCGTAAAGCGGAAAGGAGGTTAAATGGGGCCTTATAAAGAGTCCATTCACAATATTTAAGAACCGTAGTAACGCTGTACAACATTACCCAAAAAAAATTAAAATATTATTATTTTCACTGAAATAGGGTTTATTTCAGTAAAATTAAAGAGTAAACTACGCAGAATGTACCTACCTAAAAAACTCGAAACAGTTGTAGGATATCGATTAGAAGATTTGAAATTGACAACATTTTTTTTCCAACTTGTCATTTTTTGAAGCCAGTACTTGAGTATGATGACATCCGTCTATTGAGGTAGCAAACATTTATGAATGAAAAATAGAAAAACTATTAAAGTAGACAATTATTAGGTAAAATAGGTACGTAGGCCTTTCTGGTTCCGTGACACGACAGCTTACTAGGGTTGACAATATTTTTGGCTTTAATAATTAATTATATTTTTTACGGGGTATTTTGTAACACGTTGTATATATTTGTTTGTTTGTAGACTTAGCTTATATTATATTTTATTGCAAATTGGACACTTATAGATCTTTGATGTATGTACGTTAAACCAGCGTTCACCCCTACAAAAAAAATTGAAAAATTGGAGTTCAAAGTTAAACTAGAAGCAAGTCTTGTGGTTAGCGCTTCATGCATACAGAGATCAGTAGATACATACATACATACACAAATCACGTCTTTATCCCTTACGGGGTAGACAGAGCCTAAGGTAACAAGACCTACAGGCCACGTTTAGCGAGACACTGAGGGCGTAGAGGTGGAAAGTGGAATCAAAATAGTGATGGGTTGCTAGCCGCATCGCCTATAACATGATTCCTATGATTTTCGCCCATTCCCTCGATGGGTTTTTACCATTTGCGCGGGAAGAGAAGCAAGTGATACATTCTATGTTTTTTCTTTGCAGAGATCAGTAATTTTCATTTTCTCTATAATCTTGTCCCGTCCTGTCAATATTACCTGTGACAGTCAAACTTGATGCGGGGAAGCTCGACCCGGAAATAGGTCAGGCGGAGACAACAGCCATGATATGATAAGCGTTACGGAGATGAGTGGATGAAAATGAAAAACGCGGGAAATTAAAAGGACGGGAATGATAGATGAGGGAACTGTAATGACGGTGTTATTTCGCCGTTGATTTATGTCGTTAAATTTATTTATTTTCTCGAACCAAATAAAAGACCACAAACTAATTATAATAGGGTTTGGAGTTGTCAGTCTTATAGCTTTCCAGATTTCAGCTTATTCTTATAAGATGTAGTGTAGAATGGAATTGATGGTATATCATTAACTTTCGACCTAATCTTAGCCACCATAAAACCGCTTTCACCATCATTTTTTAAGTAACAGCAAAATGTTTATGTAGTAAAAATGTTTTACATACATACATACATAAATCACGTCTTTATCCTTTACGGGGTAGAAAGAGCTAAGGTAACAAGACCTAAAGACCACGTTTAGCATGATTGTGGGCGTATGGATGGAAAGTCGAATCAAAGGAGTGATGGGTTGCTAGCCACATCACTATATAACATGATCCCTAAGATTTTCGCCCAATCCCTCGATGGGCTTTTGGATGTGGAAGGAAATTTGTATCACCAATTAAAAGGACAAGTAACTCCAAAACAATGGCTAGGCTAGCAGATCTGGTATAATTGTTACAAACGATTGAGCCTCCGAACTAATTTACCGTACTTATTGAATAAACTCAGTCTCCGAATTTAAGCCAATTTGATCTTAATAAGAACCTAAGGTATTAATCCAATTGATCTTTGGCAATTTGTGGCGAGTAAATCTACAAACTTATTACTGTGCTCGCTTTCTCAGAAGCTGCGTTTAAAGTTCATGGTGTGAACGGATTCGGGGGTATTGACCCAATGCCGCAATGTAAATCGACTATTATGATTTTTGTTGCAAGTCTTAAATGGGTTTTTCTCAAAAATCTCCGTTAAAGTCGTCATTGTTAACTACATTTCAGAACAGGAAGTTAATTGTTGCCGGTCAGTCCAAAAAAAAAACATTACTGTGGCGCTAAACTCTCCAGTAATGTTGCATATAAATTCCACTACTGTCTAGTTATTAACTTTTTAAAAATGCAAATCACCATTATCTATATCTATACTAATATTTGATTTGATTGTTTGTTTGTTTGCATTGAATAGGCTCCGAAACTACTGGACCGATTTTCAAAATTCTTTTGCCGTTAGAAACCTACATTATCACTGAGTGACATAGGCTACTTTTTACCGCGGGAAAATACCTATTCCTACGGGAAAATTAATTTATCGCGGGCGAAGCTGCGGACGGAAGGCTAGTAGAAAATAAAGGTACAAGACTTAAAACACCAAATAAAAAAAAAGCTAGTACGACAACGTGTTTATCTGTGTCTGACATAGCTTTAGATTTTCTGGGTAGAAAAATACTCTCTTCAAATGCCATTGATAGAAAAGGGCGGTAAAGCAAATCCGAGTCGCCCTTTGTCACATGACGCAGTACTGTTGTATAAATTTGTAAGAGACGCCTTTGGCTCCAGAGCCTCGGACTCTGGGCAAGGCAGAGTTTGAAATAGGTACCTGTGGTTTCCCACGAGGCTGACAGAGTCACCATGGGCGCAAAAATTTCAGATAAAAAAAAAGTTTGTCTTTTATCAGTCATGTATTCAGTCTGAATACCAGATTCAAAGACTAAACCACTAAAGCGCTAGTCTTCATCCTCGTTTCCAATTTATACGTAATTTAAATTTAAAAATAGCTAAGAATTACGTTAATATAAAAGTCCATCGCGAGACACGTTTCGTTAAGAAGCCAATTTTAATGGCTTACCCCTCGATTTGTGTAAATTGACTTTTTAAGTCCGGGATTCGCGAAAAAATACATCGTCTAATTCTGATCGGCTTAAAATTTAATTTCGGATCGCCACGAGTAGACTTATTAAAATCCTATGATACTGAAACACTGCGTTTTTAACATTTTAACCAAGCATTCTGTTATTGAAAGATATTTTTGTGAAAATTTTAGTTCTTGGTACAATCTTCTTTTCTGGCTGTATTCATTCATTTTATCACATACATACATAAATAAATCACGTCTTTATCCCTTACGGGGTCGACAGAGCCTAAAATAACAAGACCTAAAGGCCACGTTCAGTATGATGGGTAAGGGGAATCAAAATAGTGATGGGTTGCTAGCTGCATAACCTATAACATGATTGCTATTTTCGTCCATTCCCTCGATGGGCTTTTTATTAGTATGCCAAAAGGCAAGTCAATTTGACCTCCAGAAGTGAAAAACTAAATTACTAAAATGAAAACTTGAAAAAAAAAAATTATTTTAATAAGTCCATTCAATTTTAAAATCATTTCGAGACCACATCTATCAAGAAGAAGAACAATTCACAGGTTCACAGCCATCTAAGATGTCGAATAAAAAATCAGCATACACTAAATTCCAAACACTATTCCTACTTGCTGACATGCAAAATAGCAAGACTTAAATCAGTTCACACATTTACTGCCCTTATTGTCAAAACGTCAAAACCGTTTATCATTCCTGGAACACCATTCCAAATACTTCAGCTTCTCATCGCCATTGCAGCGTTCTATCATCGCCGTCTTTCCTTCCTTTTGATGTTCCCGAGCCGATGGGAACGGAGCATATGTCTCATTTTCCAAACACAAAAAACGAGCAAACGGCGGAAATGATACGGTGTTGAATTAACCCCTATTCGCACCAAGTCAAGTTGGTTCGGAACCACATTCCTCTTACACTAAAGAAGTCGTCCTTTGGAGTAAAAAGGATGGATGCCAAGAATACGCTTTTGTAGGTCGATGGCGAATCGCGCCGTGGAAGAGGCCTTCTCAGTAATAATTACTGTGAGACAGCAGTATCTGAGATCGATCGGGGTTTTGTCACAGCATAGAGTAAATAACCAAATATAGAGTGGTAATAAGGGCTGACCAACTGATGTATGTATGTATGTATGTATAACTCTTTATTGTACAGAAACCACATTGAGTTTTACAGGTAATGAGAAAAACAGATGTACAAAGGCGAACTTATCCCTTAAAGGGATTCCAGCTAATCTTCGAACGATTGACAGGACAATATAAACCAGAGTATAGAAAGTAGACATACTAAAAAGCTAAGACCAAAGACCTAACTTAACCTAAACAAATAAAGCATTAAAAAAAAATAAGAATCTATGACAACACATCAGTTTTTTTCCCACTTTTACCATACTGACAAATTCGCGATTGCTTTTCCTATATCTTTTATGGAACAATGCCTATTAACTTAAGGTCTATTAACTTCCATGCTGGTCTGGGAGCAAAGAAATAACAGAATGTACAAGCTGCTCCTCTTTCCGCGCAGGTAAAAGCCCATCGAGGAAATGGGCGAAAATCTTACGAATCATGTTATAGTCGATGCGGCTAGCAACCCATCACTATTTTGATTCTCTTTTCTACACGCCCGCAATTATGCTAAACGTGGCCTTTAGGTCTTGTTACCTTAGGCTCAGTCTACGTAAGGGATATGACTCGATATGTGTATGCGTTCAAACATATGAACAAAGCCAATACAAGCAATATTCTAAGTTCAGCGGCTCAAAATTTGGTCCAGCGCATTCCGGAAAATTTTTGACAGACCTTATGACATTTCCACTCTTTTAGATTGTTTGCTCTGTGTGTCAAGGTAATCAATGGTTTACGTACTAATGACGGTTTCAGTAATTAGTGACGGTTGCTATGATCTCACTGTGAGGTTTCTCTTTGAGGATGTTTTAATTAGATTTAATTATGCGCGGGACTTCCTGTAATCATGGCCATCGATGTATGGAGGGATTTCATAGGCTGTATTTTAAACGTGCTTCCCAATAATCAAAGCTTCTTCGAACGCCAGGAAGACCCTGGATTATCGGCGTGATGTTAAACTAACCATTTTAAGTGTGTATGTGCACCTATGAAAAGACACTTAATTTTTTGGGCTTTTACCATCTGCGCGGAAAGAGAATCAATTGGTACATTCTATGTTTTTTCTTTACTCCCAGATCCGCATGGAAGCATATAATCAGTTCCGTAAAATAATTAGTTTGTTGAATGTTTGCATCATATTTTGTTCTGCAAAAAGATTCGCGAGTCGCGAGCAAAATGCTGGCAGTTTTTAAGTTAATTAACTAAGAGCGTTAATGCGGCAGCTTGTTGAAACTTGTTTAATTTATGTCATATATAATACTAGTAATATAACTGTTAAACTAGTTATTATGTAGGTATATTGTTAAGCTTATGGATTTCAGTTTTCATTTGTTGTTTTTTTCTTTTACTGTCTAGTTGCAGGCTAGCGACGTCGAAGTTCCTAAAACGTGTCCATAGTGTGCCTGTGGGGACGGAAGCAATACATGCCCTCGGTACCCTGCTTCAGAGCAGGACATGAGTGCGTGAGAGCCTGATGATGAAGTCACAAAAACACTTACAAGAGTCTAAATGTCACTGAAAATTAGAACACAGAAAAATCCGAAAAATAAAACTATGACCGGGAATCGAACCCGGTTCCTCGTCATTCCGTGACGCGTGATGATTTAGTCTTATAAAGCGGTACATACATACATACATAAATCACGTCTTTATCCCTTACGGGATAGACAGAGCCTAAGGTAACAAGACCTAAAGACCACGTTTAGCATTAATGTGGGCTTATGGATGGAAAGGGGAATCAAAATAGTGATGGGAGCCACATCGCCTATAACATGATTCCAAAGATTTTCGCCCATTCCCTCGACGGGCTTCTATCATCAGGAAGAGAAGCAACTGGTACATTCTATGTTTTTTCTTTGCTCCCAGACCAGCATGGAAGTTACATGGAAACGGGTTATTCCGTTATGCTTTTATAACACGACACTACAATAACTACAGAAACTCACCTAAAACTCAACGTCGTCAGCGGGCGATAGGACTTGTGGCTCGCAGGGTCCGACATCGGCGTGCCCCAGAAGTCATTTCTTAACACGGCAAGCACCTTATTACCACCGTTAACGTCACCATTCGTCACTATAGCCGGTATGTCGTCATGGACGAACTCCCCGCTAAGAGAGTTGGCGTAAGTCACTCCAGCTACTACCACTACCAGGGTGTAAACAACCCAGTCGTTCTCACACAGCGTCCGGAAAGTCTTTGGGTTCTCCTCGCGCACCGGTGGTAGCGGCCGACGACGCATTTTTGTTACATTTGCACTTTTGTTTATTCGATTCTCACTTGTTTGCTTTTGCGAGCACTTGCGCTCGCTGTTCACTTGTTTGGTGGTTGTCACTTGTTTTTATACGGTTGGCTGTTTATCTGTTAGAATGTGGGAGAAGATAAGTAAAATTATGTTTGTTTAGATTATTACGCCTAAGTTAAATTGAAGTACAAAATAATCACACGGTAACATTGAGTTTGGTAAGTATGCAAAAAAGCAGCAGCACAGTTTTTTTTTATTTATGAATGTTTCTGAATAAACTATAATCAATTCCAATTTTTTGAAATATCTCATTATCTAAAATGTCTGTAAATGCCATGGAAATAACAAGGTAACTTAATAAATATAAATTGGAATGTCAATAGATTCATCATAACAGGCAATCACTGCAAATCTCCCAATCCAAAATTGTAAGTTTACAACAAAATCCTACAAACTGTCCATCCTGTACGATAGATGGCGCTTTCACTTTACCCGGGTCAACTGATGCTGTATGCATGAACCGGATTAATGCGGGTAAAATCCGGGCATTCCGATTGAGGGCGCAGGATAACTAATCCAACACTTGCGAAATAAAGTAAGTAATCAGCTCGACAGACATTATCCGGCAAAAATATAGGCTTTTTTATAAATACCTAACATAACATACAAATGAAAATTTTCAATCAAGTTTTTTTTTTGCTGACTGTACATTTTGTTGACTGTAGGTACTTGTTATTGTTATGTATCTTGCATAACGTAAACCAAATTTCAAGACAATCGGACAAAACGTTGAAGATTTGTCTCATGCGGAGACGTTCCTAGGGTCACCATAATTTCACACACATACACATACACAAATCACGTCTTTATCCCTTACGGGGTAGACAGAGCCTAAGGTAACAGGTACCTACAGGCCACAATTAGCAAGATTGAGGGTGTATAGGTGAAAAACGGAATCAAAATAGTAATGGGTTGCTAGTCTCATCGCCTATAACATGATTCCTATAAGTTTCGCCCATTCCCTCGATGGTCTTTTACCATCTGCGCGGGTAGAGAGGCAACTGGTACATTCTATGTTTTTTCTTTGCTCCCAGACCAGCATGGAAGAATCGAGATATTCACTTCTTATTGTATTGTAGAGATTGTAGAGGCTGACCAAAAAGGAGATGGAAAGGTTTGGAGTCTTTTGAATCATGACGAAACTGAAAATATTCTTTAAGCCTGTAATTAAATGCACTAATACTCACATACTACACACACACACGAATACACACACACGCACACACACACACGCACACACACACACACCACACACATACATACACACGCACACAAATTATTTCAAATTTTTATGTTAAGCCCTTATTGTTATAACTGTCTCTAGTCTCCGCGACACAGGCTGAGTCTAGTGCGGAGGCTGCCATACAAACATGTTGTAACCTTTTGCATATTATAAATAAAGACTTTTTTACTTTACTTTACTTACTTTTGAAACGTATTGGGGAAGCCTTGCAACAGTTGCACAGACAGGGTACGGTGGAAAGAGAAAGGCGAGGCCTTTGCCCAGCAGTGGCACCAGATATGCTACTAAAAAAATATATATTGTCACAGGACTTACATAAGTACCTATGTCAAATTTCACGCCAAACTGAACTATGGAATCGGGTCAAAAGTCGCTTGCAAGATTTGATGACAGACACCAGGACAGTTTGAAACTAAATAAAAACTTGTAAATAAAGTATAGTCCTAGCGCAAAGTACTGTCTCGAAACAAAACATTCACACACGCACACAAATCACGTCTTTATCCCTTACGGGTAAACAGAGCCTAAGGTAACAGGTACCTACAGGCCACATTTACCAAGATTGTGGGCGTATAGGTGGAAAATCGAATCAAAATAGTGATGGGTTGCTAGCCTCATCGCTTACAACATGATTCCTATTATAATCGCCCATTCCCTCGATGGGCTTTTACCATCTGCGCGGGTAGAGAAGCAACTGGTACATTCTATGTTTTTTTCTTTGCTCCCAGACCAGCATGGAAAAACATTCATAACGCTTAAAGCATTACCGAAATAATTAAAAAATACGTTATTATACATTTTCAAACAAAAACTATCCGCTTGCATTATACGATACCTATGACATGATAACATTATAAAATCCCCCTGACGCATTAATATAAAAACAATTTTAACCCAAAAATACACTTTTCAAACCACTGGACCGTTTTTAACCGAACTGGCTTTCAAATTTAAAAAAAAACCGGTCAAGTGCGAGTCGGGACTCGCGCACCGAGGGTTCCGTATCATTATCTATAAATATCTAAAACCAGTGTAAGCAGAGCCCTGTTCCAAAGCAAAATGTACGCAGTGTGGGGTTACTTTATATTGGTCACTGCTATATACAGACATACATACACATTTACGGTTTTCGCAATTATTCTTTAATCTGTGCTATAAGACCTACCTTCATACCAAATTTCAAGATTCTGCGTTCACGGGAACTACCTTGTAGGTTTTGATTCCCTTGAGAGTTGAAAATTTGCGGAAATTTGCGGCATAAACGGCTGTATCTTTTGATTGCGTTGGCTTAGAAGTTTGATTTTTTCACAGCTTCAAGGGACAGTAGACCTGAGTAATTGATATAAATTTCAGCTTCATACCTCCACGCGTTACTGAGAAAAAGGGTCTTGACAGACGGACGGACAGACGGACAACAAAGTGATCCTATAAGGGTTCCGTTTTTTCCTTTTGAGGTACGGAACCCTAAAAAACAATTCCATCAATTCCTTTGTAGGCACAGACAAATACACATACACAGACACATCGTTGTCAAACTTACAACACACCTGTTTTTGCGTCAGGAGTCAAAACAAGAAACTAGAGAACATTTACATAATTAACTCCCTCTGAAACAAGCTGATGAAAACCTCATTTTTTACCTTCCGTATTTAAAAATACATCCAAAAAGGTAACCTACACTACAAGCATAAGCCGGGTATAATTACATCGTAGGCTCAACACAAATCCTTCCGGTTAGAGCAAACCCGCATTTGCTTTACTGGTAGCAAACTTTTAGCGTATTAACTATTTTCACTTATCATAAAAAGCGTAGTTAAGCTGGCGGGTGCATAACATGACTTGTTACGCTCTAGTGCATAAAGTAAATTATTTGTCTAAGACCAAGGCGATCAGGCGCCGAGAGCCACGAACAATAGTTTTTTCATCACACTTGCTCGTAATCGGTATCAGAACAGGCCGTAATGCCCCATAGAAAACCCTAGGGCTTTTCTTCTTGTCATGAAACCCTAGGGTGGTAAGGAGTGCCTGCTCCCACGTAGACCGCAAACCTCCCCCCCCCCGACCCCGCCTGGCCAAGCGTTGCGTCTCCAGCACGCGGTTTTTATGCACATAAGCATCTAATTAAGTAAAATTGGCGTGCTGACACCTTATATTGCTGCGGTTGCATTAAACATACATACATAATTAGTTGAAATTTGGTATACAGTTCTTTTTAGTCCCAGGGACGGACATAGGATAGTTTTTATCCCAAAAACAGCATAGTTCCCGCGGGATAGCTATAAACGAATTCTGCGCAGACGGACTTTATAAATATCCATAATTTTAACGTCTCTGACATAATAAAAAATAAAAAAAACATTTATTACCAAAACATAAGCAGATAGAAGTTAAGTTGACAACCAGACTAAAGAAGAAAAAAACAAAGAGACACACTAGGCGGGCTATGTTCCGGCAACGGGCACCAGTCTCAGCGGGTGCTGGGCTACATGAACCCAGCGCTGGTTTTCAGTCTGGTCCCTTTATCGGAGGCTAGTTGTAACAGATAGACGATTACTGAGCAGAGGTATGGTATATGCAAGTGTGTGTGTGTGTGTGTGTGTGTGTGTGTGTGTTATATTTGCATTTGTTTCTCTAAAAGGTGATTTTTTTTAATTTTTTTGATAATGACGCCTTTTATGCACCTAATTGTAATCTACTATTATGCACTTAGCGCGAAAAACAATTTCGTATGGTCTGTCGGCAACAGTAAATTATACGACGGCCGGTCTGACGGATAGGGCGCATAAATCAGCGGGGTCAGCCACTGATGTCATATTCATGAGCCGGATAAACGGTCCGGGTAAAAAGCCGGATATTCTTCGAAAACGGCGGGTAGTTATAATAATAATTCGGAACCGATTAAGCATTTTGAAAGCGCCGGGGTAGCGCGCCATTCTTATTTTAGGGTCAGTGATTTCATATACGCGTTTAATCTGCTGGATACTATGTAGATAGTACATAGTCTATATCCCTTACGAGGTAGAGATTAAGGTAATGAATGTGTGGGGTGCTACAGATGCTACAAGGAAACCAGGCACTAAGCAGATATAATAAGTAGCTATGTATAGTCGCCACAAATGTTTGTTATTATGATACTTCCATGGTGGTATGGGAGTGAAGAAAAAACGCAGAATGTACCAGTTGCTTCTCTTCCCGCGCGGTAAAAGCCCATCGAGGGAATGGGCGAGTCTTAGGAATCATGTTAGAGGCGCGGCTAGCAACCCATCACTATTTTGATTTCCCTTTCCACCTATATGCCCACAATCTTGCTAAACGTGGCCTGTAGGTCTTGCCATTTTAGGCATCTTATTTTTCGGTGAAGGAAAACATCGTGCACACAATATCTTCGAAGCAATTCAATGGTGTGTGTGAAAACCCGCACTGGGCCCGCGTGGGAACTATAGCCCAAACCCTCCAATAAATGGAGCCTATGTCATGAGGCACGCCGAATTACGCGATAATTTATATAAAAAAAGATTAATGTATTGAAATTGTAACGAAACGGAATAAAAGGGGGTAGGTATATTCTTCCATGCTGGTCTGGGAGTAAAGAAAAAACATAGAATGTTCCAGTTGCTTCTCTTCCCGCGCAGATGGTAAAAACCCATCGAGGGAATGGGCGAGTCTTAGGAATCATGTTATAGGCGATGCGGCTGGCAACCCATCACTATTTTGATTCCTCTTTCCACCTATACGCACTTAATCATGCTAAACGTGGCCTCAAGGCTTTATTACCATAGGCTCTGTCTACCCCGTAAGGGATAAAGGCGTGATATATGTATGTATGTATATAATTATGTAGGACGAATGGTAATGTAATTACAGTCAAAAAAGTGCAGTCAGCAAAAAAAACTTGTGCCAAAAACGAAATTTTTAGGTTAGGTAACATTGGTAGTGTTAACTTGATAATAATATTTGATTCACAGTAAAGGCAATTGAAGTATAGTTAAAAAGTTCGTCAAAGTTAAAATGGTTAAGCCGAAGCTTGTTTTTGAACCGTTCAGAGCTTCGCACACTTGTTTTTTTCTCTCGCTCCCGCAGTCAGACGTTTCATGTTATAAAGCCCGGACCTGCAACAAAGAAAGTGCTTTTAATTAATGTAAAAAGTGCCGGCGGAATTCAGGAGGCACTTAACCACTGGAGTTGGGGAATGGTCAAGTGTATTTTTAAGGGGAAACCGTGGTCTGGAAAAGGATACCGAATTTAGCTCCGGAAATGCACCTCGGCTTTCAATTTGTCATGTTTCAGGCAGTTAAATAACGGTGGTCTTTGAAAAACATTCGCTTTATTTATCCGTAATCCGTATTAATGAGACCTGAGACGAGATAAAACTGCCTATTTTTAAAAACCAACTCAAATCTCACTGTTTGTCACTAATTGAATCCATTTCCTGTCTTTTTTAGTATCTTTTCTTTTTGCTTCTGATCAAATCCTTTTTCTCTTATTATGGCCTTCACATATATTTTTCGTTATTACATTCTCATGTTTATTATATCTTTAGTATTACACAATAATGTTATGTGTGTAGGTGTGTATGTATGTATTATTTTATTTAATTTACGTAGCTATGTATGTATGTTACTAGTATGTATGTAAACTCTTTATTGTGCAAAATAAACAAGACAAATGCAATTGACAAACACTGAGATACATGCACAAAGGCGGACTTATCCCTTTAAGGAATCTCTTCCACTAGACTAGTAGCACTAGTAGCGGAGTAGCAAGCTAAATATTTTAAGTTCGTTGAAATAGACCTCCGCAAAGTAACGCCTGGTTCAATATGTTTCTGTATTATTTTGTACTGATTTGTGATGTTCAATAAAGACTCTTTTTGTATTGTATTGTATTGTAATGCTGATTAAGCCTGCTTTTATACAGAGACACTTCAAGCACACCGTTGACATAATGGTAGCAAATGACAACCGGCTGGCAAGTCTTCAATTCATCGCGTTTAGCGTCGAGGTCAACTAAACGCTGCTCCTCGAACTCGCGAACCTTGAACTGCACCAACATGCGCCATTCAGGACGCTGTGCTGCCAAACCCTCCCACTGAGAAGGCTCGATGTCGCATCTTTTCAGGTGGCGTTTCTGAACGTCTTCTGAGAAGTTGTCCGCCCTGCTTTCGTTTGCCCTCCTTGAGTTCTTGTTCTTGGTCTGACCGAGCGCGAAATACCGAAGTACTGCGACAAGCTAAGGTTTGGGAATCAAAATAGTGATGGGTCGCTAGCCGCATCGCCTTTACCATGATTCCTAAGATTCGCCCATTCCCTCAATGAGCTTTTACCTACTATCTCCGCGGGAAGAGAAGCAACTGGTACATTCTTCATTTGTTCTATGCTCCCAACAATACAAGATGAGCATAGAAATTACATATCAACAAACTAATTTCTTCCATGCTGGTTTGGAAGTAAAAAAAAAACATTGAATTTACCAGTTGCTTCTCTTCCCGCGCAGATGGTAAAAGCCCATCGAGGGATTGGGCGAAAGTCTTAGGAATCATGTTATAGGCGATGCGGCTAGCAACCCATCACTATTTTGATTTCCCTTTCCACCTATACGCCCTTAATCATGCTAAACGTGGCCTTAAGGTTTTGTTACCTTAGGCTCTGTCTACCCCGTAAGGGAGAAAGACGTGATATATGTATGTATGTATGTACAAACAAATATAGCAAACCCCTCTGCGGACTAGGTTATAAATATGTCATAGTGTTGTTAGGTAATAAACTACACACACTACTAATAACTCATTTACAATGCAAATGAGATGGCGGATTTCCTGACTGCGCTACATGGGAAGTACTCTTAGCTACTTTTGAACTTTGTGGCGTTAAAATACCTATCAAATTTAGTACCTACCTAAGTACAACAATGTAATTTATTTACAAAACACAAATTATTTACGTATAAATACATTTTTCACGCCACTGCTCGAAAATGTGGCAAAAGATGGTCAGTAATAGGGCCCCAAAATAAAGTGTAGTTGTAGGTTGAATGAACAGGCCAACTATGAATTCAAACAGGCCAACAATAACATTGTTGGACAGTTTCAAAGACCAAGTCGTTCAATCACATCGGCATGCTGATCCCTGATTCCACCACTCAGAACACAATTTGTGATGCTATACACAAAATCGACCAATCAGAACACGTCGTGTGCTTCATATTACATTTTTTCAAGGTTTATCCCATCAGGGAGAGGCAAAGGAAACTAGGTCCATACAGCCACGTCTGACGTAAATTGTTTTGTCTTTAATGTTTAAGCCCTGTCTTAAAGTCAGAGTCGTCAGTCCGTCCTTGTCACGTCATATTAAAACTATAAGCGATTATGGGTGTGTTTAATAAGCACTTCGAAGCGCTTTGCTTAATAAAATAACATAACAAAAAAAGCCTACTGGCCACTAGAGCGCTCTCGTTTTTTTTTTTTAAAGTAAAATTTGGCGGGAGAGTGTATCTTTAATGTTTTTTATTTCCTCGCAGTAGTCGTGAAAAGCACTATGTAATGTTTCAGCCAAAAGTGCAATAGATGGACTCGTCTCTCTTCGAGGGCCTCACCTACGGCTCGGCCCTCGAACTCACTCGTCCATCTATTGCTCACTTTCCAGCCTCTACAACAATGTACTAAACACACACAGACAACACGACATTAACATTAACATTCTGGGCTCGGCGTTTACGAAAGATGGGAACTGTGATAGTGATATTGAAAGAAGAGTGAATGCAGGAAACATGGTCAATGGAGCGCTGCGCACCTTTGTGAGCAGTGAGAAGGTGTCGAAGAAGGCGCGTCTAGCCGTCCACTGAGGGGTGTCCGTTCCAACACTAATGTACGGTAGCGATAGTTGGGTAAGGCAAAAGAAGCATGAAAGTAGAATAAACGCAGTAGAAATGAGAGCGTTAAGTAGTTTGAAATGGGTGAAACTGAAAGACACACACACACAAATCACGTCTTTATCCCTTACGGGGCAGACAGAGCCTAAGGTGCCAAGACCTGCAGGCCACGTTTAGCAAGATTGTGGGCGTATAGGAGGAAAGGGGAATCAAAATAGTAATGGGTTGCTAGCCGCATCGCCTATAACATGATTCCTATGCCTATTCCCTCGATGGGCTTTTACCATCTGCGTGGGAAGAGAAGTAACTGGTACATTCTATGTTTTTTCTTTACTCCCAGACCAGAATAACGAATAGTGCGATAATAGAACGTGCTGGTGTGAAAGAAGATATAGTGACTAGAATAGAAAGAAGTATGCTTAGTTGGTTTGGTCACGTAGAGTGAATGGATGAAAGTAGAATAACTAAACAGATCTATATGGGGAGTGTGAATGGTTGCGTTGGGAGGAGAATGCCTAGATCTAGACGGACGTTTCTGGACCAAATAGGAGTCGTTTTGAAAAAAGGGCAGGTCAGGAGTTCCCGAAACCGACGAGCATGTATGAAGAGAGATGAATGTGGATGAAGCGAAATAGGTACGTCAGAACGCAAGTGCAGCGTAGGACGTCCACCAGCGAGGTGGACTGACCTGGTAAAACTCGCGGGTTTGCGGTAGATGCAAGCCGCTTCCAACAAAGCCAACTGGAGGTCTATGGGGGAGGCCTATGTCTAACAGTGGACGTCCTATGATTGACTGATATGATGATGATTACTCATAACCCACTTATAATTGGACTCGCCTAATGCCGCCTATCTAGGAGATGTGCTTAAACACACAAGGTACGAGCTTTTACAGCTTATAATCATGTCTTTATCCCTTGCGGGATAGACAGAACCTAAGGTAACAAGGCCTAAATATCACGTTTAACATGATTGTGGGCGTATGGATGTAAAGGGGAATCAAAACAGTGATGGGTTGCTAGCCACATCGTCAAAATATACAACACAATACAATTTACTCTTTACTGAACACCCCATGATAAACAACATTGAAATCAGGTACAACATGACCTTTTTTCTACAATTTTCGCCGATTCGATGGGCTTTTACCATCTGCGCGGGTAGAGAAGCAACTGGTACATTCTATGTTTTTTCTTTGCTCCCAGAGCAGCATGGAAGAAAGCATGGGCAAAGTGGCCGGAAAAAGAGATGTTGGGCGTAGGAAGAAATCCTGGCTGCGAAATATCCGGGAATGGACTGGAATCACAAGTGCAGCGGAGCTTTTCAACCTGGCCAGGGACCGTGTGAAGTGCGGAGCTGACTGCCAACCTTCACTAGTTGGAGAGGCACCGTAAGAAGAAGAAGGAATTATCAGAACCACGCTAATTCTGTCCTATTTACGCAAAACGCCCCAAAGAACGTTACGTACCTGACCCAGTTCCGCAAATTGTTTTTTAAAACGTCGATTATCAAGATAAAGTTCAGAGTTTGTGAAAAATTTCTCCAGGGAAGAAAAGTTGCCGCCCCCGGGAGCCGTAATACCTTTGCGTTGCCGGATGGCGGAATGTTACATCTTATTCGTAATTTGCGGGAATCCCTACTTTGTTTATTGAATGTTGGTTGGTCTGTTCACTGTGAACCTCTGATGCATAAAAGTGTTATAAGTTTGGCGTTGATCACACACCAGTGTGTTGGCATCGTAGCTTACAAACGGCTGGAATTATTTTGATGCGTCTATTTTCATTCAAAGCCAGTTTCCTTGCGATTTTTCTAAGCTATGTTTGGTTAAAATCGGTCCAGTTTGAAGAGTATCATACTTTTCCAAAACGGTGTGAAGCATTTTTGTTTTTTTTTTTAATTTACTTATGATTACTTGATTGCACTCACAATCTTGCTAAACGTGGATTTAGGTCTCGTTACTTCGACGTGATTTATGTATGTATGTCTGTATGTATATTTGACTTGCAAGATTCGACCAACTTGTGTGTCATGACAGTTGTACGGTGAATACGAATGTTTGTGCCCGAGTCATGAATGTTGTATGTATTTATCTACATTATATAGGTATGTTTATCCGTTGTCTGGTACCCATAGTACAAGCTTTGCTTAGTTTGGGGCTGGGTCAATTGGTGTAATTTGTACCAAGATATTTATTTATTTTTATTTTTATTTATTCATCTCCAGCCTATACAGAGTGTCAATATACCCTTTAATTTCTTTTCACAGAATTGTCAGGTAAGTCTATCTGAACAACCTTGCATAGTTTGACGGTCGTGGTTAATTAATTAGCCACAGGCCTCCTCTCACAGCAAAAAAGCTTAGGCTAAAGTTCACATACACCATTGAATTGCCTCGCAGGTGTAACCAGGTTTCTTCACAATGTTTTCCTTTGTATGTAACCATGCGAGTCAAATTTTGCAAGTCTTTCACTAACTTCTAGTGGTTGAAATTTGGTATTCGTGTGTGAGAATGAATGATACAGCAAGTACTGTTAACAAATACTTATGGCAGGTACCCATCCGGACGGACACTGCACAAGTCTTACATACATACACACATACATAAATCACGTCTTTATCCCTTACGGGGTGGACAGAGCCTAAGGTAACAAGTCTTACCACCAAAAAATTCACGTTACATCCTTCGGGAGTTTTTCCCGCAAAATTTCCAAAACGATAAAAGCCTGATTGACAAAATTACAGACCGCAATTTACCCTTGTATTCTTTGACTTAATACGTTTACGTCATAGATGAATTAACCAATAGAGTTGATGTCGAACAATTTGTATGCACTCTGATTAGACTAGCTAGTGTACTTACCTCTAGTATGTAACTCTATTGAGTTAAATATAGTAACTATTCGATATCGATATTTTTAGAATTCGCTTGTCGCTATCCCACGGGAACTATGCGGTTTGCTTGGATAAAAACTATCCTATGTCCGTCCCTGGGGTTGAAACTAACTGTATACCAAATTTCAACTTATTATGTATGTATGTTTAATGTAACCGCGGCAATATCAGGTGTCAGCACGGCAATTTTACTTAATTAGATGCTCAAGTTGTTGTATACTAAGCTGCATAAGTTATTATAGTTTTTTAACTATCCCACAGGAAATCTTTAATTTTCCGGGATTAAAAATATCTAAAATGCTGCCCAGGGATATAAGGTACCACCACGCAAAATTTTATTTAAATCGGTCTAACAGTTTTGGAGATTAGCGAACACAGACATAGGTAAATCATACAAACACACACAGATGGCATAATTTTTTTGAAATCATACTTATATTCTCATACTAACTTTTCTAAATTTCTGCGAACAATGTCATAAATTGGTCCTGCACATTAGTTGCTATTGTTGACGGTGCTACTTATTTTTCAGTCACAAGGAACACATTCTTAACGGAATCTCGTGTTAAATAATTAAAACAAAAACTAAAAAAAAAATAAGCAAATGTTATTATTTCGACCGCGTCCGATTCCCGGTCAATTAGATTCTTTGTATAAAACTTTCACTGAACTTATTACGAGTAGCGTAAGTAGTTAGAAAGAACTATCGATTGATAGAATTAAAAAATTCTTAAAAATGTCATTAGATTTTTAAAAAGTTGTTAGAATTGTCTTTTTGTTTTTTATAATACTGCAATAATCATTATTTTGCATAATTATTACAATTTCTGTTTATGATACAGACTGGCTCTTTCATAACTTTTAGTGGCTCTTTCAATACCGAAATGTTATGAAAGAGCAAAAAGACACATGTTTTTCAAATGAATATTTCATTGATTTTTGTAATGTGTTAAAGGTTTTTTCGTATTAAATTACCTACTTTAATAAATACATAATAATTAGAGAAAAAAAAATCATCATTTCTTTCATTAAAAGTATATTTTTTCGCTCCGTTTAGTAAACTGGCTCTTTCATACCACATTCGCTACTCTACGGGCGCATTCCTCAGCTCTGTGTCCCGACGGACGCAACAGAATGAACAAAGTAATCAACTCCACGCATTGATTGCGAGCTATTAGTTGCTGTCCACAAAACTTGGGCCCAATCAATCATAATGTAATCCAATATTTGTCCAACATGCGCCAACTAAGCCCCTTTGATTGATTATTAACCGCCGACAAATGACACGTGTTTGTGGCAGTTGGCGATTTGTTTGGACCAACGTTGGTCGTTACGGTATTGATTGATTGTTTCTGAAATAGTTTTTGTTTATCTTTTCTTCCATGCTAGTCCCGCTCCCGGCTCCCGTAAAGCAAAAACATAAAATTTATCAGTTTCTTCTCTTCCCACGCAAATGGTAAAAGCTCTTCGAGGGAATGGGCGAAAGTCTTAGGAATCATGTTGTAAGCGATGCGGCTAGCAACCCGTCACTATTTTGATTTCCCTTTCCATCTATACGCCCTTAATCATGCTAAACGTGGCCTTAAGGTTTTGTTACCTTGGGCCCTCTCTACCCCGTAAGGGATAAAGACGTGATATATGTATGTATGTAGGTTAATGGTCACAGAATAAACAATTGAAAATGAATGAAAATTATAAACCGTGTACTTTAGCGAAACTGTCAGCATTAGATGGGTTTACACCGAACACACATTGTAATTAGTTCGTTGATTACTAGCAAACAGTTCTGAGCCACCCAAATCGCGACAGTATACATACAGTCGCCATCAGATATATCGGAGCGGGCGAGGTCCTCAAATATTTCGGAGCAGCAGTAAATTTCAATAAATTCGTTACATTAGATAAGGTTAATAACATCAGAACACGCAAATCGTCATAAATATAAGAGCAGCGACTTTTCAATAAATTCGGAACGTTCAATGAGGTAAAAATATCAGGAAGCACAGATCGTCAAAAATATCGACGCAGTCAGACTGATCATAAACATCGGAACATTTATGGAAAATAAACCTTACTTCTGTAATATACAGTTCCTTATCAATCTCACATTTAAAGTTGTCAAACACGATTTTGACAAGAGTAAGAGTAGGGTAAATCGTCAATTACTGGCCACCCTCCAATAACTGGCCACATTGTACAAAAATTATTAAATTAAGAATTTTACAATATAATTATATTTACACGCTTCAAGTAAATCACCAGATACCTAAGGGCAGCTATCTCAAGTATTAGTCGAGTAGATATTATTCTAAATATGATAGCAAAGACGTTCGTCAAATTCCTGTTTCGTCAAAATCTTATTGTTATGGCTATTGATTAGGGCTAATGCCCATTAGGACAACAACACTTAAGGTAAATGACATGAGGTGAAACTTTATTAGGGATTTCGAGGAATCCGGCTCCCCTACCATTATCATTTTGTAGAGGAGTAGATTCGAATTCCTAACAAAACAAAAATATGGCTAATACGTCATACAAAAATGAAAGATGTCACCTATATTTAGTACTCGTTTGCATGCATAATTCACTGTAATTTAAACTGTATATTACCGAAGTAAGGTTTATTTTCCATAAATGTTCCGATGTTAATGATCAGTCTGACTGCGTCGAAATTTTTGACGATCTGTGCTTCCTGATATTTTTACCTCATTGAACGTTCCGAATTTATTGAAAAGTCGCTGCTCTTATATTTATGACGATTTGCGTGTTCTGATGTTATTAACCTTATCTAGTGTAACGAATTTATTGAAATTTACTGCTGCTCCGAAATATTTGAGGACCTCGCCCGCTCCGATATATCTGATGGCGACTGTACCACAGTAATTCATCCTTCAGGCAATCTGCCTCCGTGGCGTCGTTCAGGGAGGGCTTGAAGATGTGGCCCACACCATCTCCTTAAATATTGTATGTGTGTACCTACTAATAATAATAAGTCAAGAAGCGTAATTCCCTAACAGTTGCCGCTTCGATTGTCATTCCACTTACGCACACAAACTAACAGCAATGCAAACGTAACACCTGTAACTCCAACAGACAATACTTGCACGCGATTAGTCCGCGCATCGTGATTGTGTACGCCTACTTATACTATTATTATTCGTAGGTGTGTACTCATATTGTATGTAGTGTGTATGTATGCATGTGTTTAATGATATTTAGTAGTTTATTTATGGATTGTTTGTTGTATTCTGAGATGTACGCTCTATTGTGGCTTTCACTGTATGGATATTTTAAACTCACTCTTTGTCGGTCTCTCGCTTAATGCTCCTCTCATTTACTCAAAGGTTAACTGGTAGAGATCCCTTATAGGGATAAGTTCGCCTTTGTGCATATATTTAAGTTCTTTTTTGTAATTTGTCTCTGCTTCTTTATATTTGTACAATAAAGCATTTACTTACTTACTTAATTCAAATCCGCTCAACTACTATACTGTAAAACGGGGTGAGCAGGGACTAATTGAAGTTCATACTTCAACAAAAAATTCATAGATGCCAAGTTGATTTTCATAGGTAAAAAATGTTCCGGCGGTATGAATTTGAGTTTCATAATGATTACTTTGTCGTTTAGTTTCATAGTTTAAACAATAAACACTTAAAGAAAGGCAAATCCCAGCTCACCCCGCAGTGGGGTCAGAATAGATAGGAACAAATAAAAAACTTGACATTAATAAATTACCAGAAAAAAGGAGATAATAATATTAGCAAGTGAAAACACCAAATACAATACAATACAAATACTCTTTATTGAACACCATAAATCAGTACAAAACAAAACAGAAACAAAGAACAAGGTAGACAATAGCATCTTATCGCTTAATAGCGATGTCTATCAGACAACCAATAAAAGAAAGAAATAAGTCAGAGACAGTTGAAGTAAATGGCGGAAACAAATTTGACAGGAGAAATGCAGGGATAATAAAAACAACAATAGTTAATAAATATGATATAAAATATTTTAGTTCTATCCCTTCTCCCTCCGCAATCCCTACTCCCCCCCAAAATCCCTGCTCACCCCGTTTTACGCTATGTCGTATTTATCTTTATACATCTCCTAATCCCCGAGCAAATCGGAATAAACAAACAAGCCAAGCTTCAGCAAAGCAATCGAATTAAAAATTCAGCGCGTTCGAATATTCAAAAACAGAGCCAAGTCGCTAGGTTATTCAACAGCGTTGTGCTGTAATAGGGTGCTATTACACTGCACACGACGCCAACAAGGTTACAGTCTGTGAGTTCCTACAACGATCTTTGGGATTGTATTGCAGTCTCACTTACACTTATAGGTTCAATTTGAATCGGTGGATAGTACCCGAAACAAGCAATGCACCAAAAAGTTACCAAAGTTGCGAAATTTTTAGTGGAATGTTCTCAGAAATTATAATTTATTAATTATTAATGGGAAAATGTAAAATGTCCACAGGATATCATTATTATATAATATATTGTATAACTTATTTATTTATAACTATCACTATTATACTATACTATTTATATACTTCACTATTTTTTATTATATTATACTAGCCCATCGAGGGAATGGGCGAAAATCATAGGAATCATGTTATAGGCGATGAGGCTAGCAACCCATCACTATTTGGATTCCATTTTCCATCTATACGCCCACAATCTTGCTAAATGCGGCTTGTACGTACCTGTTACCTTAGGCTCTGTCTACCCCGTAAGGGATAAAGACGTGATTTGTGTGTGTGTGTATTATTAACAGGTAGAGTATTCTCTTATAGGGATAAGTTCGCTTTTGTGCATATATTAATGTTATTTTTATTTTTTTGCGAATTGTATCTGTTTCTTTTATATTTGTACAATAGAGCATTGACTTAGGTACTTACTTATTATAAGAAGTTAAAAAAATGCCACTGGAAAATTTCGTTATGAGAACTTACCATTAAATTCTCGTGAAAGTTTCTGGAAATATCTGAGTATTTAACTATATCTTTTATTATGTAGTGAATTATACTTAGTAGTGCGAAATTGTCAAGACGTTTCAAATCTTCAAAAACAAAGTGTCAAGACTCGTTGGGTTATTCAAGAGTAGTTCATTGTGGACGCTGGGACTTGGGAGTTTCAAAGAGCGTGCACACTGCATACCTCTTTATTATATGCTTTTTAAGTTGAATTTCTAAACTACACTGAAAATTAAGAACACAGAAAAATCCGAAAAGTAAAGCTATGGTCGGGAATCGGACTCGGATCCTCGTCATTCCGTGACGCGTGCTATTCCCCTACATAGCATGTTACTAGCTGTCACGTGACCTTGTTACTATGAGATTTTTTGTCGCCAATTGTCATCTGTTTGAATGATGTGTCTATACGACACAATTGCAAACTCCCGTGGAACATCTACCGCTCACCAGGGACAAGAGAAGGCGCTGTTTTTCAAATGACAGGTACTATCAAATGAATCAAGAACTTTTATTTCTTGATTTTTTTATGTTTGTTTTTACAGTTTTACCGTTAGAAATTAATTTTTGAAATATATCATTTGATAGTTTTTAAGTTGACCTCATTTTAGAACATAAATCTTTTTCGCCGAAACATTTTTATGGTTCCGTATCTCAAAAGGAAAAAACAGAACACTCATATCACTTTGTGGTCCGTCTGTCTGTCTGTCTGCCCGTACACCAAAGCCTTTTTTCTCAGGAACGCGTACAGGTATAAAATGAAATAAATACTAAATACTTAGCTGCGGTCTCTTGAAGCTGCGAAAAAATTAACCCCTAAGTCAAATCTATCAAATGATTTAAAAATTAAAAAAGATGTTTCCATACAAATAGCTGTGCCCCCAAAAGTATCCGATAAAGAACCAAAATGATCGATATTGTTCACAGTAAGCTGAACTGGCAATGGGTTGGTAAGTTAATGCTTTATTGCACAAATATTAAGAAAAAAACAAACATAATTCACAAAATAGATCAGATATTTTGCACAAACTTATAAGGGATCTATAAAAGTTAATTTTTGAGTAGATGAAACGAGCATAGCATAATTAGTGTAGAACTAATGACCGTTGGAGTAGACGGGTTCAGTTTTCGGTCACAAAATATGATAAGTTTTCACACAAAAGAACGTCTGGGACGCAATCACATAAACGTCGAAATTGGCAGCGCCACTTGCGGAGCGAAACGGCAACAAACTTCTCATAGTATTTAAAATTCGAACGCAAAGGCGTTCAAGTATATTTTGTGACTGAAGTCTTACACTAAGCATAGTTGTTGCCATTTCATTCCGCCAATGGCGCTGTTAATTTTCTCATAATAATTTAGACGTGTTTGAGCCATTTTTCGTGTACAAAATTTACACTAGAGACTCAAGATGTAAAACGATATTTAATAATAGATGTTTAGATGAAAAGGGGAATCAAAATAGTGATGGGTGTCTAGCCGCATCGCCTATAACATGATTCCTAACATTTTTCCAAGTTTACATAACAGTACTGGAAATAAGTATCGCATTGAAATTTCTTAAGTAATAGAATATTCTGGTAATCTCGAGAGCCTGAATTATTTAACGCCCGCTGGTCTATTGTTGGATGAACTCGCATCGTGGGCGATACGCTTACACTGCGAAGTTCATGGTTAAATTTGAATCGAAGTATGAGTTGGGGACTATAGCCCTCTCATTCTGAGAGAACTCCTATGCCTAGCGGAGGACATAACCAAGTCAAATAACCATAAGTAACGGATTTAACATATACAGGTTGGTAATAAGTGGATAATCCTTGAACTATGGATAGAGGGCACATAGGACGGTATAATAGAGCTAAAATAGGTTTAGTAAAAGTTGCACGGTTTCCAAGATATTCGGACTTTTAGGTTTTTTTCGATAATAAACACCCTTGTTCAATGTTTTGATCATAACACCGTTTTAAGCTAACTTTTTCAATTTTTTATTTTTGCTCAATATTTTTGAGTCCTTGTGTTTTCAGAGAGGCTACCATTTTTGTGAGACTACATTCGTTTTTTTTTTTATAATCCCAAAATTATTTTTTGCTTTTTCAATCGTACATTCAGAGCAGCATGGAAGTAACTACTCTTATGATTGTCATAAATAAACTTATTCTTTCTTTAATTAATTACCTAGTGAAAATCTGTCGTATGCAGTGCGCAGGGTTCCGCAGCACGGAACGAAGCGTCGTAATCTCGAATGGAATTTAAGAGTCGACATTAGCATTTGGAATCGGGCCCCTAGAGGCGGAAACGCGGAACCTAACTCGATCCGCTGATGGAAGTTCTGTTACACGACAACGTTATTATTATCTTTCAACACGTTTCAGATTAGGAATAGATTACACGGTCAGTTTGGATTGCTTTGCGGTAGAGTTCCCAAACCGCGCTGGGCCCGCGTGTAAACTATAGGCCAAACTCTGGTTCTGAGAGGCCTGTGCCCAGTAGTGGGATGAATATAGGCTGGAGATGAGAGATGGGCCCTTGAAGACTAGAATAATACTGGCCTTCTGAGAGCTTTCAAGCTGGTTTCGGAGCAAAAAAAAAGTATAATGTACCAGTTGCTTTTCTTTGCTCGCGGATGGTTACAGCCTATCGGGTTGGGCGAAAATATTAGGAATCATGCGGCTAGGCAACCCGTTGCTATTTTGATTCCCCGTTCCATATTTACGCCCACAATCGGGCTAAACGTAGCCTTTAGATCTTGTTAACTTAGATTTTTGCCCTAGTAACGACTCAGTTGTTATTTTTAAACAAGGGCGCACAAATAAACCACGCTGTCAAAATTTTATATTAATAAATAGCAATGATTGAATGATCTTCCATGCTGGTCTGGGAGTAAAGAAAAACATAAAATTTATCAGTTGCTTCTCTTCGCGCAGATGGTAAAAGCCTTAGGAATCGTGTTGTAGGCGATGCGGCTAGACAACCCATCGCTATTTTGATTTCCCTTTCCACCTATACGCCCTTAATCATGCTAAACGTGGCCTTAAGGTTTTGTTACCTTAGGCTCTGTCTACCCCGTAAGGGATAAATACGTGATATGTGTATGTAGTTTACTTATAGGCACGGATAATCCTTATTTATTCAACTAAATTAGACAAAATATGTTTCTAATAGGTACAATCTCTTGAAACTGTAATACACAGAAAATTCTCATAAAATTCTAGTTATCCCATCCCGCGAGCAAAAGAAAATTGAAAAACAAATTGATTTCGGTATTTATTGTTTTCCATGAATTGTTGATTGAGTGTGTCCCAATTCAGGTTTGGATTGAAATGTTTCGTGAAAAATAAATTCGCAATATCGTTGAACTTAGGTATTGCAAATCGGTCAAGCGTGTGCCGGATTCTGACTGAACTAAATCGAGTGAAAAAGTAAACATAAAAAATCAAGAAATAAAAATTCTTGATTCATTTGATAGTACCTATCATTTGAATAACAGCGCCTTCTCTCGTCCCTGGTGAGCAGTAGATGTTCCACGGGAGTTTGTAATTGTGTCGTACAAACACATCATTCAAACATGATGCTTGGCGACAAAAAATCGCACAGTAACAAGGTCACGTGTAGAAAAATTCGAAGACTACCCACCGGCTATGGGTGGTGTAGGTGAATAGCACGCGTCACGGAAAGACGAGGATCCGGGTTCGATTCCCATAGCTTTACTTTTCGGATTTTTCTATGCTCTAATTTTCAGTGACATTAAGAAGCAAATAAATACGTTTCAAGTAAGGTTACCGACATAGCCTGAAGAATTACGAAACTGAAATGGCAGTGGGCGGAGCACATTGCTCGCAGGACGATGGCCGATGGGGTCAGAGGGTCTCGAATGGCGTCCGTGGACCGGGAGACGAGCTGTCGGCAGGCCTTCAACAAGATGGAGCGACGACCTGATTACGATCGCGGGATCGCGGTGGATGGGGAAAGCACAAGACCGGTCTGAGAGGAGAGCCTTAGGGGAGGCCTGTCCAGTAGTGGACGGACGTCTTTCGCCTGACATGATGAAGTTTTTTTTATACGACAAGGAAGGGAAAAAAGCAAGTGGGTCTCTTGATGGTAAGTGAACAGCGCCACCCATGGACACGCGCAACACTGGACTGAGATGTAGCACCTCACGTTAATTTCAAGGGCTTTCTAAGCTAGCGCTTGCTGCTTGGCAGCAAGATTAGTTAAGTACAGTCTGTAGGCTTTTAGGACGTCATTCGGGTTTCTGCTGTCTCCCTCGCTCAGCTGAACTATCAAACACATAAGAGCGAGTGAGATAGCTATACCAACTCGAATGGTGTTCTACGAGCTCACGAACTGTACCATTTAACGTGGTAAACTTTGCAATTGATAAAGAATACCTAAGTTAATTTAACTCCATGTAAGCCACACAAACCAAACCGTTATTTCGCAAATTACACACATACATACATCACGTCTGTATCATTTACGGAGTAGACAGAGTCTAAGGTAACAAGACCTAAAGGCCACGTTCAGCGTGATTGTGGGAGTATAGGTGGAGAGGAATCAAAACAGTGATGGCTTGCTAGCCGCATCGCCTACAACATGATTCCTACGATTTCCCCGATTCCCTCGATAGGCTTTTACCGTTTTTTCTTTGCTCCCAGACCAGTAGGCTTATTACCTAACTCGCTCGCAATCGCCATCGCGTTCATTTTGACAGTTCATGTACGGGCTGACAATTGGCATCGGAATCAGTTAGCTGTCACATTCATACAAGAACTGTCAAAATGAACGCGATGGCGATTGCGAGCGAGTTAGGTAATAAACCTGCAGCATGGAAGTAAATACGTTGCGCAAATTGCCCCTATTAATTACTAAAATACACATAACATTATGTTTAACTCCCAAAAGTTCCAAAAGCACTCCATTATCTCAAACAAGATGTAAATAACGTCATGCGGAGGGAACAAACGGCCCTTTGTCAAGAATATGGGGCGGAACAACGTATTTGCGGTCAGCAAAGCGGCATGTTTTACACAGTGCCAACGCAAACACTGGCGTTTTGTGCCCACTGTATCAGAAAGTCATACGAAAACGGGCCACGGGCCAAGGCAAGCGATGAAGCGGGGTGCGACCCGCGGTTGACATCATAGCACGCTAAGTTTTGAATGCACACACGAAAGTTTTATCGAACAAAATGTTTCCTGAACCTTGCCAGTAAAGGTGGCTGTGGAATTGACAAGGAAAATCATCATTCACTGTGAGAACGTTCGACGCTGGGTAAGAAATGTGTTGATTAAAAATTTTAAAAATTAAAAAAATCTCACGATGTTTTCCTTCACCGAAAAGCTGAGGGTAAATTTCAAATGTAATTTCTCACATAAATTCCAAAAAACTCAGAGGTCTCGAACTCGAACCCACGACCCTCTGCTTGAGGGGCAACAGTTATTAAATACGTAAATTGGCCTCCTACCACGCATAAAATCGTTATCATTGGGATTATTTTAGGTTTCAATAGGTTCCTTTACTGTTTCTGTGTGTCTACTCTTGCTTAATACTTGTCTTGTCAATCGTTCAAAGGTTAACTGGAAGAGATCCCATTTAGTGATAAGTTCGCCTTTGTGCATGTGTGTTGCCCTGTATTCATCTTTTTCTTGTGTTTTATGTACAATAAAGAGTTATACATACATACAAATATAGTTCACTACACTTCCCTCCCCCAACCGCGCCACCCGCTTCATCCGCTCCGCTTATCAACCCGCTCCACGCCCCTCTGCCCGCTCATTCCTTACAGTTCCCGGAGCAGCCAAAGCATTCGTCCGTTAACCGATATGAGGCGCAGTTAGAATTGCAAAACTACCTACTAGGAATTCGCTTGCTTTAAACAAAATGCACATTTTGTGCAGCAAACGCCACGAAAGCATTTGTATCTAAAATATGACTTATTTATTCGGTTCGGTCGACGGTTTCTCTTTTGCAAGTTTCGGTTGTTGCGAGCTTATAACATTTTATAGAAAGAAAGAAGACATTTATTCCTTTTTGCAAGACACACAAATATAAAAGAATTATACATACACAATTTTATAGAAAATAAACAAGAAAAAAACGCACACATGAAAAATAGATCATCAGCGTTGTGTGTGTCTTCGCAAAAGTGAAACGGTCGCTGGCTCAGCATTACGCTGAGGTGTTAGACCCCTGCAGCACTGCTTTTCAGCCAGAACCGCCGCAAGAATAGAATAGCTTTAAAGCCAGTAGATTGATAAGTGTATCTTCCATGCTGGTCTGGGAGCAAAGAAAAAACATAGAATGAATCTGTTGCTTCTCTTCCCGCGCGTATGGTAAAAGACGATCGAGGAAATGGGTGAAAGTCTAGCAACCTAAAAATTACTATTTTGACTTCCTTTTCCACCTATATGCCCACAATATGCTAAACGTGGCCTTCAGGTCTTGTTACCTTAGGCTCTCGTCTACCCCGTAAGGGATAAAGACGTGATTTATGTATGTATGTATTGATACGTTACAAAAATTAAAATTAAAATAAAAGAGATTTTCAATACTTTGTTTACAGTTTTAAAACTACAAACAATGTGAACTCAGAAAATACAACATTCACACACAAATCACGTTTTTATACCCTACGGGGTAGACATAGCCTAGGTAATAAGACCTAAGTATACCGAGACTTTTTTTTTAATAACTTCCATGTGCAGACTTTCCCGCTTCAGCTTTATTGTATTTATAGATGACTTATCTATTATCCCCGGTTAGTTTGTTACAAACCACTATTATGTACCCTAGATGTAGTTCACTGAACTTCATACAACCACGGCGACTCTATTCGGTCGTAAAGGCAAGTTTAAAGCCGAACTTCCCGCAGTCTACCATCCACAAGTTCCCATTCAGCCTGATGTGGACAGCTGCTTCAATTAAGAGTTACGAGTAAGCTACCATCTTTTTATAACATTCCATTAAAATTCTCAAAAACCCCCACGCATTTATCGAATCGTACGTAAATAAAAAAAAAACAATTTTATGCCAAAACTGCCTTACATCATTTTTGAAATGAGCTCATAGTCTTCTAACAGAACTGCTGGACCGATTTTCACCGAACATAGCTAAAACCCAACGCAAGGAAACTGGCTTTCGAATGAAAAGAACCGCATCCAAATCGGTCCATTCACTTGAGAGCTACGATGCCACAGACAGACAAACACACAGACATTGACGTCAAACTTATAACATCCCTGTATTTGCATCGAGGGTTAAATAATTTACTCCACCGGTTGCATGGTATAGTTTCCCTTTCTTACTGTTAACTACATAACCTGCGACCAAGAAATCTAAATCCCATTTTTTTTTTCATTTGTTTGCGGGTGGTAGGGCCTTGTGCAAGGTCCGTCCGGATCGCTACCACCATCTTACTCGCTAATCCTGCCGCTAAGTAGCAGTGCTTGCATCGTGTTCCGGTGTGGAGAGTAAGACAGCCGGGGAAATTACGGGCACAAGAGGCATTGCATCTTAGTCCTTTAGGTTGGCAACGCATCTGCAATCCCTCCGGGGTTGCGGGTGTCTATGGGCAGTGGTGATCACTTACCATCAGGTGACCCACTTGCTCGTTTTCCTTCCTATTCATATAAAAAAAAAAAAAAAAAAAAAAAATACACGTAAGTTGGCGAATATAATACCTGCCACATACAAACAGTCAGACAGACAGGACGAAACTAAAAGGACTGTAAGCCCGTTCGCAGACTTACCCCCTTATTCATAAACGCTCTATAGGCTTCTGCTAACTTAGCAATCGTTTGTCCTCGTCTGTCACTTTGACATTTACTTTTCACAGATAAGGACAAACGATTGCTAAGTTAGCAGAAGCCTATAGAGCGTTTATGAATAAGGGGGTTAGTGTGTCAGGATTTTCCACCGAATAAGCTATATCGCAGGGCTCCGAGTGTGATCGCGGGGGATGCGGGATCTTTCGAGGATTGGCACGCCGTTACTCGGGTTCCTTGCTACCACATGGGCCACAGTTTAAAATAAAATGTTGGAAGAGTCCCGCGACTGCCGCATAGGCCGAGTATTTGGTTGTATTAGAAAGAAAGGAAGAAGACATTTATTCCTTTTTGCAAGACACACAAAATATATAAGAGTGTGTCTTCGCAAAAGTGAAACGGTCGCTGGCTCAGCATTACGCTGAGGTGTTAGACACATGCAGCACTGATTTTCAGCCAGAACCGTCTATGACTCACGAAACGATACACATATCATATAAAATATACTACATAATCCATAAACTTTTACGTACCCAAAGCAATAAATAGATAGAACCCGGCTTATGTGTAACTTAAAAAAAATCTAAAAATTATTCGCTAGCTGCATCGACTATGACATGATTTCTATGATTTTTGCCCATTTCCTCGTTGGTCTTTTAACTGCGCGGAAAGAGAAGCAACTGGTACATTATTTGTTTTTTCTTTGCTCCTAGGCCAGCATAGTATTTCATTTTCGTTGGTTTCTTACCTTATTAAATAACAGATAAGGTTAAATTTCTAGGACTATTAATTATAAGCTTGAGCTCACAGTTCTTACCCATTAAGTCTTTCCAAACTATTTTATATTCTATTATAATGTTGTTGAGTAAAGCAGAACAGGAGAATATAGAGAAAAAACTTAGTCAAGTAAGAACATTAAAAGTTTGGCGAGAGGGTCGTGAATTAGAACAGATTAAAGAGCAACTTTGCAAGCAAATGGGGTGGTTAGCAAGTTTGTTTAGATTTATTTTTATGGACCGCTAACTAACCCCGGCATGGCATATGGATCTGAGACATGGGCGGTAACGATAGGGCTCATGAGGAAGATCAAAGTCACTCAGGGATTGGGGATTCTCAGTGGGATATAATCAGAAATGGATATGAATGGGATAATGGGTATCGAAAGCAGGGATGTTACGGAGCTTCGACTCCGGTTCCGTTAAGTCGGAACTTCCGATTATTATTACACCTTCGGTTCCGACTTCGGCTCCGACACTTTTAATAGGAGGTCGAAGCATAACATAGCGGCGGCGGCGGCGGCCTGTGTCTACTGTTATGAACAGGTTCATACATGTCGCGCGGGGAATCCCCCCGACTCCCACTACGTGCACTCTATCGTCAATTATCCGACCCTGCCTCCGACTCCGATTCCAACTCCGATTCCGACTCCGATAATGTAAATTTAAAAACTCCGACTCCGCCTTCGGTTCCGATAAAACTACCTCCGTTACATCCCTGATCGGAAGTGGTGATTTCGTAAACCAGTATGAACTGGGATGTGTGCCTGGTGACAACCACCTCTGTAACTCTGTAACTGGCGTCATTGAAAATCAGCGTCACGACATTATCCTGGATGTTATCGTGACACATAGCTGAGTGGCGGCCATTTTTCTGGTTGGAATAAGCATCCATGCAAAATATTCTGTTTGTGTTTCTGTATCAGCTAATAAAGTCTTCTTATTCTTATTCTTGAATGATGATATCCGCAGCAGAACAAAGGTTACCGACAAAGCCCGAAGATCTGTGGCATTTCAAGCGGAGGGTCGTGGGTTCGAGCCCGGGCTAGCACATCTGAGTTTTTCGGAATTTATGTGCGTTACGTTTGAAATTTACCATGAGCTTTCCGGTGAAAGAATACATCGCGAGGAAACCTGCACACATCTGCGATTAATTCAATGGTGTATGTGAAGTTTCCTATCCACGCTGGGCCCGCGTGGGAACAATGTACAGCCCTTTCGATCTGAGAGGCCTGTGCCCAGCAATGGGACGTATACATACATACATACATACACATACACGAATCACGTCTTTATCTCTAACGTGGTAGACAGAGCCTAAGGTAACAGGTACCTACAGGCCACATTTAGCAAGATTGTGGGCGTATTGGTGGAAAATGGAATCAAAATAGTGATGGGTTGCTAGCCTCATCGCCTATAACATGATTCCTATGATTTTCGCCCATTCCCTCGATGGGCTTTTACCATCTGTGCGGGTAGAGAAGCAATTGGTACATTCTATGTTTTTTCTTTGCTCCCAGACCAGCATGGAAGAAACATGGACGTATACATGGAGATGATTATTCTTTTCTGCCGAATAAAACCACAATACGCTGTATAGTTAGTGGACACCCGAAAAGCATCGGTTAACATCGAAAACGATCGTGTCTTTCCGGAGTAGATCGGCTAGGATCGGCCAATATCGGGCGGGCGTTAGACTCGCCAATAAAATCGAAGTTTAGCCGTTATCTGAGGCCCGCCACTAACTGAGATAGCTAGAGTATAAGTTAAATGTATCATTATGTTAAATTGAATTTGTTTTAGAGTGCAACAGTTGGGTTTGAGCTATGGATTTATTTACTAGCTTCTGCCCGCGACTTCGTCTGCGTAGAATTATCCAACTAATACTATAAACGCGAAAGTTTGTAAGTATGGATGGGTTTGCTGCATTACGCATCAATATTTCGTGATATGGATCACAGTATGAGTGGACCACACGATAAAATACGGACATACATACATCACGTCTTTATCCCTTATGGGTCAGACAGAGCCCAAGGTGGAAAGACCCACAGAACACGTTTAGCGAGATTATGGGCGTATAGATGGCAAAAAATGGGATCAAAATAGTGATGGGTTGCTAGCCGCATTGTCTATACAATACTATACAATGTAATACAATACAATACAAAACAATACAATAACTCTTTATTGAACACCACATATCATAACAACCAAAACAGAAAAAGGTATACAGAATATTACAAGGTAACAAATAGGTGGCCTTATCGCTACTAATGCTATAATGGACTAGAGAACAGAACAGATCTGAGCAGGTACCATGATTCCTAAGATTTTCACCAATTCTCTCCAGTTTTTACCATCTGTGCGGGAAGAGAAGCAACTGGTACATTCTACGTTTTTCCTTTGCTCCCAAACCAGAAAAAGAAAAATCATGAAAGAATGAAACGTAATTTATGTAACTACCCTCAAATCCCATAACACGTCACCCCCAACGACTACTACCCTAATAGCCACCAGCATTTACGTTTATAACTGTCTCACTCACTCCAACAAACCCAATCTGCCCAATTGAAGTCGCCCATAAAACACTGACCTACAATCAGATTCACTTGTACTTAATATTTACACCCTGAAAGGGTCGGGTATTAAATCCCGGTATTTATGGCTAGGGACCACAGAGTACGTACGACTGGAGGTGGCGTAGATCTCACTGTCTCTACTGAGAAACATGACATAAAGATCACAATGGAAAATGTTGAGCGCGATTCGAATGCGTGCGACGATTATTTTATTTCATACTATTTCTTCCAAAGGCTGGGAGCAAAGAAAAAACATAGAATGTACCAGTTGTTTCTCTTCCCGCGCAGATGGTAAAAGCCCTTCGAGAGATTGGGCGAAAATCTTAGGGATCATGATAGGCGATGTGGCTAGCAACTAATCACTGTTTGGATTCCCTTTTCGATCCATACGCACACTCATGCTAAACGTGGTCTTTAGGTCTTGTTACCTTAGGCTCTGTCTACCCCGTAAGGAATAAAGACGTGGTTTATGTTAACGCAGCAGACCGGAATTGGAGAGCTGAGAATAGAGCTCGTGTTGTACGATAGAGGGTCCATATTTTACTCTCATAAAATTCTTATGTGAGTGAATGTGTATGTTTGTCTTCTTCACGCTGAAACGACTGAACGGATTTGGATCTAATTTGGAACAATAGCTGGTACCCTAGATTAAACATAGGATACTTTTTATCTCGGAAAATTGCATAATTCCCGCGGGATAGCGATAACAATTTGAAAGGTCGACTCGCAACGTAAATACTCGTAATTATTGCAGAACATAGTATATCAAATCAACATCAGTTTTAAATCTAATTCTTTTTGGAAAAAGTCGCGGGCAGAAGCTAGTTACTCATAATTTTGAAATTAGTGACACAAGAGGTATTCTATCCTAGCCCTCTAATGTTGCGAATGTCCATGGGTGGTGGTACTCGCTTACCAGGTGACCCACTTGCTCGTTTGCCGTGTCGTATAAAAAAGGGGGAACTTTTCCGTTTTTAATAAAATTGAAGATAAATCGACTCCCGTCGTTAGAGCTCCATGCTCGGGGCACTACATCTGTCCAACCCGGATTATCAATAACGAGACTACAGCCTATTTCGGTTAGTTCCCGTGTGTAACGACTGGAGACCCGGATTAAAAAGTAAGGGTTGATTAATACAAGGGTTATTAATTAAGATGTTTGCGGCACGTTTCAATTGGGGATTCGAGACATTGGGTAAAGCGAGTAACGCCTGTCCCGTGTGTTACGAAAATTTAAATGAAGTGTTGAGAAAAAACAGAGTGTTCCAGCTGCTTTTCTTATTCCTTTATTTGATTTTTATGTCTTAATTTTGATTCTAATTTAGTATTTGATTTGATTTTATTTTTGAACTAATTTATTATTGTAGGTATTACCTGGCCTAGAAATAAAATTATTTTATTTCATTTCATTTGTTCCCGCGCAGATTAGGTAGAGAGGTAAGTCTACTGAGGGAGTCAGCAAAAATCTTAGGAACCATGTTGAGAGAGAGAGAGAGAGATTTACGCACATTCGATACACGTAGATAACATAATATAAAAAGAAGAAATACCCTTTCCACCTATAGTACGCCCACGACCAATGTAAATAATAATAATAAATTGTTTATTTTCAGGTAATCACCCATAGAAATGTGGCCTTTAGGTCTTTTTACCTTATAAGCTCTGTCTACCCCGTGAAGGACATAGACGTGATTTATGTATGTACTAGCTGTTGCCCGCAACTTCATCTGCATAGAATTCGTTTATCGCTATCCCGCAGGAATTTCGCAATTTTCCGGGATAAAAAGTAACCTATGTGTTATTCCAGACAATAATCTATGTATGTTCCAAATTTCATCCAGATCTGTCCAGCCGTTCTAGCGTGAAAGAGTAACAAACATCCAAACATAGGTACTCACAAACTTTCACATTTATAATATTAGTAGGATAGTAGGATGTACGGTTTGATTACTCGATTAAGGCGTGGGGGATTTTTAAATTTTTAATTTAATTCACTAGTTCCCTTTATCTTCCCAATTTAATAACAAGGGCCCAAACAATGTCAAAACAGTAATTCCCGGGGTTCGGTATCTCGGCCCCTCCAATAATTGTGGCAGATGGCATCTCGGTCGAATCAATTTGACAAATTGTGGACCGAATGTGGCCAATCGGAGACGCGCCGCAAACTTGTCTCGTTTACCAACTACATGAAGTTATATCTGCTGACTTGAGCACAGAGAGATCCTACTAATATTAAACGCGAAAGTTTGCAAGCATGGATGGATGTTTGTTACTCTTTCACGCCAGAACGTGACAGCATCTGGATGAAATTTGGAATATAGAATTATAGTCTGGAATAACACGTAGGCTTCTTTTACATACATACATATATCACGTCTTTATCCCTTACGGGGTAGACGGTCAGGTAAGAAAACCTTAAGGCGATGTTTAGCACGATTAAGGGCATATAGCTGCTGCTTTTATAGGCTACTTTTTATCCCGGAAAATTGCGTAATTCTAGCGGGATAGTGATAAACGAATTCTATGCAGATGAAGTTGAAGGCAACAGCTAGTATGCCATAGATTACACCAACATCACCATTTTAAAACCACAGTGCCGAATTTTAATATTACAAGCTTCTTTCTAACTTACAACGTATACGTAGTATATTTGTCCTGGTGGAATCTTGTAACTTAATTTTGAAGCAGATATCTCCAACCGATTGAGCTGAAATTTCGCATATTTGTAGAAATCGGGTAACAATAGAATAATCTGGTAGCAAAATTCTGATGGCCCGGTCTCCGCGCGGAACTCTTCAACGGTTGATCAAATTGACTTGAAATTTGGTAGATCTAATGTAGGACGCGAAGTATTTCTTTATACACGTACATAGTATAAAACAAAGTCACTTTCCTGTCTGTCTGTCCCTATGTATGCTTAGATCTTAAAAACTACGCAACGGATTTTGATCCATTTTAGATAAATACTTAAATACGTACAGCATCCATGACTCGGGCACAGACATTCGTATTCATCATTCAACTGTCTGCCCCTACCGGGATTCGAACCCAGGACCTCTTGCGTCATAGTCAGGGCCAACCACTAGGCTATCCGGTCGTCAAAACTTATTTGACCCGACTTCGTCCATGTATCTCTTGATAAGCAGAGCATTATACTCATGCGAGTGGAGCTTCCGTCCTCCCAGTGCCTTTACCCGACCTTAAAAAAATAAAATTTTATCTTTGCCTAACTGGCCCTCCTTCCTCTAGCTAATGCTTTTTACCTCAATAAAATAGGATATTAACAATGAATGGATCCGCGGCCTCCATATTATATAAAATAATGTTAACCTTTTTATGTACGTCACAGTCGGTGAAAGAAAATTCTGATTTCACATTAACGTATGAAAACTTATGGTGTATGTGGGCGGCACAAATGTGAAATGGTCGCTGTAGACTGTAGAAACTAATAAATAAAACAATTTACATTAAAATTCAACACGCAGCGTTGACAAGAGCAAAGACAAGACTCTCTTCTTTTGTTTTTCTTTCTTTCAGCGCTGCGTGTAATTAATTTTATTTGTGGCCAGTACCAAAATAAAACAGTTTGATAAAAAGGTAGCTGCCTAAATAGGTGCGTCGCCTACAGTCGCTAAGAAAAATAACTAGGCCAAATACTGTTTTACGTACACAAACATAATAAACATATCTCGTCTTTATCCCTTACGGGGTAGACAGGGCCCAATATAACAAGACCTATAGGGCATATAGGCGGAAAGAGGAATCAAAATAGTGATGGGCCGCAGGCCGCATCGCCTATAACATGGTTCCTAAGATTTTCATCCATTTTCTCAATCGCGGGACGAGCAGCAACTGGTACATTCTTTGATTTTTCTTTGCTCACAGACCAGCAGCTGGCAGCATGGAAGTGCCAATTCACAGACAATACTGTTTTTTTACAGTCTATTTAGTGTTTCGCCGCTGGACAAAGATAACTCCTATTTTGCTGACTGTGGAACTCTTATTTTAGCCATCCTGATTTATAGGCATGTATTTATATTGCCCCGCTATTTTCGCCCGTTCGGTGGCAATCTGACTTAAAATTCTGAATTTAAATCTAAAAATCGCTAAAAAATATTCAGCGCAGGAAAAATTCTAATTTACCCACACAATTATTAATTGGATTCATCTAGCAACACTAAAAATAAAGTCGCCATAAATCGCGCCGGCTTTTTCTGAAACGTCAAAACTTTTATAAAAGGCATTGGCAAAATAACTTCCAGCCGCTACAAAATACGCTCGTATTAAAAGCGTTGCTAAAATCCTGTCAAATTTACTGCAAAAAAATGTCCATAAAATATCGGGTGTACAATATTTTTATATTGATGTCCCCAGGGCTGTAAAGAGCGAATTGAAACTTGGAAATGGTGTGTAATCAACGTAAAATAATGGGTACGACTGGGACTTAGATTGGTGCTGTACGAATAATTTGACAGGCAAACGTCAGACGTCAAAAAGTTAGTTTAAAAAGTATTTGTTTAACAGCCGACTTAATCATAAGATGTATGGCTTATAAAATAAATGAGATTTAAAAAAGTATTTATTTAACCTCGAAATTGCCGGAATTATTGATAGTACAGTTAGTGGTAGTAGTTAGTATAGTAGAGGCAGGCATAAAGAATCGATATATTATCATCATAGAGTATGAAACGGGAGTTGCTTTTAGAATTTTTCTTCACACTATATTTTCTGCCACTTTTTGCGGGGGAGTGGGCGAGGTGCACTATACACATAATACTTATAGCACAGCCCAAGGCTACACTCTTACAGACTCACGCCAAAACAAATTCGTCACACGAATGCAAAACTCGCCTACAGAGTCATTGATTCTCTTTTTTTTCGTTACAGCGAAAACGCGTGTTGACATCTGAATCAATTTTTTGTGGCTGTATGGCATTTCATGCGTGCGCTACAAAAAAAAAACTCGTCAATGATTCAGATGATTGAAAAAAAACGTAGGTAGGTGTACGTTATACGTCCGAGTACAACGCAAACGAATCTCAATTTGACTGCCAGCTTCAAATGAAAAATTCCCGTTACGGACTAAAACAACAGCTTAAATAAAAAATCACTAACCATAAAATCGACGTATTTTTACAGCTAAAGCCCATTTGCGAGTCCCGCGGGGGCTACCCTAATGCCGACGCAATCAATCGTTGTTACGCCCGAACTTTGTATCATAAACGACATTGGTGTTTGAATGGCTAATGGAGCTTAGCGCGATGTCCAATACGGACCGCAGCGCGGCGGCTCGCGCAGTAAATGCTTGCAAAATGGCCGCCGTTTTTGGTCCAAACGCAGGTAACGAAACGATTAAGTTATGTTTAAATTTGCACTGTTTGAGGTGTAAGCGCGGTTTGAAATTACGTATTCGAATTTACTGCTCTGTGCAAATTTGTTGAGGTATTTGTAGGTGAAATTGGTATTTCGTTTCAGTTGTTTTTAACCCTCGACGCAGAAAAGGGGTGTTGTACGTTTGACGTCAATGTGTATCTGTGACATCGTAGCTCCAAGCGGATGGACGGATTTCGATGCAGTTTTTTTTATTCGAAAGCCAGTTTCCTTGCGGTTGTTCTTAGCTATGTTTGGTAAAAATCGGTCCATCCGTTTGAAGAGTATCAGCTCTTTAAAATGTTGCAATACATTTTTGACATAAAATCTAATTATTTTTTAACTATCTTACTTGTCTAGCTATATATCTAAGTATATTTTAAAACTGTAAACAAACTATTGAATAAGTCTCTTTAATTTTTTTTTTATTTATTAAGGCGTGGGGGTTTTAACATGTTTACTGGTATGATACTGGCATGATAGTAATTAAAAAGTACTCGGTCCACTTTTGTATGGGCAAAGGAAAACTTTAATACCCTCTTTAATGACGCACCAATTTCCCTCCAAACTTTCATGTACCTACTCAATTTCAAAACAAAAGCGTAACTTTCATGAAAATTCATGTAAAACTTGGAAAGCCACTTAAGCCTCGTTTTATTGTGAGTCATTGTGGCTAATTTACTAGCAGTACGTAAATGCAGATATAATCCAGCAACAATCCCCCACCTCTGAGCAGTTCTGCGGTTCTGCGGTTCTGATCTCAGTAACCACTCGGATGCCCACAATCTTGGTAAACCATAGACCCTGACTACCTCGTAAGGTATATAAACATGATTTTTGTGTATTTATGTATCAGTGGCGTGGCGTCCTTAGAACTAGGTGCCCACCGGCTTGCCTATTTTAATGCAGTTGGGCACTTTTATTGTGTGGAATTAGAGGTAAAGGCTAGAATGCCCTTCGGCTTGCCTTCTGATATACTTGACGCCGCGCCACTCGTATGTATGTATGACTCGGATTCAGTACCATTTTGTACCGATTTACCTGCTCTATATTTTTCATAATGGAAATGTTTGTTTATTTTTTTTTAAAGAAAAGTCAGTACTTTATTGGTTTACGAGTTAAACTTTTACATTGTTGTACTTTTGCATTCTTAAAATTACTGTTTTTTTATAATTATATATTTTTGCTAGTTTATAAACACATACCTACATACGTACATTATTATCACGTCTTTATCTCTTACGAGGTAGTCTAAGGTAACAAAACCTCAAGGCCACGTTTTGCATAATTAAGGGCGTATAGGTGGAACGGGAAATCAAAATAATGATGGGACTAGCCGCATCGTCTATAACATGATTCCTAAGACTTTCACCCATAAGTACGTTAAACCATCACTACATAGTATAAAACAAAGTCGCTTTCTCTGTCCCTGTGTCCCTATGTCCCTATGTCCTTATGTATGCTTATATCTTCAAAACTACACAACGAATTTTGCTGCGGTTTTTTTTAATAGATAGAGTGATTCAAGAGGAAGGTTTTTATGTATAATTCTACGCAGACGAAGTCGCGGGCAGAAGCTAGTTAGTTTATAAATGCAAGCAAATAATACTTCAAGCTGACACGTGCAGATTTTGAACAGCCCAGCAGTAGCAGTCGTATCATATGTGCTACACGAAACTGTCGTGTGTACCTTGCAGTGTAATACATGACACACGCACAGTGAACGCGTTAAGCGGCCTTCTTTTCTGTGACTAATCTGACTGTCTGGCTACGAAACTCTAAAAACGAATGTCACAAAAACATTCGCCTCACCAGCTACGAATTGTCAATAAAACTGACAGTGTGCGCTGCGCCTGGGGACAGTTATCGATATATGAAACTCCCAACTCTAGTATTGGATGAAAGCCAAGTACGAAACTTTGGCAATTGTAATCCTACACGTCTTGTTCAGACTGATTTCAGAACAAAATCGATGCTCTGAGTTCTGAACATGTTAAAGTGAGTGCGCAAATTTACTTCCTTTGAGAGAGACAGAAAGAGATGATATTTGAAGTGAAAACTTCTTTAGCGCCACTTTTTTGCGATGGGTAAAAAATGTTAAACTCGCGTCAGGTCTCGTGAGCGTCAGGACACACTGACCTGATCGAAAATTCGTAAGACAGAGAGAGTTGCTGTTGTGTCGTTGTGTGCTTGCGCGAGTGCGCGAGTATGTAGCTTTTATACGACAAGGAAGGAAAACGAGCAAGTGGGTCACCTGATGGTAAGTCAGCAGCGAGGATTGCAGATGCGTTGCCAGCCTAGAGGGCTAGGACATATACCTCTTGTAGCAGTAATTTCACCGGCTGTCTTACTGTCCACGCCGGAACACAGCATTGGAAGCGCTGTTGCTTGGCGGCAGGATTAGCGAGTAAGACGGTTGGAGCGATCCGGACGGACCTTACACGAGGTCCTACTCGCTTTTGACGCATTCAGAGAAAAACAGTAGGTAGGTACCTACTTTTGTATTAAACAAGGCTTTATTCCTTACGGACTAGAGAGAGCCTTGGGTAACAGATCCTAAAAGCCTCCTTTATCGTGATTATAGTATAGTTGGAAAAGGTAATCAAAATGGCAGCTTGTTGGCCACAATTCCTAAGATTTTCGCTCATTTCCTCGCTTTTACCATTTGCACGGTAAGAGAAGCAACTGGTACATACATTCTATTAGTACTAAGCTGCCTAGTAGACTTTATACATCTCTATTATAGACTAATATAATTTAAGGCTCGGGGACCTTATACATCCCTTTTATAAATGTATTTAATTTAAGTAGAATTGGGTATTGTAGTAGCTTAATGTATTTTATTTTGAAAAAATGACTTTCGGACAAGTTTCTTGCTGCGCGTTCTTCTTGGCAGTGATGGTCTTTCCGAATGCGCTGGTAGTTTCAAAAAATACATGTAAAAGAGCACTTGGTGGCCAGTATGCAAAAAAATAATAATTTGAATATGTTTTCTCTTTGCTCCCAGACCAGCATGAGAGTTTAGGATTAGTTAAGAATAGAAAATCTTCCAATTAATAATACTATTTAATGTACCTAATTAATGCACGCTTCTACCTATTGCACCCTTACAGGGTTGTTATTAATTATACCTGCTTAGTTTAAGAATGTGAAATGGAATTAATTATTTACAAACATACATACATACATAAATCACGTCTTTATCCCTTACGGGGTAGACAGAGTCCAAGGCGACAAGACCTAAAGACCACGTTTAGCATGATTGTGGGCGCATGGATGGGAAGGGGAATCAAAACAATGATGGATTGCTAGCCACATCGCCTATATAACATGATCCCTAAGATTTTCGTCCTCCCTCGATGATTAATTATTTGGAATTGAATTTACCGTCTTGAATAGAAGTTAATCCAGCGTATTGGCTCCTCTGTACATTACTGAACTGTTGCCGCTTAAAAATAGACTTCATCTCACCAAAGGCTTCAATATTGAATTACTTATTTCGATAATGATGCGAGCGACAACGATCGATCCACGGGAATTATTCACCAGACGGGGCCAGCGCTTTGGACTGGTGAACCAATTTGCTGAACTAACATGATTTTCTATGCTACAGTTCGTATATTTTATCATTTCGTGGAAGAACTGTATGACTGGTTTAATAAGCCCGCGGCGTGGCTCCCGTGCAGGAATAAACAAAAGACTAGTTTCCTATTTTGCAGCAATTTCCAGAAATGCTTTGTTGCGGCATAGTTTTAAATGTACTTTTGAGTTTACGAACAATCAGCTCAAATGTGACTTTAAATGGCAGTGGGGCACATGTTTTGTGGAACCGACTGCTTCAGCTGTAATAGCGCCTCCAAACTCACGCCGAGAACCCCCGAGAGCAACCGAGAAGCGTGAATGTTGATCGCTTTCTCGCCGTCTCGTTCTCGCGCTCGCCTGTTCTCCGATCGGTGTCGGTATTTTTGCCCGCTTCAAAGGGTTTCTCGGGCGAGAAAAGAGAACTTATCACATTCTTGTTCGATCTCAGTGCGACCGTGGCATTGATATGGTACTGTCGTCCATTCCGGATAACGATCGAGAATGCGAATGAGAAGGTCGCATGAGTATAGATGCCTTCTCGGTTCTCGCGTAATTTCTCGGCAAGACTTCTCGGCGAGACTTCTCGCGTGAGTCTGTAGCTGCTATAAGGTTCTTGAGTGGTGATGGTGACCGCGTGCCAGAACGCAAAATGCGGGTAGACCTCAAGGTAGACCGACGATCTGGTGAAGATCGAGGGAAGCCAATGGACAGAGAAATCGGTTCTTCGGGTTAAGAGTGAAGAGTTAACACAGACGCACTTTCGGATACATTGATTAGTATAGCTTTTAAAGCCAGCCATAACATATTAAATGTATTTTTTTTAAAATACGACCCTTAATAATTCCATTTTATGTCGAAAATGCCTTATATCATTTTCTTGAAACTGCTGCATATTTTTTTATCAAACGCAGCTAAGAGGCACCGCACGGAAAATGCCACAGACACACACACAACTAATACACATTGACGTTAAATTTATAATCCTCTTTTTGCGTAGGTGGTTAATAATCCTGAATATTGAGCCAGCTAGTACTACTAGTCCAAAACTGCGTCACAAATACGCTGTTCTGTCGTCATTTGTAAATCGGTAATGCATTCTGACCGGTAATTGGTGCCCGGGACCGACAGCGTAACAACTTTACGCAAAACCGACGACGGTATATAAAAGTGGATCGTACTTTTGACTCTAGAAATCATAAATCCTGTGCTTTAACGACATTAGTTTGTTGCCGTTAAGGACCCTTACGGGGTCCATGTCTACCCCGTAAGGGTCCTTTTTTTATGGTGTGCAAAATGCGCCTTATGCATCCGCCCGTTACGAGTTTACCGGGGGTATGTGGGGGCTCTCCCGCGACGGCAGGCATACCCACTGAAAACCACACGGATTCCCTTTTCAGTCGTATGTGAGGCGTTACGGGAGCACTCGGTGTCACCGCGACGCCCCACGACCACCCCGGGATCGGGTTCCCTCTTCGCGGCACCGCAGCAATGCAGACATGGGTAGTCCCGCCTTCCCCCGCTGGTGCCGCTTGGATTTTTTATAGAGGTTGTCTACGGGGTAGACAAGGCCTAAGGTAACAAAATCTTAAAGCCACGTAGCATGATTGTGGGCGTTTAGGTGGAATGGGGAATCAAAATAGTGATGGGTAGCTAACCGCATCGCCTATAACATGATTCCTAAGATTTTTGCCCATTCCCTAGATGGGCTATTACCATCTGCGCGGGAAGAGAAGCAACGGTTTCTTTACTCCCAGACCAGCATGGAACGGTTAGGTATTTATACCAAGGGTTTAGAGTTTAAAAAAGTAATTTCTCTTCACGACTTAGAAGTCATTCTGTACACTCGTAAATTGTAACAAGTAACAACTATGAATTTTCCAAACACTGAAAATTAGAACACAGACAAATCCGAAAAGTAAAGCTATGGCCGGGAATCGAACCCGGATCCTCGTCGTTCCGTTACAGCAGGTAACCCATAGCAAGTACATGCTGTGGGTGGTGGAGGGGTATAGCACGCGTCACGGAATGACGAGGATCCGGGCTCGATTCCCGGCCGTAGCATTACTTTTCGGATTTTTCTGTTCTAATTCCAGTGCCATTTAGAAGTTCAATTTGTAACGGTAAAACCGTAAAAGTAAACATAAAAATACATAGATACATACACATACACAAATCACGTCTTTATCCCTTACGGGGTAGACAGAGCCTAAGGTAACATACCTACAGGCCACATTTAGCAAGATTGTGGGCGTATAGGTGAAAAATGAAATCAAAATAGTGATGGGTTGCTAGCCTCATCGCCTATAACATGATTCCTATGATTTTCGCCCATTCCCTTTAAAAAAAATACATGTAAAAACTCTTGAGTCATTTGATGGTAACTCCGGTGGAACCCTGGAGCGAACAAATGCATCCGTGATCACGTACCAATTCGTTATAATGGCCTCGCGTGCTGCCCGCAGCCGTGTGTCTGTCGTAATGCATCGAATTACACGAGAACTCGGCTGTTGAACCACCCTTAGGTACAATGAATACTTAATTTCTACTGGAGCTGGTTGGTTAATAGTTTTGCTGTTTCGTTAATCTTTATTAACCCTCGCAAAAAGAGGTTACATTTAACGTCAATGTGTATGTGTGATCGTCAAGGGCTCTTTTACGTGTCTTCTTTGAAACTACCATTAATATTCATGTTTTTTTCATACATACATGCCTCTTTCCCACAGGTGTAGGCAGAGACTATTTTGTTCCACTTGCTACGATCCTGACATATTTCTTTCGCTTCATCCACACTCATCAAACTCTTCATACATGCTCGTCGGTTTCGGGTACTCCTGACCTGACCTTTTTCCAAAACGTCTCCTATTTGGTCTCGAAACGTCCGTCTAGGCCTTCCCCTTCCAACGTAACCATTCACACTCGCCTTATAGATCTGTTTACTTATAGTTGTTCCAATCATTTATTTTCTCGATGACAGATGTAGTTTGATAGTTATAGTGTTGTGACCTAATACGTGATCAGTAGATACGATATCGATTCAATTTTATATGTACGAGTAGTTGAGAAGTATTCAGCTATGGAGCGAATAAAACTGTTGATTACCTATCTATACCTATATTATAAAGAGGAAGGATTTGTTATGTTTGTAATGAATAAACTAAAAACTACTGGACAAACAAAAAATATTTCACCATTAGAATGCTACATTATTCCTGAGTAACATAGGCTATTTTTTATCCCGGTAAAAAATTACAACGCGTAAAAAGTCGCGGGAACACATCTAGTTCAATATATACAATACCGATACAATATCGATATTTCCATCATAACATCACTATTTGTATTCTCATAGAATGTAACATTATTAAAACGTTTATTGTTTATCATACTTTAAAAAGATATTACTGCTTATATGGACTCAATTTGTCTTAGATGAATATTGTATGGGATCAAGGAACAAAATTAGGCAGTTGTCATATTTTTATACCTCGCATTTAAAAGTTATTTTTTGCGTAAGAAGCGCAGTTACATTCTACGGGAGCTGTCATCGAGAAAATAAATGATTGTAAATACTATAGTCTACTTTCATCCATCCGCTCTACGTGACCAAACCAACTAAGCATACTTTTTTCTATCCTAATAGTCACTATATCCTCTTTCACACCAACACGTTCCCTTATCACACTATTATTGTTAAGAAACTTAGGAAAAGCCTTTTTTTTTCATCGTCTCACAAACGGATGGATTCCGATGCGGTTTGTTTTCATTCCAAAGCCAGTTTCCTTGCGGTAGTCATTTTGACAGCTAAAAAGTATCATCATTCATTAATATCGTCATATTTGATTTTGAGCGACTTGCTGCCGCATGTCACACCTCCTAGCTATACCTTTGTCGCTACATTCTCACTTATATAACACAGCATACATTATTAAAAGAAGCGTGTATTAGCCCATAAAGCATATCCTAACCCAAGTTACGTGGAAAGATATTCATCGCCTCAAACTCCGTCGGGTCGTTACTCAAAAACCTAACTTTCTAGCTGTAATAACGGCCATGCTATATATTGATATTACTCAGCCCTGGACGCCCTTAATTTGATAATCAATACTTATGTTTTACGCCGTAATTTTTTGTTAAAAAGACATGGTAAAGTTGGATCTGTTATTATATACAGTTACATAGCCTAAGACCTATTAGACAGCCTAAGGTAACAAAACTTTAAGGCCACGTTTAGCATGATTAAGGGCGTATAGGTGGAAAGGGGAATCAAAATAGTGATGGGGCTAGCCGTATCGCCTTAACATGTTGCTAAGATTTTCGTTCGTTCCCTCGATAGGCTATTACCACCAGCGCGGGAAGAGAAGCAACTGGTTCATTGTATGTTTTTTCTTTATTCCCAGACCAGAATGGATAAAAGCCGTTATTATAAACGTAATCGGTTATTACAAGAACACAATGTTTTTCTTGTAAGTATTATCATTTTAACTCCCAAAGTCTGCGGACAGAATCATCCTACTAATATTATAAATGTGAAAGTTTGTGAGTATGTTTGGATGTTTGTTATTCTTTCACGCCAGAACGGCTGGACAGTCTAGATGAAATTTGGAACATAGCTAGATTATAGTCTGGAATAACACATAGGCTACTTTTTATCCTGGAAAATTGCGTAATTCCTGCGGGTTAGCGATAAACGCATTCTATGCAGACGAAGTTGCGGGCAACAGCTTGTAAGAAATATAGAGCTAAGAGTACTTAATCGGTTAAGACTTAAATCGAGAAAATAAATGATTTAAAGCTGTAGTTTAAGCTGTACTAAGCGCAATTTTTCCATTGTCCTTCATACATAATCAAGTTATAAGCGAAAATAGACAACTAATTATAATTTAATTTTAGTAAAATACAGAGAGCTGATGTTTACTCGTACACTTTCGTGTCTACCCGCAATTTTTGACAATGAATGTCTGAGGAAAGGAAAGGAATAAATGTCTTCTTTCTTTCTTTTTTTCTTTCTTTCTTTCTGTGTTCCAAACAGCCAGTAAAATTACTGGCACATGAGGTGTTCTATATTAGCACTCTAAGCTTGCAATCTTCTAGTAAGGAAGTGGTGCTCACTTACCATCAGATGACCCGTTCGCCCGTTTGCCTTCCTTAATTTCGACGCGGTAAGCCGGGGCTTAGGTTCAAGTCCCAGCAAGCGCCACCAAGATACTTTTTTGCTCAAAATATCTTAGCAATGTTCTTGTAGCCAGCTAGCTACAAATACACGAGGTAACCTTAATAACTCCGTCCCGAGGGACGGGATGACTGATGTTCCGCTAAAACATCCCGTATCTTTTTTTCCAGCGAAGTGCTATGGGGAATAATGGGGCGGTTTTTTGGACTGAAATAAAGCGGGATTAAGATGGAAGTGACCGTTACATATTTTAAAATAAGACGACTCGTCCGTTGGGTGAATGGCGAATTCGTCACTTAATTCAACAACGGTACAGTCGCCATCAGATGTATAGTAGCGGGCGAGGCCCTCAAATATTTCGGAGCAGCCTTGAATTTCAATAACCGCTCGGTCTACCCCGTAAGAGATAAAGACGTGATATGTGTATGTGGTGTGGGCCACCTGCTGAAGTAATCCTTTTTTTTTTTAATACCGTGTCTATATTCGGGTTTCCTTCCCCTACCAATCAGGGGAAAATACGCACAAAAATAATGAATGAAAAACACATTTTATTCATTATCATAAAATATCTTTCCAATTTTTGCTAACACCTTAAAGCGAGAGCGGACGATGTCAACTCACATCAAACAGTAAGGTTGTATCTAGGTTACAACCGCGCTTTGTTTATCAAACGTATTGTTCGAGCTTTAAGATAGATATTAGAGTAATACCGGCAAGTTAGTTAGCACCTTTTAAGAGTGAAAGGGTTTGTTTATAGGAAGATTCGGGCTCGAAGGCGCCCTCAAGGAGGTCGCCGGTCCCGGGGAACAAAAAGATAACTGCAAAAACCAAATTTTTCAGGAAAAATAAAATAGATGTTTCGCTCAATTGTGACTTGTATATTGAACGTAAACGGTTGGTAGTTAGCTTTATGCAAAGTTAATTTTTCATTACGTTCAATATGTTACTGTGGCACACGAGAAATGTCTCAAAAGAAAGATATTTAAGAAATAGTAACTTAGTCAAAATATATCATTCACTATTACGCGTTAAGACGTATATCATTTTATTCGGTGTTTATCGGGGTCAAACGCTAATATTGTACCATTGGTGTACCATTTTATTCGACTACTTTTTAATGTGATTGCCGTGCAAGATAATAGTGCAATATCATTTTATTCCCGTAATTATTAAGATTATTTTTTTTACTAAGGGTTTTTAGGAGACTTTTATAATTAAACAATAATATGATATTCAACATTGCAATTATATTACGAACGATTCACATAGTAAAAACAGTCATTAATTTCTTAAAATCAAAGTTTTCCATTATAAAACGTGCAACAATACCACTAAAATTTAAGTATGTCTCAATCAAATAGCAATAAATGCCAGTTTCATAAAGTAACTAAAATCAAAAGTTATTTTTTCAGACTAATAACTTTAAGTTTGAAGCATAAAATCAAACCAAATAATCTACGCATTTGGTATTATTTTTCATCAGTCTAATATAATAATAATTATATTATAATTAGTTCTTTCATTGAGCACTAACCCGGGGGACTATTAAACATGAAATCAGGTAAATCAATTGCCATCATCTTCGTCTTGGTTTTCATTAATTGCAGAACTAGTATTAACGCCCAGGGAGTCATAAAAGCCATGGCAATGGGCTGGGATGTCTCCTGACTTGCAAAGACTGATAAGGTCGTCATGTAAAGGCTTACTTATAGGCAAGGGCTCTGTACATAGCACTTGCAGTTCAAAATCGTAGCCAGGATTTGAGTTGACTAAAGGAGCTGCGGTTTATCTTGTTCCCCGCTTGCTTCATGTTTTTGGACAGGTTCGGTTCGGTTTTTATTTTGGCCCCAGCAACCCTCGAAGTAAAATGATGTATTTTTGATACCTCTTTGTTTTTCATTAAGTAGGAATTGCCATATACTGCTACCGATTTCATTAGCTCCTCGTTTTGCAACCTGAGCATGCCATACATAGCAATAGCCTTTACTTCGAATGGAATCATAATGCCGGAATAAAGGATTGCCGATAAATGTTAGCGTAGGCAGACCCCGGAACTCAAAAGACACTGAAAGAAAAATACGACAAGCATCAGAGAAATAAGGAAGGTGTACGCCAAATTAAAAAAGAGGACAAGAAATTGGCAGATGCTCAGGTTGCAAAACGAGGAGCTAATGAAATCGGTAGCTGTATATGGCAATTCCTACTTAATGAAAAACAAAGAGGTATCAAAAATGTATCATTTTACTTCGACGGTTGCTGTGGCCAAAATAAAAACCGATTCATAGTTACAACGTTAAAGAAATGCTTCAAAAGGAGTTTTATAACATAAAAGCACTAATAAATAATAAGAAATGGGTCCAATATGAGGTAGGGCAAAAAGTATTATGGACACAGATAATGGAAGTGAGAGTCGCTTGCTCACAGCCCTCAATTTTACAGTATAAATATGATTTTGAGTCTGGATTCTGGATATTCTTAAATGAACATAGAATCTGTCCAAAAACATGAAGCAAGCGGGGAACAAGACAAACCGCAGCTCCTTTAGTCAACTCAAATCCTGCCTACGATTTTGAACTGCAAGTGCTATGTACAGAGCCCTTGCCTATAAGTAAGCCTTTACATAACGACCTTATCAGTCTTTGCAAGTCAGGAGACATCCCAGCCCATTGCCATGGCTTTTATGACTCCCTGGGCGTTAATACTAGTTCTGCAATTAATGAAAACCAAGAGGAAGATGATGACAATTGATTTACCTGATTTCATGTTTAATAGTCCCCCAGGTTAGTGCTCAATGAAAGAACTAATTATAATATAATTATTATTATATTAGACTGATGAAAAATAATAACAAATGCGTAGATTATTTGGTTTGATTTTATGCTTCAAACTTGAAAATAAATCTTTTGTTTTTAGTTACTTTATGAAACTGGCATGTATTGCTATTTTGATTTTTGATTAAGCTATAATGATTAAGACATAGGTACTTAAATTTTAGTGGTATTGTTGCACGTTTTATAATGGAAAACTTTGATTTTAAGCAATTAATGACTGTTTTTATTATGACTGTGAATCGTTCGTAATATAATTGCAATGTTGAATATCATATATTATTGTTTAATTATAAAAGTCTCATAAAAACCCTTAGTAAAAAAAATAATCTTATCTAATAATTACGGGAATAAAATGATATTGCACTTCAGTTATACTCCAATCACAGCAATAATTATATAATTTTTGAATTAATCAATCGAAATCGAACACTAAAATATATGACATGTCGATATTTAAGCCATTGTAATTTACATTCGACCCGTGCATGTGACAAAAGGATATGGCAATACTTTTTATCGTTCCTTTTCAAATGTGTAGTTTTGGTGAGCGCCATTGCACGAACAGTATCTAGCGGATTGCGACGAGAATACAAAGATAACTGCGCATATCATTACTTAGCGATCTAATTTTGACGAGAACATAATAATATGGATATTTGTCATGCGATGAGCTATAAATAAAAACATTCAAAACTATTGTATTCTTTTTTAATTTTGTCATTTACCGTACAAAAAATGCGAAAAAAATTGAGCTGGTGCAATGGCACCTACGGATTCCAAATATGACATAAAAATAAAACTAAGATAATGGCGGTTATCATTTTGTTCTCCGGGGCCGGCGAGGTATCAATCTACTTAAAAATGAACAAAGCTGGGAAAGGTACACGTTTTTATCTTGAGATGGGTCGAAAGGGGTCTAACTTATGTGAACCAGTATCCGGAATAGAATAGTAAGTGATACTTACTAAAATCCTTTTTTTCGTAGTTAGAATGTTTTTTATTGTTATTTTCTTAGCCGGTTGGTTTTTAAATCGTTTGTTTGGTTTGTTTTCTTTGTTAAACATCTACGAAACAGCCTGTGCACTGAGCTCACCTTGCTTAGAGCCAATTTCTCTTACTAAAATTAGGTTGACATTAAAATTATATTAATCCCTCTGATGAACAAAGCCTTAAACCGGCAAAATAAAAACTGATGCTACTTTTTTAAGGGAAGAACTGTTTAAAACCAAAACCAAATAAAATTTCTAATCGACACTGAAAATTAGAACACATAGAAAAATCCGAAAAGTAAAGCTATGGCCGGGAATCGAACCCGGATCCTCGTCATTCCGTGACGCGAGCTATACCCCTACACCACCCGTAGCAGGTGGGTAAGCCTTCAAATTTTTCTATCTGTTACTAATAGATGTCACGATTTTTTGTAGCTAAACGTCATCTGTTTGAATGATGTGTCTGTACGACACAATTACAAACTCCCGTGGAACATCTACTGCTCACCAGGGACGAGAGAAAGCGCTGTTTTTCAAATGATAGGTACTATCAAATGAATCAAGAAGTAAAAAATCCTGTGACATTTTATTGTACACTGGCGAAATAAATTTCTGACTTCTGAAGATAATTCAATAAGTTAAGTAATGCGACACAACGTTCGTTTCGACGTTCATTTCGCGTCGTTTCACTCACACTAATGGGCATTCATTTGAGTGTGAGAAGGACGGCATCAAATGAACTTCTAAAGTCGAAAGCCTGCATTCTTTAGACGGTTCATCTCCCACCGGTACCCCGCGCTACTTTCCCAGCGCATCGGCACTTAAAACCAAAAACACAAACCATATCATAATTACTTGGCAAAATCTATACATTTAAAAATCAATTGCCTCATTACCTATTCACCGTTATTGCTAAGCTGTTTACTCACGGCTCGGATACCAGCTCTCATAATTCATGGATGCCTCAAAGGAGGTAAAGATGTCTATTGAAGCCATTCATAGGGCGATTCCACGTAATAGCTTAAGACGACCCTCAAAGGGATTATTATGATGTACATACCCTCACGATTGATAGCATGTGGAAGGTGGTTTGAGGTAATGAAAAAGGTTCTGAAAAGATATGCGTGAGGGTACGATGCGTTTGGATGGAGGACAGACGTGGATAGCCAATCGTGTTAATAAAAAATTAAGATATCGACGAGGAAGAACCAAGATCTATCTTACAAATTTTAAGTGTTGTAGTTTGAATTCTATTGAGAGAACCAATAGCTCCTATCTTACATTAATCCGAAATTACAAGATAGGAGATCTTGGTTCTTCCCCGACGATATATAATTATGAATTCTCGAGATAAATCTCGAAGCGTACGATGTGAGGGCTGTATGATAATGTAGCGAAAGTGAAACTGAACTGCTTCTTTACTGATATGTAACAACTAACACTATGACAAGACTTCAAAAACAAAACGATTAGAAAAAGTATAAAAAAGTATCAAAACTAAGGAGTTCGCGACAAACCTACTCTATGCTGGTCTTGAAGCAAAAAATATAGAATTGTGCCAGTTGCTTTTCCCGCGCAGACAGTAAAAAGTCCATCTAGCGAACGGGCAAAATCTTAGGAATCATGTTATAGGCGATGCGACTAGTAACCCATCACTATTTTGATTCCCTTTTCCAACTACACGCCCACAATCATGCTAAACGTGGCCTTTGGTCTTGTTAGCTTAGGCTCTGTCTACTCCGTAAGGATATAGACGTTATTGTGTAGGTATCATCATCAAGACATTATACTCGTACTGTTGATCAAAGCCTCTCCCTTAGAACGCCACAAGAACCACCTTCCACCTGCATCCATCATTCAAACAGATGACGCTTGTACAGACACATCATCCAAACAGATGACGCTTGGCAACCAATTCGCATAGTAACAAGGTCACGTGACAGCTAGTAACAGATAGAAAAAATCGAAGGCTTACCCACCTGCTGTGGGTGGTGTAGGGGTATAGCACGCGTCACGGAATGACGAGGATCCGGGTTGGATTCCCGGCCATAGCTTTACTTTTCGGATTTTTCTGTGTTCTAATGTTCAGTGTCGCTTAGAAATTTAAAACTAAGTGTTATAGCCAAAAATTGGAACGAGTGCTCTTCATGCTACATAAATGATGACCGCAAATTGGATTTTTAGGAAATTCCAATTTTTTGTAAACTCCCATGGGAAATCAGCAAAATCCCGCCATTCCAACTGCCACCGGTCGCACGAACGGACCCGCGAATAAAAGCTAATGTTAAACACAGATACATATCCTTCTACTCTATTTAGAGCAGACAAATGAGGAAGCGGGTCACCTAATGGTAAGTTACAGGGGTTTTGCCAGCCTAGAGGATTAAGAATAGGTCCTCCCACCGGAACACCACAGCGCAAGCACTGCTGCTGAGCGGCAGGATTAGCAAGAAGGACGGCAATGTTCCGAAAGGACTTTGCATGAGGTCTTACGACCCGCAAAATAAAATCAAGGTCTCTCCCAAAAGGCTCCCTCTAAAAAGACATCCACGTAAAGCGGCAAGAAATTGCGATGTCACCCAAAAGAGGTCAAACTCATTACGCCCCTCAAATTCGTAAAAAACCGACTTAGCCATCAACCCAATCGGAGGCGACGTATCATCTTCCAATAATCACAGCTTAGATTGACAGCGAAGTCACTGTCTAACCCTTTTTAATAATAAATGGGTGTTTAAAAATATTTATTTACACATAAATCACGTCTTTATCCCTTAAACCCGTAAACAGAGCCTAAGGTAACAAGACCTAATTGTTGGCGTATAGGTGGAAAGGAGATTCAAAATAGTGATGGGTTGCTAGCCGCGCCTATAGCGTGATTTCTAATATTTTTGCGCATTCCCTCGATGGGCTTGTACCATCTGCGCGGGAAATTCCAAATTTAACCGTTTTGCTGGAAGATGACTCAGAATGTTACGTAGCTTTGTTCAGTTTGACATAAATTTGACTTACACACAAAAACGCTGACACTTAAATGAATGCCTCGTGAAAACAGAAGTTTTGTACCTGAAACAAAACAATACCATTTTATTAATATTATAAACTGTATAACTAAGTAAGTTTCCACGTTTTCCAGCGGTGGGCCGTGGGTCACTTTATTGGAGACCCGATATTTTAAGCACCTACTACTTGTACATTGGTTTATTTTGTAGTAAACTGCGGTGTAATGTAGGCTGGTGACTGTCGGTGTTGTCGTAAATGACTGCCATAACGAACTCCGACAGGTCACTCAGACCCGATATTTTGAACACCTACTACTCATCGGTTTTTTGTACTTAGCTGTGTCATAATCCAGTAGTAGTCAGCAATTGACGACGCTATTGCAAATTACCGCCATTACGAACTCCGCTGGGTCACTCCGTTGAAGACTAGATAGTTTAAACACCTACATAGCGCTTATTTTGTATTAAGCTGCGGTAAAATCCAGCAGTAGGCAGCCATTGACGGCGCTATCGCAAATGACCGCCATTACGAACTCCGCTGGGTCACTCCATCGGAAACCCGATAGTTTAAACACCTACTTAGCGCTTACTCTGTAGTAAGCTGCGGTATAATCCAACGGTAGGCAGCCATTGACGGCGCTATCGCAAATGACCGCTATTACGAACTCCGCTGGGTCACTCCGTTGAAGACCCGATAGTTTAAACACCTACATAGCGCTTACTTTGTAGTAAGCTGCGGTATAATCCAGCGGCGGCTGTGACTGTCGATGCTATCGCAAACGATCATCATTACGCTCTCCGCTGACCCGATAGTTTGAACACCTACTATGGTTCAGTCTTTATAATATTAGACAGATTTTGTGACATCCGCTAAGGCCTGTAAGGCTCAATATGTAAAATATTAATACGAAGTAATACCTTCTAATGGAAAGTGGAAGGGGTTTGAACAAAGCCTCGCCGCGTGCACACACTTGAGTTGAGGCATAAATTAAACCCAATGAGGAAGGAACAAACTATCTTTAGTCGTTGAAGTCTCCTTTTGCCGTTCGCAGCTGTTTTTCTTTATCTCTGAGACTAGAGCATTATAAAGCAAACAGGCCGACAAGGGCTCTTCTACATGTCTTTTTTACTATTAGCGCACTTGGAAAGTCCATCATTACCAAGAAGAATGCGCCGCGAGACGTTTGGCAGAAAGTCATTTTTGCAGAATATAATAAACTAGCTTCTGCCCGCGACTTCTTCAGCGTAGAATTATACATGAAAACCTTTCTCTTGAATCGTTCTATCTATTAAAAAAAACCGCATCAAAATCCGTTGTGTAGTTTTGAAGATATAAGCATAAATAGGGGCATAGGGACATAGGAACAGAGAAAGCGACTTTGTTTTATACTATGTAGTGATAGTGATTCACAACAATACTTAAATTCTGCCTAACTTATAATACCTACATTTGTATAAGGGGTGTATTAAGGTCTCCAAGTTAAGTAGGTACCTTGAATTATATTAGTCTATAGTAGAGATGTATAGTGACTCTACTGGTAAGGGATAAAGACGTGATTTATTCTATGTAAGTATGCTATTATTAAGGATAATTTTTAATACTTTAAGTCGCCTATTTCGCGCCGGCTTCATACGGCCGAAGTATGGAAAACTTTATCGACCACAAAAAAATTTCAAACTGTCGAAATTTCCAGAAAATTTTCTAAAACAGTCAAGATTCGATTAGATTAGATTATTTATTCAGTCAATATAAAATTACATCATAAATTGTACAATGTCAAGTTACGAGAACTCATATTGAAATCGTCAAAAAATTACACGTATAAATTAAAAAATAAAAATAGAAAATTTAATTTTATGTCAGAAAATTTTGGAATTGTGTAAAATAATAAAGAAGCAACAAATCATTACATTTACATAGGTTCTCCACTCAGGATCGTCATAGCTATATGGATGTCACCAAACAAGGATCATCCAATTAAAATACATAAAATAATTAAAATAATAATGTTCAGTAAAATAAAAAAATAATAATATCAAGAGTACAATTCAAGTGTACAGCTACTTACATTTTATTGACGTGACAACGTCTTATAAATTGGTTTGCCGGGTGACACTTCAAGAAACTGCGTTACGCTCCGCTCACGTTATGCGCTCACAATGAGAGCGAGTGAGAGGCATGGTTAGCCCGCCTAAGAGCGAGAGAGACAGACATAAAAAGTGAAAGGCACGCGTCCCTTCCACTCGAGCACAGTTAGCCCGCCTAAGAGCGAGAGAGACAGAGCGAGAGAGAGAGAGTGAGAGAGATAAGCATACACACCGGTTCATGTCTTGCGCTTCTTCCTACTATACGAATGAATATTCACATTAAAATTATTTTACCACTCAAAGTCGTTGTCACGTAAAACTTTCGCCCGTATACCGACTTTACAGGCAACCGGTTTTTTATTTTAATATCACAATCGAACCGTGCTACGCACGACCCGGCAGTTTAGTGCGGCCGGCCGAGGGAAAAAATAGAAACGTCATCGTTTAGGCAACTATCTGTGGCGGATTTACGCGCCATTTCCCGGGTCCGGGGAAGTGGGAATCCGCGGGAGAGCGGGGAGCTGGGAAGTGGGAATACGGGAACGGGGAGCGGGGTAATGGATTGTAGTGCGTTAACGTGTCGTATCGGTGGGAATTAACAGGGTAATGTGACTTTGAAGGTAAGTTAGCAAAGTTTGAGGTTAGGTATTTGGATTATTAAGGTCTTAGTAGGTAGTGTGTATAACTTGTATACTGAAAATGAAAATGAAACTGAAAATGAAAATGAAAATGTATTTATTTAACATTCAGGAGTACATCGCACCCTTCGTGGAAGAAAGACGTAACTCCTGTAGAACCTTAATAGGACTTACGACTTTCTTCCACGAAGGGTGCGACATAATGAGAAGGTTAGGGACCTCCTAGTAGGTATGCAAGATACCTGTAACAGAAGACCCCACTTCTCCAATAAAATGCAGCAAGGTAATCAGACAATATTTTCTAAGATATATGCAATTTCTAATTTCAATTTACTTTAATTTTATAAAGCATGATCAGAACTAATTAAATTAAATACTGGGTCTTAAAATGAATAGCTTCTAGTATTCTTCCATGCTGGTCTGGGAGTAAAGAAAAAACGTAGAATTTACCAGTTGCTTCTCTTCCCGCGCTGATGGTAAAAGCCCATCGAGGGAATGGGCGAAAGTCTTAGGAATCATGTTATAAGCGATGCGGCTAGCAACCCACTATTTTGATTTCCCTTTCCAGCTATACGGCCTTGATCATGCTAAACGTGGCCTTAAGTCACCTTAGGCTCTGTCTACCACGTAAGGGATAAAGACGTGATATATGTATGTATGTATGTTGTTGTTGAAATCAGTGCCTTTTCATTCGGGCTCTTAAACAGGATACAGTTGTTTTAGAATTATATGTAGACTAGCTTCTGCCCGCGACTTCGTCTGCGTAGAATTATACATAAAAACCTTTCGCTTGAATCACTCTATCTATTAAAAAAAACCGCATCAAAATCCGTTGTGTAGTTTTGAAGATATAAGCATACATAGGGACATAGGGACAGAGAAAGCGACTTTGTTTTATACTATGTAGGTAGTGATGATATGTATTCCGTACAAATTCGCCAACAAAGATACATCGTCTGTGAAAATGTTGACTGTCCATCACGCTTATTAAGACACAGCCCGGTGACAGACAGAAAGACGATGGAGTATTTATTGGAAATGTTATTATTTAATTTATTGAAAATTGTTATTGTTTATTGTTTAATTTAACGCATTTAATGCATTAGTCGTATGTATGTAATGGCATGTAGTTTTTTGTCAATAAACAAATAAATGAGGAAAGCAGCGTTGTACGGCCAGAAAAATAAAGATGTCCCATTGGTCCACATTCACCTTTGGCAGCGCAAAACCTAACTCCAATCCTTAGCGCATTAGTATTCAGTGACCCTACACCCTGTCGATCATGATCAGCGTTACAGTCTAGAATTTTCCAAGCGCCATCCCGTTTTATTTTCCCGAAGTTACGGGAAATGTAATTTTCCCCGCTGGCACTCGTAGCGCGTTGTCAAGTGTACGTTTTGTTGTGCCGCGTTCGACTTTCAATTGTTTTGCCGCTCCAGTGAGCGTGTTTTGTTTTTAAAGTTGTAATAACGGTACGTGCTCTAGGCTTATTGTCTGACTCGCTCGCAATCGCGATCGTGTTCATTTTGACAGTTCTTGTATGAATGTGACAGCTAGCTGATTCCGATGCCAATTGTCAGCCCATACATGAACTGTCAAAATGTACACGATCGCGATTGCGAGCGAGTAAGGTAAGCATTTTCTGTCGAATATAACATTGAAATGATCTCGTGCTTGTTAAAAACTGCACTAACATACCGTGAGCTCTTAGAATGCTAATCTGGCTCCCTCACTGGGCTGATTCAAGTGTCGAACCCATAAGAGAATTGACAGAACCACCAGGCCACTGTTTCACCAAAGCGACGATTGTCGTTGACAAGTGACAATTCTATTTGAGAGAGAGAGAGAAACATTTATTTACACACATTCGATACACGTAGATATAAAACAAGGAGAAATACAATATACTAAGGAATAGTACCGATATGGTTTAAAATGGACCCCACTCAGCATAATGTTGCGGCAAGCCGCAACGCTGTTTTTCAGTGGGACCCTTTGTGTTTACAAAACTCTAAAATCTACGCCATATTGACAACGGATCGCAATTCGAATATTTAAATTCTATACATTTATACAAGGGATGCATAAGGTCCCCGAGGCATAAACTATAGTAGCCTATAGTAGATATGTATAAAGTCTCTACTAGTCAAAGTAAAACAAAGTAGTTGGAAAAAAAAGAAGAGAAAAAAATACAATTAAAAACAGTACTGTATAAAACGCAGACTCGCGGCAGTCAGTGTCTGTCGTTGTTGCTGACTTTAATAATTAGACTAAGACATATTTTTTAGTGAAAACTGTACTCTTGTAATTAATACACATGCATAATATATAGTTCATGTTTGTATTCCTATAGGACCGCATTACATAGGAAACATTGCGCTGTTGTGTCTAAAAATTGTAAACAAGCTACCAAAATACATACAGGAGCTACCCCTAAATATATTTAAAAATAGGTTAATGCAGATGCTGATAGAAAAAATCTACTATAGTGCAAATGATTTCCTCTTGCAAGATAACTTTGTATAATGTAAGCAACCCAAAAATTAATAAATTTGCATGCTAGTATGATAAAATTGTACAAATAGCAGAATAAGCAACCTATTGCCTCTGTGCCACCGAATGACATTGTTATATCTACTTATTCTTTACAAATAAATATATTCTCACGTCCCTTACGGGGTAAACAGAGCCTAAAATAACAAGGCCACGTTTAGTTACTGTGGGTGTATAGGTGGAAAGGGGAATCAAGATAGTCATGGGTTGCTAGCATCGCCTATAACATGATTCCTAATTTCGCCTGCTCCCTCGATGGGCTTCTATCGCGCGGGAAGACAAGCAGCTGGTACATTCTATGTTTTTTCTTTGCTCCCAGACCAGCATGGATGCTTCATGTACTTAATTAGGTTGTAAGAGACAGTTAATTATCACGAAATACGCCTAGATATACCGATCTTAATTAATTTCTTGCCTCAAACGGCTGGAGTTCTCGAAACATGCTTTGTTATAAGTCTAGCTTATTGTTTATTCAAATAAATTTGGAGCAGGTTAGTGGGACGTTTAATTATACTAGTTTGAAATGCGTTGTTAAATATTAAAGGAAATTAGGTAGTCACTAATTAGAACCTTACCCTCGTCAAGAATGTTTTAAGTCTTCAAACTTGTGAGTTTCACGAATTGTATTTTGTACACATTAATGATCAAGTTTTTAAAGTTACAGTTTTTTTTAAGTATCCTACTAATATTATAAATGTGAAAGTTTGTGAGTATGTTTGGATGTTTGTTACTCTTTCACGCCAAAACGGCTGGGTAGATCTGGATGAAATTTGGAACATAGATAGATTATGGTCTGGAATAGCACATAGGCTACTTTTTATCCCGGAAAATTGCGTAATTCCTGCGGGATAGCGATAAACGAATTCTATGCAGACGAAGTTGCGGGCAACAGCTAGTAAGTTTATACTATCAAATGAATCAAGAATTTTTACTTCTTTATTTTTTGTTTACTTTGGTTTTACCGTTAGTAATTAAATTTATAAACGACACTGAAAATTAGAACACTGAAAAATCCGAAAAGTAGAGCTACGGCCGGGAATAGAACCCGGATCCTCGTCATTCCGTGACGTGCTATACCCCTACACCACCCATCTGCAGGTCTGATATCGGTCCTTTTGGTAAGTAATAGGCTCGTTTTAAAGATTATGTCCCTCAAATGGAAATTGTGGAACGCAACTTCGTTGTCCATCTGTCAGTCTGACTCGTCAATCTGCGTACTTCTATGTCTTCTGAATTATTTTTACAGGAAGAAAAACGGTACTTACCGAATTTTAACGGATGCGCAGATGGTAGAAGCCCATCGAGGGAATGGGCGAGTCTTAGGAATCATGACGCTATAGGCGATGCGGCTAGCAACCCATCACTATTGTGCTTTCCCTATCCAGCTATTAGGTACGCCCTTAATCATGCTAAACGTGGCCTTAAGGTTTTGTTACCTTAGGCTCTGTCTACCCCGTAAGGGATAAAGACGTGATATATGTATGTATGTAATATTTTTTTAAATCTTGTTTCCGGGGCACGGTAGTGATCCCGCCAAGTCGAGCAAAAGAAAGACTCGACATCCTTTTCTCGGTTGCCACTCAGGCCGTTTTCAACCTCCTGTAGTTTTGTGCTGGCTAAAGCTAGAACCCTGAATCGTCGCGTCTCCGTCCTCTAGTACAACTGGATTTTTCCGTTCGCAGAAATTTGTCTTTACTTTTTATTTGGCCTGTACATAGCTTAAGGAGTCCCGTTTTATATGGGATAGACAATCTTTCCCGGGAAGAATGGGACAATATACGTTTATTTATCTCCAGATTCTTGGGGAATCCGTTTTGAGTTATAGTGCAATTCATAGAATGTGTTTGTTTTCTTGGAACCGGATTGAAGAGGTTGCTTGCGTCTATAGCTTACGATAAAATAGAAAAAAATATAAAGCTGTTCAAATATAGAAAAAACAATACTAACTACTAAGCTTTTAACATAAAGTTTGTATTTACATCATTGAAGCCGCCACTCATAGATACCTACAGCAACATAAGGAGTGCCGAATCGCACATTTTCATGAAATTTATAGGGAAAAAAACAGTTTATTGATACGTACAAAATACGTACGAAAACAAACCTCATTATTTTATAATCTTTTTTTTATTTATTTAAAAAACGACATATTCAGACAAGTACAACATTTCCTACATTAAAAGGCATCCATTTGGATTTCCATCCAGCCAGTAACTTTTCAACTCGACATTCCCGCGCTCAAAAAGAACATTCTAATTTCAAACGCAATCAAATCTTCAAAATCGTAAATCTCCAAACGAATCAACGCGCACCATTCAGAGGCGTATTTCACTCGAATTACACACACATGTTGCTCGGGCGTCGAGCACGTGACGTGAAATTAAGACGCGTCACATTTATTGTCGGGAAAACGCCTCAGTGTCTGCATTACGCGCGGAGTTTGGTTAACGGCGCAAATACAAATTAAGGTTTAGATTTATCGTGTCAGCTGATGGTGTTTTGTTTTGTTTGAACGTTTTTCCGAATGATGGTAGAGGAACGAGGAGGATAAGTACATTGAGGAATCAAGCTAAAGCAAGTCCTCTTCTCTACAATTATTATGTTCAGAAACGATGTAAAGAGCCTATTTATTAAGCATAACCTGTATCCGTGACTGCGTCTTAATGTTCTCATTACAGTATCAATATCGATACTTTAAGTCACATTTAAATTTCGAACAAGTTTTTAAAAACAAAAAACACATTTGGTTGAAATAATGTAACTAGACGATTTGTAATTTCATTCCCTACGAAATTCTTGTTCCATACATTTTTTTAATGTCGAATATTACAGTCGATTCGAGAATCGAAGTCGACTTAGTGTTGATTGTCTTCGATTTTAAGAAAAAAATAGGGAAGTTTAGGAGAGCAGAAAAAATATTAACAACGGAATTTTGCTGTGAAATCTTAGAAACTTATGATTTTCACGTAGATAAAATCATTTATGCGGCCTTATATAATTAGGCATTAAAACAGTCGTCTGATCTTTAAGAAGCTCACCTTTGGTTCGTTTCACCAGTTACATAAGTAACTATTACTCACTGGTGTTGTAACGGGTTTGACCATAGGTCATATTATTATACGCATTCAAAGAGTTAATCCCGTATTTGGCACCTCCTGTTGGTTAAATGCTCTACGAAGGATTCTCCGGCATTCTTGCCATTTAACACATCTGTTCCGGCAAAAACGGCCTGCGGCAAACTTGTATGTAGCGCATTAACGGTAAGCCTTCCTTGCATAAGGTTCCAGTTGGAGTCAACTCGCTGGAAGTTAGAACCTTGCGTTATTGAGGGGAGTGCGAAGGAATTGGCGCACGTTTTTGGCGGAACTTGGGAGTTGTTCGGAGTTAGTCGCAATTTGAGACACGACACGAATTGACGGGTTAGTTTTGCTATAGTAATCTTCGTCTAAAGTCGCTTATTCACTAGAGACAGCCTCGGGTCGAGCGGCTACCTCGCTCCGAGGCCGCGCAAGTGTAGACCCTGCCTCAACGCAGCTTCAACGTCTTAGGCTGCGTGTCCACTTGCGCGACCTCGGAGCGAGGCAGCCGCTCGAACCGAGGCTGCCTCTAGTAGATAAGCACCTTATGTTAGGAATAAGAAAGTTTTTTTGTTTCAGGTGCAACTTTGCAAGTTAGAGATCTTCGAGAAATGAGCCTTCTTTTTCCTCAGCGCACACCCTGTGGTATCTTTTAGGTTGTTATATCTAAGTGACCACCTGTTCAATCTTACTCTCTATAATAAAAATCATTATGGATTTAAACCACGAAAAACAAGTTTGTATCCTAAACATACCTAGCAATGAACCAAGAAGTTACCAAATTTTTCAGAAGGATTGTTCTCAGTAACCTATACATAATAATAAATCAGTAGAAAGTTCGTGTCTGTACATTGAATAAATTCATCAAAAATAGAGTGCTAACGATTAGGGAAGAGTAATAAAACACAAAAATTAGATTTTATAATTTTTCACTGTCTGTATGTATGTATGGATGTGTTCTTTTACCTATGTCTGTGTTCGCTAATCTCCGAAACTGTTGGACCGGTTTAAATGAAATTTTGCGTGGTGGTACCTTATATCCCTGGTCAATATTTTAGATACCTTTAATCCCGGAAAATTAAAGAGTTCCCTTGGGAAAACGATAAACATGTCAAAAGGTCGCAGCTGCCTAATGTAAGTTTAACTCTAAGCGGAGGAATAAATTTAATATAATATTAAATTATTAATGGCAACTTCTTTAGTGTCCGCAGGATATCGTTATTACTTATAAGAATAAGAACAAGTATAATGGAAACCAAAAGAATAGTCATGTGAAAAAGAAAGATCCCGTAGGAGATGCGCGCCAGGAAAAGAAAGAAAGAAAGAAAGAAGACATTTATTCCTTTTTGCAAGACACACAAATATAAGATAATATACACAACTTCACAACTTCACACTTTCACACTTTCACTTTTCACTCTTTTCACTTTTTTCTTTTTTTCTTTTCTATTTTCTTTTTTTTTTCACTTTTTTCTTTTTTTCTTTTCTCTTCTTTTTTTTTCACTTTTTTTGCTACTTGGAACTTTCACAGCCATAGCAAAAGGAACCAGTTGAGCAGACTGTGACAACTTAATCTTCTCTCCTCTGAAGACATGCATGTATGTATCGTTATAACTTGTTTCGACTAGTTATTATATACGACCAGGAAGTATAGCCGCCTACTGTCTTGACACTATCAATAACCACCAACATTTCAACGCCAATATTAGCAATAAGGCAGATGGCTCGAAATGAAATTCCCGCGAGCAATAACTGCCTTGCTAGTGCGGTCAGTGTGGAATATTGCTTTACCCCATATTGCCCATATTGGTTGGGTTACGATGCACCTCGGCTCTGTCACAAGAAGGTTATCTCTGAAGAGACAGGACGTAATAGCCGTTATGTTCATATTGATGAAATCACAATTAGCGATTTTGATACATGTTTGGGTTATTTAAAACCACAAAGTTCCCCTGGACCAGACAATTTCCCTGCGTTCATCTTAAAGGGCTGTAGAGAATGGCTGAGTTGCCCCTTGCTTCACATTTTTAACTTGGCTCTTTCTACCGGCGTATATCCTGACCGTTGGAAGACCACGCGTGTGAGGCCGATTCCAAAGTCTCACAATGCAGCGAGTGTTGAAGACCACCGTCCTATAGCCATTCTCTCTTCGGTTGCCAAGCTATTCGAAACAATCTTGAATAGGCTTATTTCGGCCCAAATCAAACCCTACCTCAGCGAAGCTCAGCATGGTTTTAGGTCGAGGCGTTCGGTTGAAACCAACCTGCTGACCCTGGTTGACTCCGTTTCTGAGCACTTAGATAGGGGCATTCAGGTTGACGTGTTGTATTTTGACTTCAAGAAAGCCTTTGACCGAGTGGACAATGATGTCCTGCTTAAGAAGTTGTGTGATATCGGCTTCTCACCCTTGCTTCTTAAATTTTTCGCCAGTTACCTACGCGATCGGCAGCAATTTGTGCAACACGGCTGCTTTGTCTCGGAGACTTATCACACCAGATCTGGGGTCAGCCAGGGTTCTATATTGGGCCCGTTACTTTTTGGAGTCATGGTAAACGACTTAGCCGAGGTTCCTAGGTGCGCTAAATGCCTGCTGTATGCCGACGATCTCAAACTTGTCTATGGTGTTCAGCAGGAGTCCGACTGTGCGGCGCTGCAGGAGGACATTGACCGGGTGCTTCAATGGAGTGTTGACAACAAACTTCTCTTCAACACAACAAAATGCTTCGTCATGACTTTTAGCCGTGCTCAGAGTCCCTTTTTTGCCACGTATGTCCTTGGTGCCGAGCCTATAGAGCGCGTGGACTCGGTTAGGGATTTGGGTGTAATTTTTGATCCGCGCCTCAACTTTCATGTACATATGAAGTCACTCGCTGCCAATTGCTACCAGAGGCTGGGTTTTGTGGTACGTAACGCGCGTGATTTTTCTGATCCTGGAGTTATTAAACTGTTATATACTGCTCTGGTAAGGAGTAAGCTGGAAGCGGCGTCCGTGGTCTGGAGCCCGCACGAGTCTACTTACGCCTTACTTCTAGAGAAGATTCAAAAAGCGTTTCTCAGGTTTTTATACAAAAAAATCTGCGGCTACTATCCGTTCTTGTACCCTACTAAATTCCTGCTTGGTGCACTGGGTTTTAACTCTCTCGAGGTAAGGCGTAACAACGCGCTCTTGATTATGGCTTGTGGTGTCCTCCGCGGGGAATCCGACTGTGTCGACCTGGGGGCGCAACTAATCCGCCTGAACGCTCCCCTCCCGTCTAAATTCAATTTAAGGCCACGTCACCGTCATCTCCTGGCGGTGCCTCCTGCCCGCACCGTGGCTCGCAAGCAGTCGCCGCTGGTTCGCGCGCTGCACCATATTAGTGCGCTCCTCGCATCAGCACCAGAGTGTGACTTGTTTGCCGATGACTGGAGAAGTGTGTGCGTTGAATGTCTGCGTTTCTGTGAGGCGATGGATGTACGTGTGTCGTCATGCATTTAATTAATTAAGTAATTAATTAGTTATTATTGTAATTTTTTTTTTTTTTTTTATGTGTTTTAGTTTTATCTTTCTTTTCTTGTCTCTCTTACTCAATGCCTTAGTACCTCACTGTTATATTGTGTAAGATATTTTATAAATAAATAAATAAATGGCACTGTTTACAGCATCTATGGTGTGGAGGGGGGGTCATCCATGACTTGTAAGCACTAATCACTTATGACTTACTAGCTTCTGCCCCCGATTGACATGTTTATCGCTATGCTGTAGGAACTATGCAATTTTACGTTTTTTACGTTTTACGGTTCAGTTTAACATTGATCTGACAGCGATCGAGAATTGATCCGCATTAAGATGCCCATGGTAAGGCATTTACATTGTCGGTTCATAAACGCGTTAAAATCTACACGTGAATGCAGTGTGCCTCCGAGATTGCCCGTAGCAAGCTGTGGCTATGAATCAAGTCGCCGCCATCCCCATGCAGGCTATGAATGACCGCTATCATGCATCTCTGTGCACTTGAATTACAGGTGCAAATATGAGTCAGTGCAGTGCAAACTGTGAATTTAACTTGATTTTTAACGGCTGCTACAGTTCTTTTTTTAGCCCTGACGCAAAGGATGCGTAAAAGAAGTCGACGGTGCGTATACGCAACAAAATTTATGAAAAAACGGTGAGAGAACGTGATGGCTACGATACGTCACTGCGTGTACGCGGCGGTGTGGTTGCCCCTTTATAAGTTTGACGACTTTGTCTGTGTGTCTGTGTATCTGTCTACAGAATCGTGGCTCTCAAATGGATGGAGCGTTTTTTTGTCATTTGAGAGCCAGTTTTACGGTGGTTCTTGGCTATGTTTGGTAAAAATCGGTCCAGTAGTTTGAAGAGTATCAGCTTTATTTCAAAGTGTAAGTGGTTTTTGGCATCATCTCCAGCTTTAGATCTTGTTGCCTTAGCCTCAGTCTACTCAAGTATTTACTCCTTCAAGCGCAAGCTGAAGGTACACTTATTGACGCTCCAAAAATCCTTACAATAGTCCTCCAGTACTTTGCACTTTGATATGCCAGCCTGTTGTTGACAATTTAGTTTTCCCTCATTTTTATTTTTTGTTTACTGTAAGCTATTTGATTAATTTATGTATCTTTTTAGTTACATATTAATAGGGTTCTATCTATTTATTACCGTGTTTACGTAAAAGTTTATGGATTATGTAGTATATTTTATCTGTGTATCGTTTCGTGAGTCACAGACGGTTCTGGCTGAAAATCAGTGCTGCAGGTGTCTAACACCTCAGCGTAATGCTGAGCTAGCGACCGTTTCACTTTTGCGAAGATACACAACGCTGGTGATGACTGTATTTTTCATGTCTGTGTTTTTTTAGTTTTTTTTTCTATAAAATTGTGTATATTCTCTTATATTTGTGTGTCTTGCAAAAAGGAATAAATGTCTTCTTTCTTTCTTTCTTTCTACTCCGTAAGGGATAAACACGTGATTTGTGTATGGATGTATGTACCCGTATTTACCTTTTGGCAACGGAACCCTAAAAATATTCTTTTAACACTGTCTCAAAACGTAAACGTGTAAGTCTAAAACGTAACGCGCCCTAACCGCGAGTAATTACTCCAGTCGGGGGTTACAAGGGAATTATTCTGTTCGAGCTTCGCAACTTGGCTTATGTTTTATTCATGCCGCGGCTTGCCTGATGACTAGAAGACAGTAAAGTCATAACGGAATTACAAATTATCGCGTGATTATCGACTAAATTGCGGAATATTGTCGTAAGACTATTATAATACTGAATTGAGACCGATTCCTCTTTCCGCCTATACGCCCACAATCATGCTAAACATGGCCTTTAAGTCTTGTTACCTACAGTACCGACTCTGCTTAGTTTGGGACTATTAATTAGTGGAAATTATCCCACATTATTTATTACCTGTGCCCACGATTTCGTCTGCGAAGAAGTCGTTTATCGCTATCCCGGGGAAACTACGCAATTTTCCGGGATAAAAAGTAACATACATACATACATAGATATATCCACGTATTTATTCCTTACGGGGTAAACATAGCTTAAGGTAACAAAACCTTAAGACCACGGTTAGCATAATTAAGGGCGTATAGGTTGAAAGGGAAATCAAAATAGTGACGGGTTGCTAGCCGCATCGCCTATGACATGATTCCTAAGCCTGTGCCTATTCCCTCGATGGGCTTTTACCATCTGCGCGGGAAGAGAAGCAACTATATTTTTTCTTTACTACCAGACCAGCATGGAAGAAAAAAAATTGCCTAAAATAGGATAAAAAGTAGCCTATAATGTTATTCCACACTAATCTATATCTCCAAATTTCATTCAAATATGTTGAGCTGTTCAGGCGTGAAAGAGTAACACACATCCATACATCCTCACAAGCTTCTGAAATAATAATAATAGTTGGATTATTTTACTCTTTATGACCCCCTCCTTCTCCTCCCCTTTAACATAATGAAATCATCTACTTTCCAAAGTCAATATATTGGGCATGTCGAAACATGTTCCCATAATAGAATTAATACCCGAATTGCCTATCAAGTTCCTTACACGTGATTAGGCGTCGGCCACACTTGAGTAAAGGTCACGAGGGCAGCATTAGGATAACGCGGCTTTAGGTCACGATTGCACCGAGTGAAATGAGAAGGCTCAGAACTCGTCGGAGTCCATAACATGCCATCTCTCTCGCTCTTGAATAAACGGCTATTACCTCGAGTGACAGAAAATCAGGTCGTACCAGGCAAAGGTTTCTAAAAGTATACATAATGATGCATAGCACTACATGGCTGGGAAACGTTGACAATAACGCAACGGGATAGAGAACGTCTGAAAGCGTTTGAAATGTGGTGCTTGCGGCGGATGGAGAGGATTAGCTGGACCCAGAATGTGACGAATGGAGAAGTGCTTGACCGAGCGAATGAAAAGCGGTGCCTGTTGAAGTTCATCGAGAACAGAATAGAAAAGATGTTGGGACACCTGATACGACACGACGAATACATTTCGATCCATAATTGAAGGAATGGTTGGAAGGAAGCGGCCAAGAAAGGCCAAGTAGAACATTTATGGACCAGGTAAAAGAGAGGGTAGAAGACGTGTCGTATCAGGAAGTCAACGAAAGGGCTGAGGATACTTAGAATCGATAACAGAACACGTTCCAACAACAGTTTTTAAACAAAACCAACCAAACCAGCAAGACCAAATAGGAGACGTTTTGGAAAAAGGTCAGGTCAGGAGTACCCGAATCCGGCGAGCATGACTGTATGAAGAGATTGATGAATGTGGATGAAGCGAAATATGTCAGGATCGTAGCAAGTGGAACAAAGTAGTCTCTGCCTACCCTGTGGGTAAGAGGCGCGATGGTATGTATGTATGTCTGTATATTTGCGAGCGCTCCACGTGAATGGATTTTAATGCAAACTTTACTAATCTGTTGAGAAATTGTTCTACCACGGTATAAGCTACTTTCTATCCCGGAAAATTGCATAGTTCCCGCGGGATAGCGACAAACATGTCAATTGCTAATTATACGCGAACGAAGTCGCGGGCAGAAGCTAGTTGGTTGCTGTCTTAAACTAAATCTAGAATAATCTAGTCGTTGCCTGTTACTTTGTTTAGTTTACGACTGACTCAATGGGCACTATCGTTGCTTTGCTCACCAGTTGGCACCACTGTTGACTAAGGTCCAGAGGTATAGCTGTCAAAGGCGACTTTATAAGATCGCCGCCGAAACAAAGTTTTAAACCTTGAATCTCATTGAGTTTATTAATTATAAAAGCTATGCCGCAATGTTGTGCAGTTCCGTTTTGTTCGGAAAAAGAAACCGTTTTCAAAGCGTTCACTCACTGTCAAATAATTCATATTTGCTATAATTTCACGAAGAAGATCACTTTTCAACAAGTAAATGGAAGAAATTATAATTTGTGTCACGAAGCCCGCCAAAATCAGTGACAAGTGAATGTTATTGGACCTCACGCGACACTAGCGCCTCTATTTATGAATTGTTTGTTGTATTTTGAGATGTACGCTCTATTGTGGCTTTCACTATATGGATATTTTAAACTCACTCTTTGTCGGTCTCTCGCTTAATGCTCCTCTCATTTACTCAAAGGTTAAGTAGAGATCCCTTATAGGGATAAGTTCACCTTTGTGCATATATTTAAGGTATTTTTTGTGATTTGTCTTTACTTCTTTATACACACACACACACACAAATCACGTCTTCATCCCTTACGGGGTAGACAGAGCCTAAGGTAACAGGTACCTACAGGCCACATTTAGCAAGATTGCGGGTGTAAAGGTGGAAAAAGGAATCAAAATAGTGATGGGTTGCTAGCGATCGCCTATAACATGATTCCTATTATAATCGCCCATTCCCTCGATGGGCTTTTACCATCTGCGCGGGTAGAGAAGCAACTGGTACATTCTATGTTTTTTTATTTGCTCCCAGACCAGCAATGGAAGCAATGCAAGCATGCTTTTTTATATTTGTACAATAAAGCATTTACTTACTTCGATATTCAAAACCTACAACGTAAGGAATTATTCCCAAAACATTCTGTACATTTCAATGAACGTACTGAAATTAACAATCAAGCAGAACAAAGAAAATTATCTTTACCGCTGCATCCCTAATTACAAGGCAACGCCCACCGAAACCAAATGCACCTTATCCCGACTCTTTACGATTCAAATTTAAACATGCCAAGTTTCAACTTACATGAGAAACGTCGTAAGTGGAGTAATGCCGTGTGAAGCGGGATTCAAGCTTGTGCGTTGGTTGGTAAGGTTTGAATTTGAGTGGGTGTGGTTATGAATTTAGTAGTAGGGTTGAACAAAATCTCGTATTTCGCAGATTTCCATTGTGCTCGTGGCTAATGACGTCACGGAAGAAGTAAGTTAATTAGGCTATGACGAATGGCGTTTGACAAATCGCGGTTCGCTCTGCCAAGACAAGCCTTGTCTCTAATCTGCTTTGTTTTTGCTCGCATTTTGTTTAAAAATCTACTGATTCCTTAAGCATTAAGAGCACTTAAGGATAGAGCGATATATAAGTATGTATAACTGTTTTATATAGTTTCTTTTTCTTTATCTTCATATTGTGTAGAGTTGAGGCCTTAAATCACGTCCTTGTCCCTTACGGGGTTAGACAGAGCCAAGGTAACAAGACCTTAAGACCACGTTTAGCATTATTGTATGGATGGAAAGGGAAATCAAAATAGTGATGGAGTGCTAGCCACATCGCCTATAACATAATTCCAAAGATTTTCGCCCATTTTTTTTCTTTTTGCTCCCAGACCAGCATTCAGACACTCTGATACACCCATAATATTTATTGTAATGTTAGTTGGAAGTAGGTTTAAAATAAGCTACCTACGTTGTAATGTATCCACTAGATAAATGTAACTGAAGACGAGCGCCTGCTTAGCCAGTATTTACGAGTATGCTGAGTTCCCATTTCGTTCCAATTGAATTCCCTGTTTTCTTTATTTCCAACTGTCACGAATACATTGTTTTTCTCTCTCCCGTGCGCGGCCCTTAAAAATAAATTGAAAAGTATAGCCACTGCTAAGCTTGTAAGTAGCGGTAAAACAACAATATCAGCCATTCTCAAACAATCATTAAACTGTTGCAAATCACACGATCGCCGCCACAACGTCCCATCCCACGCCACGATGTAACTTCAAAAGTAAACCCTTCCCTCGAGTTAAAGGGTCGGCTTTCTCCTACTCCAGAAGTTAAACATAAGACTTTGTAGCATTAAACAAGTGAAAGCCGATTACGAGCCATATCGGCCGTACAAGGGTCGCGGATTTGAGAAGCATATTTTGATATTTGATTTTGATTCTTTAGTGGGAACAGAATTTGTTTGGTAAGTAGATTCGAAAGTTTAAGTAGAGGGAGGAAAGTCCATCCCGTTTTATAAAGCAACAAGTTTGGATTATGCGAATAAAAACGTTTAACTGAAAATAAGACAAACAAGCCCCGTATCTTTTGCAATAGAATATTGTTTGTATTGTAAATAAGAAGTGTAAATAAGATGAATGAAATAAAATTACTGCAGGCAATTTTCTTAGTTTAAAATTTTGATTTGTACTTTGTTGTTATTTTATGCTATTCTATTACGTAAATTTCTAATGAAAAAGTTGTTTTTCACTCTAATTTAATTTTCTAATTTAATTTCAATTTTCAGTTTTTCAATTTGAATTTTAGCTAGCACCGCCTTTCTCCGTCTTCCGGACAACTAATTAACTCGCATTTTTCACATTTATTAAATTGTATGCAGTTTTTCTTCTAATATAGGTACCTATCCATTAGTCCAATAACAAAACTATATTTTCGTTTTGTTTAAGCGATAGTAAGTAATGTTCTCGATACAAAACTTGATAATTTGACAAGACAAATGGACACTGGCCTCCTCTCCTCTCAAAATGAGACAGCTTGGGTTATTCTATTAACAACTTATAATGTTGTCTTAGAACCCATTAATGGCGCGTAAAATAACGTAAAATACCTATTACCTACACATAACGCACCTTTAGGATGAAAACGCCGCAACTCAAAAAAGCAACTTTTTGGGAAATTGAAATAAAAGAATGGAGATTGTGGCACCATTGCACTTCGTCGTGATTATTTTTTTTACTATTGAAGTGAGAGCTAAAGTTTGGGCATAAAATTGTAAAGGATTAATTTAGCTATAAATCTGTTTAAAAAAACTATTATTAAATACATACATACATATATCACGCCTTTATCCCTTACGGGATAGACAGAGCCTAAGGTAACAAAACCTTAAGGCCACGTTTAGTATGATTGAGGGCGTATAGGTGGAAAGGGAAAACAAAATAGTGATGGGTTCATCATGATTCCTAAGACTTTCGCCCATTCCCTCCATGGGCTTTTACCGTCTGCGCGGGAAGAGAAGCAACTGGTAAATTCTATATTTTTCTTTACTCCCAGACCAGCATGGATGAAATATAATATAGTACCTACTATTGCCAAAATCTAAACATATTTTGTCCTAGATAACGATGTAGTAAAAAAAAGCTATAAAATACATTTTTATAGTCTCCAAATGTCAGTAACAAAAGTCTCTGTCCGTAACCTTTGGTAACAATGAGATGGGGAGGGCCAGAGCACAGTACGTAGGCGTTGTAGCCATAATTTCTGGACGTTTCGCAAAAGGTCGATATTCCTTGTTCATTGGCGCATGATTATGAGTCATGTTTACCATTCAATGAAAATACCACAAGTATAATGCTGAAGGGTAAATAATGTAATTTTAAAGTAACTTACAATTTAATACATTTTACTAGCCGTCTGCGGAGAATTCGCTTATCGCTATCCCGCAGAAACTATGCAATTTTCCGGGATAAAAAGTAGCCTATAACCTGGCCGGGGATTTTTTTGACATATTAGTAAAGTTTGCATTAAAATCCGTTCAGTCATTTTCACGTGATGCGGTCGCAAATATACAGACAAACAGACAAAAATTCTAAAAACTGTTGAAATGTGTTCTCTTATTGATTCTAAGTATCCCTAGCCAATTTTTTTTGTAATATTCTTTTTTAGGTTAACTATTTGTGATAGTATTGTAAAGTTTGTGCTTACAAGATGTCTTAGTGTGCGTAACTGACTGGAAGCGGGTATGGATACGTTCGTGTTACACACACTTAGATGTCCTATATAGGTTTGTTGACATTACATTAATTATTTAAGTACCTACAATCAACATCTACGTTTGTTTTCTATCATAGAAAATTTGCTACAATTTCCTTATTATTAAATTACGAAAAACAACTAATATACAAGAGAAAATAACCAAGTAATTTGTAGTGACGATAAGCCTTTAAAAACGAAGTTAATTTGAAGTTATTTAACACAAATCACGCGTTTATCCCTTATGGGGTAGTCAAAGCCTAAGTTAACAAGTCCTAAAGTCATTGTTAAGCATGATTGTGGGCGTATAGGTGGAAAGGGGAATCAAAATTATGTTTTGTTGCTAGCCGCATCGCCTTTAACATGGTTCCTAAAATTTCCGCCAATTCCCTCAACGGGCTTTAAGCATATGCGCGGGAAAAGAAGCGGCTGCTATGTTTTTTTTTACTCCTAGAGTATCATGAAAGAAATAGATATTCTATTTAAAAAGCTATCGTAAAGTTGGAGGTAGCGGAAGCTCTACAACTAAATCGTAACTCACAATCGCAAGAGGCTAAGTATGATACAGCTAAGCCTTCCCACGGTATAATGATGCGTAGGACGTTGCTAGGAAGCCTCTCGAGGCGTCCCGATCGCCAAATTTCATATTTATCGAACGCCTAAGAGACACAAATGAGTTTTCCAAAAAAAAGTTCACATGAAAAAGTGTGTCCCGAAATTCCCATTGCAGTTCGTCCCTTTTTTTACATAGGTATGGAACGTGACGAATAGGAAAAAATCGATGGTAAAATCTGGGGCACATTTTTTCTGGTATGAAAATCGATAGAGTAAACGATTCAGAGTGAGTAAAAAACGCAAAATATTTAAATTCTGGAAAAAAATGTACATGCGGACTTTTTTGGAAAACGCTCAAATACGAAAAGAAGTAAGTAATTTATTTGTATTTGTGAAATAGGTGGTACAATAATTGTTTTTCTTTCCGCGCAGATGGTAAAAGCTCGTCTAACGAATGGGCGAAAGTCTTAGGAATAGTGGACTTTAATTGAAACAAATAAGGAAATTTAAAAAATACAAGAATTCATAAAAATCAAGTGTGGTTATATAAAAATAATCCATCCCGGGCAGCCATGTTGAATTTTCATTTACGTTTCCCGGTCTCCTTATTTCCTTGTTTGTCTTGGATCCGCACATAAATACCAATTTAGGAAAACGTTTTTAATAAAAAATATCCTTATTTTGAGATGGGATGTTAATGTATTAAATAATGATGGGACGTCTCTTAATATGCTTTCGGAAAACGTTATAATACAGCTGTGATATTGCGTGTTACTCGAAGTTGAGTCAACGGTTAATTATCTGAGACGACGGTAACAGCTCAGCATTTAAAAATAACGTTTTTTCTTTATTAGAGGCAGTGGATATTAAGAATAACCTGTCAGAGGCTCCGAAGCGGCTCAAACGCCGTGTTACATTTGATGAATTTACATGTCTCGTAAAACGGATTCGAGAGCTTTTAGCAGTATAGGAGCAGAAACAAAACCAAAGCAGCTGACGTGACAAATATATTAAGACCAACAGACAAGTAGTGACATTAGAAACACGTATAAAAAAAACTTGAAATAATAGAACGATAGACAATAAAAATATATAACTAATTACAACGCCAACATCTCATGAACTGAGACCAATATTGTTACTCGCGACCACACTTCACCAAAACTTACTCCATATCCTTCACAGTTCACTCTGCTAGGCTGTGGAATCGGTTACTGATCTCCGTCAGTCTGTCTCTGTGGCGTCTCGGTTGAAAATTCGTTTGGGAGTAAATAAATAATAAATAATAAATATCTTGGGACAAATTACACCAATTGACTCAGCCCCAAACTAAGCAAAGTTTGTACTATGGGTACCAGGCAACGGATAAACATACTTATATAATGTAGATAAATACATACTTATATACATACAGCATCCATGACTCGGGCACAAACACTCGTATTCATCATACAACTGTCTGCCCCTACCGGGATTCGAACCCGGGACCTCTAGCTTCATAGTCAGGGTCACTAACCACTAGGCTATCCGGTCGAGTAAAGAAGAAACATAGAATTTACCAGTTGCTTCTCTTCCCGCGCATATAGTAAAAGCCCATCGAGGGAAGGGGCGAAAGTCTTAGGAATCATGTTATAGGCGATGCGGCTAGCAACCCATCACTATTTTGTTTTCCTTTCCACCTATACGCCTTTAATCATGCTAAACGTCGCCTTAAGGCTTTGTTACCTTTTTCTCTGTGTAAAAAACATAATTCATCAATTCACTAACGTTCCTTGGGAACAATAGAACTCATACCCATCCCCACCCGACTACCCACCTGCTGTGGGTGGTGTAGGGGTATAGCACGCGTCACGGAATGACGAGGATCCGGGTTCGATTCCCGGCCATAGCTTTACTTTTCGGATTTTTCTATGTTTTCTAATTTTCACTGACATTTAGAAATTTAATTTCTAACGGTAAAACCGAAAAAGTAAAACATAAAAATCAAGAAATAAAAAATCTTGATTCATTTGATAGTACCTATCATTTGAAAAACAGCGCCTTCTCTCGTCCCTGGTGAGCAGTAGATGTTCCAAGGGAGTTTGTAATTGTGTCGTACAGACACATCATTCAAACAGATAACGCTTAGCGACAAAAAAATCGCATAGTAACAAAAAAAAGGTCACGTGACAGTTAGTAACGGGTAGAAAAATTCGGAGACTACCCACCTGCTATGGGTGGTTTAGGGGTATAGCACGCGTCACGGAATGACGAGGATCCGGGTTCGATTCCCGGCCATAGCTTTACTTTTCGGATTTTTCTGTGTTCTAATTTTCACTGACATTTAGAAATTTAATAGAACTCATGCCTTTGAATGTGTAAATTGGTGAACCTTGCCAGCATTTAGTTCCCAATCCATTGAATGGGTCAGCCAGGTTGCCTCGGGTCAAGTTCAAAGTGCGGATGACCGCGTCCGGTTGTCAACACTAGCAATTACCCTTCTAGGGCTGCTTTGAAATATGGTAATGCCAAGGTTCAAGGAGTGAGCGGGACAAAGCGTCAATCGTCGCTCGCGTAGTGTGAGACGGTAAACACGCGGTCTTACCGCTGGAGAAACTCTGGGTTTTCTATTTTGTTTTACTTGCGGTTTCTCTGTGCTTTTGCAGACGCTGTACGTTTGTGAACGCTAAAACGTGTCGACGTTTTCTACATGAGATGTTTATGCTCCATTCTCCGGTTAAAATGGCGGGATCGGATTTAAAAATTTAAAATTCTCTCCATAGATCTCGCCATAGATCATTCATACTCAAACCTAACCCTGGGCCACGACGTCGTCATTCGCTAATGAGAACTAAACGCCGATAATTGATCAATCGAGGCCGTTGGAGGATCATAGACATTCCATCCCAATATGCTTGAAACTGCATAATTCACGTCTTTATCCCTTACGGGGTAGACATACCCTAAGGTAACAAGACCTAGGCGACGTTTAGCAAGATTGTGGGTGTATAAGCCTCAAGCGCATCACCTATAACATGATTCCTATGATTTTCGCCCATTCCCTCGACGGGCTTTTACCATGTGCGGGAAGAGGAGCAGTTGGTACATTCTATTTTTCCTTTGCTCCCAGACCAGTAGGCTTATTACCTAACTCGCTCGCGATCGCTATCGTGTTCGTTTTGACAGTTCATGTATGGGCTGACAATTGGCATCGGAATCAGCTAGCTGTCACATTCATACAAGAACTGTCAAAATTAACACGATGGCGACTGCGAGCGAGTTAGACAATAAGCCTACTGCATGGAAGTTAAATACTGTCGCATAGTTTTTTGTCCCTAATTGAATGTAAAGAATGCGTTTCAACTTCTTCTAATTGTCATTTCACGTGACTGCTGATAATGTCGTTATATGTCCCTTTTGTGACGACAATATTTAGCTGTTGTTCTTAATTAAGCTATATCCAAGGAGTGGCAGTGAAAATGATACTTGACCAGGCAAGGCAGCTACGTGTGTTTCGTTCATTCCATTTATTACAGAGCGGTTTTTCAAAAGAAGTCAATCTGATTATTTTTTCCAGAATGTAACCACTTTGGTTTTTTCTTGCTCTAAATCGTTCCTATCGATCCTTTTACAAGAAAAATGTGTGCCAAAACTGCCGTTTCAGTTCGTCACTTTTTGTTCAGTTTTTTATATGGAACGTGACGTATAGGGAAGAAACCATAGTAAAATCAGTGACTAATTTTTTTGTATAAGAATCGATAGGGTAAACAAATTGACTATGTAGGCTTTTTTGCAAAACGCTCTGACCAAAGTTCAAAAGCGTAATGAAATTAGCGACCTTTTGTACACCTTTTAATCACCAAACCGTGTCGGAAACAAAAGAGAGCCCAAACAAAAGCAAAACAAAAACTGGGACCAATTGAAACGTTTGATTCTCCGGCGAAATCCCGGACCGGCCGCAGTAATGAAGGAAGGAAAACCGCGGGTAATAAAATTACGGAAAAAATAATGATTCCTTTTGATACTTGGGTTTCCTTATTCCGCGGCATTAACGTCTGCTACAGTATGATGGGTTCTAGGTTCCGTACAGTCGGCTAACGATAATGTTAAGTGTATAAGTTTGTCACGATGTGATAAGATGAGACAGGAGGAAGAGCAGAAGAGTAGAATTTAAAGATTATAGATGTTACGGTAATTTTATTAAAATGGTAAGCGGAAGTTCTTCCATGCTGGCCTGGGAGAAAAGAAATAACATAGAATATACCAGTTGCTTCTCTTCCCGCGCAGATGGTATAAGCCCATCGATAAATGGGCGACAATCTTAGGAATCAGGCTATCAACCCGTCACTATTTAGATTCCACCTATATGCGCCCACCAATCGTGCTAAACGTGGCCTTTAGGTCTTGTTACCTTAGGCTCTGTTTACCCCATAAGGGAAAATATGTATGTAAGCAGAAAATGGATGGTAAAGAGAAGAATGGTTAACGAAGGATGGTTACAGGAAGATGGTAACAGGATAATGGTAACAGAAGGCATAAAAGTGCCTCTAAGTATGTATAAATATAAAATCTGCAGAAGAACGGAACAGAAAACTTCACAATAAAGACCTGATTTAATATGGACTCGTTTAGACTGAATTTTGAAGGAAACAGAAAGCCAGAGTGACAAGGAAAGCGAATATTCTAATTTTAAATTTGGAAATAGAGAAGAACTTGAAATTGGAAATGGAGGACGAAAATAGACAACGGATACCGCCTTGTTACAAGTTACTTTGTCATAGACTAAGACGCATTACACAATGTCAAATGTCAATTTAACGTAGCGGATGATTTTTTAAATTTTTAAATGACGTTCTAAGTATGCTCAACGTATTCATTTGACATTGTATTTTTTGTAATTTTGACATTGTATTTGGGGTGCGAGTCGGGTTACCTCCGCGTGTGGTCAAGAGCTGCGTTTCGTTTTTGGATCCGTCCGAGGGGAAGAGCAGTGCTTGGTCCGGTGCACCCTGGGTGCTTAATGATTTCCTGGCAGATTCTGAGGGATATCATTACCCCGACAGGGGAGAGGGGTATATTGACCGTGTTCTACCGTACAGCGTTGCCGACATTTTTGTGACAAGATTTTTAAATACTGTATTTATTACTTTGACATTGGCATCATCGCATCTTGACGACCGGATAGCCTAGTAGTTAGTGACCATGACTATGAAGCTAGAGGTCCCGGGTTCGAATCCCGGTAGGGGCAGACAGTTGTATGATGAATACGAATGTTTGTGCCCGAGTCATGGATGTGGTATGTATTTATCCACACTATATAAGTATGTTTATCCGTTGCCTGGTACCCATAGTACAAGCTTTGCTTAGTTTGGGGCTAAGTCAATTGGTGTAATTTGTCACAAGATATTTATTTATTCATTTTATTATTATCGATCGATGGGGCGATATTAAAAAAAGAAGAAGACATTGTATTTTTGTAAATGAGCATGCTGCATGCTATATTGTACGCTATTTGTACGCCAACAGGCAAAACATAGTGAAACGAATTAATTTATACGTATGATATATAAACCTATATCTTGACAAATAAATATTATTCATTCATTCATTCATTCATGAGCTGTACCGCATTCGCCGAAAACGGTACTTTCATAGAATTACTTTGTTTTCCATCCGTCCGTCCATCTGTCGCGAACTCTTTTTCATAACAACGGGTGGAGGTTATCAAGCCGAAATTAATACCTAATAGGTACTTATTGCTACTCCTTGAAGCAATTAAAATACTGAATTTTTATGTCTACGCAAGAGATAGTCATTAGAAAAGACATTTCTATACAAATTGCTCTGCTATCAAAATTTACGGCGTACGAGATGTCCATGAAATTTGAGATTTTATTAGTTACTCAATTTCATCATAGATAGATAGATAGATAGATAAAAACTTTATTTTCTCACAGCACAGGTACATTACATAACATGTATTGAGTTCACATATTTAGATGGAAAATTAATACATACAACACAACATAAGTACAATTACAACACCTGAAGAACAAAAGAGGTAATAAAGAAAAATAAACAACTAAGTATGTTGAAACGAATTGCGGATGCCATGTGTTGTGAAAAAAAGGTGCTGACTCAGCATAAAACTGCGGAAACCGCAGCACTGATATTCTGCCATAAACATAATCATCAGGCCTTCTCTCAAAATGAGAGGGCTTGAGATATAGCTCCCACCATTGAATTGCTTCGCAGAATTGTACAAGTTTTCTCCCAATCATCCTTCGAAAAGCTCATGATAAATTTCAAATGTAATTTCGCACATAAATTCCAAAAAACTGAGAGGTGACGTTCGGGATTCGAACCCACGACCATCTTGAGAGGCCACAAGTCAAACCACTAGGCTACAACGGCTTTACTCACGGGTTCTCTCTTACTCAATTTAATGTTTTTTTTTTTTTATGATAACAGCGATGAACTACAAGTTCAATAAAAAATACAACTGTTCTGAAGATACAACCTTGTTACAAACGGACGCAAAAACAGAAGAGCCATAATAAGGTCCCATGGGATCCCCTTTGGGTCCGGAACCTTAAAAATACAATATTACAAGGAGCTAACTGGTCTGCATAATTGAAATTCCGCTTAGGTTTCGTAGCACCGTCTGTCTACAGGCTGCTACGCGGCGTAGCAGTGCTACGACCCGCCATACGTTACGGTTACGCGTTGACTTGTGTTAAGTATTTATAAGTATGCTAGCAACCCGCCCCGGCTTCGCACGGTATATTATGCATGTATTATACATATAAGCCTTCCTCTTGAATCACTCTATCTATTAAAAAAAACCGCATGAAAATCTGTTGTGTAGTTTTGAAGATATAAGCATACATCGGGACATGAGGACAGAAAAAGCGACTTTATTTTATACTATGTAGTGATTTCTAAACGGCACTGAAAATTAGAACACAGAAAAATCCGAAAAGTAAAGCTATGGCCGGGAATCGAAACCGCATCCTCGTCATTCCGTGACGCGTGCTATACCCTCTAAACCACTCCATGGTAGGTGGGTTACTAGCTGTCACGTGACCTTGTTACTATGCGAATTTTTGTCATCAAGCGTCATCTGATTGAATGATGTGTCTGTACGACACAATTACAAGCTCCCGTGGAACATCTACTGCTCACCAGGGACGAGAGAAGGCGCTGTTTTTCAAATGATAAGTAGTATCAAATGAATCAAGAATTTTAAGTCTTGTTTTTTTAATTTTTTTTTTTTTTATTTATAATTGTCATTATGGTGAACGTTAATTTATCAATATTTTAGTAATGTTCAATACTAATTAATAAACAGATTTTCATTTTTTTGTTACTTCATTTTAAAATTTAAATTTTAAAGTTTTTAAAATACGGGAAGTATGTTTAACTTTGTTGTACCATAATAGGGTACCATAGTAGGGTACGTTGTAATATTAATAATTAAAGGCAACATCCACGTCCTTGTAAATCAAAAAAGTCAATAAAGCAGCTTCAAATCAGTATTTTGGTAACAAATTCTTTGAAAACCCTAATTATCTCAGTATCTTCCAATCAATTACAGTAAAACGCCGTCAGACACCCGCAAACAATTCCGCAACCCAACACTAAAATAAAGACATCATTAAATATCCAATTATAATCATTAACATAACCAACTTCGCAAAACTAAACACAACGACTCAAACTCATGTAAATAGAACTCCTTACCTTCCAAACCATCCACAATTACACGCACTATATTATTTCCCAGTTAAAGTCCGCGCACTATTTTTACGCCCGATCCCGGAACGCGGGACAAAAACGCCTGGTCTCCACGGCGGTCAGACGGGTACTGCGGAAAGATGGACCCCGCATCATTACCCCACCAAGACCACAAACCTCCGGCGGCGGAACGAACAATGCCCTTTTCATTACGCGCTCGACTCGCTCACACTATACCTGTTACTTGATGAAACACGCATTGTATTACGAAGGTATCAGAAAGTCGCTGCACCCCGCATCATTTCGGCGCGCATGCGCGGCAAGACTGGGTAGTTACAGTCAGCTGACCAGGTTACTGTGTTAAATTCAAGCCTCATGGAAGGATGGGTATTAGTTTGTCTATGGGATAAAACAAACTGTTCATTTAGGCACCATTTTTTTTAATAAAAAGCTAAGGCATAGTAAGAATCATGGAGATTCCAACTGCTGCCGAGGGATCAAGATCGGATAGCCCAGTGGTTAGGGGTCTGACTACGAAGCTTGAGGTCCCGGGTTCGATTCCCGGTCCAAGTATGTATGAAAAATTACATTATTTTTGTAGTTAATAATCAGTGCTGGTAGTCTTCTTCTATTCGAATATTTTTTGTTCCAATGTAATGTTTAGTCTAATGATCGTTTAGTATAATTTTTCTCGAAATAAGTAAACAATATTTCGTATAAAATGTTAACATGGGTTTTCTCAAATCAGGATTATAATGAGTTTCTTAAAAATAATCCATGTGCAGTAAAATTACACACACACACACACACACACACATATATAAATCACGTCTTTATCCCTTACGGGATTAGACAGAGCCTAAGGTAACTAGACCTGAAGGCCACATTTAGCACGACTGTGGGCGTATAGGTGGGAAGGGGAATCAAAATAGTAAGACTTTCGCCCATTCCCTCGATGGGCTTTTACCATCAGCGCACGAAGAGAAGCAACTGGTAAATTCTATGTTTTTTCTTTACTCCCAGACCAGCATGGAAGAATTTATCGTCATGTATCATATTAGCCTATATTGGATGGTCTAATGTTTTTTATCCTAATGTTTGTTCATAATTGGCTGGCCGTATAGCACGGAGAAAAAAAAGCCGTGGTAGCCTAGTGGTTTGACCTGTGGCCTCTCAAGCAGAGCGTCGTGGGTTCAAATCCCGGGCGCGCACCTCTGAGTTTTTCGGAATTTATGTGCGAAAATTACATTTGAAATTTGCCATGAGCTTTTCGGTGAAGGAAAACATCGTGAGGAAACCTTGCACACATCTGCGAAGAAATTCAATGGTGTGTGTTAAGTTCCCAAGCCAAATTACGCGACAATTTAATAATAATAATAAGAATAATAAAAAAACAACAACAACAACAACAAAAATGAAATTGTAGCGAATTCGGAATAAAAAGGCTATATAAAATAGCACGGAGAACAGATAGTCGTTGGGTTTAAAAGGTTCTCGAGTGGAGATCAAATCAGCAAGCTAGGACGTCCGCCCACGAGGTGGACGGATGACCAGGCTTACTATCTAACTCGCTCGCTAGTCATTCTAACCGTGGCCTTAAGGTTTTGTTACCTTAGGCTTTGTCTACCCCGTAAGGGATAAAGACGTGATAATATCTAATATATAAAATTTCCATGTCACAATGTTATGTTAGTTACCGTACTCCTCCGAAACGGCTTTACCGATTCTTACCAAATTTTATATGCGTATTCAGTAGGTCTGAGAATCGGCTACTATCTATTTTTCATACCCCTAAGTGATAAGGGTTGTTCACCCTTAAAACGTTATCTGCGCGGACGAAGTCGCGGGCAAAAGCTAGTGTATGTATGTATGTTTGATACCTGAGGTCTTTATGGGATAGTAAATACTAGAACTGAAGTCTATTTGACATGATACAGGTTACATTTTATACAGGTAGGTATGAGGGTATCAGGGTTTGTGAGGGTAGTTCCAAAGTCCTAAGTTTGCTTATCTAAGTTTGTGCGCATCAAATATGATAGGAGAGCAGAACTGTTGCCGAACTGAAATTGAGACAGATGAGGTAATGATCTACGAAGACAGGTCTGCGCGGATTGACCAGCAATTCGATAACATGCTCGAGAATTTTACCATCGACAAAGTAAAACAAACAAGCAGTCACTTGATCGTAAGCGATCACCGCCCGATTGATCTTGAACTAGTAAAGGTTGGAAGGCCAGACATGTTGCGTCAACGCCTTTTCGTTTCTTCAAAATCAGCATGTGATGCTTGCCGAATTTAGTTTTTTATTTATCTATCAAACCATAGCTTCTCTTGACATTTATATGTATTTATCAGTAAAAGTTGATGATATTACATAACTGCTTTATATAATATCATCGGTAGTTAAGGATATCGACAGCATACACCTATTTTCTTACGTAATACTATTTAAAAAGTTAGGCCCAATAACAAAACCAACTTACATTTGGCAAAATCAAATACACCAGTAAATTCACCGGGTATCCCACTCTCTATGCCGGAATACACCAGCGCAAACACTGTTGCTTAACAGGATTAGTAAATGAAATGGTGGTAGTTCAAACGAACCGTGCACAAAGCCCTACCGCCCGCGAACACACACGGTTTATTAGTTCGTCAGAAAGTTTGCGCAGACACGTCTCCTTTGGCAGTGGATTAGTCTACCTCGAATCTTGCGTGATACCCTGACTAGAATTAGATCTATATACAATGACAGCATCACTTTAAATAGATTCTCTACTTTGTAAGATGTCTAAGAATTATTTAGGATTATTTTAGCATGTGGTTGTTTTCTTCTATGCTGGTCTGGGAGCAAAGAAAAACATAGAATGTACCAGTTGCTTCTCTTCTCGCCCAGATTGGGCGAAAATCCCTAAGATCATGTTACATAGGCAATGCGGCTAGCAACCCATCATTATTTTGATTCTCCTTAACATTCATACGCCCGCAATCATGCTAAATGCGGTGTGGCGAACTGGTGGACTGTATTTAGAAATGGAAACGAATTATGATAATGAACTAGTATTTAATGAATATAAGTAAAAATAGGAAAACATGAAAATGATCGGCCTCGTGGCAGCAGCACCTCCTACTGTGGTTCGTAGAGAACTGCCATCCAATATAAAAAATGAGATGCTGCTGTCACGAGGTTTACAGCTGCCAGCTACAAAAAAGGTACACATATTGGAAGTATAAAAAGAGTTTATCCTTCACATTGCCCCTCCAGTGATGCTTCACGATAATTGCTGGTCTAGGATAAATAGGTGCTGGTCGGGAGCAGAACTTGAACCTCCTTCGCGGCGGTGCACGGGCAGAGGGGCTATCTTAGTCACGGGTCTCTTTAAGGTGATTCCACGAGTCAAAACGTCAACTACTCTCGTGACCCCGTCTCTGCCTGGGTACATCTGGGTGATTCTCCCAAGGGGCCAAGTGTTCCGTGGCAGGGCTGGATCCGCAACAAGAACCAGATCGCCTTCTTTAAATTCGGTGGCAGTGCCACTGTAATGTGGAGGCCGAAGAGATGGCAAATATTCTTTGACCCACCGTGCCCAGAAATGGTCAGCGAGCCTCTGGGCTTTTCTCCATTCCTTTCTGAGGATGAAGTCATCGTCATTTGTCACGCCAAAAGTCGATTGTACGCCGGGCGCCGATCCCAGAATGAAATGCAAAGGGGTAAGTGCTTCGATATCATCAGCTTCACTGGACACGTACGTCAATGGTCTCGCGTTGATAATGTGTTCGGCTTCGGCTAAGAGAGTTGCCAGCGTCTCAACACGGGGGACCCTTTCTTTTAACGTAACTTTAAGGGTTCTTTTCACTGACTGGATTAACCGTTCCCAAGAACCGCCCATAGATGGCGCTGCTGCTGGTATAAACTTCCAAGTGATGTTATTATTTGTAGCAAACTCTCTCATAGCTGCATCCGCTTCGCTGCGCGTTCGTTTTAACTCCGCGTCTGCTCCCCGGAATGCAGTGCTGTTGTCGCTGGAGATAGTAGCAGGGCAACCTCTTCTTGCTATAAATCGACGGAGGGCCATAATCGCTGCATCTTTCGATAGGCTGCTGACCATATCAAGTGTCACCGCACGCGTCGTGAGGCAAGTAAACAGTGCTACCCAACGTTTCTCTCGACGACGACCAACGCAGACTAACACCGGGCCGAAGTAGTCTAGCCCGACGTGTGTGAAGGGGCGCCTGTGATGAGCCAGGCGCTCGGTGGGCAAAGCGCCCTCCGGCGGGACAACGGGAGTTGCGCGGCGAATCTTGCATTGCAGACAGTCACGCGCAACAGTGCGCACGACATTTCGCAGTCCAATGATCCAATAAACCTGCCGACAATGGTTAACTACAGTTTCATTGTTCGCATGACCGTACCGCTCGTGGTAGTGCTGGACTACCAGTCGAACGGCGCGATCCTTGCCAGGTAAAACAAGAGGGCGCGTAACCGTGTCGACATTCTCGACATTGTCGATTCGACCTCCTAGTCGTAGGAGGTTGTCCGCGTCAATAAAAAGATTCAACTTTTTTAATTTTGAATTATTCGGTATAGGGCCCGCTTTCGATAAATTCCCAACCTCTGCAGAGAAGTGTTGTGCTTGCACTCTACGCCATATTACAATTTCCGCAGCTCGCAAATCCTCAGTGGACAGAATTTGCGCTGGCGGAGAGTGCCTTTGGTTGGGAACTCTTGTACTTGTTTGTCCTATACCGAGCGAATGATCTCTACTATCTAACAACAATCTACAAAACTTAACTACAATAGCAGTTGATCGTACATACTTCATCCACCTGCTAAAACGATTTACATCGGGCGTGACTGGTAGCGAGACCGACGAGCCCTGCACCTGAGTGACTGTTACCCTCAACTCGTCAGCGACCGCTCCTGCCTCTGGCGTTGGTGGCTCTTTGCGCCATGTATTCTCAGACCTGTGAATAAATTCAGGGCCATTAAACCACACGCCGTCGCTAGATAAACATTCAGTAGCATTTACTTTTGTTAATAAATCTGCTACGTTTTCATTTGATGGCAACCAGCGCCATCTTTCAACAGATGTAAGATCCAATATTTCCGCTACTCTGTGGGCGACGTACGGTTTGTAATTACGGTGATCGCTCCGAAGCCAAGACAAAACAGTGCGCGAATCCGTCCAAAAGTAAAATTCGTCCGCTTTTCTTCTTTGCTCTCGCGCGACATATGTAGCCAATCTACTTCCGAGTAATGCCGCCTGTAATTCAAGCCTCGGTATTGATACAGCTTTTAATGGAGCTACACGAGACTTGCTAGCTATCAATGCTACACAAATATGACCATCTTCATAAATAAAACGCCAGTAACAAATAGTTCCGTACGCATTTTCTCCTGCGTCACAGAATGTATGCAGCTCTCGTCGTACTGGAGTCAGGTCTGTTCGATACCATCTGGGAACATTGATATGAGCCACATTGAATAATCGAGGAAGCCAATGAGCCCATTTTTCTTCTTCTTTCGGCTTCAGTCTCTCTTCCCAGGTTATCTGACTGCGCCAAGCGTCTTGAAAAAGCATACGGCCCTGTATAACAATAGGCCCTAAGAGACCGATAGGGTCGAAAATGCTCATGACGATGGAAAGAAGCTGCCGCTTAGTAGGCGGTTTTTTGCCAGTGCTGACCTCTGGTGGGAGACGACTCAAATTAAGAGTAAAACTTAACGTGTCATTAGTTGGGCTCCACAGTAACCCTAGAATTCGCTGAGACGCGTTCCCATGATAATTCAACTGTACCATCGTTGGATCGCGACGATCTTCTGGCACGTCTGAGAGAGCTAAGAGGCTGTTGGACGCCCACGCTCTGATCTCGTATCCTGCTAACTGATGAACGGTAGTCACATCTGCCGCCAGCTTGGCAGCCAGGAGCTCATCATCCAGGCTGGTTATGCAGTCATCGACATAATGATCTTCGATGATCACCCGCGCGGCCTCAGGATACTGACGAGCATGTTGTTCTGCGTTAAAGTTTTTGACGTAAATGGCCGAACACGGAGATGAGGCGGCACCAAAGATCATAGAAGACATCTCGTACTGATCAGGCGCGCGCTCTCTATCTTCACCCCTCCACAAAAACCGTTGAGCCTCGCGATCACTCTGCTTGATCTTCACCTGCGGAAACATTTCTTTAATATCCGCGGTCAAGGCATATTTCCCTTCTCTAAATCTAAGCAGGATGCCCAACAGAGGTTGAATAAGGTCCGGGCCGATAAGTAGAGCGGAATTAAGACTAACACCTTGTACCTGTGCCGCCGCGTCGTGAACGATACGTAGCTTATTGGGCTTATTAGGGTTTATAACGCCGAAGTGCGGCAAATACCATCGACGACCACTGTTAGATTCTATTGTCGAATCAACACACTTCAACGCGTATCCCTTGGCTAACATGTCGTTAATCTGCGCCGTGTAACGCGCTGCGTAAGCTGGGTCTTTATCCATCTTTCGCTCTGTAGAGCGCAATCGCGACATCGCCAAACCGTAGCTATGTGGAAACTTAAAATCATCTTCTCGCCATAACAACCCGACCTCAAACCGCCCTTCAGGCAATTTATTTATAGTTTTCTTTAGAATTGTTAGAGCTCTCTCATCGGCAGTACTTCGTAATTCCTTTTTAGTTACACCAATTGCGTCTATAGCGTATTGACTTTTGATGAGAGCCTCTAGTTCTACGTCACAAGAACAAAGTTTAGTACTAACATGATGGCTGCTGTAGTGAACTGGCTGTGCTGTACTGTGACTCGTACCATGCGCAACCCATCCGAGGACCGTGCGTGAAGCTACTGGCTGCGACGGCTTCCCTCGACGAATCTCGGAGCTTACAATCAGCGGCCACTGGTCCTGTCCCAGCAATACGGCAGGTACAGCGCTGTCATAACATAACAAATGTTCAATATCAGCCAGATGTTCGCAATTTCTGAGTACATCTCTGTTAATTGTTTGACCGGTCAATGACAAGTTACTTAATGCCCTTGCCCCATTAATACGGTACACGTCATCGCAGAACTTCCCCTTAATATCAAAATTAACGTACTGCGATTTGACTCCTTTAATTTGGAGTCCGCCAATAGCATCAATAAACAAAGGTTCCGACGGTCCCTCTAAACCGAGGCTCGATGCGACCGATGCGTCTATAAGTGTCGCCGTTGAGCCTTGGTCTAGTAGTGCAAACGTGTCAAACGAACCTCTTGGCCCGTATATAGTTATCGGCGCCATTTGCAACAAAACACGTCTATGCAGCGGTGTGGCATCATCAGGCATACTCGCGGCCGTTACAGACTCTGTTTTAATGGGTGAAGCGCTTACACTGACAGTTGGCCGCTCCTCTCCGACTTGGTCGCACTTAGAAGAAGATGGCGTCATATTTGGAGCCGGCGTTATCACATTCACTACCTCTGGTTTGTGTAGTAGCTCGTGATGCCTTTTTGAACATCCCCCAACTCCGCACGGCTTTGCTTTGCAAACAAACTGCCTGTGTTTACCCTTCAAACACTTAAAACAGAAATGATTCTCCTTCGTCCACTGCCATCTGTCATCTATTGACATCAACGCAAATTTTGTACAATGTAATAAATCATGCTCACCATTTTTACAAGCACAGAGCTTAGAAGAGCCAACCGTCGTACAAACTTTCGCGCGGTTGCCTGATGACATCGCTCGAGATGTCTCAAAATTGGTTGAGACAGGCTGGTAAACTGCGCCCCCGAACTTCATTTGTCGATCCGCTTCCCTATTCAAGAAACGGGACAGCAACTCCATTGGTGGATGGCCGCTCGTATCCTCTGCTGCAAAATTGACATAAAGACTGCGCAGTAATGGCGTCATTTTGGATAATACGCTATGTTGCAATTCTGGGCTCAAAATATATTCCGGTCTGTGCAATAAACGTAACGTCGCTAACGCGTTATGTATTTTACTTGCAAATGTACAAAGATCTTTACCGAAATTTGACAAACGAGGAAGTGACTTAATAATATTCACCTGTTCTGCAACTATTTGATCCGGGTTGGCGAAGCGGCGCTCCAACGCATCCAGTATTTCGTCTGGGTCTGCGCAACCCACTAGAAGCGCGGAAACGGCTTCCAATGCCTCCCCCTTGATCATTTTCCTAAGGCGAGCGACTTCTTCAAGTTTCGAAAACTTCGACCTGTCACTGGCCTCCTTAAAAGCTGCCTTAAAAAGGAGCCATTCCCCAGGCTTGCCTGAAAAACTCAAGTTATTATTTCCTGAACTTATGCTAGAGCTCAAAGCTAAATTATTGATAGCCCTGACAAACTTGTCAACTTCTGACAAGTCACCCGCCGTAGCACACGCTACTTTTTTGCTGTCTGCGTATGACTTGTCGTTCTGGTCGACGGCCGTTAAACGGCTCGCGTCGGCCTGTGCCACACTGTCTGTAGCACCCCTCCTCTCGACGGGAAAGCTCATGTCGACGCCGAACTCCGTGTGATGTGGCCATTCACCACGCCGCAGCCGTTGTGCGTCTCCATTTCGCTCCACATCGATCGGTTCGTCGAACAGAGGAAGGACGTACGCATCCTCGTCCTCTCCATCGTTAGCTAACAAATCATCGATTGCTGCTAGTTGTTGTTCCAGATCAATTTTCTTTATCTGAAACATAAGCTCGTTCCTGCGACGTAAAAGAGCCGCTGATTTCTCCCTAGGTACGGACCTAACTGAGCGCGGAGACGCTCCGGGAGACGTTATCACGTCAGCCCTTTTCTCTCGAACGTGACCTTCAACTGCAGTGCGTACGCTACACGTACTCGTCACCGACCTTGTCACAAGAGAAAGAGGCTGTTTACTGCTGGTGCTGCCACGAGGACTCTCGTTTGGTTCCTGTTCATGATGCTGCGCAGTTCCGGCCGCGGCAGCGAGCGCTCGCGATCGCGTTACTCTTTCCATCACGACACAAAAAGAAACCACACGAAAATCAAATCAAAATGAATATTTTACACTACGAATACGAATGTGACAGACAAAAAATAAAAAAAGTCAACAATGACAACGTCAACTTTTTCACTTCTGCATTCAAAGAAAACGAAAGTAGGTCACGAATTATCTACTTTTTTAGTAGAAAATTCAGTGAATGAATTATAATGAATAATTACAAAACTAATTGACTATTGCATGATAAAATAATGAAAAGCTGGTTAATGACGGTGAGAATGGACCAAAATGTGGCGAACTGGTGGACTGTATTTAGAAATGGAAACGAATTATGATAATGAACTAGTATTTAATGAATATAAGTAAAAATAGGAAAACATGAAAATGATCGGCCTCGTGGCAGCAGCACCTCCTACTGTGGTTCGTAGAGAACTGCCATCCAATATAAAAAATGAGATGCTGCTGTCACGAGGTTTACAGCTGCCAGCTACAAAAAAGGTACACATATTGGAAGTATAAAAAGAGTTTATCCTTCACATGCGGTCTCTAATCTTTAGGCTCTAAATGAACAAAAAATTTACCTTGCTACTCCGCTACTCAAAGCAAGTTGAGTAGCGGAGTAGCAAGGTAAATTTTTGTTCGTTGAAATGGACCTCCGCAAAGTAACGCCTGATTCAATAAAATCTTTAGACTCTGTCAACCCCATTAGGGATAAAGACGTGATTTATGTATGTATGTGGTTGTTTTCATTTAAATGTTTGAATCAAAATTTTGTCACACCCTTGACGCGATACACTTTACCTAAATATCAGTGTATGAGAACATTTTTCAACTATGATTCGAACAACCCATCACTATTTTGATTCCCCTTTCCACCCATACACCCACAATCACACTAAACCACCCACCCAAAGGCCACCCTTTAGGTCTTCTACCTTAGGCTCTGTCTACCCCGTAAGGGATGAAAGCGTGATTTATTCATGTGTATGTAGGATAGCAGCCACTCAATCAATAGCTATTAAGCGAAAAGGCGGATTCTTTGATAGTTCGATATCCATTAGATCCCCTTTGATATCCCTCGCGCCTTAGCTTCATTCAGCCTCCAATGAATCAGATATGTTTGAAGACACGCCATTAATTTCAGCTGCAAGTATTGACCCAGTTTTGGTAGAAAGTTTATCTTACATACATACATACATAAATCACGTCTCCATCCCTTAAGGGGTAGACAGAGCCTAAGGTAACAAGACCTACAGGCCACGTTTAGCAAGATTGTGAGCGTATAGGTGGAAAATGGAATCAAAATAGTGATGGGTTGCTAGCCTCATCGCCTATAACATGATTCCTATAAGTTTATCTTTATTTTCTTAAACATTGTATTCTAAGTAACAGAACACGTAGGGCCTTGTTGACGGTCGAATTACACTTCAGGCGCGATTTTCTGACCTTAAATCGGATTGCTGGACCGTTTTTCATTTGTTTTCAACTTTTTTTAATGAAAATGATAATGATAATTTTATTTTGCAAATTGGCCGCCAAGGGCTCTTTTACATGTCTTTTTGAAACTACCAGCGCATTCGGAAAAACCATTATTGGCAAGAAGAATGCGCAACAAGAAACTTGGCAGAAAGTCATTTTTTCAAAATAAAATACAGTAAGAATACTTAAATTCTACTTAAATTACATTCATTTATAAAAGGGATGTACAAGGTCCCCGAGCCTTAATAGTATTTTATGCAACAGTTGTATTAGAGCGGTCAAAAAAGGCGGGCGGTGTGGGTTACGATGTGAGCGTAGCGTAGCGAACATCGTAAGAAATACGCCACGAGATTTTTTTGACTTACTTATACCACGTTGCATACGTTGGATTTTAGCCCAGTCCCTCATATATTTATATTTTGGTAAATAAGTAGAAAGAAATCAGAAAGCACTTCAATTTGTGGTCTGTTTCCACTAAAAGTAAGTATTTATCTATGGTTGCTAAAGGCCACAAGAAGTTTTAATCTGAGCCAGCAAAAAGTTTCTTTCATGCTGGTCTGGGAGCAAAGAAAAAACATAGAATGTACCAATTGCTTCTTTACCCGCGCAGATGGTAAAAGCCCGTCGAGGGAATGGGCGAAAATCATAGGAATCATGTCATAGGCGATGAGGCTAGCAACCCATCACTATTTTGATTCCATTTTCCACCTATACGCCCACAATCTTGCTAAATGTGGCTTATATGTACCTGTTACCTTAGGCTCTGTCTACCCCGTAAGGGATAAAGACGTGATTGGTGTATATGTATGTATGAAAAAAGTTTCCAAACTTGACAGTTAGTTATTTAGTAAAAAAAGTTGTCAATTTAACGCAATCTGCACCAAAAGTTTATTTCAAGCCATAACAACCTCGCAAACATCAGCACATATTAAGGCCTAATTCCGCCCTAATTACGTGGCACAAGGATGTCCTATAAGGCCGTCTTCTTGCATTTTATGGCCAGGGCCTTATCCGGCACTAAATCCGGTGATTGAATACAGCCTCGCGCTTCTAATTATTGCTAAGGACCCCGGGATCGTAAAAAGGTTTTACGACCCTGTTGAGATTTCTTGGTCCCGATACGATTCGTTGATTAAATTGATCCAGTTTGCAATTACAAAGGATATTGCTATGTTGGTTTGTTATGGACGGGGTTACGAATGGTAATGGTTTAATAAGGCCATGGTTAGTAAAGCACATCATGAATTAAAGTATTGTAGTAGCTTAATATATTTTATTTTGAGAAAATGGTTTTTACTCAAGTTTCTTGCGGCGCATTCTTGGCAATGATGGTCTTTCCGAATGCGCTGGTAGTTTCAAAAAAGACGTAAAAGAGCCTTTGGCGGTCAATTTGCAAAATCAATTTTGAATTTTGTACAATTGTGTGTATGCTCAGTGTGTCTTTCAAAAGAGAATAAATATCTTACATACATACATAGATATACATAAATCATTTCTATATCCCTTACGGGGTAGACCTGAGGTAACAAAACCTAAAGGCCACGTTTAGCATGATTGTAAGCGTATAGGTGGGAAAAGGAATCAAAATAGTGATGGGTTGCTAGCCGAATCGCCTATAACATGATTCCTAAGAATTTCGCCCATTCCCATGGGCTTTGGGAGCTTTGGAACCCAGTCCCAAACTAAGCAAAGCTTGTACTATGGGTACCAGGCAACGGATAAACATGCTTATATAATGTAGATAAATAGGTACACACAACGTCCATGACTCGGGCACAAACATTCGTATTCACCATACAAACCTGCCCCTACCGGGATTCGAACCCTGGACCTCTAGCTTGTTTTTGATGTTTCCTGAAAAATTTGGTTTTTACCGTTATCTTCTTGTTCCTCGGGACCGGCGACGTGAGCTCCGACAACAATGCCTTAAAACTTTAGAAAAAACTTGTGTTATAAATATTTCCGAACTTGTTAAAGTTATTAAGCGTTGACGGCGACTTAAGACTGAAGGACACGGTTTAATTTATGTTCGGAACAAGATAACTTACAAGTTTAACAGAACTCGATACGCGAAGTTGGAAACTGAAGACTTAGGAGATGTTCGAATTTTGCCAAATGAGAGTTTGTCTTGTATTTTTGGCAGCGCCATTGTTTTGCAAAATGTAAATCAACAAACTACGCGTGCGTTTCAGATGTTTTAATTTATACATATTTTATAGGTTACTAGCTTTTGCCCGCAACTTCGTCCGCGCAGATAACGTCAGAGTGACGACATGAAAAATTATATTATATATTCTTTCATTAAAAAGTATCTTATGTTACTTCTAATACCCTCCAAGAACATGTGTACAAAATTTCATGATGATCGGTTGAGTAGTTTTCGCGTGAAACCGTAACAAACAAACTTACATTCGCATTTATAATATTAGTAGAATAGTATAGGATAGGATAGGATAGGATGAAGCTAAAGAGGGTTGAAAATCTGTACATGGAAGATATAAAAAAAATGGCTGGGGATACTTAGAATCGATAACAGAACACGTTCCAACAGTTCTTAGAATTTTTGTTTGTTTGTCTGTATTTTGGCCAGCGCATCACGCGAAAACGGCTGAACGAATTTTGATGCAAACATTACTAATCTGTTGAGAAAATCACAGGCCAGGTTGTAGGCTACTTTTTATCCCGGAAAATTTCATAGTTCCCGCGGTAGCAATAAACATGTCAATTTCTGATTCTACGCGGATGAAGTCGTGGGCAGAAGCTAGTAGCAAATAAATGCTGGTCTGGGAGCAGAGACAAAACATACAACGTAGTTGCTTCTCTTTCCGCGCAGATGTTAAAAGCCCATCAAGGGAACGGGCTAAAATCTTAGGAATCATGTTGTAGGCGATACGGCTAGCAACCCATCACTATTTTGATTTCCCTTTCCACCTATACGCCCTTAACTCTTAACCACATAAGCCAACGATTCCAAGCACCTCATTTATCATGCGCCGTCAAGGAGCGCACTGCAGCCACATGCAGAATTGCATTTGCATGCGCCAGTGCTGCCGTAAAACACTTCGCCAACACTTGATATGAGCTACGGCTCCAACTTACGGAAACCAGTTTAAACCGGTTGCACAAAAACACCGCATAGGTTCACTCCATTCAATCCAAGTTCATATAAAAATTTAGTGTTGGTTTTTTTTTTTTTTTATATGAATAGGAAGGCAAACGAGCAAGTGGGTCACCTGATGGTAAGTGATCACCATGGCCCATAGACACCCGCAACCCCGGAGGGATTGCAGATGCGTTGCCAACCTAGAGGACTAAGATGTAATGTCTCTTGTGCCCGTAATTTCCCCGGCTGTCTTACTCTCCACACCGGAACACAGCAGTGCAAGCACTGCTACTTAGCGGCAGGATTAGCGAGTAAGATGGTGGTAGCGATCCGGACGGACCTTGCACAAGGCCCTACCACCCGCATGTATTTGTGCATGTGTTTGTATGTGTTACAGTTGTGCTCACTAAACTTTGATAATACCGCAGAGGGATCGAAACGCGTCAGTGTTTGTGTGGTGTAAGGGATAATTAAGTTTTATGTGGCAGTAGTGGAGGGATTTCATGAAAATTATATATTTCGCACAGGCTTGGTTATCTAGCACGTAAGTAGCGGAGTAGCAAGGTAAATATTTTTTTGTTTACAGTCTCTAACCGCCATCAAACTGCGACAAAACTAAAAATAATTAAGTTTGAAATTATCAACAGGCTTGAATGACTTCCGTGCTGGTCTGGGAGTAAAGAAAAAAACTAAAATGTACGAGTTGTTTCTCTTTCCGCGAATATGGTAAAAGTCCAGAAAATCAAGTGAGCGAAAATCTTAGGAATCATGTTATAGGCGATGCGGCTGGCAACCCATAACTATTTTGACTCCCCTTTCCACCTATTCACCCACAATCATGCTAAACGTGGCCTTTAGGTCTTGTTACATTAGGCTCTGTCTACCCCGTAAAGGATAAAGACGTGATTTATGTATGTATGTTGGAGGACTGTTTGTTAAACCTATCATCTGTATTTTTTATACTTAAATAGTTTTCCTAGACATAAACTCAAGTAAGTTCTTTATTAAAACGTTTCTAAACATACATTATCATATATCATCCTAAAGGTGGCATTATTCATATGCATATTCGAGAGACGCCGCGTGCCAGGCTAGCGGTGAAATGCCCCCCCCCCCCCCCCTCCTCCCCCGCATACCGCGATGAGGGATGGACAGACAGTTCACATACTTTGAATTTTATATAGTTAGCGTTAATTCTGTTTTAGAAAATACTGTAAAACGGCTGAAAAAGTGCTGCTACGTTACAGTAAAAGATATTGTTTGCTTAATTTAATCTTTATTTATGTGTTTATTTACATTTAAATATATTAATTACATATTTATCCCTTAGGTACGGGGTAGACAGAGCCTATGGTAACAAAACCTAATGGGCACGTTTAGCATAATTGTAGGCGTATATGCGGAAAAGGGAATCAAAATAGTGATGGGTTGCTAGCCACATCGCCTAAATATGTAATGACCATGTCTCCTGCGATTTTCGTCGATTCCCTCGATGAGCTTTTACCATCTGCGCGGGAAGAGAAGCAGCTGGCACATTCTTAATTTTTTCTTTGTTCCCAGACCTGCATGAAAGTACATACATACATAAGGTCACGCCTCTTTCCCACAGGGGTAGGCAGAGACTACTTTATTCCACTTGCTACGATCCTGACATATTTCTTTCGCTTCATCCACAGTCATCAATCTCTTCATACATGCTCGTCGGTTTCGGGTACTCCTGACCTGACCTTTTTCCAAAACGTCTCCTATTTGGTCTCGGAACGTCCGTCTGGGCCTTCCCCTCCCAACGCAACCATTCGCACTCCCCATATAGATCTGTTTAGTTAGTCTACTATGAAAGTACAAAAACAAAATAATTCCACAACCATTAAAATAAAAAGCAGGAGTTCTAAGCTAACGGGGTACTTTGTACAAGGGTCCCTCGGGAAGGGCGAGAAACTGCCTAGAGATAATGACTCGCAAGCACTGTCTCCCGCTATGATACTCCGGGACATAGCTCATTAGGAGCTAGACCTTAATTGTTGAGCACACATGGAACGTTGTCACAGTTAGACGGGTTGAGATTGTTTGCCAAGTTGCTGGTGATTGACTGGGGACATAATAATAAAATAAAGTCTGCTTCACACAGTGGAAATCGTAATACATACATAAATATATAACGTCTTTATCCCTTACAGGTTAGACAGAGCCTAAGGTAAGAAAACCTTAAGGCCACGTTTAGCATAGTATGATTAAGGGCGTATATTTAACCTACATACATGAAATTTGGCATATTTTGATGGGATACTATGAATGGAGGCGTATTGGTGGGAAGGGGAGTCAAAATAGTGATGGGTTGCTGGCTGCATCGCCTATAACGTGATTCCTAAGATTTTCGCTCGTCCCCTCGATGGGCTTTTACCATCTGCGCGGGACGAGACGCAACTGGTACATTCTACGTTTTTCCCTTGCTCCCAGACCAGCATGAAAATGAACTTTATAGCTAGTAAGTTGTATCTGGAAAATTGTATACTTAATTATATAATAAAAGAAAAGAAAAAGGTGTATTCAGTGTCATTCTAACTGATCATTAAAAAAGTACATGTAAATGTGTCTTTTGAAGTTAATTTATAGTATTACTCTATGAATGTTACTTCTGAATTAATAACATGAAATCAGTTAAGGATTTTGTATGTGGAGCCAGCCTAAAGACGTCATAAACGATCAGTAATTCTTATAATTTGTTTTAACAATCAAACCCAGTCTTACTGTCGGTCGCGTAATAAAATAATTTAAAAGAGAATCACGAACGTACTTCATTAGCATCACTCAGCTGTCCACTTCTTCTATAATAAATCTTGAAATAATATGAAAAGAAAAACAGGGAAAGACCGACAAAGAAAATTAATTAAGAATGTAAAACAACTGAGGGACACGTTCATGCCATGAGTTTTATTCGCGTCTAATTTCGCCCTCGATGCGGTCAGGCGGGCTTAATGCTGAGTATCCACCAGTGCAATTCCCTAAACAAAACTCTTTCACCCTTTATTTCGCAAGTCGGACCAAGAAAACTTAATTCAAGCGTCATTAGATTCTTGTTAAACTTAAAAAAAATACAAAACGATCCTTAAAGAAAACAGAAAGCATTAAAGCGTTGCCATACAACGTGGCAATGCTGCCAGCCTTCTGGGCACCCTCCCCATTGGCGGCGATCTGGGAGATTTTTTTTATCTTTAATTTAATAATAGTTTTAGCTAGGTTTAAGTTATTTTTAAGTTTTGACTGTTCTTTATTGTTTTCCCTTAAAGTACCTATGTTGATTATATTCAGCACTGCGTATTAAATTGTTACCCCCTTATTCTTAAACGCTCTGTAGGCTTCTGTTAACTTAGCAATCGTTTGTCTTTATTAATTTGTCACTTTGAAGTTTACCTTTCACAGATAAGGACAAACGATTGCTAAGTTAGCAGAAGCCTACAGAGCGTTTATGACTATGGGGGTAAGTCCTCCCTTGCCCAGGAAGTGGAAATCTTCGCTCGCTTAGCGGCCAGTAAATTGCTACTTACGGCCCCAGAGATGTAAAATAACATACTTTTTTATGGTATGGACAATGCGCTTAATGCATCCGCCCGGTACGGGGTTACCGGGGGTATGTGGGGCTCCCCGCGACGGCAGGCATACCCACTAAAAACCACACGGATTCCCTATTCGCTCGTATGTGAGGCGTTACGGGAGGACTCGGTGTCACCGCGACGCCTCATGACCACCCCGGGATGGGATTCTTCGCGGCATCTGTGCAATACGGATTTGGGAATTACCGCCCTCCCCCGCTGGTGCCGCTTGGATGTTTTATAGATTTTTAATGCCCGCCGACCCTCACGTCAGCTCTCACACCCTCATGTACTATTCTTAAAGCAGAGCGGTACCGAAGGCATGATCGCGTCCGTCACCAAAAGCACCTGTGGTTGGGACCCTCTGGTGTTTTTATAGAGGCTTACTCCTCGCGGCTCCCTGTCTTGAAAAAGACCAGCGGCCCACGTTCCGACCCCACGGGCGTTTACGTGTCGCCCGGCAGTGACCGAAGTCACTCCGCTCCGCGATCGCAACCCGTAGGTCGCACCGCTCCTACGGTCCAATAAGGCTTGCCCCCACCTTTCCCTGCAGCTACTTGGCTCAGGTTCACCTCCGTCAAAAACTCGCACAAACGCGCCACCGTCACTGCAGGTCCATTTCTGGACCCGCTGGCTCAGATCCCCCGCAACGAATTACGAGTTCACCTTACCACCCATTCCCCCTAGTCAGATATTAGCCTAAATAAACCAAATAAATTAATCAAACATTGTTGCCCAGGGTGCACCGGCCTAAGCGTTACCCTTCCCTCCCCGTGAGGCCAACCTCTGTTAGAAGGGAATTGTAACGCTAGAGCTCTCGAGGTGCGACGTCGCACCTCAAAATAGAATTCCTACCACAACACATCCCAGCCAATAGAGCGTTATGAAATGTTTCATTAGGTGCCCCAACAACTATTCCAGTTTCATTACGCCTCTTTACTGCTCGTAACAATTTACTGTTATTATTATTTTTGCAGAGACAAGCGCTCGCTAACGATTGTTGCCTTTTATTGTCTGTAGAATTAAATTATGATGATGAAATCGTTGGAAATCGCCGCTTTGTTTATGGCTGCTGTTTTATACAGTTCGCTTTGAATGAGACGAGGGATGGCGTTCGTTCTCGGTTGTAATACAAAAATGTAATTTAATAATACGCTTTATTGCTGAACAAAAAAAAGCCGTAGCCTAGTGGTTTGACCTGTGGCCTCTCGAAGGTCGTGGGTTCGAATCCTGGATTCGCACCTCTGAGTTATTCGGAATTTATGTGTTTAGGTGAAGGAGAACATTTTAATAGTGTGTGTGTGTGAAGTTCCCAATCCGCACTGGGCCCGCCTGGGAACTATAGCCCAAACCCACTTAGCATACCTACTTTAGTAAAAAGTACTTTCTGGATTCTATATCACATACATACATACATACATACTAGCGCTGCATCCCTGGTATGTATGTATTTATTTCTTAATGGTGTCAGTATTCCACAGCAAAAAGCATTTGTCTTATCTCAAAGCTTGATGCTGTTTATCCCGTAATTATGGTCAGAAAGCCCTCATTCATGAACCCTTGCCCTTTATTTACAGCCCTGCGGTTGCATCCAAAGACGTAGTGCTCAAGTTAGGTGTGAGAATGCGGCCGTTGCGGCGGCCTACGGGAGGCATTATCGTTTCGTTCGGTCGTGATATAGTAAAACAGAATTTACCAGTTGCTTCTCTACCCGCGCAGATGGTAAAAGCCCATCAAGGGAATGGGCGAAAATCATAGGAATCATGTTATAGGCGATGCGGCTAGCAACCCATCACTATTTTGATTTCATTTTTCACCACGCCCACAATCTTGCTAAATGTGGCCTGTAGATATCTGTTACCTTAGGCTCTGTCTACCCGTAAGGGATAAAGACGTGATTTGTGTATGTATGTATATATAAGTATGTGTGTTAAGCAAAGAAAACTACTCCATACCATTCCCTCTTCTATCTTTTTAATTCGAACACGAATACAGCCACGTTCTTGACACACGCCACACGTTGCGGCCGCCCGGCGATACAGGCTGCACCAAAGACGTTTGTGTCGGACACTCGATAGCCCTCCGCCATTGTGACTACACCCTTTGTAAGCCTTTGTGCGCGCGCTGAGATATTTTGTGCGGCTGTGTAGCTCCTCTGTGGTAGAGGTTGACTTTCGGCCAAATTTTTCGGCTATCGTTGTTCGCCGAGACGATAAAGTGTAATTCAATTCAATTTTTAAAAAGAAATAGCGCCATCGATACTGTCGATGATTCCGCCAATGTCGAGGTTGAAGAAGACTGTGTCGCGATAAAGTGTAAAATTTTGATAATATTTGACGTCTTTATGCGATTCAATTTCTATTCAATGTCACGTTTCAGCTGTCATTTTTGACACTTCTAGTATGGATCTGACAGCGACTTTGGTTCGGAATTGAATCGCATTCGGGGATGCAAGTCGGGTTACCTCCGCGTCTGGTCAAGAGCTGTGGTTCGTTTTTGGATCCGTCCGGAATAGCAGTGCTTGGTCCGGTGCACCCTGGTCATCGGTTAATGATTTCCTGGCAGATGCTGAGGGATATCATTATCCGTTGGCTAAGAGCCCCGACAGGGGGAGGGGTCTTTTGACCGTGTTCTACCGTACAAAGTTGCCGACATTTTTGTCACAAGATCTTTGAATACTGTACTTATTACACTGGCATTGGCGCCCCGCACCCCAGCCCTCGATCCCGCTTTGTTTGCGAACAGACTGTAGTATCTTAAAACACAACAACTTTAAAAGCATTAATCTGCGAAATATACAATTCAATAAACTATGGACGAAAAATTCACAAATATCTACCTATTTAATTGGAACATATTTATATTTTTTCGGCCTCGGCTTTCGTCCTAAAGTCACGTTTTGGTCAAGCCCTAACCATGACAAGCTTAGGATGACCCCAGCTTGTCGGATCGGGTTAACAAGAATCTAGCGCGCCATTTTAGTATTTTCTGTATGTTAAAATATGTGAAACTTCTCTTTGTAAGTATATTTCCCCTTCGGCTTTTACGGAAAGTAGATAAAATGTGAATATTTGAATAAATCATCTAAAAAACCTTTTCAATTTGTACTGAAACGTACCTACTTGTTTGACGACCGTCTATACGTCGAATTAAGAGCATCTTCTTTTTGATTTATGCGAAAAATTATCCTACACGTTTTCCCATTTCGAGAACAATCTGTACATTTCTAAATGTCAGTGAAAATTAGAACCGGCCATCGGAATCGGCCATAGCTTTACTTTTCGGATTTTTCTATGTGTTCTAATTTTCACTGACATTTAGAAATTGAATTTCTAACGGTAAAACCGTAAAAGTAAACATAAAAATCAAGAAATAAAAATTCTTGATTCATTTGATAGTAACAATCTGTACCATTAAGAATTTTGTATTATGTTTTGTAGCCTTAACAAATCAAAGTTATTATCGCAAATAGAAACATGGAAAATAAAATGACATAATTATTTTTATTATAAATGGCTGAAAATCATCAAGGCTCTGGTGTCTAACACAGCGTAATGCTGAGCTAGCGACCGTTTCACTTTTGCGAAGACACACAACGCTGATGATCTATTTTCCATGAATGTGTTTTTTTTTTGTTTCTTTTCTATAAAAATGTGTGTATTGTATTTGTCTTATGATACGAAGCCTCACTTTTTGCTCCTCGCAGTTTTTATTAACATACATAGTTAAATTATATACCGTCACGCCTCTTTTCCACAGGGGTAGGCAAAGACTACTTTGTTCAACTTGCTACGATCCTGACATACCTCTTTCAATTTACCCACATTCATTAATCTCTTCATGCATGCTCGTTGATTTCGGGTACAGTCAGTATAATAGTTGAAAGCATCCAAGTCGGCCAATTAGTTCGGTAAATCATAGAGACAGTATGGCGTGCTGAACTTTTTGGTCAATCTGGATGTTTCATACTAAATGACGCTGACTGTACTCTTGACCTGAAGTGTTTTTAAAAGGTCCTCAATTTGGTCACGGAGCAGCCAGTCACGGGTCAATTTATTAAGTAGGTAATTACAAAATTTGTTTACTTCATACATCGCGTCGTTATCCCGTACGGGGTAGACATAGCCTAAAGTAACAAGGCCCAAAGGCAACATTTAGCATGGTTGTAAAGATGGAAAGGGAAATCTAAATTGTGATGGGTTGCTAACCGCGTCGACTATAACATGATTTGCCAATTCCCTAGATGAGCTTTTATGAGAAATAGCTGGTACATTCTATGTGTTTTTTCTCCCATACCAGAAAAAGTAAATAAGATATAAGATATTGTGTGCCATATTGAATATGCAGCGAATGCAAATACGGCCCATTCCCGACTGGACGTCGGCAATTGGACACTCGAGCCCGGATAATGGTGGCGTGCGAAATTGTCGTATCGGAGCACTGACGTATCGGGGAGCGCTGAAGTGGGTCGGCCTCGATCACGTATAATGTATGACTAGAGAGCAGAGAATAGCTATGTTTAACCAAAGACTATAAATCGACCGCTTAAATAAGAACTGGCACGGTAGGGGCACGGTGTAGGGCGACAAAGGGGACCGAGAGAGGTGCGGGCGGGTAATGCGCCGACCCGACCGCCCGCACCTCTCTCAGTCCCCTTTGTCGTCATCCCCGCGCCCCTGCACCGCGCGGGCGAAGACTCATTTAAGCGGTCGGTTTATAGAATCGTTTATTTAGCATTGCTTGCTGTCCTAAAGGATAAGAAAAGAATACTCACTCGGGTACCCGGGTACTCGGGTGGTAGGGCCTTGTGCAAGGTCCGTCCGGATCGCTACCACCATCTTACTCGCTAATCCTGCCGCTAAGTAGCAGTGCTTGCACTGCTGTGTTCCGGTGCGGAGAGTAAGACAGCCGGGGAAATTACGGGCACAAGAGGCATTTCATCTTAGTCCTCTAGGTTGGCAACGCATCTGCAATCCCTCCGGGGTTGCGGGTGTCTATGGGCAGTGGTGATCACTTACCATCAGGTGACCCACTTGCTCGTTTGCCTTCCTATTCACATAAAAAAAAAAAAAAAAAAAACTCAACCGATGAAGAGTTCCCTCCTGGGGAGACGGTCCTGGCTGGACCACCAGAATTCTATGAGATCTGTCAGTCCGCCTTTGTGCATGTATCTCAGTGTTTGTCAATTGTATTTGTCTTGTTTATTTTGCACAATAAAGAGTTTACATACATACAATAGGTCAAAAGGTCAGGTCAAGAGCACCCGAAACCGACGAGCATGCATGAAGAGATTGATGAATATGGATGAAGCGAAAGATATATGTCAGGATTCGTAACAAGAGGAACAAAGTAGTCTCTGCCTAGCCCTGTGGGAAAGAGGCGTGACGGTATGTATGTATGTGTATGTATCTACCAGTTAACCTTGGGAGTACATGTGAGCATTAAACATAGGGATCGACGAACATATTTCCAAACCTGCATTGCACAGGTGCCGCGAAGAGGGAACCCCATCCCGGGGTGGTCGTGGGGCGTCGCGGTGACACCGAGTGCCGTAACGCCTCACATACGAGCGAATAGGGAATCCGTGTGGTTTTAGTGGGTATGCCTGCCGTCGCGGGAGCCCCACATACCCCCGGTAAACCCGTACCGGGCGGATGGACAAGGCGCATTTTCCACACCATAAAAAAAAATAAACCGGTCAAGTGCGAGTCGGACTCGCGCACCGAGGGTTCCGTATCATTATCTATAAATATCTAAAACCAGTGTAAGCAGAGCCCTGTTCCAAAGCAAAATGTACGCAGTGTGGGGTTACTTTATATTGGTCACTGCTATATACAGACATACATACACATTTACGGTTTTCGCAATTATTCTTTAATCTGTGCTATAAGACCTACCTTCATACCAAATTTCAAGATTCTGCGTTCACGGGAACTACCTTGTAGGTTTTGATTCCCTTGAGAGTTGAAAATTTGCGGAAATTTGCGGCATAAACGGCTGTATCTTTTGATTGCGTTGGCTTAGAAGTTTGATTTTTTCACAGCTTCAAGGGACAGTAGACCTGAGTAATTGATATAAATTTCAGCTTCATACCTCCACGCGTTACTGAGAAAAAGGGTCTTGACAGACGGACAGACGGACAACAAAGTGATCTTATAAGGGTTCCGTTTTTTCCTTTTGAGGTACGGAACCCTAAAAGGGACTTACAAACATGGTCATAGTTTTAATAACATTTCAAAGAGTACAAAATGTGAAATTGCAGGCTTCTGTCAGCCATTTGGGGAAGAGTGCGTCATTATCAGCGACGCCGAGGTTTCGAGTGATCTCTACATTCGAGAGCACTCGACGCTGCGCGGGATATAGTGATACATATGTATATATAGGAAGCGTAATTGGTTAGGCCTTGTTTAATGTATGAATATATGTCAGGATATCCACCACGGATCCCTTTGTGTCCTATATTTTCCGTCATAATAATCTTTAGTATTTTTTTTGTCACAACATATAAAACTAGCTTCTGCCCGCGACTTCGTCTGCGTAGAATTATACATAAATCTATTAAAAAAACCGCATCAATATCCGATGTGTAGTTTTGAAGATAAAAGCATTCATAGGGATATAGGGACAGAGAAAGCGACTTTATACTATGTAGTGATACTTTATACTATGTTCGGAAATTTTGGAATGCCATCAGAATGTAGTTGGTTAGGTTAGTTTCTTAACAGCTAATAAACAAAATACATACGGTTCCAGAAATAAAACGCATACGAAAATCTTGTCAAATTCTCCGTACATAACTATGGTACATGAATAACGAATTCTAAAGAAAAATAAAGACTATTTCTGAATTAAAACAAACATGTTCGCGGATTAGGGGTGGCCCAGGGGCTACCCCGCCGCAACTAAACCTAAATTAGTCCAAATTAATCATCGTACATTGGTTTTACCAGTGCCGGTTATGTAACTTGCTTATGTACAGGGCACCAGCTAAATTACATAGGTGTATTCGGGTAATTCCGAAAATCATTAAACTCAAAACATATTCTATTGTAATACTAGCTTCTGCCCGCGACTTAGTCTGCGTAGAATTATACATAAAAACCTTCCTCTTGAATCACTCTATCTATTAAAAAATCCGCAACAAAATCCGTTGTGTAGTTTTGAAGATATATGTATGTATGTATGTATGTAAACTCTTTATTGCACATAAAAATTTTAAAAATACAGATATACAGAGAATACAGTACAAAGGCGAACTTATCCCTAAGAAGGGATCTCTTCCAGCTAACCTGAATACGTAGGGACAGAGAAAGAGACTTTATTTTATACTATGTAGTGATATAAGCATACATAGGGACATAGTGACATAGGGTAGGGACAGAGAAAGAGACTTTATTTTATACTATGTAGTGAAGAGTCCCATTTCGGAAATAATCGACTATTATATATGACCAACTCTTTTTAACGGAATATGACTGATTTTAATGATTCCGGAATTACCCACTTCCACTTCCACGGAACTAACATGCTGGTCTGGGACCAAAGAAAAACATAGAATATAACAGTTGCTTCTCTTCCCGCGCAAATGGTAAAAGCCCATCGAGGGAACTGACGAAAATCTTAGGAATCATTTTTATAGGCTTAGCGCCCCATCATTATTTTGATTCCCGTTTCCGCCTACACGCCCACAATTATGCTAATTACCCCTTCAGGGATAAAGACGTTATATTATGTATGTATGTGAAATCATTTATCTAATAAAATAAACAGACGCCAAATTCAAAAGCATAGCCAAAGTTCTTATCTAAAAATTCAATTTTTGAAAGAGGAAACAGGGCACTATGGTAGGTTTTTTTACCTACCTACTTCTCAAAAGTCTCGCTGATCGAATCTAGTAGACCATAATGTCACTAGCACAGTGTGTCAAATAAAGCCATCAGCCATTATCTCTAACGATAGCAACTAAAGTGCTCTTACCCACACATTAATTTGGCTTCGGTTGAGGATAATCAGGGGTGGCGTCGCTCGCCGCTAACTCCTGCCAGATTCCCTTAGCAACGAGTTAACTCCCCATCACCTTTAGACCTTAGAGTAGAGCGCTTCTTTGTGCAAAGAGTTTAGTGTTGGTAACTTACATAATGTACTTACATACATACATACATACATACCGTCACGCCTCTTTCCCACAGGGGTAGGCAGAGACTACTTTATTCCACTTGCTACGATCCTGACATATTTCTTTCGCTTCATCCACAGTCAATCTCTTCATACATGCTCGTCGGTTTCGGGTACTCCTGACCTGACCATTTTCCAAAACGTCTCCTATTTGGTCTCGGAACGTCCGTCTAGGCCTTCCCCTCCCAACGTAACCATTCACACTCCCCATATAGATCTGTTTAGTTAGTCTACTTTCATCCATCCGCTCTACATGCCCAAACCAACTAAGCATACTTTTTTCTTTTTTTTTAAATCATGTACTTACCCACCTACTAATTTGTCCTACCCGCAAAAAATGCTGCTATTATTTCAAATCACATAGATACATAGCAGTGGCGTCGCGTCAAGTATTATCAGAAGGCAAGCCGAAGGGAATCTAACTAGCCTTTTCCTCTAATTCTGAACAATAAAGTGCCAAGTGGGAATCGAGTTCTATGGACGCCACGTCACTGATACATACACAAATCACGTCTATATCCGTTACGGGGTAGACAAAGTCTGAGGTAACAAGATCTTAAGGCTACGTTTAGCATGATTATAGGAGTATAGGTGGAAAGGGGAATCAAAATGGTGATGGGTTGTTAGCCGCATCGCCCGTAATATGACTTCTAAGAATTTCGCAAATTCCCTCGATGGGCTTTTACCATCTACGCGGGTAGCGACGGAACTGGTACATTCTATGGTTTTTCTTTGCTCCCAGACCAACATGAAAGAACCACACATGCTAAAAAATTCAAAAACTCAGTAACCCAAACCTTGCAACGGTAATCTTCCTTCAAAAAACCGGCGTGCAATCCATTTAGCCGGCAAATCCTTGCAGCCCCTTGGAACGTTTCAGAATATTTTTATTATCTTCCCTATTCCCTGAGCATCGTGGTACATATAATTCCCAGGCCCTGGGGTCCCGCTCGGCTTAAATTTGCCGCATTAATAACACGAGACCGCGACTGTGTTTTTTCATTAAAACGCCTACAAAGGGTTGTTTGGTTCGCACTGCGGCGAAAACACACGGAATTGTATTCAGGCAAATGTAATACTGTGATGTAATACTTTGGAAACAAGTATGCTTAGTTGGTTTGGTCACGTAGAGCGGGTGGATGAAAGTAGACTAACTAAACAGATCTATATGGGGAGTGTGAATGGTTACGTTGGGAGGGGACAGCCTAGACGGACGTTCCGAGACCAAATAGGAGACGTCAGGCGTACCCGAAACCGACGAGCATGTATAAAGAGATTGATGAGTGTGGATGAAGCGAAAGAAGTATGTCAGGATTGTAGCAAGTGGAACAAAGTAATCTCTGCCTACCCCTGTGGAAAAGAGGCGTGACGGTATGTATGTAGTAAACTATAATGTCGCCGCTCTATATTCCGCTATCAAAATTCAAAAGTTTATTTTGCGATTAGGCCGCCAAAGGCTCTTTTACATGTCTTCTTTTGAAACTACCAGCGCATTCGGAAAGACCATCACTGCCAAGAAGAATGCGCCGCAAGAAACTTGGCAGAAAGTCATTTTTTCAAAATAAAACATACTAACTACAATACCTAAATTCTAGTTAACTTATACCACATTTATAAAAGGGATATATTTAAGGACCCCAAGCCTTAAATTATATTAGTCTATAGTAGAGTATTTAGTCTGTACTGGTCAAAGTAAAACAAAATGAAAGGAAATAATAAAATAATAACTAATAAAAATACTTACAATGCTGGTCTGGGTGTGAAGAAAAAACATAGAATGTACCGTTGCTTCTCTTCTCGCGCAGACGGTAAAAGCCCTTTCCAGCTATACGCCCTTAATCATACTAAACGTGGCCTTAAGGTTTTCTTACCTTAGGCTCTGTCTAACCCGTAATGGATAAACACGTAATATATGTATGTAAGTATGTATGTATTACTCGGAACTATAGCCGAAGCCCTCGTTCTAAGAGGAGACCTGTGCTCAGAGGTGGGACTTGTATAGTCTAGAGATGATGATTATGTTATGGGGGGCGTCCATTAATTACGTGAGGTATTCAGGGGGGGAGGGGGTAGAGCCGAATCTTACTAAATCTCACTTGGGGGAGAGGGGGGTCTTGGCAAATATCACGTAATTTTTTTTAGCAGAAAATGGTTAAAAGTTAAATTAAAGTTTTCTGAAAATAAAAAACATATTTATCTTGAATAAAATATGACAAAAACTGACACAATTATATTTGTCTATAAATCCAATACTTTTATACCCAAAGTATAAGTTTTGAAAAATCTCACGTGAGATCGGGAAGGGGGGAGGGGGTCGAGAAAAATCTTACGACATCTCACCAAGAGGGGAGGGGTCAAAAAATCCTTAAAAAATGCCTCACGTAATTAATGGACACCCCCTGATGATGATTACTCGAGTAATGCGTGGCGTGGGGATTTCTAAATTTTTAAGAGCTTCATAGAGCATGCTCGACAGTTTCCCGTGCCCTGTTTGGACAGTAAGAAAGAAACACAAGTGATTAATTCGCGCAGTTACTCGGCCGCGGCCGGAGAGGTGTTTTATAACAAACGTGGATTTATCCCGGACGTGTGGGTAAGATTAGACCGGGTTTTTGCAACACATATTTAAGGAAAGGTTAAATCTTTGAGTCGGATCCGGGATTAAATTACGATTAATATTAATTTATGGAAATTCCAGGGTTTTGGCGCGGGAGTTGAGACGCGTCTTATTATTAATGCTCGGTATTGGAGAGCGCAGAAAACAGATAAAAAAACATACGATTTTGTGATAAATACCTAATCTTTCTTGCCTCCTCGGTCCTGACATTTTGTTAAAAGATCCACCATCTACTAAATAATATTTTTTTATCAAACATTGTCGTAAATGTCGTCATTGTAGTCTAAGTAACAGAACACGAAGGGCGTTGTTGACGGCCGAATTACATTGCAGGCGCGATTGTCTGACCATACATCGGATTGCTGGACTGCCTTAGATTTCAATATATTCGTTACACTAAATAAGGTTAATAACATCAGAACTCACAATTCGCCATAAATACGATTATAAGAGCAGCGACTTTTCAATAAAAGCGGGACTTGGTAACAAACAGTTTAAATTACAGTGAATTATGCATGCAAACGAGTACACTATATAGGTGACATCTTTCATTTTGGCATGACGTATGAGCCATTATTTTCCACAAATGCTTAGATCTTTATGATCAGCCAGACTGCATCTATACCTTTGACGATCTGTGCTTCCTGATATTTTTGCCTCATTGAACGTTCCGAATTTATTGAAGAGTCTGCTCTTATATTTATGACAAATTGCGTGTTCAGATGTTATTAACTTATCTAGTGTAACGAATTTATTGAAATTTAATGCTGCTCCGAAATATTACAACACCTCGCCCGCTACGATATATTTGATGGTGACTGTACCAACAATAAATGGTCATAAACATTGCAAATCGGTCTTCTCGGCTAATTTCGGAATCGTGTTGTCTCGCTCTAACTTACGTGACGCCAATTATTGTCTCTGTCCAAAAACCGAAGTGCAATCTTTATGGCTAGTTATTGTACGTGGTATAACACCTATTCATAAAAACATTGCTAAGAAACCATAACATGTACATTACGTTATAATACTGTCATGCTTCTCTCCCATACGGGTAGACAGAGACAAACAATAACAAATGAAATCAAATTAATTTTCAAACTAAATTAAACGTTATTTGAATCCGCCATTGTTCACTGAGATCTCCGTCTGTTTAAAAGTTGATTGGAACTTCTAAACAAAAACAAAATACATCGCTTCATAAGGAAGAGCGTTTAATTGGGTTTTTGATTAATAAAGGTTTCCTGCAAAAGGACGGGGGGAAATTTAAAAAGTTCCAGCCCAATCGAGTGAGAGCCAGCCTAATTGTGTTTACGGGTACCCCCAACTTTTTCTATCTAAAGTTACTCGACTTCACGGTTATAAAAGTATTTAATTCCCTCCAAAAGTGACACCGCACCCAATTCCAAATTTATTTTTAATTTTTATAAGACCCCGGCTCCGGACAATGTACTTATTTATTAACTGTTGAAGACAAGTTTTTTACTTAACAAAGTTTCTTTCACTCCGTTTCATTGGAGGTGACTTGGAAGAGAAACAATGGAAAAAAGAAAAGTTTAAACGTTGGACTGAACCAGTTAACAGTTGCGATCTTTTAACATAGGTCTTTGTACTGTTGATGCACAAAGCACTATTGCAGGAGCCTTTTGTCTCACTTTTCGTGGGTAGGTGGTTTTCCGCGCAAGTCAACTCTCAAGTCAAATATTGGGTTAAGTCTTTCAGACTCACAATAAAGTGCATTAGTGCCGAGGTCTCGAAAGTTGCGAACTGCCTGATGAGGTGGTTTGCAAGCCGAGCAACGCCAGGCTTGTGAAGAGACGAGTCAGGCAATTCATGTTTCCGTCGAAGAATGTATAGTGCTATCAAACCATACGAGGAAATGGCAAAAAAACATCAGTGATGGGGACCCTACCTAAGGGTTCAAATTTATTTTAATTTAAATTTTTGAGCCTACATTTTTATTTTTATTAAGTCATTTTTAAGGTAGCCTTGGTTTATATTTTATTCAATACTTTTATAATCATATACAAAATATTCCTATAATAATTTAATCCTATGATAATTTTAATTTTAATTATTATTCTTCCATGCTGGTCTGGGAGCAAAGAAAAAACATAGAATGTACCAGTTGCTTCTCTTCCCGCTATGGTAAAATCCCATCGAGGGATTGGGCGAAAATCTTAGGGATCATGTTATATAGGCGATGTGGCTAGCAACCCATCACTGTTTTGATTCCCCTTTGCATCCATACGCCCACAATCATGCTAAACGTGGTCTTTAGGTCTTGTCACCTCGGGCTCTGTCTACCCCGTAAGGGATAAAGACGTGATTTATGTATGTATGTATGTACAAAATAGCTACTATAAATAAAAAAGTGGCCCTAAATCGCTGCCCGGTGGCATGGTGCCCAGAAGGCTGGCAGCATTACCGTGTTGTTGCTTACCCTTGCTCTTTTTATGTACTTATGATTACTCGATAAATGCGTGGGTTTTTTTTAAATTTAATGTTAATCTCAGTGCTAAAGCGGCAGTTTCAAAGAACGTCTCGTGATGAATAGGCTATTACGTCCAGCAATGTGTAGTTGTTTGCTTAGGTATGGTTTTCTTCATCAGAGCGGCTATAAACGTATCGGTCGGAGGAATTTTTAATTTAGCAGCCTAATAGTCGGCAATATGTTGTCCGTGGACCTTTCACACAGGGCGCACAACGCAGTAGAGGAAGAAATGTATTCACAAACCACCGCAGAACTCTGTCGCAATAGGGAATATCCATGATTTATTTCATGAGTTTCATTAAAAGTTGGTAAATATCAATTGTAATTTCTCATGTAAATCCCGAAAAACTCAGAGGTGCAAGCTCAGGTTCGAACCCACGGCTCTCTGCTTGAGAGGCCACAGGTCAAACCACTAGGCTACCACGGCTTTACTAAAGCCTAAACACAAAAATTACTCCAAAATTTCTTACGTCTTCCTGATGACATAAAATAATGATAAGAATGACATGTAATAACTATAATTATTACGAATAAATGAGTATGAGTATGTTGTAAATTGTAAGATTTTTACTGAAGATACTGACTTTTCGTTTGTTCCGTGGGTTATGGCATAATACCAGTGTTGACCACTGAGCCATGGCCCTTTTGTACTACTGTAGCGCACACAAACAAAGACAATGTTCTAGTTTTAAGTTTTGGCTTGATATGTTGATATTTTATGTAATCTTGATTGTGTGTGTTGGCAGTACCTACCAAATAAACGTTTTATCTATCTATCTATCTATCTATCTGAAGTTAGTCCGGGGCAGTCCGGGCTTTTGATTTCCAGTCGGGGCTGATATTATTTTAGAAAGATACCAACGTTTCTTCTCAGATCTTGGATATATAACATGCGCAATGCGTTTATGTATGTACCTATGTATATTTATCCGTTGTCTAGTAGCTACCAATAATTACAAGCTAAAAAGAAAAAATGATGTCAATAACTTTATTGTACTTCTCAGTAGGTATGAGTTTTGAACTTTTGATATTAACAGAATCTAGTTTCTTCTTTATTTAACCTTGGTTTTACCCTGAGCCTTCGCTTCCTTCTTTTTCTTTCTTTGTTTTTTCCTCCTATTATTTAAATAGAAGATTTTTTTTTCTAAATAAATTAAATAACATCAAAATTATCTCTACTGCACTTTCCGTAACTTAGCGTGACTGCGTTTCACTTCAGCTGTGTACAGGGTGTGTCCGTATAAAGAAGCACCGAAGGCACAGGGTGCTCGCTTTTATTAAGAGGCTTTGTGGATATAATCGGGGCAAGTAGACGGGGATCCAATTTATAGATAGATTGCATGCAATGATCCTGAAAATAAAGGTTATCGTGGAATTTTTATTGGAAACTAATTTTCCAGTTGGTATTGTATGGATAGGTGATTCATGAAACTTGAGACTTGGTTTATTTTGTGTTGTGTACATTTGAAGGCGCTTATTTAGTTTACTTTAGAAGTATACTCAAAAATATGGAGCCAGAAGGTTCTTTACGACCATGTAGCGTAAAATGAGTAGGATATCCCCTCAGAAGATGGACTTCTGACCTGGTGCAGGTCGCAGTAATCCGCTGGATGCGAGCTCCGAAATACCGGTTTCATGGCGCTCTTTGGGGGAGGCATATGTTCAGCGGTATAAGTCTTTTAGCTGATGCTGGTGATGATGATGAGAACGCTCCGTCTTCCGGTACGTGGTCGCCACTCGAGAACTTTCAGGCTCTATCAGTGGTCCTGGGAGCCACGTGTCCTTCCCACAGCCTTGAGCTTGAGTGGATCAATTCTCCGAGTAGCAATTCTTCAGGCTATGTCGGTCACTTTCATCATAAAACTACCGTGAGACTTGATCATAGTTAGACAAATGGAAAACTCACGTATAAAAGCATCACATGCTGAGCTTGCATCACATGCGGGTTATGCGTTTGTGTATAACTATGTCGGTCATCTTTGTTCTTCTGCGGATCCCATCATTTAGTCGCGTATCGACTAAAGTCAGCCTCGGGTCGAGCGGCTGCGGAGACGCTTCCTTAGACGTTGAGGCAGCGTCGAGGCAGCGTTTCCACTTGCGCGGCCTCGGTTTGAGGCAGCCGCTCGACCCGAGGCTGCCTCTAGTGGATGAGCACCTTTACGACACTCCGAGCATAGCTCTCACGTGATGGGTCTATCCTATTCTAAAAGCAGCTATCGCCGCGCAGAATTACAGCGGCCTTATTGCACATCGGTCTTCTCGGATATTTTTTGCTTTGCGTTGTCCCGCTCTAACTTACGTGACACCAACTGTCTCTTTTCAAGGACCGAAGTGCAATCTTTAGGGCGGGTGCGGTGGGTCGTTTTTTTGGCCGAATTATTTTGAACTCCGTTTTTTTTTGATAATTGTTTCTGCTTTCAACGCCATCTATGTCGCCGTGGCGCGAGGAATGAAGTTGGCAACGACGGCCGCGAGGGGGCGCGGAGAGCGGCAACACTAGCGCCCTCTTCCTTTTTTTACTTTTTCACTGTGCTCTCGCTCTCTGTACACGTTTTTAATTAAAAATTAATTTAACGTCTAAGAAGGCATTTTCATTGATAAATAATCCGAAAAAACAAGTCAAGAAGAGCACCTGACCTGACGTTTACATACACGCAACCCACAAATATTGGACCTTCATCACCGGACCAGTTACCAGTTCCTGGATCAGCAAATCAAGGTCAGGCCAGCCATCCTTTCTAATTCCTTCTTATTCCCATCATTGTGCTAATACCGTCTGTGCAAAATTCCAGTGTACCGCGTGCGTAATTTTACCGCCGCCATTACGTGGCACTAACGGTGGATAGAACGTACTTAAGTCCTTTTTTAATCACACACAACAATCAAGATGCAATCGCCTAATTTATCTAAATCACCCATCTCGCTTAATATTTTAGACCCCAATGACATTCGCAGTTTGACGACAAAACGTGGCACGATCAAGGGTAAATTAACTTTGTTTGCTAAATACGTTGCAACGCTTAACACGAGTTTAACTGCTATTCAAAAGGTCGAGTTAAAGTTGCGTATAGAAAATGCAAAGACATTTTACTCTCAATTTGATTCAGTGCAAAGTAGAATCGAAGAGTTAGCTAACGAGTCTGAATTTACTAAGCATATAGAGACACGTGAAGCTTTCGAGGATCAATACTTTCAGACCATGTCTTTTGCATCCAGCTTTGTCGAAAGCGGTGAAAGCACAGCTGCCAGTAATAGTAGTACTTCAAATTTGAGCCCTGTAAAATTGCCTACTATAGCACTGCCAGTCTTCGACGGTTCTTACGAGCACTGGTTGGAGTTTAGGGACACGTACACCTCTCTCATACACAACTCTAAGGACATTGGTATTATCCAGAAGTTTCACTACCTGCGCGCCGCCCTGACGGGCAACGCGCTGCAGGTTATCAAGGCCTTAGAGTTCTCTGCTACTAACTACAACATTGCGTGGGAGTTGCTTGAAAATAGGTATAACAATCATAGATTGCTTACACACAACTATGTGAAGTCACTTTTTAACACACAAACTATACACAAAGAATCACCGGCTCAGATAAGAAAGTTAATTGACTCCGTACTTCGTAACCTGCGAGCGTTGAAAACGTTAGGTGAACCCACAGATGCATGGGACACGTTAGTTATTTACCTAATTGTTACTAAACTCGATACGGCCACAGAGCGCGAGTGGGAGCAGTACAAAAGTACACTTATCTTTGCTCAGGCAGGTGATTCATCTACTAAGGTTAAACTGACTGATTTAATAAAGTTTCTTAGAAATAGGGCAGATATGTTAGAATCAATTACAGCTAATCATTCTAGGAACGTACACACACACTCACACGAAGTTAAGAAACCATTAAATCACTCAAACACTCAAAATTCACAATCGATTCACAGCTACGTTTCTAGTTCGGTTAATCCTAATAAACCGAACTCTAAACGTCCTACACGCACTTGCAGTATGTGTAAAGGAATTCATCCGCTTTATTCTTGCAATAGCTTTCTTAATCTCGCGATCGAAGAGAGGATTAAGTTGCTTGACGCTAAAAACCTTTGCCACAACTGCTTGCGCGACGGTCACACTACAGACAACTGTTTTTTGGGTCCGTGCAGGATTTGCCAGAAAAAACACAATAGCTTAATTCATACACAGAGCGGTGACGGCGACCGCGCATCGACGTCGGATGCCAGGGTAAATCAAACTCCGCCGATTGCGACCGCGGCCCCCGCCACTACCTCTAATCATCACACTCATACTACTTTAACATCTAATTCACACACAGATACCTTATTGTTGCAACCGGTTTTGCTATCAACAGCGCTTGTTTACATTCCGGACTGCAATAATAAATATCATCAGGCTCGTGCAATTTTAGACAGCGGGAGCCAACACAGTTACGTCACACAATCGTTCATATCGAAGTTAAACACACCATTGATACAGTCCACTGTCAAAATCACTGGCGTAGGTCAATCAATCACGCAAAGCACACAATCGTGTACCATTAACCTACAGTCAACTACAAGTGAGTTCCATGCACGCATTAATTGCATGGTTCTCCCAAGGATTACAGATCGGCTGCCATCCGCAGCGTTAAAGGTAAATTCCATTCGCATACCAGAACACATAAGGCTTGCGGATCCCACCTACTACGAACCATCCCAAATTGATTTGTTGTTAGGCGCGGATATTTTCTGGGATTTACTTACTGACGGTCGCATTCGTCTCGCGGAAGGGCCTAGTTTACAAAATTCTAAGCTAGGATGGATAATTTCCGGTCCCTTACACGCTAAACACACACACACATTAAATAAAAACACAAATAAAACTACATGTAATTTCACACACACATTGAGTATAGACAATCAACTTAAAAGGTTTTGGGAACTCGAGGAAGTTCCTAAATCGGGTGACGGGCTGACTGACGACGAGCGTGCCTGTGAACAGCTGTTTAAAGAAACCACACAGCGCGTGGAGAACGGTCGGTTCTCCGTGCGTATTCCCTTTAAGGAATCAGCTGACACGCTCGGCGACAGTTACGCTATTGCTAAAACTAGGTTTTTGTCACTTGAACGCAAGCTTGAACGCCTCCCTGAGTATAAAAGGATGTACTCTGATTTTATGCGCGAGTACATTCAATTAGGGCATATGTCACTTGTACACACATACAATAAGCCATACTATTTTCTTCCACATCACGGCGTATTTAGAGAACACAGTACGACCACAAAATTAAGGGTTGTTTTTGACGCGAGTTGTAGTACAAATTCAGGTAAGTCGCTGAATGACTTACAGTTAATCGGCCCGCCGTTGCAAAATGACGTCTTCTCTATTTTACTTCGGTTTCGTGAAGATAAATACGTAGCATGCGCAGATGTGGAGAAAATGTATAGGCAGGTTCTCATTCAACCAGACCAACGTGACCTTCAACTCATTTTGTGGCGAGAGAGTACCTCGGATCCGCTTAACATTTACCAGCTTAACACGGTGACGTACGGTTGCTCGTCCGCACCGTATTTAAGTATTCGATGCCTGCAACAGCTGGCATCTGAGTGCGGCGACGAGGTGGTCTCACGCACCATTCTGAAGGACTGCTATGTTGATGACCTGATCACAGGTCACAACGACAGGCAAGCGTTGATTGACATATGTGAAAGGGTCACCGATGTTTTCAAGTCCGGTTGTTTCCCACTTCGAAAATGGGTTTTTAATTTTGACGTTTCATCTTACTCGTCGTCAGAAATTACTTCGCGGGAGTTAGCTCTGGGTGAAACTTGTCAAAATAAAACGCTTGGTTTGGGATGGATAAACAACACAGATCAATTTCATTACACAACAAACATACAACACACAACACCTGTAACTAAACGCACAATACTATCTGTCGTGTCGCAGATTTACGATCCGTTGGGACTTCTCTCTCCCACCATTATTATAGCCAAAGTATTGTTACAAAGGTTATGGTTATGTAAATTGGGTTGGGATGACGAAGTACCCGGTGACATTGCAGTCTCGTGGCAACAGTACATACACACTCATAAACATAACATTTGTAACGTACGTATTCCTCGTTACGTAATGAGTGCACACGCGCAACGCATAGAACTGCATTTGTTTACAGATGCGAGTCAGCTTGCTTACGGTGCATGTGCCTATGTTCGTACACATTCGGATGACGAAGTAAATAAACAATCGATCACCGTGAAGTTGTTATGTGCGAAAAGCAAAGTAGCCCCACTCAAACCGGTTACCATTCCAAGACTCGAGCTATGCGGCGCGTTACTGGGAGCTCGGCTTTATTTCAAGATAATTAATTCGCTTAAAATTAAATTCGATACCGTAACGTTTTGGACTGACTCCACAATTGTTTTGGGTTGGTTGCGCATGTCACCGCAGCTACTAAAAACATTTGTACAGAACAGAGTTGCTGAGATTAACGAATTAACCGACAGCGCGCGGTGGCTGCACGTAGCTAGTAAAGATAACCCGGCCGACATGGTTTCGCGCGGGCTTGCACTCGATGCACTTAATAACAACATCACGTGGTGGGAAGGGCCGCCCTTTCTACACGGACCAGAATCGAACTGGTTACACAAAAATCTTTCACACACATCTAATTCTACATTTGACGATTTACCTGACATAAAAACACACACAATTAATATGACATGCCAGGTTAATAGCGATTCATTTCCGTTCGATAGGTTTTCATCGTTTCATCGCTTAAAGCGTGCTTTTGCTTACGTTTTAAGATTTGTAAACAATACACGCAACAAAAACAAGTTAACTCGTCAGTCCGGGCCGCTAACTTTAGACGAATTGAATGTTTCGGTATTACATCTGGCGCGTATTTCGCAATTAAATTCATTTCCTAACGAGTATTATAGATTACAGAATGGTTTACCTATTAAGCACACACGCATTATCGCTAAATTAACTATTTTCTTTGACACACGGCACAAAGTAATTCGAGTAGGAGGCAGAATAAGTAACTCCCCTGATTTCTCATACGACAAAAAGCACCCCATACTGTTGTGTTCGAAACATAGGTTCACACACATTCTATTTCAAAGCGAACACATCCACCTGCTGCACGCACCACCACAACTGCTGCTTTCAAACATTAAGAATTGTTGGTGGCCTCTCGGGGGCACGAATTTGGCCAAGCAGGTGGTACGCAAATGCATAACCTGCACGCGCATGAAAGGACAAACTTTAACGCCTATCATGGGTAACTTACCTGCTCAGCGTTTGGAACCTGGATTTCCTTTCATGCGTTGCGGTGTGGATTACGCGGGTCCGGTGCTCGTATTGAATCGGAAGGGGCGAGGCGCTAAGCTAGAGAAAAACTACATCTGCGTTATTGTCTGTTTTTCAACGCGCGCTGTCTATCTCGACCTTGTGACTAGTTTGTCTACCGATGGTTACCTACTCGCGCTAAAACGCTTTATATCTCGGCGCGGTAAACCGGCCGAGATATTTTCTGACAACGGCAGAAACTTTGTCGGGGCATTGAAAGAGCTTTCGATGTTTCTACACAATAATTCGCGTGACATCATTGATCGTGCCACAACGGACGGCATAAAATTGACATTTATTCCCCCCTACGCCCCCCACTTTGGGGGTGCGTGGGAATCCGGAGGGGTGCGTTCCTGTAAGCACCATTTAAGACGCGTGATAGGTAATGCACATTTAACGTACGAGGAGTTTAGCACGGTATTAGCACAAATAGAAGCCATCCTAAACTCCCGACCAATGCATCCTATGTCTGCAGATCCCAACGACCTTGTTGCCCTAACCCCAGCTCACTTCCTTATTGGCCGGCCTATGACGTCACCGCCCTGCGAGGATCTGATCGCCGCGGAGCCGAATCGCCTACCACGGTACCAGAGGCTGGAGCAACTACGACAACATTATTGGCAGAGATGGTCAAAGGACTACATTTCACAACTGCAGACAAGGACGAAGTGGCAAACACACAGCCAGGACATCTTGCTGAACTCCCTGGTCCTCATCAAGGATGACAACCTACCACCTCTTAAGTGGCGTTTGGGACGAGTGGTAGCTCTGTTCACAGGAAAAGACGGCGTCTCCCGTGTTGCTGACATTCGAACGGCTGCTGGGCTAACGCGCAGGGCGTTCTCCAAGATCTGCCCGCTTCCCCTGCAGCCCGAAGATGACGCTGATTCACGTGACCCAGAGCAATCACCCACACAGCTTTGAAAGCGGGTGCTTTCAATGCGGGGGGCATGTTTCTGCTTTCAACGCCATCTATGTCGCCGTGGCGCGAGGAATGAAGTTGGCAACGACGGCCGCGAGGGGGCGCGGAGAGCGGCAACACTAGCGCCCTCTTCCTTTTTTTACTTTTTCACTGTGCTCTCGCTCTCTGTACACGTTTTTAATTAAAAATTAATTTAACGTCTAAGAAGGCATTTTCATTGATAAATAATCCGAAAAAACAAGTCAAGAAGAGCACCTGACCTGACGTTTACATACACGCAACCCACAAATAATAATATCCCGCAAATCTTGATAAAATTGGTTTTAATCCGCGCGACGTGCCGCCGTGCGCGCACGACTAAGCCCCAATTACGTGAGATTATTCAGTAATTAAATTGTTGATGCTCCGCTCCGCTCTGTCAATATTGTGCAAGTCTATTTTGAAGCGTGCTCGAGGATCATACGCTGAAGTGAACCCTGGAATTTTTCAAGCTTTTATTTTAGGTATCGTGTGGTCTCTAGCAGTGTTGTTATGGATATCCATATCCGTAACCGAAACTATCGGATATCTGAAATCCGTAACGTAACCGAATCCGATACAAAAGTTTTGGATAGTTTCGGATAGGGCGGAGTCTAACTAAATACTACTTAGTAAATATGACACGTCGTGACAAGTTTTTGTTTTTGCCCGGCCGGCAGACCAGCCGCGCACGTGTTTAGTCGTATTGTATTTCATTGTACAGTTCCTTAAAAATGTAATATCCGTAACCGAAACTATCGGATAATCCGAAATAATGTAACCGAAACCGATATTATATTTTACCAATATCCATATCCATATCCGGATCCGAAATATCCGTAACATCCCTGGTCTCTAGCAATTTCGTGAGCTAGTAAAAAATTCGGGTTTGACTTCTTTCATTCACTCTTAAACAGACAAATTACGTAATATTAAAAAAAATACTACCAAAATTTTAAATTACCTATAACTACCTTACATTACCTACTTAACTAAACCACCCGCCCCGCATCATTCCGGGCGCAAAGGTGCACCACGCTGGCCGCGTTGCCGCGTTGCTCGGCGATGGACAATCTCTGCGCCAGGAATGATCCCGAACGGGAGACCAGACCACGCTCTCGTAACCGGCGTCCCACATCTTTGAAACATACTCATACTCATACTCATTTTTTCATAATACATATAGTTATTACATGTCATTTTTAATTTACAATTTTAATAAAACTGGAGCACCAATAAAATAATAAATCATTTTTTAATCATAAAGCTGTAGGCTTTGACTGCCAGGAAAAGAGTTCGTCGAATGTATAGAATGTGTGCTCGAGAAGCCAATTCCTGAGTTTAATAATTGCCTCCGAGCTCTCTCTTATGGGTCTGATACTTAGATCGGCTGATGGTGTGGTATGTGGGGGTCAAATCATGTCTGTCAAATTTGTCAAACGTTTAATGGAAGCATTACAAAACAAGATGAAGAACACACACATACACAAATCACGTCTTTATCCCTTACCGGGTAGACAGAGCCTAAGGCAACAAGACTTAAAGGCCACGCTTAGCATGATTGCAGGCGTATAGGTGGACAGGGGAATCAAAATAGTGATGGGGTTCATGGGTCATGATTCGTATGCCCATTGCCTCGATGGGCTTTTACCATCTGCGCGGGTAGAGCAACTGGTACGTTCTATGTGTTTTCTTTAGTCCTACACCAGCATGGAAGAATAAAGAACAAGGCTAAATAAAAACTTGTAATATCAACCGAATAATAGCAAAACTTTCACTCTCATTTCTTGAGCCAAATACAATAACATTCACGTATTTTGATGTAGTTTATAAGACAATTCAAGCAAGCAAGTTAGTTGTTATATAAACCAAAGAGCATATTCAAATCATCCCAACACATACTCTATATTATTCTTAACGCACATTCCATCACAAATAGGAACACTTTGAATTCGAGTAAAGACAACTGTACAATGTTTTCAACAAATTAGTTATTCATGGAAACGCGGGGCATGCTGTAAATTAACGCAATATTGATGGAACATTCAGCTCTGAGCAAATTTAATTCAGTTAAAGTTCTTTGTTAAATTGCCAACTAAGTTGGCGCCGCAATTCCTTTCAGATGAATACAAAAGTCTTGATTTAATTATAATTAAGAAACGGTACTGCATCAAAATAACAGTCAGGGTATTAATAAAATTTGTAAAATTTCTAAACGACACTGAAAATTAGAACACAGAAAAATCCGAAAAGTAAAGCTATGGCCGGGAATCGAACCCGCATCCTCGTCATTCCGTGACGCGTGCTAACCCCTACACCACCCATAACAGGTGGGGCCTTTTTTTCTATCTGTTACTAGCTGTCACGTGACCTTTTTACTATGCAATTTTTGTCGCCAAGCGTCATCTGTTTGAATGATGTGTCTGTACGACACAACGAACATCTACTGCTCCCCAGGGACTTTAAAGAGAAAAATACGATTGGTTGATTCTGTACGTGCCCACTCCGAATCTTTCCTGTTCTTTAAACAAAATACCCGGTTTCCCATCATGCCATCCAAACCAACTAAATAAACAACTTGCAATCGAACATTTAACTTTAAAATTCTCGGTACAGTCTGCCGATGAAAATGTTGAGCACTTCAGTACTCTTCTTAGTACGCTTTGACTTTCATGGGATAAAAGAACGGGATGGAAAATAAAGTCTAACCCTTATTCATAAACGCTCTGTAGGCTTCTGCTAACTTAGCAATCGTTTGTCCTTATGACACTTTGACATTTACCTTTCACAGATAAGGACAAACGATTGGGGTGCAAATCGGGTTAAGGGATCCAAAGGCATAAATATAATATTTATGTTTATTAGTTAACAAGTGACGTCAAAAACATCTGTATACACCTTTATGGCGTTCGAAAGTCTGTACATGGAAGGTATTCGAAAAACGTTGTCTGGGGATACTTTGAATCGATAACAGAACACATACCAACAGTTTTTAGATTTTTAATTGTGTGTCTGCTTATCTGTTTGTCTGTATATTTGCGAGCGCATCACGTGAAAACGACTGAACAGATTGTAATGAAAATTTTACTGACCTGTCAAGAAAATCCTCGGCCAGCCTACTTTTTATCCCGGAAAATTGCATAGCTTCCGCAGGATAGCGATAGACATGTCAATTGCTAATTCTACGCGGACGAAGTCACGGGCAAAAACTAGTAACAGTAATGCCGATGACACATTATATTTGACAGAGCTGTATCGATATTTATGCCGCGACTGTACATAGTGTTGCAAAAGACCAAACCTTGTTTAAAAATCTTTTACTTGGCCAACTTTATCACTTGAGTGGAAAGCCGTAGCTTAAGCCAACCTTTGTCGTTCGTAAAACCCCGTCTTATCTTTTTATTTGGTTGAGCCAACTGTACATTCGCCAGAACTTATTTACTGGGCATTACATATGTAGATTAGTTGGGAAGCTAGCGCAAGTTTAGAAAAACTCCCAGCAAAGTAATTTTAAAGTTGCACGACAAAATTTTAATGAACGGCTTGCAACTCTGGCCTGTTTATCCTCTTTCGATACAACTTCGAATGTTTTCTAGATATTACCTACGTATAACGCGTTGGCTTTGGTCATGGTTGTCTGGTTAAGATCGCTTTGGTGCGAGTCGGGTTACCTCCACGTGTGGTCAAGAGCTGCGGTTTTGGATCCATCCGGGGGGAAGAGCAGTACTTGGTCCGGTACACCCTGGGCATCGGCTAATGATGTCCTGGCAGATTCTGAGGGGTACCATTGACCGTTGGCTAAGAGCCCAACAGGAGGGGAGGGGGTCTTTGACCATTACCGTACAACGTTGCCGACATTTTGTCACATGATTTTTTAATTACTTTGACATTGGCGAAGTTGTCGTCGCTATAACGACTTGATGCATACATACATATAGAAATCACGTCTTTATCCCTTACGGAGTAGACAGAGCCTAAGTTAAAGACTTGATACGCCACAAATAAGAAGAAGATCGCATTCAGTTATTCAAAATTTAAAATTTATTTTTGCAAATTATCCGCAAGGGCTCTTTTACATGTCTTTTTTTAAACTACCAGCGCATTCGGAAAGACCATCAATGCCAAGAATGCACCACAAGAAACGGCAGAAAGTCATTTTTTCAAAATAAAATACACTAAGCTACTACCATACTTAAATTTTATTCTGCTTAAATAGAATACATTTATAAAAAGGATGCATGAGGTCCCCGAGCCTTAAATTATTATTAGTCTATAGTAGAGATGTATAAGGTCTCTACAAGTCAATTCCACGCGAAGTCGCGGGCAGCAGCTAGTAATAGTTAAACGCCTCAACTTTCAATTGTTTCCCATTCACACATCCTCATCACCGCCATCAATAACCCTCCTGTCTCGAGGGCCTGGAGTGGGGGTGATGGACGTTTCCATTAGAACCTTTGTTTCCGGCAGTTGAGCCTTGCCACTCGCAGACGCCAGACGTTTATTGGGAGGCTGTTGATTCAGGTCGGATGTGGGTATCTTAAAAACGTTTGATGAGGCCGGAGTGGACTTAAATTGATATGGGACGCTGGTTTGTTTGCGAGCCGAAAGATTTTCGTGCGAACTGTATAAAACACTGTTAGGGAGAATGCCTAAAGTATCTTTTTTTATATATTTGTATAAACAAACTCAGCGTACATTTATACCAAAGTACTGAGATGGCGAAAACAAACAGTACACAAACAAAGGGTAAAAATACGAATTAAAACGAAATGATGAACTCTGGGACTGCTAGCTTGCGATGGAAGGCAGGGTGGAAGAATTAGTGCACAACATTTGACTTTTTCACAGGAAAGCGAGCCTTCCTGTTCCTCAAAGGGCCGGCAACGCACTTGTGATTCCTCAGGTCTTGCAGGTGTCCCTGGGCGATGGTGATTGCTTTTCATCAGGTGACCCGTCTGCTCGTTTGCTCATATATAAAAAAAAAAGGATTTACTTCCAAAGGCAATCAAAATTAACAATAAAAAAAAACCGAATACGATTTACGATCGAATGGCGAGTGGTGTGGCCGCGTTCTGCTGTACCTACCGCGAACACCTCTTGCGTGTGTGCGTGTCTACACAGAATGCGCCGCAATAAACTCGAAACTTGCGTCCCATTGCTAGGCAAAGGCCTGTCCTCTCCACAACTCTCGGTCCAACGCAATATCAGGCCATTCCTCCATGTATGCGTGCAAATTGTCCCACCTCGCCTTCTAGGTCTGCCTCGTCGTCGTTGGCCATTCTCTGCACCCACAAAGTGATAGAGTAGACCCACCACAGAAATACTTATGTTAATTTTTTTCAAAACAAAATCTTATATATTAATATTACCTACCTTCTACCTTCTAACTAAAATTCCTTATTCCTTATGTTCGGCAGGAGAATAAGAAGATTCGAGGAGAGTTGCTGTGTGGGAGCGCTGCTGGGACAGTAACCGGCGGCTCCAGGCCAGGGGAACGGCTGAATGATCGCCACGGCGGATCGACAGCCCGCCTGACCCAGCTAGGCGTCCCCAACATCATCAAATTCAAAATTCAAAATTCAAATTCAAATTAACAACCATTAACAACCTTCTATCTAAGGCGCCTAACTGGAAAAAATTATATCTTGTTACTAGGTACTAAACTTTGTGTAGCACTGAGCACTAGGTAGTTATAATATCATCATCTTAAAATGCATTGAAGTACTAGAGTTGTCACTTATACATACTCGTTCAATTTCTACTGTAAAATAATATTTTTATTTGTATGGTTTAGGTATAAAAAAAATATATTTGAAATAAACCAATAAAAACCATGAAACAGACTAATACTTAAACTAATACTACAACTTATTATCACTACATATTATAAAACAAAGTCACTTTTTCTGTCCCCATGTCCCGATGTATGCTAATACATATCTTCAAAACTAAACAACGGATTTTGATGCGGTTTTTTTTAATAGATAGAGTGATTCAAGAGGAAGGTTTATATGTATAATACATGCATAATATACCGTGCGAAGCCGGGGCGGGTCGCTAGTAAAATTATAAAGTAAATATGTCGTCAATATATTCCGGCACAGGCATCGACCCCAAGACGCTGGCATTGCCTGAACTGCTATTCCTAACCTTTGAGAGAGGTAAGCGCCAGTACTAAACGTGTCGAAAGTTTATATATATTTGATTTGTATCCGCCGACCAAGGTCATTTATTTGTATTAATTTAGTACCTAATATTTTAATTCATCGGTTTAAAACCGTCGCCAACTCTAATTGGTTGTTTTGCATACGTCATTTCAATTTAAGCTCGCATTTTACGATCCCTGATTATTATACATATTAAATGATAAACAAACGTTATCACTGATTACTTATTTCAAGCGGTAAACAGTGTACCGCTTAGCAGTTACACGTGGAAGAGGCTGATACCGCCGGTGGTAATATTATTTCGGGGGCGGTCTCATGAATATTTAACGGCTTGTGGTCAGACGCGGCCGAACGGTGTGCAGCAAAGGCGAACGTGTATTTGACGCGTATATGACGCACACGCACACGGCGAGCCTGATTCCATCTCGCCTTGTCACGGGATGGAAAGAAAAAACCGACTAAAGGGCAAAGATTTGATTAGAGCTCTAGTTTTGAAGATATAAACAGAATTATACCACTTTTGAGTGGAATTTTCACACATGCTCTTTCTAAAATCGGACCCCAAGTTGCTTAATTTTTTCACACATCTTGCCAAGTTATTGTAGGCCATTGAATTTATTTGATGTATTCCATGCTGGTCTGGGAGCAAAGAAAAACATAGAATGTACCAGTTGCTTTTCTTCCCTTGCTTGCTTGTCGAGGGAATGGATGAAAATCTTAAAAATCATGTTATAGGCAATGCGGTTAGCACCACTATTTTGATCCCTCGTTACACCGAAACGCCCACAATCCTGCTAAACGTGGCCTTTAGGTCTCTGTCTACCCCGTATGGGATAAAAGTTTGACCGTGAAAGGTTTAAAGAGGATGGTCCATTGTTAGCATGGTTGGGGTAGGTACAATACAATGGATCAACCCGGGGAACTATGAATCATGCACACGAAGAGTTGTCATCAAAATTATTTATGATAAGTAATATTTTTAAAGTGAAAACCTTCTTTAGCGGCGATGAGCACTTGGGGTGGGTAAAAAATGTTAAACTCGCGTCAGATAAATTCGTAAGATTGTTCGTATAAGTAATAATACGTACGTTGATTTCGTCACGAGTGAGTGACGCTACCTTTGGCCTAGTGGTATAAGGTGTGGAACAACAGTGCGTTCGCTCCGGTGACCGCGGTTCAAGTCTCGTGTAGAGAAGGTTTTTTTCTTTTTCTTTTTGGAGTGCGTTGTGTAGTTTTCTCTTCTGCCGGCACTCCCGAGTGCAACCCGTTCGTTACTATACAATTAACTTTACACCAAAATTTGTAGAGTGGTCACAACTCTTCCACGAGCGTACGTAGGTATAACAAGTGAAGCGCAGTAGGCCAAAACTGCTTCTGTAAAATCGATGTGGCGAGTTTACTTGAGTAATATTTATAGATGTGGCGTGGTAGAGATCGCTTCGTTTTAAGCCATAGCACCGCCTTTTATCTGCCTTTTCATTATTATTTGTGTCTACTGTTGACCGTGATCCAACGTCCCACTCCTATAATTTAAGAATCTCGAAAAGTAAATCTCAAAAACTTCGCCTTGGTCGTGTAAACGAGGTTAAAGTTTAACGCGCTACCGTAACATGAGTTCCCGCGGTTAACTTAAGTTAAAGTTAACCGGGACAATGAAGCTTGGCGAGAGCTGCTAAGACTGCGCGAGGCAAATTTTGTGTAACATTATTATGCAACTACGGGCTTCTGTGGACCTCCGTCAAATAACATAATAATATGACGTTCATACGACACGGTCAAGTGCAAAAATAAGTATACAAATAAGCGCGTATGGAATTTTAACACTGAATAGATACTTATAATAATAATAATAATAACTTTTTTTTATTCTTCTTATTCGTTGTTCCATGCTGGTTTGGGAGCAAAGAAAAAACATAGAATGTACCAGTGGCTTCTCTTCCCGCGCAGATTGTAAAAGCCCATCGAGGGATTGGGCGCAAAATTTTAGGAATCATGTTATATAGGCGATGCGGCCAGCAACCCATCACTGTTTTGATTCCCCTTTCTGCCCATACGCCCACAATCATGCTAAACGTGGCCTTTAGGACTTATTACCTTAGGCTCTGTCTACCCCGTAAGGGATAAAGACGCGATTTATGTATGTATGTATTTTTTATTCCGTTTCGCTACAATTTCAGTACATTGTTTAGTAATTCCCACGCGGGTCCAGTGCGGATTGGTAACTTCACACACACCATTGAATTGCTTCGTAGATGTGTGGAGGTTTCCTCACGGCGTTTTCCTTCACCAAAAAGCTCATGGCCAATTTCAAATGTAATTTCGCACATAAATTCCGAAAAACTGAGAGGCGCGAATCCAGGATTCGAACCCACGACCGGTCAAACCACTAGGCTACCACGGCTTTTTTTACATACACATACATAGATACTTAGTTACATATTTATTGCACTAAGCAAAGTCACTTTCCGCTGTCTGTCTCTATGCATGCTTCTATCTTTAATACTACGCAACGGATTTTGATGTGTTTATTTTAATAGATAGAGTAATTCAAGAGGAAGGTTTATAAACTATGTATAACATAGTAGAGAAACAGTGATTGCACCCGTGCGAAGCCGGGGCGAGTAGTATTAATATTGTATTACTGTAATACAGATTGCAAGTTATATTTAATCCGCTGGGAATCGACGTTACTTTGATTTGTTTTTACTTAAACCTAACAAATTGTAAGTGACCAGTGTTTAGTAGGTATGTCATGCACGTTTCTCTAAAGAGGTTTCACTCATTCCTTTTTTATATTATAGCGGTTCTAGGAAATGTATGTAAAGTATTTTATGTAAAGATATCTCCATGTTCTTCCACTGCTATAATTTCGAAAAAAATACATATTATAGGTCGTTGGTGGGTGTATTATTGGTGAAAAAAATGGAGCGGTCTCTAACGTGGAAGTAAATAAAAATATATCTAAAAAGTTTTGTCAGCTTTTTTTAACTTTTTTTGAAAATGAAAAATGAAAATTTATTTTTGCAAATTGACCGCCAATGGCTCTTTTACATGTCTTTTTGAAACTAGCAGCGCATTCGGAAAGACCATCATTGACAAGAAGAATGCGCCGCAAGGAAATTGGCAGAAAGTCATTTTTTCAAAATAAAATACAGTAAGAATACTTAAATTCTACTTAAATTAAATAAATTTATAAAAGGGATTTCTATGACATAATGAAAATAATATTTATGTCATATAATCATCTTCAGTAAGTGTATAATATATGCGAAACACACTAAAATCGGTTGGATAAAAAAATAATATCGAAAACAAAACATATTTTGTTTTTTTTTTTAAATCAATAACTATAAAGTTAAGGGTGCTCAAGTTCCGCACATTAATTATACTAATGTAGAGGCACGCCGTCCATAAAAATTACAAGCCCAAACTCAAGGGCAGAATCACTTAGCTTATCCTGGCACGGCCTTTAAACTTTTTAACTTTACTCAGTTTAGCTAACTTTGGCATTTCATCATAATTTAAATAATATCAGAGTGAGTCCCCGCCGGACCGAGCATTCTGCCTCCGGTCTCGAACCCACTCCCCCACATTCCAGATTCCGACCTGGAACATTCCCGGAGTTCATTGGAGCCCCGTAAACAATGTTTGTGATTCGCGACTAAAGGCAGCCGTCCACTGTAAAGGACGTTCTGAATCGAGTGAGCGACGATCCGAATTCCGAGAATTTCTAGGCTTTTTTAGTTTAGTTATACTCAAATGAAGCCCTATTTCTTTGGTTTTCTATCGTAAAATATAATATACTAGCGTTCCGTCCGCAGCTTCGCCCGCGATAAATTATTTTTCCCGTAGGAATAGGTATTTTCCCGCGGTAAAAAGTAGCCTATGTCACTCAGTGATAATGTAGTTTTGTAACGGCAAAAGATTTTTTAAAATCGGTCCAGTAGTTTCGGAGCCTATTCAATGCAAACAAACAAACAAACAATCAAATTTTTCCTCTTTATAATATTAGTATAGATCATAGACATGAAATTTTGTGTGTCTAATGTAGTTCATGATACTACAAATACAGTCCGAAAAAAATATATTAAAAATAAAATTGACATAATAATTTATCTCTATTTAAACATACATGAATGTGATGTGTTTTGTAACTTGTGTGTGTATTTATATATTTATATATTATGTAGTATATTTTATTTATTGTGTATTAGTTTATCGTATTTATCTATTATGTGTAGTTTATTATTATATCTTACATTATTTAAAATTCAGACATTTAGGATTATTTAAGTTTCGATCGGTTCTTTTACTTTTTCTGTGTGTCTACTCTTGCTTCATACTTATGTCCTGTCAATCGTTCAAAGGTTAACTGGAAGAGATCCCTTTTAGGGATAAGTTCGCCTTTGTGCATATGTGTTATCCTGTATTCATCTTTTTCTTGTGTTTTATGTACAATAAAGAGTTATACATACATACATACATAAATCACGTCTTTATCCCTTACGGGGTAGACAAAGCCTAAAGTAACAAGACCGCGAGGCCACGTTTAGCATGATTGTGGGCGTATAGGTGGAAAGGGAAATCAAAATAGTGATGGGTTGGTAGCCGCATCGCCTATAACATGATTCCTATTTTCGTCCATTCCCTCGATGGGCTTTTACCATCTGCACGGGACGAGACTGGTAAATTCTATATTTTTTCTTTACTCCCAGACCTGCATGGAAGAATAATGTTCATTGTGAATAAATAAACATTTCTTTTCATTTCACAATATTAATATTTAGGTAGTTATTATAATAATTTTCTATCTTAATTTTAAAATACTCTTTGTGTAAGATTCCGATTCCCTGGCGAATGAGAATGGAGTTGTTTCCAGGAATTACTTAATTTGACTAAATTCAATGAAAATCGTTACTTTAAGAGACCTTCTAACTACATGATAAGTTGATTGGATGACTAGCTAATAGCTTATATCCGAGCTGACAGAAAAATACAAACTTATATGACGCGTATTGGGGTTATATATGCACACGTGCACAAATCACATCTTTATCCCGTACGGAGTAGACAGAGCCTAAGGTAGCAGGTACCTACAGGCCACACTTAGCAAGATTGTGGGCGTATAGGTGGAAAATGGAATCAAAATAGTGATGGGTTGCTAGCCTCATCGCCTATGACATGATTTCTATGATTTTCGCCCATTCCCTCGATGGGCTTTTACCATCTGCGCGGGTAGAGAAGCAACTGGTACATTCTATGTTTTTCCTTTGCTCCCAGACCAGCATGGAAGTTATATAATAACCCCACTAATATTATAAATGCGAAAGTTTGTGAGAATGCGAGTGTGTATGTTTGTTCCTTCTACACGCTGAAACGACTAGACAGATTTGGGTCTAATTTGGAACAGCAATAGCTGGTACCCTAGATTAAAACATAGATTTTTATCCCGGAAAATTGCATAATTCCCGCGGGATTGCGATAAATATGTTACAAATTACTAATTCTTCGCGGATTCTGTCGTTCAAAAATTTGGTTTTCACAGAAATAGCTTACAAATACAATGGTTTCTTATAAAAATTTGAAATGTCACTTTATGTGTCGTATTTAGCACTAGCTGTTGCCCGCGACTCCGTTCGCGCAGAATTCGCTTATCGCTATCCCACGGGAACTATGCTGTCTTCTGGGATAATAATTGTGTATATTCTCTTATAATTGTGTCTTGCAAAAAGGAATAAATGTTTTCTTTCTTTCTTTCTATGTCCGTTCCTGGGACTGAAACTAACTGTTAAGGCCAAGCGCCTGACGCCCGTATCGCCAGGCCGCCTCGACGTAACATCGCGGGGAGAGCGGAATCGCGCCCGGCCGTCAGCTGATCGCTAATCACTTCGCTCGAGAACTGTACGCTGCCGCATCTGTGTCGTGTCGCGCTAGCACTTGTTTATGATTTATAAGTTCGATCTAAATTACAGTACATTTTATACAGTCCGCTTATTATTAAAGGAACCATCAAGCCTAGATTACCCCTCTAACGTGTACTAGGGATCTAGACACCAACATATGGTCCTTATCTCGCCGTAAAAAAGCAACCAAGATCGACTGTGAATTTGTGACCCTCGGATTGCTACTCTTCATCATCGTGATCACCGCATCGGGTCTACAAGTGTCGCCGTACGCCTTGCTAAGGGCAGCTTCGTACTCCGTGCCTTCAGTGGACTAATAAGATTGACGGCTTACGCTGAGGTCTTACCGTGAAGTTTTTTTGTTACGAGCTTATACTTCCTCACGGCCCTCTAAAAGCACCGAATAAATCATCCAACTACGTAGGTATGCATCGGACATCGAGCGGTTTCGAAATTAAAACCTCATAATCAAGCTACCATCGTCGGAGCCGAACATTTCAAGTACTGGACATTTGGCAAGAGGATAAAGAAAAAAAAACTGTAAGACGTTTCCAATTATTTACATAAATTATTCAGTTGCAATCAACTATAACATCACAGTCCTTAAACATAAAAAATTAAAAATAAATAAACATAGACATATTGCCTCAATTTGAAATAAGTCACGCTTACAACATCTCTTTAACGTCATTTTTATTGAGATTTATCATTGAGTTATTTATTAGTCATAATTATTGCAACAAAAAGTAAATTATTTTTTTTGTGTAAAAATTTGGTGGGTAAGATTATAATTGCAATTTTTCACTCCTTAAAACTATTAATAGCAAAATCATTATTTAATAATCTTATGGTCTTCCTTCCAAATTATTAATAGCAATTTCATCAACGAACTTAACTCCTACTTAAATCGATTAGCAAAATTTATTTCATAGAACCCCTATCAAATATATTACAGCAAAAACACAAAACAGATTGCCATTTCTTTTTAACAGGTAGAGGTAGCGCCTATTATAAATCTTAAGGCAATCACATTGTCATTGCGGCATATTTTATTACAGTAACCATAATTTATAAAAACATAAAATCAATTTCAACTCTTCATTCAAACCTATTCAATAATGGCTACGGAAATTAGAATCAAAGAATTAATCAAAAAACGTGGCACTATGAAGGCAAAGCTTACGCAGTTTACTGCATACATCGGTACAGCAAAAAGCTGCGATCAATTAAGCGACGCGCAACTGCTTGAGGTAGAGATGCGCATTAAAAGGTTCGACGATTTGTATGATGCTTACGACAGTTATCAGGGTGAATTGGAGCAGCTGGCGGATGACCCCAGCGACCTGTATTCTGAGCGTGAGCAGTTCGAGAGCATATACTATAAGGAGCTTGCGGCCGCCCGTGAGCTGGTCGAGAGACATCGCGGTCAGCGCGCCAAAGACGCTCTATCGGACGCAGGCTTCACTACAGTCGTCTCACACAAGCAAAGTGCAGTAAGGTTGCCAAAGATTAATTTACCGCACTTCAGCGGCGGCTATCAAAATTGGATAGAGTTTAAAGATATTTACATTTCATTAATACATTCGGACAACGGCATTGATCAGATCAACAAATTTCATTATCTTCGTGCCTCTTTGCATGGTAGTGCAGCTACTGTCATCAAGAGCTTGGACTTCAAGGCCGATAATTATAATTCCGCTTGGAAGTTGCTCTGTGATAGGTTCGACAATAAGCAGTTATTAGTGAACAATCACGTTCAAGCTCTCTTTAATGTAGAGCCGATACATAAAGAGTCAAGCCAAGGTCTTAGGCAAATAGTGGACAATACAAAAAAAAATCTTAGAGCATTAGCTACACTAGACCAACCCGTTGATCATTGGGACACATTGGTTATCCACATTATGTCCTCTAAGTTAGATCCTGTTACAAGCAGAAATTGGGAGGAGCACAGAAACTCTTTGACCGAACCCCCAACTTTAGACAACTTTGTTAACTTCCTAAGTAATCGGTGCAATCTTCTTGAAACATTAGAAGAGGCAAAGGTGAACAAATCTAGAGAGACGACTTTCAGCAAGCCAAAGAGTTTCATAGTTACCGATAAAAAGGCTAAGCCTAAAGCGTTTTCACTTTCTTGCCCATTATGCAGCCAGCCTCACTTTATTTTTAAATGTGAAATTTTTCGGTCATTGCCTGTAGAACAGAGGATGCTTAAAGCAAAGGAATGCAAGGTTTGCTTAAATTGCCTAAGACCAGGTCATAGCGAGGTTAAGTGTAGGCTCGGTCATTGCAAATACTGCAAGCTAAAGCACAACACCTTACTTCACATACACCATGACTTTGAAGCTCCACCCCAGCATGTGGCTCTACCTGTCAATAATAATGAGCAGCCGCAGCCGCATTCATCTTCTGGGCATGTAGTGCTTTCTGCTAACAACCACAATACATCATCCCACCACGTTTTGCTCTCTACCGCCTTAGTCAGGGTATGGGACAGCAAGGGACATTCACATAACGCCAGAATATTATTGGACAATGGTAGCACGGCAAATTTCATAACCCACAATTTATCGGACATACTTAAATTACCTTTGAACAAGATCCATTCTACTGTTAGCGGCATTAACAATCAAGAATCCAATAGCATACGGTCTTGCTCCCTTCATATGGAATCTTGCGACTCTTCCTTCAAGCTGGACATTGATTGTTTCATATTACCTACAATAACGTCTTCCATCCCTAACAAATTCATAAACGTTCAGGACTTGCCTATACCATCAGGAATTTGCTTAGCCGATCCTTCTTATAACGTTCCTTCCTCTATCGATATTCTTGTCGGTGCGGAGGTCTTTTGGAGCGTGATCGGCACAAATCGCATCAATTTGGGCAAGCATAAACCTGTTCTCTTTGAGACAAAGCTAGGTTGGCTCTTATCGGGCGTCATATGTGAGCCTAGCCATGTCAAACCAGTTTGCCTTTTTCTTAATCAAGAGCAAACAGATACCAGTCTTACTCGCTTCTGGGAACTGGATTCAATATCTTCAAGACATGATCTCACTGTAGACGAAAATTCATGTGAGCAGAATTTTAAGAATACCACAAAGCGTACCGACGATGGACGCTTCATTGTGACAATACCTTTGAAGGACTCGCCTGAAAGACTAGGGAACTCGTTTGACATGGCTAGGCGTAGATTTTTAAGCTTAGAGCGCCGTCTAGATCGAGACCCTGAACTTAAGGAGCGTTACGTTCAGTTCATGGAGGAATACCAGTGTTTGGGCCACATGAGCGAAAGTACGCATTTATCGTCTTCGACTTCCAATTATTTGCCTCATCACGGAGTCCTTCGAGAGTCGAGTACAACGACAAAACTTCGCGTGGTATTCGACGCGTCAGCTGCCACTACGTCTGGTACGTCCTTTAATGACATCCAGTTAGTAGGCCCTAGGATCCAGGACGATCTACTCTCAATCCTACTTAGGTTTCGTCAGCACAAGTACGTAGTGACAGCTGACATAGAGAAAATGTACCGTCAGGTTTTGGTAGATATAAGTCATCGGCCTCTTCAACAAATCCTATGGCGGTCTGAACCTTCTCAATCACTTAAGTCATTCACACTAAATACTGTGACCTATGGAACGGCATCTGGATCCTTCTTAAGTACGCGTTGTCTCCTAGAACTGGCTCACCAATCTCCTGACAAACAAACACAGGAAGCGATAGCTAAGGACTTTTACGTAGATGATTTTTTATCGGGATCAAATACTGTCAGTGATACCGTAACATTGTGTCACAAGGTTGCAGATGCGCTCAAGTCCGCGCAGTTCCACTTGAGAAAATGGCAGTCTAATAACTATGACATATTAAAGGCAGTTTCCACAGAGCCTTCGCCTGGTAATTTGGTAAACCTTAGCGAAAACGAATTGTCAAAAACATTAGGTCTTCATTGGAACTGCTCACAAGATACTCTTACGTTTTTGATTGCACTGTCATCAAGCAATTCAATCACGAAACGCCAAATTTTGTCTGCCATAGCACAGGTATTCGACCCTCTCGGTTTGGTCGCGCCTTGCATCGTAGAGGCAAAAATCCTCATGCAAAGGTTATGGATCAGTCAGTGTCCATGGGATGAGCCGCTTACGGGCGATATTCTTACCTCGTGGAATGACTTTTCGAAAACCCTTCCCCACCTAAACAACATAAACATCCCAAGGTGGATATCATGCGATTCACCCACATCAGTTGAGTTCCATGTTTTTACGGATGCTTCTGTAAAGGCATACGGCGCTTGCTTGTATGTTCGATCCGTGGCTGGGGATGGTTCTGTGAGTGTTCATCTCCTTGCTTCTAAAAGCAAGGTGGCACCCATTAAAGCCACTACCATCCCACGCCTAGAGCTTTGCGGCGCCTTGCTCGGGGCAAGGCTGTGTGCTAAAGTTCTGGATTCTCTCACTCGGAAACCGAGTCATACTACATTCTGGTGTGACTCGATGATAGTCCTTGGCTGGCTGTCGTCGAACCCATCCCTTTTACGACCCTTCGTAAAAAATCGTATATCCGAGATACAAGAAACCTGTGGTCGTTCTGCATGGCGATATGTTCCATCAAAGGATAACCCCGCAGACCTCGTATCCCGGGGTCTTGGCGCAGACCTGCTCATCAAGTCTCATTTCTGGTGGTCCGGTCCGTCATTTTTACATATTGCTTCTCCACTCTGGCCGACGGCACCAACGTCTGAAAAGAGCTCTCCGTTGCCAGAAATTATTCAGAATAAGTCATTGTTACTGTGTGCACCTGACTCAAATCTGATAAATTATTTAACTAACCGTTATTCGAATTATTCAAAGTTGAGGCGTATCTTAGCTTATATTATCAGATTTGTAACTAACTGCAGGCCCTTTAACAAAAAATGCATCGGATACCTTACTGCTAATGAATTATCCTCAGCTTCAATTCTCTTAGCACGCTCATCACAACAGGACTCTTTCCCGGAGGAGTATGAAATGCTTAAAACAGATAAGGCTTTGCCTACTAAAAACCGCATTTTAGCCCTTTCGCCTTTTTTCGATTCTGATGGCCTTATCAGAATCGGCGGTAGACTCGCTAATTCATTTTATGATTATAGTGTCAAGCATCCCATACTTCTCTGCAGTAAACATCCCTTAACAAAACTAATTTTCAAATTGTTCCACGCGCTAACCCTTCACGCTGGTCCTCAGTTACTTCTTTCTTCCATTCGACATAAATATTGGCCCTTAGGAGGTAGAAACTTAGCCAGGTACACTGTCCATAACTGCATTAAATGTGTCAAGTTTAAAGGAGAAACTGTACAACCTAAAATGGGTAATCTACCCAAAGAGAGACTACATTTAGAGTACCCATTTCTTGAGACAGGCACCGACTACGCAGGTCCAATTTTGATAGCCGATCGCAAAGGAAGAGGTTGTAAGTTAGTCAAGGCTTACATCTGTATCTTTGTTTGTTTAGCTACCAGAGCACTTCATTTGGAGCTTGTTTCCGATCTTACTAAAGAAGCCTTTATTGCAGCTCTCAATCGGTTTACAGCTCGCCGGGGAAAACCGAGAACCATTTTCTCTGATAACGGGACTACCTTCGTTGGCGCCTCCAATGAGCTCTCGCATATTAATAAACAGAATTTTGCTTCCGATTTAGCGGAGACTGGTGTGAACTTTCTCTTTATCCCGGCGTACACGCCGCATTTTGGCGGTCTGTGGGAGTCTTCCGTCAAATCAGTCAAGCATCTCCTGCGACGCACGCTTGGCCTTACGCACCTCACTTACGAGGAAATGTCAACTTGCTTGATTCAAATTGAGGCAATTTTGAATTCGCGACCTATCACTCCCCTCTCTGACGATCCTTCTGATCTCAGTCCCTTAACGCCTGCTCATTTTTTAATTGGAAGGTCTTTTATGTTGTTGCCTCAAGAGCCAATCCCGGATCAGAATATCTCCAACCTTCAGAGATATCAGCGAATCGAGTTCTTGAAACAGCATTTTTGGAAGAGGTTCTCTGAGGAATATGTTCTGGGTCTGCAACAGAGAACCAAATGGCGCAGTTCAAAGGGACAATTGGAGCTTGGTACCATGGTGGTCGTTAAGGAGAAGAACCTCCCCCCCTTGATGTGGCTCCTTGGCCGCATCATTCGAGTGCTACCTGGCAAGGATGGCATTGCTAGGGTAGCAGACATAAAAACCAAGAAGGGTGTTGTCCGCCGAGCATTCAACACAATCTGCCCCCTTCCTATTGGTGAACTTGAAGACGACTCTTCAACGCGGGGAGTATGTTAAGGCCAAGCGCCTGACGCCCGTATCGCCAGGCCGCCTCGACGTAACATCGCGGGGAGAGCGGAATCGCGCCCGGCCGTCAGCTGATCGCTAATCACTTCGCTCGAGAACTGTACGCTGCCGCATCTGTGTCGTGTCGCGCTAGCACTTGTTTATGATTTATAAGTTCGATCTAAATTACAGTACATTTTATACAGTCCGCTTATTATTAAAGGAACCATCAAGCCTAGATTACCCCTCTAACGTGTACTAGGGATCTAGACACCAACACTAACCTATACATAATTTCAACTAATTGTGTATGTATGTTTAATGTAACCGCGGCAATATAAGGTGTCAGCACGCCAATTTTATTTAGATGCTTCAGTCGTTATAGTTTTTGAACTATCCCACTGGAACTCTTTAATTTTAGGGGATTAAAATGTATCTAAAATATTGACCAGGGATATACGGTACCACCACGCTAAATTTCAACACAATCCATAATATGTATACATACATACAGACAGTAAAAATGATAAAATCTACTTTTTTGTGTTTTATACTGTACCCTAATTGTTAGCACTCTATTTTTGATAAATTTATTTAATGTACAGACACGAACTAATACAAAAATTCTTTAATGAACACCACAAATCAGTAAAAAGATACAAAAATAAAAAAGACAAAGGTAGGCAATAAGCGGTCTTATCGCTTAAAAGCGATCTCTACCAGTCAACCATTAAGAACTATTAAAGAGGGACAATTTTTTTTTAAAGCCGTGGTAGTCTAATGGTTTGACCTAAGCCCTCTCAAGCAGAGGGCCGTGGGTTCGAGCCCGGGTTCGCACCTCTGAGTTTTTAGGAATTTATGTGCGATATTACATTTGAAATTTACCATGGGCTTTTCGATGAAGGAAAACAACGTGAGGAAACCTACACACATCTGCGAAGTAATTCAATGGCGTGTGTGAAGTTCCCGATCCGCACTGGGCCCGCGTGGGAGCTATAGCTCAAGCCCTCTCATTCTGAGAGGAGGCCTGTGCCCAGCAGTGGGAAGTATATGCTGGAGATGATGATATATTTTAGAGTAGCGAGACTAGCGCTCCTGTTAAAACATTCCTCTCAGCTAGCCCGATTCGGCACATCAACGTTTTACAACCAACCTTTGATGACCCATTTCAGTCCAATCGGCTCTAAAAGGCGATAGCGGAATGAAAGTTCAAATTAAGTTGGTTCTTGATTACTTTTTTAAACAAATGCCAGGAATAGGAACTTTAATCTAGAAACAATAAAATGTCCAAGTTACGCTTATGGGATGAGAAGAACTAGTTTCGGCCTATTCAGAAACCTTCCTCAGGGGGAGTGCGTTCACGATACTTTAGCGAAACATAATTTATTCCCTATTTCGATGTGTACGAGTAATCACAGCTAAATTGATTTCATCATCATCATCATCATCATCAGCCTACATACGTCCCACTGCTGGGTACAGGCCTCCTCTCAGAATGAGAGAGCTTGGGCTATAGTCCCACGCGGGCCCAGTGCGGATCGGGAAATTCGCACACAATTGAATTGTTTCATAGGCGCGTGACTTGCACACTAGCTATTAATATCTCTAATTATTACATATTAATATCACATATCAATATTATTGTGATATCTTCAGTATTTCCAAAGGCACATTTTGTACCTTATACAGCGTGGGTATCCAATACGAGCAAAGAATTAAACCAGACATAGGGTTCAGTCTTCTATAATATTCTGTTCTGTTCTCCAGTCCATTATGGTTGCCTGGTAGAGATCGCTCTGTGGCGATAAGGCCGCCTATTGTTAGGTACCTTGTAATATTCTGTATACCTTTTTTCTGTTTTGGTTGTTATATGTGGTGTTCAATAAAGAGTTATTGTATTGTATTGTAATATTAACACATAGGCTATTTTTCATCCCGGAAAATCGCATAGTTCCCGCGGGATAGCGATAAACATGTCAAAGGTCGCAGCTGCCTAATGTTTTTTTTTTTATATGAATAGGAAGGCAAACGAGCAAGTGGGTCACCTGATGGTAATTGATCACCGCTGCCCATAGACACCCGCAACCCCGGAGGGATTGCAGATGCGTTGCCAACCTAGAGGACTAAGATGAAATGCCTCTTGTGCCCGTAATTTCCCCGGCTGTCTTACTCTCCACACCGGAACACAGCAGTGCAAGCACTGCTACGTAGCGGCAGGATTAGCGAGTAAGATGGTGGTAGCGATCCGGACGGACCTTGCACAAGGCCCTACCACCCGCATGTAAGTCTAATTCAAACATTCAAAATTTATTTTTGCAAATTTGCCGCCAATGGCTCTTTTACATGTCTTTTTTGTAGCTAATTCTACGCGCGTAGAAGGCAGTACTGTAATATGCTGAACAAACAGCCTTATCTACCTCCAGCTCTGACCTGGCTCAATCTGCTCCCGCAGCGAAAAAGTTACTGAAATAACAGCAATATTTCTATTAAGCCATCACATATATTATTCCGCTCTTAAGCCGACTTCGCAGCGATAAAACCAACGCAAAAACAAATCTGTAGGTGTTACGTGAGATAAACAGGAGACCAGCACTTACACACGACGACCATGTTACGACTTTAGAAAATATTTGATGAAACATCATAATGCGGGTGCATCATTGTGCAAGGTCCGTCCGGATCGCTACCACCATCTTACTCGCTAATCCTGCCGCTAAGTAGCAGTGCTTGCACTGCTGTGTTCCGGTGTGGAGAGTAAGACAGCCGGGGAAATTACGGGCACAAGAGGCATTTCATCTTAGTCCTCTAGGTTGGCAACGCATCTGCAATCCCTCCGGGGTTGCGGGTGTCTATGGGCAGTGGTGATCACTTACCATCAGGTGACCCACTTGCTCGTTTGCCTTCCTATTCATATAAAAATAAAAAATAATTATTATTATTATTCAAAGATATTTCGAAGAGGCTAATAGACGCTACGGGTGACCACAGAGCTGGCTTCCTTAAACAGCGTATTTAGTATCGCTGTCCAAAGGAAGGGGGAATGCTGCCAGCGTCTGTGGTACTACCTATGCCTATCTATCCCGGCCCTCCTTTTTTAATTGTTTTATTTTAAGCTTAGTTTTAGATTAGTTTGTAATTTAATAGTTTAATTTGTTTTAATTCCATTTTGTATCCTATTAAATAAACAATTATTTTAAATTATTATATTTCTATAGTTCTTCCATGCTGGTCTGGGAGTAAAGAAAAAACATAGATTGTACACGGCTTCTCGTCTCGCGCATATGATAAAATCCCATCGAGGGAATGTGCGAAAATCGTAGGACTCATGTTGTCCGGTTATAAGCGATGAGGCTAGCAACTCCACTATTTTAATTCCCCTTTCCATCTACGCCCACAATCATGCGTGGCCTTTAGGACTTAGTTTATTAGCTTAGCTTTGGGCGTTGTCAATAAAAAATCATTTCCGGCTCCGCATCGCAACCTCCCCCTATAAAACCCGATACAACATCGCGCCGGTAAAAACAAGAAGTCTCAAAATAGGGGTGAAATTAGAGCAGGGCGTCGATCACGACAGTAAAGAGGCGCAAATACGGGCTCGTAAAAAGCAACGGTCGTGAATTAACGAATGCTCGGGAATAATCGCCCGGGTAAAGGACTCCTATTATGGCTTAATTCAGTTTTTAGTTCCGTTGTGTTGCTTTCATCTGTGCTCCGACGATTTCTGGAGTTTTATTGTTGCGATATAATTGAACTGGAACTGGATATTCGAGTGCCGGGTAAACAGTCATTAACGGCTGCGGGGGTCGTTGGATTGCGTAGGGTAAGTGCTCTATTTGAGAACACCTTCTTAGCCCTCTTGGCTGGCAAAGCTACAATTCTGTACCCATACCATCTGCAATGAGTCATCAACATATCTTGTAATTGAGATCAAACCGACTTTCAGTGTTCGGATTGACTTGAAACTTGGTTTAAGCCATGATAACGGGGTAGGTGTTTTTATGTAAGTATTCTAAGTATGCGTCATGTTATATTACTTTATAGTAGATTTTCCGTCGTCATCGTCACTCAAAAGTGTTGCGGCAGGAAACCAGCGCTGCGATTACCGTCGCAGCATTATGCTGAGCTGCCACCTTTTTGACGTTGGAGAGCGACACACTAATTGTTATTTTTCCTTTTTTTGTTTTGTTTGTTTTTAGTTGGGTCTGTTGTTGTCCTATGCGTCAAATAAATGTATTTTCTTTCTTTTCTTTCTTACATAGCCAAGTGAATTAGCTCGTTGAAGTGACAATGGGTAGGCCATATAGCACGGAGAACAGATGGTCGTTGGGGCCCCGAGGTTCTCGAGTGGAGACCGCGCGGCAAGCGCAGCGTAGAATCCACCAACGCGGACGGATGACCTGGTGAAAGTCGCGGGTTCACGGTGGATGCAAGCCGCTTCCAACCGAGGCAACTGGAGGTCTATGGGGGAGGCCTAAGTCCAACAGTGGACGTCCTATAGCTGATTTGACAATCAAGGAATAAAAATTCTTGATTCATTTGATAGTGCCTATCATTTGAAAAACAGCGTCTTCTCTCGTTCCTGGTGAGCAGTAGGTGTTCCACGGGGGTTTGTAATTGTGTCGTACAGACACGTCATTCAAACATAACGCTTGGCGACAAAAATTCGCATAGTAACAAGGTCACGTGACAGCTAGTAACAGATGGAAAAATTTGAAGGCTTACCCACCTGCTATGGGTGGTGTAGGGGTATAGCACGCGTCACGGAATGACGAGGATCCGGGTTCGGTTCCCGGCCATAGCTTTACTTTTCGGATTTTTCTAAATTTCAGTGTCGTTTAGAAATTTGACATGACAAAGAAAAAAAATGTATAACCCCCCCCCCCCCCCCCCCCCCCCACACAAATTAATCAAGCAATACGCATTTTTTTTATAAAAACATCATTTTGCAAAAGATCTGATGCTCTTCAAACTGTTGGGCCGATTTTTACCAAACATTGCTAAGAGCCACCGTAAGGAAACTGGCTTTCGAATAAAAAAGTCCATGTGTTCGAGAGCTACGACTCCACCGACAGACACACTCACAGACGTCGACGTCAAACATATATAACCCTCTTTTTGCGTCGGAGGTTAACAAATAATACACTAATTCATATAAAAACTAAAGTTGTATCAAAAAGCAAAACGTACTAACACAACAACAAAGCATTTTAATTTCCGCACACAAAAGAAGTTTGCGTTTGTCTGTTCGTTCAGTTCGTAAAGGAAGATAAGGCATTTAAAGCAAGCAGAGAATCAATTCAGCGTTCTAATTGGACTCCATTGGGCTGTAAGACTGATCCGGCGATCATGGCCGCGTCTCAAGTTATAGGAGGAGAGCGTGTATAAAGAGACCAATCAAAATGAAAAATGAAAAATGAAAATGAAAATTTTATTTTTTGCAAATTGGCCGCCAAGGGCTCTTTTACATGTCTTTTTGAAACTACCAGCGCATTCGGAAATACATTGCCAAGAAGAATGCGCCGCAAGAAACTTGGCAGAAAGTCATTTATTCAAAATAAAATACAGTAAGAATACTTAAATTCTACTTAAATTAAATATATTTATAAAAGGGATGCATAAGGTCCCCGAGCCTTAAATTATATTAATCTGTATGTAGAGATGTATAAAGTATCTACTAGTCAAAACAGCAACAAAAAAAAACCGGCCAAGGACATTTTATATTGGTTGTTACTAAGTTACACAGACAAAATAAATACCTACATTTTTAGTTTTATTTCAGTTGTGCTATAAGAGCTACTTGCCAAATTGAAAATTGCTAGAACTGGAAATATCTCATATTTTTTGGGAGCCATGCAATTTGTCAAGCACCTTTTCTAATGACTGCATTTTTTGATTGAGTTGACTTAGAAGGTAGATTTTTTACAGCTCCAAGGGACTGCAGACCTTTGTCCATCCATCCATATGTCCCGCCTTTACCCTTACGGGGTCAGAGCCTAAGGTAACAAAACCTTGGCCGTAGGTGGAAAGGGAAATCAAAATAGTGATGGGTTGCTAGCCGCATCGCCTATAACATGATCCCTAAGACTAGCCCATTCCCTCGATGCGTTTTTACCATATGCGCGGGAAGATAAGCAACTGGTAAATTCTATGTTTTGTCTTTACTCCCAGACCAGCATGGAAGAACCAGACCAATGGTAGACCTTTGTAATACATACATACATTCGTACATACATAAACCACGTCTTCATCCCTTACGGGGTAGACAGAGCTTAAGGTAGCAAGACCTAAAGACCTTTATTTATTTATTTATTTTATTTATTTTATTCATTGTAAAGTCATGTACACACGGCAATATAATCAGGTAAGCACCTACGCACGCTCGCGCCGTATCTATCCCGCTTACCGAATAGCTTTGCTGTGTGTACATACATATATGAAGATGTTAACATTGTTCTAAGTCAGTCCATGACGCCCTGTAAGGGCACACAATAGTAGTTAATATCTAAATCTAGGATTGTAATATAACGTCAAAACATGCCTTCAAATGCAATGGCGTAATTTGTAATGCTATACAAATTTTGACTTCGTACCCCTACGTTATAGCTTCACATTTTTTTTTATATGAATAGGAAGGCAAACGAGCAAGTGGGTCACCTGATGGTAAGTGATCACCACTGCCCATAGACACCCGCAACCCCGGAGGGATTGCAGATGCGTTGCCAACCTAGAGGACTAAGATGCATTGCCTCTTGTGCCCCTAAATTTCCCCGGCTGTCTTACTCTCCACACCGGAACACAGCAGTGCAAGCACTGCTACTTAGCGGCAGGATTAGCGAGTAAGATGGTGGTAGCGATCCGGACGGGCCTTGCACAAGGCCCTACCACCCGCAAAACACACCTACCCACATCTAGCTAAAACTTTAAACAAACGCTTGATCTCCTGCCTTGCACCCAACCGTCGCCGTGGACTTTCGTTAAAGAATTAGTGAAAAGGGCGCTTTATTCAGCCAACACTTGAGGCTTATCGCCTAAACGGTGGATCAAAGCGTATCTGACAGATAAGCTCTACTTCTTTGCTGTTTCAGGGGTCAAAGGTTGTGTTAGTTTTCAGGAGTAGGACCTTAGGCAAGATTCGTCCGGGGCATCTCCAGGCGTTACTTTGCGGAAGTCAATTTGAAGACCAGATAGCTTAGTGGTTAAAGACCCTGACTATGAAGCTTGACGTCCCGGGTTCGATCCCCGGTCGGGACAGATATTTGTATGAAAAATACGAATGTTTGTTCTCGAGTCTTGGATGTTTAATAATGTATTAAAGTATGTATTCGTCTATATAAGTATGTTTATCCGTTGTTTAGTACCCATAATACAAGTTTGGCTTTGTTTGGTGCTAGATCAATTTAGTGTCGATTGTCCCAAGATATTATTTATTATATTAATGAATAAAAAACATTTACCTTGCTTCTCTGCTGCCACACGCGGAAGAAAGGCAAACCAAGTGCAAAATATAGTATACTAGCGACCCGCCCCGGCTTCACACGCGTGGCAATCAGTGTTTCTCTACTATATTATGCATGTATTATACAAAATTATGAACCTTCCTCTTGAATAATTCCATCCATTAAAAAACACCGCAACAAAATCCATTGCGTAGTTTTAAAACTCTAAGCATACATAGAGACAGACAGCGGAAAACCACTTTGTTTTAAACTATATATTATACTAGCTGTTGCCCGCGGCTTCGCTCCCGTTTTTTTTTTTCTTCTAAATTTCAATATGAAAAATAGATGTTGGCCGATTCTCAGACCTACTGAATACGCATATAAAATTTGGTAAGAATCGGTCAAGCCGTTTCGGAGGAGTATGGCAACTAAAACTGTGACACGAGAATTTTATATATTAGATTGTGGTGATTACCCTAGTGAAAGTTTCACCCAATTTTTTCGTCTAAGACAATCTATATTAATAAAGATGATTATTGCTAAGCGCAAAACTCCAGAACAGCTGGACTAATTCGGCTTTTTTTTTAAGTTCCACGGAATGTTTTTAAGGCGAGAAAAAACATTAAATTAATTAATTAGACAAAAACTTTAACAGGGCTAAGATGCGGGGAATGGCTAATTTAAAAAATAAAAATGAATGCCGCCTTGAAGAAGAATAAAGATCTTCGCGGTACATTTCAATACTAAGTTTTCTAGTGACACAGTAGGCAATCTCCGATGTAAGTACACCAAAGCCTCATGCACATGAAAAAAACTATATTCCCGCGTCAAGTTACAAAAAAGTATCAACAGCAAAAATTAGTCTAATTCCTTTTGACGCTCGCACGCGACACGTCGCCAGTCCAGCCTCAAGAAAATACGATATCAAAGGAAACGGAAACTTCCTCTCAAATGTCACATAATGAGTTTCACCTTTACACCGAAGAAATACGTGCGTACAGCGCGACCAGGGTAAGGTGGTCCTTTAGGAGGACGCTCGGGGAACGGACGAGGGCGCTCAGCGTTTTGGTTGGTTAGTACCCGCATACTGATCACGTGCCTCGCTATATATTATGCAGGAAGGGGAGACCGCAGGCAGTGCGCACGCTTCCACAACATCAGTCACACGTCGACCCAACTCAGCTCTTTAAGAGATCCACACATATTCGCATACATTCGCAAATACCGAACACGGACTGTGGAATTAGGTTGTGGCCACCGCGTGATGGACTGGGGGATTAATAAATAATCCACCGCGCAACGGGTTCAATGTTAAACGTCAGTTTGTTTAAAGCCGGATGCGTCAGATTACGGTTTTTAAGTACCCTCCAGTTCCAATCTTAGAAGGGTTAGAAGAGGCTGATAAGTCCAGCGGTAGACACTGTAAGGTTAAGTTCAGATGACCGCGCGGCGACGCGCGGTTGGCTCGGCGCGCGGTTCAAGATCGTAACAAATCTATGTTGCTGTGTACATGAGCGCGCGGTGCCGCGCGCAAGTTCTTGTCCCGCGCGGCAACATAGATTTGTTACAATCTTGAACCGCGCGCCGAGCCAACCGCGCATCGCCGCGCGGTCATCTGAACTTAGCCTTATACATCGCTTGCTGAGAACGAAAGTGTTTATCCTACAGGTAGACAGAACCGACGGTAACAAAACTTTAAGGCCACGTTTAGCATGATTAAGGGCATATAATGATTAAGGGCGTATAGGTGGAAGGAATCCAAATAGTGACGGGTTGCTAGCCGCATCGCCTATTGATTCCAAAGACTGTCGCCCATTCCATCGATGGGCTTTTACCATGTGCGCGGGAAGAGAAGCAACTAGTAAATTCTATGTTTTTTCTTTACTCCCAGACCAGCGCGGAAGATAAATCAAAAATACACATAAATGATAATTACACTATAAAACTCACGTATAAAAGTCGAGTGAGGCTCGACATGTTTCGGGCTACTTGGTAATCCTTCCTCTCGATACGCTCGACCCGGCGGTGTTCGTTTCGCTGCCGCCGGGGCGAGCTCCAAGAGGTAGTACTACCAACTAGGCCGAAACATGTCCAGCATCACTCGACTTTTATACTTGAGTTATCATTATTGTAATTATGAGTATATCAGTATGACCCTCCTCGGGTAGAACTAGCAAGAAACCCCACGGGCATAGTCTTTTCTTATTGATCGCTACATCTTCTATTATAGACTACAGACCCATGTCCAAAAAATGTGGGTCATATGAACCACCAGGTGACGTATATAGGACGATATAAGAGCATAAAATAATAAGATTCAGCACTATGCCGTCACTTGTAAGCTGTCCAACTGAGTGCTGGTGAGAATTCAAGAGTGCAACCCTCGATTTTTTCCCCTTGTCGCATGATTTTTGTACGGCGTTGCGGAATAATGGATTAGAAGCTGTATTTAAACAGTATGAAACTGATGCCGTACAGAATGAAATGACCAAATTTACCCTGGAAATTGTCAGAAAATCAAAGAAAATTACCGGGTTTGTGGCGCACCATTTGTACTGCATCAGTTTCATACTGTTTCAATACAGCTTCTAATCCATTATTCTGCAACGCCGTACAAAAATCATGCGACAAGGGGAAAAAATCGAGGGTTGCACTTTTGAATTCTCACCAGCACTCAGTTGGACAGCTTACAAGTGACGGCATAGTGCTGAATCTTATTATTTTATGCTCTTATATCGTCCTATATACGTCACCTGGTGGTTCATAATGACCCACATTTTTTGGACATGGGCCTGTAGTCTATTACCATTAATACAGATTTACACTTCGAACTTATCACTACACGTATCAGCATCTCACAGTCCGAATGACAATACAAGCTCCGCGTCCCTTCTAGAGCGTTTGGCGCCCAAACGTGCCGTTGACATCTGTCAGCTGTCAACGTCACTGCCCTGACCAATGAGTGTGTTTTAAGTGAGTCAAAACATAACGAAACGAGGTATCTTTTTTGGCAAAATTTAGGACAAGGGATAATGCCATTTGTGAATATGGATTGGCTGATGGCGCTCTGGAACATTATGTTTTTAGAGTGTCCAAAAATATCTGTTCCGTTATACGAGTATGACATCCTCCCTCGTGATATAGTTCATCCTATTAATATTAATTTTCTTCTTACTTTAGTGTTCTCTCCATTTTGTGAAACAGACAGATTTTTGTCCAAAAACCAAATAAAATTATAAATGTGACTTTTTTTTTCATTTTCATTTATTTATTACTAGCTTTTGCCCGCGACTTCGTCCGCGCAGATAATATTCAAAAAAATATTTTTTTTTGTAAAAAGTGTCCTATTATGTTACTTCTAATACCTCCAAGAATATGTGTACAAAATTTCATGATGATCGGTTGAGTAGTTTTCGCGTGAAACCGTAACAAACAAACTTACATTAGCATTTATTATACTCGCGCCTCGTCCTCGAGATCAGTATTAGTAGGTTATATATATACACATGTAGTTACACATAAGTGATACCACTCTCACCACAATAGTTGAGAAATTATTTCTTTTTTTTTTTTTTTTTTGCGGGTAATTTTAATCCCATATCCCCTTTTAATCTGTTGCTGGCCCGCGCTCGCGTCATTCACATTTTAGTGCTCAACCACTCAATACCTGTTAACAAAATACAAAATGTCGAAACGGAAGCAAGAAGATAATTATAAACACCTTTTAAATAAAATTAAGAAATTGGAACGCCAAGTAAACCGTAAGCGTACCATTTCTTCATCGTCGGACGAAGACTATTCAGTACGTCCGCCACGTTCGTGTTCATCAGGCAAAGATTCAGAAGATTCAGGTATGTACCAGAAATCATAATCTTTCGAAATAACCATAACCGTTGTAACCATAAAAACCGTCACTTTCTTTCATGACAAACATTGGGGGTATTCGACCCTAAACTTAAAACGGTTATAATTTTTCACCTGTAGTAAAAAGCAGTTTTTTCGTACCTACCTACGTAATTTATGCTGCAGCACGCTAAAACCTATTTAGGTTTTAAACTAATTGTGTGTAACCTATGGACTAATATACTTTTCCATGCATCTTAACAAATATTGGGTCTTGTAATTACATGGTTACCCACATAATATTTGTTTTTATCGGCATATGAACGTGACACAATTAGTTATGAAGCAGGGTGCAAAAACCTATTTAGGTTTTAACAAAAAGTGTGCAACCTATGAGCCGCACTCTTTCCTACGCATCTTAAACAAATATTGGGTCTTGTATTTACATGGTTACCCACATAATATTTGTAGCGTACTGATTGCAGTATGTATTTAACTCTGCGTCTAAAACTGGTTTTTAAAATACTATTTTTAGCATACGTTATTACGTTTTTTCTTCAGTTATGGCCGCTCTCGGACCACAAGACTGGCTACACCAAAACGCACAAGACGTTGAGGAGCCGTTACCAATCGACGTAAACGTCTTAGAAGATTGCAACGATCCTGAGGTGGCTCAAAATGAACCAGGCTCATCTTCAGCACCAGCTCAAGAACAAAGTGCCGCGGCCCAATTGGAAAGTGATGTACTAGAAATATTGGGCGAGGATCCTTCAAAACCGAACATATTTGCCCCTGATGTGCACATCGAAATTGCAAGACGCTTCGAGCATATTGCTACTCAGGGCCTTACCAAAGAAAAGCGTACAGAACTAACCACCAAATATTTGACTCCAGAAAATTGTCCTCATATTGGTGCGCCCGGCCTAAATCCAGAGATAAAAGCCGCGCTGCTAGAAGATAATGTCAAAAGAGACAAAGCAATTGAATCGAAACAGACTCAAATGGCGAGTGCTCTTTCCTGCTTAGCTGAGGTGCTGTCGCATCATTTAAATTGCCAAGAGAAGAATAACGACATGTTATCCAAACTGATGGATATGGGGCGCTTGCTTTGCGATATTCAGCACCGCGACTCCATTACTCGCCGGAATTTCATTTTCTCTAATTTGAAAAAAGAAATGAAGGAACATTTATCAAATACAAAAATTGATAAATTTCTTTTTAGCGAGAATCTACCTGAGGCTTTGAAGTCAGCAAAGGCAGTATCGAAGTCTGGCACTGAACTAAAACCTAACCAAAAGAAAGCCCCTAAGACCCTAACACCGAGGCCTTTAAACCGTCGAGCTCCCGCCCCCGCGCGCAGGCCGCCCGGGCCGCCGCCGAGGAGCCGCCTGCCTGCAGCGCCGCGAGCACCGCCTCCCCCGCCGCCGCAGCAGCCCTACTCGAGGACGTCGTCGCACTCTCAGCCGCCGACGACACGCTCCTGGCGCCGCTAGATACAGTTAAGTACGCCGGTAGATTGGCTAATTTCTATGAACAATGGTCGCTCATTACGAATGACCGCACAATTCTTTCATGGATAAGAGGACATAGGATCCAGTTCTCACAACCAGTTAGCCAAACTTCTATACCTATATCTTCTAGTTATACGGACACAGAAAAATTACAATTCTATGAAGCAATCCATAATTTAGTACAAATTGGAGCAGTTTCGGAATGTGAACCATGTTCTGGCCAATTTATCTCCAGTATATTTCTTGTACCTAAGTCAAACGGCAAGACGCGCTTTATATTAAATTTAAAAAATTTAAATTATTTCATTCAGACCGTACATTTTAAATTAGAGGATTTGAGAACCGCAACTAAACTTATAACCTGCGACTGCTTCATGGCCACATTGGACCTGAAAGATGCATATTTTCTATTAAAAATTCACGAAGATTCGAGGAAATATCTCAGGTTTATGTTTGATGGAGTCTTATATGAATTTAACGTCTTGCCTTTTGGCTTATGCACTGCCCCATTTACCTTTACCAAACTTATGAAGCCAGTTCTTAAGATACTGCGTACCGCTGGTTTCATCTCTACCCTATATTTAGACGACTGGTGTCTTATAGGTCACACTTATGAACAATGTTTACTTAACATTGAAACAACTAAGAAATTCTTGGTCGCATTGGGTTTCATTATAAACGAAGAAAAAAGTATGTTAAAACCGTCTATGTCCTGTAAATTTCTCGGGGTTATATTGGACTCGAAACGGTTTCAGTTGAGCCTACCCTCAGACAAAAGATTAAGAATCAAACGCTTAGTCAATAAATTCATGACAATGCAACGTTGCAAAATAAGAGCTTTTGCACAATTAGTTGGTCTACTGGTATCCGCGTGTCCTGCGATAGAATACGGCTGGCTCTATACTAAGGCACTAGAACGCTGCAAATTCTTAAATCTTAACGGTAGTAACAACTATGACAAGTTCATGACTTTGCCAGATACTTTACGCCCGGATTTGCAATGGTGGTCAGACAACATTGAAGGCTCAGTTCATCCTATTAGAAGTGATGAATACTGTAGGGAAATATTTACTGACGCCTCAACTACGGGTTGGGGAGCGGCATGCCTCAACGAGACGGCAAGCGGCCAATGGTCAGAGAGTGAAAGAGAGAGACATATCAATTATCTTGAGCTCTTAGCCGCGTTTATAGCTCTAAAGATCTTTGCTAAAAATCTGCACAACTGTCAGGTACTGTTACGTGTTGATAATTCAACAGCAATTTCTTACATTAATCGCATGGGGGGTATACAATACCCCCACCTAACACAGGTTGCAAGACTCATCTGGCAATGGTGTGAGAGTCGCCGGATTTTTGTATTTGCATCATATATCAAGTCTTGCGACAACTCTATAGCAGATGCGGAATCTCGGCGCTCTCATCCTGACATAGAATTCGAATTAAAAGATTGGGCTTTCCAATATCTAACACATTGTTTTGGTAAACCTCAAATAGACCTATTTGCTAGCAGGATAAACAAAAAATGCCCAAAATACATATCTTGGCAAAGAGACCCGGATGCATTTGCCGTAAATGCATTTACTGTAAAGTGGTCCGACTCCTTCTTTTACGCCTTTCCGCCTTTTACTATAATTCTGAAAGCATTAAGGAAAATTATCGCAGAAAAAGCAAAAGGAATTATGATAGTACCCATGTGGCCAACACAGCCTTGGTTCCCTATATTCAGATCTCTTCTTGTATCAGACATGATTACATTCGAACCAGAGAAAGATGTACTTATTTCTCATTCCAGCACCAAGCGCATCCGGTCGACGCTTACCCTGGTGGCCGGAGTGTTATCCGGGAGTCGTTCGAACGCAGAGGCATCCCAGCGCCGGCATTAGACATCGCTTGCGCCTCATTATCCAAAAACTCCCTTAAACAGTACGATAGTGCTATTAAAAAATGGTGGCAGTTTTGTAGGACAAATTCTGTAGACATATTTAAAGCATCAGTCACAGATATCTTAAGTTTCTTCAGTCAACTTTTCCAAAATGGCGCTCAGTACGGGACACTGAATTCGAGCAGATCTGCTTTGTCCCTTATTATGGGAACCAATGTGTCACAAGATGACAGAATAACCAGGTTTTTTAAAGGAGTTTTTCGCCTACGGCCACCTCTTCCAAAATATGATTGCACCTGGAACCCAAATTGCGTCCTAGATTTCTTATGTTCCTTATACCCGAACGAAGATCTTTCTATAGAGAGTCTATCAAAAAAGTGCATTACATTATTAGCTCTCGTTACAGCTCATAGGGTGCAAACCTTTTCCAAAATTAATGTAAAAAATATAGAGATTTTACCAGGAAAAATTCTAATTAAAATTCCTGACCTAATAAAAACATCACGTATCGGTTCCGTACAGCCAATGCTTTCCTTGCCATTTTTTGAAGGCAAGCCCGAAATTTGTCCCGCAAAAACCTTACTTGCTTATACAAATATAACGAAAAACCTTCGTAAATCTGATACTTTATTTATTGGGTCAAAGAAACCGCACAATGCGGTATCCACGCAGACACTGAGTCGCTGGATCAAGTCCACGCTAAGAGACAGCGGCGTGGACGTGTCAATGTTCACCGCGCACAGCACGCGGCACGCCAGCACGTCGCGCGCGCGCTGTGCGGGGGTCAACATCGACCTCATAAGAAAGACCGCGGGCTGGAGCGGAGGCTCCAGCACTTTTGCCCATTTTTACAACAGAGTTATTGTTGAAAACGATGATTGTTCATTAGCTAGGGCTATTATTAATTAACATTTAAGATAAACAATAGCTATATTTAATCGACAGATGACTGATACAGTTATTAGACTGTTATATTTAATCATATAATTTAGAATAATTATATTCAGTTACTTATAAGAACTTGTATTCTTGGTTGTTGTTTGTTTAGATTTCTGATTAAACATATTTACATACTGAAATCTGGCTATACGACTAATTTATTGATATTCCCGAAATACGTAGCTCTCAAAGTCTACATGTGTATATATATAACCTACTAATACTGATCTCGAGGACGAGGCGCGAGTATAATTGATGATTAAACGAACTTACCATAAGTGAAGTTCTATCATAATTATACGAAGCGCCTCGTCCGAAGAGATCAGTCACCCGCCCGCCCAGTTCCCTACTTTTAGAAATTCGGTAATATCAACTTAACCTCTAAACTTAATGACGCGAGCGCGGGCCAGCAACAGATTAAAAGGGGATATGGGATTAAAATTACCCGCAAAAAAAAAAAAAAAAAAGAAATAATTTCTCAACTATTGTGGTGAGAGTGGTATCACTTATGTGTAACTACATGTGTATATATATAACCTACTAATACTGATCTCTTCGGACGAGGCGCTTCGTATAATTATGATAGAACTTCACTTATGGTAAGTTCGTTTAATCATCAATAATATTAGTAGGATTTATTGTATGCTGTCATAATATCTTACTGTAGACTGTAACCCATGTTCATCTAATTCATATATCATATCATATTGTATGTCGATTAGGTGTTCAAACCTTGTGTATCCTCATAATTAAAAAAAAACACACATATTTTTCTTGCAAGCTGGTCTGGGAGCAGAGAAAACATAGAATGTACCAGTTGCTTCTCGTCCCGCGCAGCTGGTAAAAGCCCATCGAGGCAATGCGCGAAATTCTTAAAAATCAAGTTTAAGGCGATGCGGCTAGCCCACTGTCATGCTAAACGTGGCCTTTAAGTCTTGTTACCTTAGGCTCTGCCTACCCTAGTTAAAGCTAATCAAATGCGTGTCTATTACGGTATCCCACTTAATTTCCCGGGGCCACCATAAAATCACAACTTACACAACAAATAACGTTAATACCAACAGGTCAAACTTGAACCTTCTTCAGCCCACATAAGGGTGCTTGCGTATGGGGGATTAATTGGTTCGCACATTGTTGATTGTTGAAGGGCTGGCGCGCTGTTGCCATAGAGCAGACAACCTAATAGAGAGGAAATACCATTTAATTTATGGTGTATGGATGACAGGGCTTTGGTTTTTTTCTAAAAATGTAACTTAGCTAGATCGTTTTATAGCCCTTGAAACCTGCATACTAAAATTTTCGTGAAAGTGAAAATCGTAAGAGCCGTTCAAATCTAATCGTCCTTTGTAAAATGTTATGCACTTTGTAACTTCTGTTGTGAAATAAAGTCAGTCTTATTCTTTATTCCATTCTATTCTTAACATAGGTACATATACATAAATCATGTCTATCACTTATGGGGTAGACAGTGTCTAAGGTAACAAGATCTAAAAGCCACGCTTAGCATGACTGTGGGCGTAAAGGTGGATAGAGGAATCAAAATAGTGATGTCACTTGACTTTGTTACTATGCGATTTTTTGTCGCTAAGCGTCATCTGTTTGAATGATGTGTCTGTACGCTTACGCTTACGACACGCTTAGCGACAAAATTGGCATAGTAACAAAGTCACGTGACAACTAGTAACAGATAGAAAAATTCGAAGGCTTACCCACCTGCTATGGGTGGTGTAGGGGTATAGCACGCGTCACGGAATGACGAGGATCCAGGTTCTGATTTTCAGTGTCGCTTAGAAATTTAATTTCTAACGGTACAACCGATTCATTTGGTCAAGAACAAGGATCACCGACATAGCCAAGCGAATTAGCTCGTTGAAGTGCAATGGGCAGGCCATATAGCACGGAGAACGGTCGTTGGGCCCGATAGGTTCCCGAGTGGAGACCTCGCAGCAAGCGCAGCGTAGGACGTCCACCAATAAGGACGGATGACCTGACTAAGTCGCGGGTTCGCGGTGAAGGCAAGCCGCTTCCAACCAGACAACAGGTTTACAATACAATACAATACAAAAACTCTTTATGGAACAGCACAAAACAGTACAAAACAATAAAGAAACAAAAAACAAGGTAGACAAAAGACGGTCTTATCACTTAATAGCTTAGCCTAGCTTAGCTTTAGCTTGTTTACTTTATGGGTTAGGCCTATGTCCGACAAACGTCCTACGGCTGGTATGGTGATGATGAATCGCGTAAATTAAGTGATAGCATGGCATATGTCGAAAAAGACAGATGTGTTGCCATAATTTTATACATATTTTATTGAATCGGGCGTTACTTTGCGGAGGTCCATTTTAATGAACAAAAAATATTTGCCTTGCTACTCCGCTACTCACGTGCAAGATAACCAAGCCTGTGTGAAATATATATGTTTTTCATGCCCTCCCTCCACTGCTGCCACATAGAACACATATAAATCCCACAAACTTAATTATCCCTTACACAACACAAACACTGACGCGTTTTAATCCCTCTACGGGATCATTATCAAAGTTTAATGAGCACAACTGTTACACATGCAAGCATGTACGTATATTTCACACAGGCTTGGTTATCTTGCACTTGAGTAGCGGAGTAGCAAGGTAAATATTTTTATTCATAATTTCATAGTCCTTATTGCCGCTCTAATTGTTTTTTTATTCTATGGTTCGCACATTGCTGATTACAGAAGCTAGGGCTGGCGAGTTATTACACACGTAATGCGGCCGCTGCTCTAATGGCAGTAATAACGAACGACAATCCAATAACTGGTGGCAGCCCTGGTCGACGTGGGGTGCGAGTTCAGAGCTGGAGCGGACGAAAGTTTCCAATTTTACAGACATACATACCGTCACGACTCTTTCCCACAGGTTGGCAGAGACTACATTGTTCTTGCTACGATCCTGACATACTTCTTTCGCTTCATCCACATTCATCAATCTCTTCATTTCATTTGTAATCTGTGTTAATAATACCATACTGGTCTGGGAGCAAAGAAGTAACATAGAATGTACCAGTTGCTTCGCTGCCCGTGCAGATGGTAAAAGCCCATCGAGGGAATTGGGTGAAAATCTTAGGAATCATGTTATAGGCGATGCGGCTAGCAACCCATCACTATTTTGATTTCTCTTTCAAGCTATACGCCCTTAATCATGCTAAACGTGGCCTTAATGTTTTGTTACCTTAGGCTCTGTCTACCCCGTAAGGGATAAAGACGTGATATATGTATGTATGTATATTTGAACTTGTATGGAAACCTAATCGAACCTTACCCGGCATCATGTCATGCCTTGCACCACAAAGACGCGGTAACTCATTCATTGTCAGCAGCAGGACTTGGCGGCTCTCGGCCTATTGGGCGCGGCGCCGGCGCAGCCTTCGCGGCTTAAGGCCCGAATACACTATGATACAAATCCCTACATACATACATAAATAAATAAATAAAAAATAAAAAATATATATATATTTATATCTTGGGACAAATTACACCAATTGACCCAGCCCCAAACTAAGCAAAGCTTCTACTATGGGTACCAGGCAACGGATAAACTTATATAATGTAGATAAATACATAATTAAATACATACAACATCCATAACTCGGCCGCAAACATTCGTATTCATCATACAACTGTCTGCCCCTACCGGGATTCGAACCCGGTACCTCTAGCTTCATAGTCAGAGTCACTAACCACTAGGCTATCCGGTCGTTAAATCACATCTTTATCCCTTACGTGGCACACAGTACCTTTTTTATGGTGTGGAAAATGCGCCTTATGCATCCGCCCGGTACGGGTTTACCGGGGGTATGTGGGGCTTTCCCGCGTCGGCAGGCATACCCACTAAAAACCACGCGGATCCCCTATTTGGTCGTATGTGAGGCGATACGGGAGCACTCGGTGTCACCGCGACGCCCCACGACCACCCCGGGATGGGGCTCCCTCTTCGCGGCACCGCAGCAATGCAGGTTTGGGAAATCCGCCCTGGTAGACAGTACCTAAGGTAACAAGGCTTAGCGTGTAGGCGTATAGGTCAAAAGGAATAAAAATTGTGATGGGTTGCTAACCGCATCGCCTATAACATGATTCCTAAGATTTTCGCTCACTCGATTTTCCCTCGATGTACTTTTACAATGTGCGCGAGAAGGGAAGCAACTGGTACATTCTATGTTTTTTTTTTACTCCCAGATCAGCATGGCCGCATGGTTTCAGACAACAGTATAGTTTAGTATTGTTAGTATTGTTGTTTTTATTATCCTTGCGTTTTTCCTGCCTATTTGTTTCCGCCACCTACTTAAACTGTCTCCGACTTATTTCTTTTTTTTTATTGGTTATCTGGTTGAGATCGCAATCGATGCGGCTGGCAATTCATCACTATTTTATCCATCACTATGTACACCCACAGTCATGCTAAACGTGGCCTTTAGGTATTGTTACTTTGGGCTCTGTCTACCCCGTAAGGGATAAAGACGTGATTTATTATGTCTGCAACCAAAATTTTAGCAAAACCTCACTTTTGGCTGAAACATCACCAAAAACCATCCATACAAAAGCCTGCCATCCTGCAAATGCAAATATCGAAGCAATCTACGCATCTACAAAACGGCATAACATTTGTACATCGCATTACCTATATTTATTTAATTCCCCATTACACTGTTTAACCGATCCTCCTCCACCATTTAAATAGCACGTGCGTTAAATTATCTTTATCGATATTGGCAGCGCAGCGTCACTGCGTAGATACAACCCATAACCGTTTACGACCCACCCAAACGGAATCCTGATTAACCGAAAACTGGATTCTGTGTTTCACAGCACTACCTTTACTATTCTATTTTTGAACGCGAATGTAACGTCATTATTTTCATTTTTAACAACGGACTCTAAAGGGGTATGTGACATAGTAGCTCTCAAGCGAATGGACTGATTCGGATACGGTTTTTCATTCGAAAGTATTTCAGCCAAATGTTTAGCCATGTTTGGTAAAAATCTATCCAGCGGTTTGAAGGGTATCAACTCTTTTTCCGAAATTATTGGCATTTATGACATAAATTGAATTATCTTTTTATTCACTTACGTATAAATTCTCGAATAATGCGTGGGTTTTTTCTTCTTCTTCTTCTAGTGCCTCTTCAATCCTGAAGGTTGGCCGTCAGCTTCCTATATTCGTCTTTTCCATGAAGCTAACTACTAGGGAATTTAGTACAGTGGTTTCCCGTTGCCTTCTGCACCAGGGCTTTTTAGATCATTTAGATCTCAAGGCTGCTGAGGCCTCTTCCAACCAGTTTCCTGGCCAGGTGTATGGGTATACCGCCATTGCTCGGTCGCCAGAGCCTCGTTAGTTGTCTAGCAGGGAGCACCACGCCATCCCAGGGGTTGGCGCCGCTAGCTATTCTGAGAAGAACGACTAGCGCGAGCAGGAGAGGTTGACACTAGGGCCGGATAAATGCTATGCTCCGTTCTCCTCTTACTCCCTGGTTTTTTTTTAATGTAATGGTATTATTGGTACTAAAACCCTACAAAAAATGGGAAGTGTGAAAGTGATATTGAAAGAAGATTGAATCCAGGAAACATGGTCAATGGGGCGCTGCGCGCCTTTGTGAGCAGTGAGAAGGTGTCGAAGAAGGCGCGTCTGGCTGTCCACAGAGGGGTACTTGTTCCAACGTTAATGTACGGTAGCGCAACTTGGGTATGGCAAAAGAAGCATGAAAGTAGAATAAATGCAAATCAGGCAAGCAGATATCAATAACAAAGTTTTGCGGAACTTACTCGTACTAGTTACATTAGTAATATAGAAAGTTGATTTAAAGTAAAGTAAGTCAAAATGATTAAAAATTAACCTAAAAATCTCCACGTTTCGTGCCTGGTTCATTTCCATTATGCTGGTCGCGTTGCCTCTTTGGACGGCAATGCCAACCCTTTGAACCTGCCACGGGATCGCAGCCCTTATCTGACAGCCTGCGGCCCAGCTCCCTGAACAGCTCCTTTGCCTCCGAGCCCCAGGTACCCATTTTTGCATTTGTAGGTATACTGATTTTAGTTGGCTCTGTGAAATTTCCAGCATTTCATTCGAGAGTCGAGGGAATGAACGTAGAAATCATGCTATAGGCGGTGCTAGCAACCCATCACTGTTTCGATTCCGCTTTCTACCTATACGCCCACAATCATGCTAAACGTGGCCTTTAAGATCCTGTTACCTTACCTGAACTGATCGAGTGTTGCCATACATACTTCCGTATATTTGTCAGCTTGTTTGTATAGTGTTTTCCACTGGCGTTCGTGTCGCCACAGTGTATGTGTATTTTATATGTTTAGTTTTTTTAATTTTACCTGGGTCCTACTGAAAAACAGCGTATCGGCTTGCCGCAACATTATGCTGAGTGGGGCCCATTTTACACCATATCGGTACTATTCCTAAGTATATTGTATTTCTTCTTCCTATTATATATCTACGTGTATCGAATGTGTGTAAATAAATGTTTCTCTCTCTCTCTCTCTCTCTCTCTCTCTCTCTTATGCTCTGTGTTAATACGTATGCATATATATTTTATCTTCTAAAAATAACTGGCATTCCACGAAGAAACTTTTGCGCGCATATTTTCCTCAAAGGAAGTAATCACCCAGCTGAGACCAGAGGTCGCGTGCAAAATGGAACAGTTAACGTTGTAAATAAATAGTTGTAATCTCCTAAGTAACCGTAGAGACGTAATTTGTAAGAGTAGGCAGATAAAATACAATTTCATAAGCACCTCAAGTCCGCGAGCGCCGCCATTCGTCTTTACTGCTCAGTGGAGCAGGCGGCGCAGTAGAGAAACTTTATTAAATAATCAAAATCAAAGTCAAAATCAAAGTTTTATTTTTGCAAATTGGCCGCCATGGGCTCTTTTACATGTCTTTTTTAAAACTACCAGCGCATTCGGAAAGACCGTCATTGCCAAGAAGAATGCGCCGCAAGAAACTTGGCAGATAGTCATTTTTTCAAAATAAAATAGGTACAGTAAGAATATTTAAATTCTACTTAAATTAAATACATTTATAAAAGGGATGTATAAGGTCCCCGAGCCTTAAATTATATTAGTATATAGTAGAGATGTATAAAGTCTCTACTACATAAATCAGGGCTTGAAATATCGTTAAAGTTGGTATTTGAGACAGATTTAACGTTAAGTTGTGTAACGTTAACCCATGTACCGTTTCTTTTGTACTTTTTACCGGTAAAAAAATGGTAATATTACCAGCTATGCATTGAGCTAACGTTAACTCAAAGGTATCGTTAATCATTTTTAACGTTATTAGGTAACGTTAATAGCATCTTCTTTATTTTGGATTCACTAATGTTCCACACGCCGCACGCTCACGGTAGCCAGTGTACCAAACGGGAACAACGCGGTGTGGCAACGTAGGTAGCACTACTGATTAAAATAGTATTACTATGGTAACGTTATAGTAATGTGAATTGGGTAACGTTAACAAGCCCAAGTAAAATTACCGATAAAAATAACGTTAATTGGGTAAAGTTATAATAACGATATGTTATCAGAATGCTTGTGATATACGAACAAACTTACAGATGGACTCTGAAAAGCGGAAAAAACTGTAACTGCTTTGCGGGTGATAGGACCTCGTGCAAGGTCCGTCCGGCGTGCTACCATCGTCTTCCTCGCCAATCCTGCCGCCAAGCAGTGCTTGCTGTGTTCCCGCATGGAGAGTAAGGCTGTCGGTGAAATTACTGCCACAGGAGATATTCTATCGTAACCTTTTAGCATGGCAAGGCATCCTGTGTTGCTGGTGCCTATGGATGGTGGTGCTTTGCCTTCCCTGTCGTATAAAGAACTAGCTGTTGCCCGCAACTTCGTCTGCATAGAATTCGTTTATCGCTATCCCGCAGGAATTACGCAATTTTCTGGAATAAAAAGTAGCCTATGTGCTATTCCAGACCATAATCTATCTATGTTCCAAATTTCATCCAGATCTATCCAGCCGTTTTGGCGTGAAAGAGTAACAAACATCCAAACATACTCACAAACTTTCACATTTATAATATTAGTAAGATATATAAACTGTAACGTTCCCTTCTGCACCGCCCCGCACTGCGCGGCTCTCGCACTCCCAGCCCTATCGAATCTAATATTTATAGAGCCGTTCTTATTGTCGCTTCTATACGAATTTCTTTATTTATTTCCCTCTCGCATTCCAGATAAAAAGAACGAATGTAAAAATACGAATATTACGAGCACCATTTATTAGGGGTAATGTCCTGGAGTCTTACTTTCGGGACGTACATCGTTTAGGTATCTCAATTTGACTTGAGTGTTGCAGTGGCGTGGGGTCTATTGAACTTGATTCCCACCGGCTTGTTTATTGACGACCGGATGGCCCAGTGGTTAGAGCTTGAGGTCCCGGGTTCGATCCCCGGGCGGGCCAGATATTTGTGTGAAAAATACGAAGGTTTGTTCTCGAGTCTTGGATGTTTAATATGTATTTAAGTATGTATTTATCTATATAAGTATGTTTATCCGTTGTCTAGTGCCCATGTTACAAACTTTGCTTAGTTTGGGGCTAGGTCAATTGGTGTCAATTGTCCCAAGTTTTTTTTTTTTTTTTTTTTTTTTAAGGCTAGTTGGGTACTTGGCGGCCATGTTAAGCATGATTGTAGGCGTACGTATAGGTGGATAGAGCGTCTGTTACGTGCGCCCAGACAGTCCGCGATCTTTTCGTTTTAAACATACCAAGAGCGTATTGCGCAGTGTGTCCATGTTACCCAATTGTTTATTTAAGAAAGCTATTCGTTCGGATGAGATTTGTTTAAATCATAAAATGTAATAATAAAGCTTTCCGAATGTGTCGTAGCAGGCGAAAGTATTTTTCAGTAAACAAGTAATATATAAATACTCACCTACCGACGAAGAAAAAATCTTAAACTATTTTATTCATAAACTAGTTAATTTATTCGATCATTTAATTATTAATAAACGTTTGTTTCTTTTTTACGGAAATTAAGGGTGCCAACCCTAATACTCTTAATTAAGTGTAGCTAGTTACTTTGAAACAGGCCTTACTAGCTGAGATAGCGCTAACTAAACAAAAAGCTTTTCAATTTTACTAAAATTAAATCGACAACCCTAACGCTCTATTGGAGCGTAGGTATTTATTTCGAAAAATTAGGCCAGTAAAGAAAGAAGAAAGAAAGAAAAAAGTTTATTTATGACAATCACAAAACATCAAATAAAATAAATTAAAGAAAATAAATTATCACAAATAAATTGTCACAAAATGGTCCCAACTCAGCATTTGCTGGCCTTACAGCCAGCGCTGGTCTTCCGTTGGGACCATAGGGTGATTAGTAATACTGCTTTATTTATTTACTGTGTCGAAACGTTGGTCAGTGCAGCTTTAGACACTCCAAACTGCACCCAAGACTGGTTTTCCAACTCAGACCGACAAGTTAATTTGAATATTCTCAACAATTTAGGCACTAAAAGCATCCGGCGGGGGCCGTTGCTAGAATATTCTATCAGACGTACTTGTATTGGATGGGTACTGGGTCTGTGAGAAGCTGTCACTTAGCTACGATAAAGAAACTGTCGAGACCTTGTAGAAACATACATATTATATACACTGACCCGCGCTCCATGACTCAAGACACAGACGTTGGTAAAAAGGCGGCAAAGCTGAAATGGGACTGGGCTGGTCATGTTTGCCGTATGCTGGACGAGTTATGAGCCAAGACAACCACAACTTGGAGTCCCACTAACTCAAAGCGGCCCGGCAGACCTAGACGGCGATGGCGGGACGAGTTGGACACCTTCTTAAGGGGGACACGTACCGCAACAGGCCGAGAGCAGGGGAAGCGTTGGGGGGAGGCCTTTGCTCAGCAGTAGGAACACAATAGCCTCATTATAATAATAATAATTCATTATCACTAGGTACATAGTATAAAACTAATCCGCTTTTCGCTGTCTGTCCCTATGTATGCTTAGATCTTTGAAACTATGCAACGGATTTTGATGCGGTGTTTTTTAATAGAGAGTGATTCAAGTGGAAGGTTTATATGTATACATGCGTAATATAGTAGAGAAGCGCTGATTGCACCCAGGCGAAGCCGGAGCGGGTCGCTAGTGTTATATATAAGAATGAACTGTTATTTCAAAAAACTAAAAAAACAAAATGTATTTGAAACTAGATGCGCATTCGGAAAAACCATCATTGCCAAGAAGAATGCGCCGCAAATAACTTGGCAGAAAATCATTTAATAATAAAGTAAATTTAAAAAATACTTAAATTCTACTTAACTTATAGTACATTTATAAAAAGGATTGTATGCAATGATTAATACATCGATAATACTACTAAACTCTGCTGGCAACATTTCCTAAAATAGACTAAAATTAGAAATTAATAGCGACAGAGAACACAATACCTCTATTATTGTCTGACTGCTCTGACACGAACACACTGGCCTGGAAATGAACTGTTCGTAGCGTGATTAAATAAATTTCTAAACGACAATCCGAAAACTCAATAATTATTATAGATTTTTCTGTGTTCTAATTTATAGTGTCATTTAGAAATTTAATTACTTTACGGGAAAAAAACCATTAAAAATATACACACAAACACACACAAAACTCACGCCTTTATCCCTACGGGGTAGACAGAGGCTAAGGTGACAAGACCTACAGGCCACGTTAAGCAAGATTGTAGGCGTATAGGTCCATCATAATACAAACATTAAGAATATTTAAAATACATGGCCTCAGACGTTACTTTACAGAGATCCGTGATAACAGAGTAGCATAATACAGCGCTTCTAATATCTTGACGTAAAAAAAAAATTAAATGTCAGTGAAAATTAGAACACAAAAAAATCCGAAAAGTAAAGCTATGGCTGGTAATCGAACCCGGATCCTCGTCATTCCGTGACGCGTGCTATACCCCTACACCACCCGTAGCAGCATATATCTTAATGTATTTGACAGTTGCCGTGTTTTCAAAAAACATACATACATACATACCGTCACGCCTCTTTCCCATGCACAGGGGTAGGCAAAGACTACTTTGTTCCACTTGCTACGATCCTGACATACTTCTTTCGCTTCATCCACATTCATCAATCTCTTCATACATGCTCGTCGGTTCAAAAAACATGAATGAAAAAGTACGAGTAGGTACATTATTAGGGATGAGAGAGAGCGGACAGAGTCAGAGATCTTAGCATTATTTTTCATTCATGTTTATGTTTCCATGCTGGTCGGGGAGTAGAGAAAAAACTGCTTTGAAAAGAGAAAGAGTGTTTTTTCCCACGCAAATGGTAAAAGCCCATCGAGGAAATGGGCATAGGAATAATGTTATAGGCGATGCGGCTAGCCACCCATCACTATTTTGATTCCCCACCTATAAGCCCAGAATTATGCTAACCGTGGCCTTTAGGTCTTGTTACCATAGGCTCTGTGTACCCCGTAAGGGATATAGACGTGAATGTGATGTTTATTCAGAACAAGGCAACTGTCAAATGCATTAAGTAACCAGAAGCAAGTAAAATTGTGTTTCTATTCTAGATAGTTCCAGGAAACTACTTCTGTAATGGATAATCCCATGCACATCCATCTCGTCGAAGCGTGTGAGGCGATTAGTTCTATTAATAGGTAATGCTGGCAACACAGGAGGGGGGGGGGGAATCGTCACGGCTCAATTGTTCAATTCTCAGTTTTAACGTAGTTGCTCTCCTAATCTACGAATTTATGCGGCTTACTAAAGTTGAGAGAGGAATTAGAAAGATATTAATGAGGTGCGCCACGGCGACATAATCTATTTACATACAATACACAAATCACGCTTTTATCCCTTACGGGGTGGACAGAGCCTGAGGTAACAAGACCTGGCCATGCTTAGCATGATTGTGGGCGTATAGGTGGAAAGGGGAATCAAGACATTGATGGGTTGCTAGCCGCATCGCTTATTACATGATTCCAATGGTTTTTGCCCATTTCCTCGATGGGCTTTTACCATCTGCGCGGGAGGAGAAGCAAATGGTACATTCTATGTCATAGTCCAGGGAAGGTTTAAAGGGTGAGAAATTTTTGGAAAAAATGCAGTTAAGATAGTAAAAACAACAATTTCATTTTGCAATGTCAAACTTTTGACGTTCTCGGATTTCGGATTATCGCGTATTTAAGTTTTAACATTTTGATGGTTCTTATTGTTTGGAATATGTGTGTATAAAAACCAAATATATATGTGTATATATTGGTTTTGAAATATTTGTGGTTGTGCAGGGAAGGTTCAAACGGTGAGTAAACTTTAAAAAAAAACACGAACGGGGCAAAGCCGCGGACACAGCATCATTAGCCGATGCCCAGGGTGCACCGAACCAAGCACTGCTCTTCCCCCCGGATGGATCCATAAACTACTATAACGAACTACTATAATTTAAGATCGAGGGAATGGGCGAAAATCATAGAAATCATGTTATAGGCGATGAGGCTAGCAATCCATCACTATTTTGATTTCATTTTTCACCTATACGCCCACAATCTTGCTAAATTTGTGGCCTGTAGGTATCTGTTACCTTAGACTCTGTCTACCCCATAAGGGATAAAGACGTGATTTGTGTATGTATGTATGTATAATTTAAGGCTCGGGGACCTCACACCCTTTTATAAATTAATTTAATTTAAGTAGAATTTAAGTATTCTTACTGTATTTTATTTTGAAAAAATTACTTTCTGCCAAGTTTCTTGCGGCGCATACTTCTTGGCAATGATGGTCTTTCTGAATGCGCTGGTAGTTTCAACAAAGACATGTAAAAGAGCCCTTGGCGGCCATTTTGCAAAAATAAAATTTTGATTATTTCGCTTTTTTTTGAACCGCAGCTCTTGATCACACGTGGAGGTAACCCGACTCGCACCCCTAAATATAGATGAAAGTTATATTTATAAGGTCGATAGTGTCACGTGGAATAGTGACTAACAACAGTATGACGTTAGCAGCGTTTGAGGTGTGTTTAATTCCCGACCATGGAAATACCGGCCCCAGAAATCCCGACCCTGTATTCCGCGTCTTTGTACATGAAATACGGGTCGGTATTTCCACCCGTATTGGCTTGTACCGCAGTGATACAACCCGACCTGATGAATACCGGCCTGTTAATCGGTGTGCATTAATTCGCAATGACAATCGATTCTTGGCATCGAACTACTAGAAAAACTATAAAAACGAACCTTTTTTGCCGGGGGAAATCTGCTGTAGTTTAATACCCCATTACCACAGGGAGGCAAGGGGGTTTATGTGGAATTTTTACCCACTAAAACCCCCTGGTGTTCCTTCCTCGCCGCCATTCTAGTGACACAACGGTTCAAGAGTATAACCCGTTACATCGCCAGAGCGCGGATATCCGTATCCGGATTCATCTTCTAGAAGGCCATTCTTGGTCTCCTTTTCCCATCAATGGCGTGTCAGGAACAATGTAAAAACTAACCTAACTTAACCTATTATTATTATTGGTATGAGTTTTGGTATTAGAGTGTACCGGGGTGATATTTCGTGTACCTGGAAATACCGACCTGTCATTCCGTGTACATTTTGGCTGCCAAAAATCAGGTCGGTTTTTCCAGGCCGGGAAATACGGGACGGTATTTACGGGCTCCCATACAGACGTAGTGCAAAATGATTTACCATGACGTTTCGTTGAATCCCAAGCGGTTTTCAACTTTAACTACACTTTAAAAAGGTTTTTGTTTATAAAACAATTTAATCTGCCAGCTGCATTCTATACATGACTTTAGTAATATCACGCTAAAGTTGAAAACTGGATAAAATTCAACGAATTGTCATGGAAAAACTTTATGCGCCACACCTGTAGCTTTTCCGCTTAGCAGTTCATAATGTAATGACTAGATGGCGCTAGGGTCGTTACATCCCTATTGACTTGTAAGGCCTTGACAACCTCGTTACTGCATTCGTTTACTGCACAGTGTAAAGTGCAATTTGAGCTGAGTGCGGTTCAACCTTTAGGTAAGCCATTTATTGACCATTTTTTATTATGATTACAAGCATTTTATTTTCTTCCACACTGGTCTGGGAGATAAAACATAGAATGTACCAGTGGCTTCTCTTCCCGCGCAGATGGTAAAAGCCCATCGAGGGAATGGGCGAAAATCTTACGAATTACTTCCCACCTATACGCCAACAATCATGCTAAACGTGGCCTTTAGGTCGTTACCTTAGGCTTTGTCTACCCCTTAAGGGATAAAGACGTGATTCATATGTATGTATATGTATATAGTTCAATTTGCCTTTTTTTAGCTAATAATCTTATGTTTATGCCAATAAAGTATTACCTTTAGGAAATAATTAGTTACCATACGCAATATAAACATGAAAACAAGTGCGTGTCAATAATAAACTCGAATAAATCAAATGACCATCGAATTGGACCATTAATCGTCATTAAAAACAAATAACCGTCCAATTTCTAGAAGCAATGATAAACGATAAGCGTAGCCGACTATGGCAGGCCTCAGGAGACGTCAACGTTTAGTATTTTAGTAAAATTAGACTTGATATCTTCGCTTTCCATTGTAAAAGCCTTAGTTACAAGATACAAACTGATTTATTGGATTAATACTTGGTACAGTCTAGGGCAGTGGTTCCTAACCTTTTCAATGTCACTACCCCTGTGAACAAGTATGGGAATTGAGTTTACCCCTAGCTAATTTAAAATAATTAAAACCACACAAATTCGAACGAAAATATGTTTATTATGTAAGAAATTGCACGTTTAGGTAACTAGTAAGTAAAGTAATATATGTATATAAAGTAATATATAAATCCTACTATTATTTTGTTTATTGCTATTTTAATACTATTTCGTGCCATCCCGAGTTACCCCCCTAGAATCTCCGTTTTACCCCTGCGGGGGTAATTACCCCCAGGTTAGGAACCACTGGTCTAGGGCAATATCAATACAGCCATTCAGCCGACTTTATTGTTTGTGGCATACAAAGGTAAATACATGTTTTTGACGTCTTGGTAACTTACCTGTTGCATTTCATCTTAGTCCACTAGGTTGGCAACGCATCTGCAATCCTTCCGGGGTTGCGGGTATCTATGGGCAGTGGTGATCACTTACCATCAGGTGGCCCACTTGCTCGTTTGCCTTCCTATTCATATAAAAAAAAACATATTTGTACAGTCAACTGTACAAGCTTTGCTTAGTTGGGACAACGTCGATTGCTTATTGTCCTGTGATATTTATTTATTACTAGCTGTTGCCCACGGCTTCGCCCCCATACCAGTTCTTTTCAAAATATTGTGACATAAAAACCCTCCTCCTGACAGTAACAAACACGATAAAAAAAGAATCAGCGAAATCGGTCCAGCCGTTCACGCGTGATGCCATGATCAAGGGAAATAGGGATTCATTTTTCCTACTTAATATTATAAATGTGAAAGTTTTTGAGTATGGATGTTTGGATGTTTATTACTCTTTCACGCGAGAACGGTTGGACAGATCTGGATGAAATTTGGAACATAGATAGATTATAGTCTGGAATAACACATAGGCTACTTTTTATTCCGGAAAATTGCCTCATTCCTGCGGGATAGCGATAAACGAATTCTATGCATACGGAGTTGCGGGCAACAGCTAGTATTGTATATAAAAAAGCCGTGGTAGCGTAGCGGTTTGACATGTGGCCTCTCAAGCAGAGGGTCGTGGGTTCGAATCCCGGGCTCGCACCTCTGAGTTTTACGATATTACATTTGAAATTTACCATGAGCTTTTCGGTGAAGTATAAACAGTGAGGTAACCTCCACACATCTGCGATGCCATTCAATGGTGTGTGTGAAGTTCCCAATCCGCTCTGGGCCCGCGTGGGAACTATAGCCCAAGCCCCCTCGTTCTGAGAGGCCTGTGCCCAGCAGTGGGACATATAAAGGCTGAAGATGGTTGATTTATTTGTTTACTTTTTAGTGTATTACGGAGCGCTAAAATGAAGACAATGACGTTATTGCGACGGGCGCAATTTCATGGTGCCAACCGGCTATCTGAGTCCAGACACAGGTAAAGTAACGAGTGAACAATAGTACATTACACGCCGAGGGAGGTGAAATAAAGAATACTGAGGTCGCAGGAACGGGGGCGACAAGCATGCGACCTGGGGTCCGATTTTTGACAACACATGCGTGAATACCACTCGGAAGTGGTGAAAAATTGTCCTGTATTGGAAATACGAGTAACATAGAGGACAGTCACAGCTCTCATTAATCTTGCGAGCTAGGCAAAAGTTTGATTGGAGCTGTAGTTATGGAGATATAAGCTGATTTATACCACTTTCGAGTGATGTGCTTTCAAAAATCGGACCCCTGAGGCTTTTTTAACACCCTTCCCTTGATCAGGATTGATTTGATTCCCTTGGTCAGGAAGTGGAAATTTGTTACTTACGTCCCGGCGGTGTATAATATATGACAGAATTGTTATCTACATTGATTATGGAGTTATTCAGTTTGTGTGCTTACAATACGTGTGAATTGAAAAAATGACTTTCTGCCATGTTTCTTGCGGCGCATTCTTCTTGGTAACGATGGTCTTTCCGAAGCACTGGTAGTTTCAAAAAGACATGTAAAAAGAGCCCTTGGCGGCCTATTTGCAAATTTTTTTTTTTTTTTTATTATTTTGGTTATGAATGTTTTTTTAGGGCGTACTGGGCGGTAGCTCTATTCATCCTGCTCTGGCTTGCCTTGAGTAATCTATGGGAGATGCTTCTTCGGTTCCTGGACATGCCGACCCACCTCATCAAGCAAGACACGACTAGCACCAGGATACCTTTCCCCTCCGTCTTAGTCTGCCCAGAGATCACGTTTCCTGATGAGAAGATTGACAAGATGCTGGAAGTCGCGTAATTTTTTTTATTTATCACATTTTTACGAGCTTTATTAGCAACTAGTCTCGCCCGCGACTTCGTCCGCGTCGTATAAGACTTAAGAACTGATGTTGATGGTATATTCTGCAATAAGTTCGTTGCGACTCTAGGCAGCTACGACCATTCAACATGTTTAAAGCTATGCCTCGGAAACCATGTAATTTTCCGGGATAAAAAGTAGATTATGTTAAGTAGCTTCGACCTTTCTCAAATATTAGCTAGTTAGCTAAAAAGCTGGCATTAAAATGCCCAAAAAAAAAATGTTTTGGTCTTCTAGAAAGTTTCCTAAAGACATGAATGCAACCTACATCCGACCGTTGATGCGTCAACTAGCAGCGTTCTTCTCTCCGGACGTCCCGTACAACTTGGTTGAGCTGTCTGAAGTACATCAGTTCCTGGAATACAACGAACTGGACGTTGAGACCGCGGGAATCATGCTCACTACGTCCTGCGAAGAAACCTTAATACGGTAATGTGGTGTCAATAGCTTGCCTTAACAATTTTTCTCCGCTTTTTAGGGTTCCGTACCTCAAAAGGAAAAAACGGAACCCTTATAGGATCACTTTGTTGTCCGTCTGTCCGTCCGTCCGTCCGTCTGTCAAGACCCTTTTTCTCAGTAACGCGTGGAGGTATGAAGCTGAAATTTATATCAATTACACAGGTCTACTGTCCCTTGAAGCTGTGAAAAAATCAAACTTCTAAGCCAACGCAATCAGAAGATACAGCCGTTTATGCCGCAAATTTCCGCAAATTTTCAACTCTCAAGGGAATCAAAACCTACAAGGTAGTTCCCGTGAACGCAGAATCTTGAAATTTGGTATGAAGGTAGGTCTTATAGCACAGATTAAAGAATAATTGCGAAAACCGTAAATGTGTATGTATGTCTGTATATAGCAGTGACCAATATAAAGTAAACCCACACTGCGTACATTTTGCTTTGGAACAGGGCTCTGCTTACACTGGTTTTAGATATTTATAGATAATGATACGGAACCCTCGGTGCGCGAGTCCGACTCGCACTTGACCGGTTTTTTCAAATTCACACACAAGGTTTCTTTAAAAACTACGTGCGTCAAGATTGGGGTTTTTATTGACAAAACTTCTTTTAAAATGTATAATAAATCATGCTACCACTTTTGAAGTCTTATTATTTCAGATGTCGGTTCCAATGGACAGATATTGAGTGCTCTCAAATTTTCCACATGGAGCTCACTCTCTACGGATTCTGTTGTACATTTAATGGCAGGTCTCTTAAGAGGTACATTTTTTCCGACATACATGTTCTGTTTTAGTCAATCAAATCGGCTCACACCCACTAAGAGCTAGAGCTCCGGTATTCCAGCCTCATTTACAACTTTTATAGCCCACTGGTTTGTCACTTTTATTATCTTTCGCCATAGCGACGTCACTAGCTACCGTATCTAATCATTCGATATCTAAGGTCTGTTTCAATAAGGAAGGTATGGCTGACAGATCTCTAGAATGTAACTGCTTGCGTTCACGAAAGTTTGTACAGCAAAAAAAATATTAAATTGAATTACTTGGAAATAAATCAATTCTTAGTACTGTGACCTATTTTGTTGAAAAAGCAGAATTGGCAAAAAGTGTAAAATAGGAATTATGATTATTAGCTACATTTTAGGAAACTGACTTGAGTATTATTATTTCGAAATAGCATTTACCTCACCCTTCCTTCCATTTCCATTTTCATTTGCATTTCCTTAGCCTTGCCATGACGTCTTTTAATGTGTGATTTTTGTTTTATATAATTTTATGTCATTTAATTATTATTATTTTTTTAGTTAATTAATTTTTGATAATTGTAATTGTAATGGGATTATTATTATTATTATTATTATTATTTATTGATAATTTGATTATGTAGTCGATATTTTTATGGAGCCGATTGTTGAATGTGCCGGGTGCCACAATGAAGCCTCACCTCTAGAGTTGTCAATGAAAATGTCACAGCCGTACCTTTCTTATTGAAACAGACTTTACAGCACTTGGCGAGTTTGACAACATCTTTGTAATGGATACAATAGCTGGCGAAGCCGCCGTGGCATCTTGGTGAGTTGAGGTGAATTTAAAATCAAGTGTTTCAGAGAGCTCCAATTAAACATACATCAAGGTAACGACTACAATAAATGGTACACCACCGAAGTGGGACCATTTGCCGCGTTCATGATGGCCATCAACCAGACACAGATATTTAACAGTGTTGATCTGGGCTACAAGTGGGTGAGTTAAATTTTCTTTTTGTACATCAGACTATGCTTTGCAATTTTTATAACATGAACAGAATATTATTACACATAAACGGATAACTCACGTATAAAAAGTCGAGTGATGCTCGACATGTTTCGGACTATTTCGTAGTCCTTTCATTCCGCGGAAAGTACGTGAAGCCATTGAAATAAGTCGGTATCCCAATTTCAACCGGGATAGTGGATGGTCGGTGCCCCCGAGTTGGAAAACTGTTTTAAATATTGACCAAACGGTGAGTGTGAGCGAGCCTTTACGGAGTGACGTGATCAGTGTTGTGTGCTGCCCTACATTTGACAGTAATAAAAATGACGATGAAAACGAGGGTAGTTGTGCGCCGCTGTCAGTTGCGTCGAGCAGCCGCGCGAACAGAGCGCTGGCGCGCAGTGTTCGTTTCGCTGCCGCCGGGGCGAGCGCTCCAGGAAGAAGGACTACGAAATAGTCCAAAACATGTCGAGCATCACTCGACTTTTTATACGTGAGTTATCCGTTTATGTGTAATAATGATTAAGTCTCACGGTAGTTTCATGTTGAAAATGAACAGAATATTTAAAATTCATTACAGCCGAAGATAAGCTCCGAAAGCAAAATACGCAGGCCCAACCGTACCACGATGAGTCTCATTCTATCTTTCTATAAAATAAAGCCTATTTTATTCCTCAAAAGACTATTCCCTCCTCGGCGCCTGTAAAAAGCGCATTTACTAAGTAAAAATAAAACAAACAGAAAGACAGGTGGAGATAACTACTTTTGCGTTTGTAATACTCTTATGGAGGATCATCCAAATGATTATTTTAATCCAATTGCTCTACACTATTAAACTGGAAGAACGCAGAGCGGTGTAAAATGTGAAGAATAAATCGACCAATCAGATTACTTAATTTTCCCTGCGTTGTTCAGCATTACTTTCCAATTGGTGGATTTTTTTCTCGTACACCAATTCAATTCCTCGCGGATATCTGACAGCAATACAAAAGAATCTTTTGTTCTTACTCGTTCATTGCAGTTGGTAGTCCAAAGCAGCCAGCGTTACGTAGACACAACGAAGAACGGTACGCCTTTGTCTCCGGGCTCCGAGCAGTGGTCAAGTTTCTGGACGAAGAACCTGTATGTTTCAGAAAACTCACGCTTCATGGGCGACAAGATCCGTGGCTGCCAGATTGATAATAAGCCGCTTCGTTATTTTCCGGAGTACAGCAGGTATATGTAGGCATCATCATCATCATCAGCCTATTGCAGACCACTGCTGGACACAGACATCGCAAGCGCGCTTTTGAGCCCAAACTTCGACTCTCCGCATCCAATAACTGCTAGCTGCCCTGCGCAGATCGTCGCTCCATCTAGCACATCCACCAAGACGTGATCTCCACTCCAGAACTCGTTCACCCTGGGGATCGTTGGTTCTACGACTAACATGACTAGTCCATTGCCACTTCAGCTTGCTAATCCTGTAAGCCATGTCGGCCCCTTTGGCTCTCTGACGGATACCTCATTTCTGATTCGATCCATCAGAGACACTTCGAACATCCTTTCCATAGCGCGCTATGCAGTCTTAAACTTGTATCTCTAGGCATATTGGTTTTAATATCTTACACACAAATCACGTCTTTATCCCTTACGGAGTAGACAGAGCCTAAGGTAACAGGTACCTACAGGCCACATTTAGCAAAATTGTGGGCGTATAGGTGGAAAATGGAATCATATATATTTATCTATGCTCGATTATACCTCAAAGTATAAGCTTGCTGAGCCATAAAAATATTGCATTTTGTCTTGACACTGTTTAAATCTGTGTTTGATTTTAAAGCTTATGACTATGAACTTTGAATTTTTAAAGCATGTGCTGCCTTGTGGAATGTCGGATGAAAATTACTATGCGACAATGCCAGTGCTTACTTCCTGTTCACTACCGGCCGAAGGGTATACCTGTATGCGACGCTTTTGGTCTGCCTTGTGCGAGGAGAGCTCTTGGTCAGTACGTTTTGTGATTAAATTGGTATTCCGTATTCACTTTCCTAAAGAGTAGATAATGAATGTTCTTGATCAGTATTATGACTTAGAAAATTCACGTGAATAGACGCCAGGCATTCCAACATCAATCTGTCTACTCTCTTGAGCTGAATTTTTGAGCCTAATATTCCTCAAGGTTAAACCCTGCTGATATGGTTGCTTAACTTAAAGACAATCAGTACGTCTAGTGTAAGTTTTGCAACAAATTTTCGTTTACTATTCGAAATAGTTAAACGAGCTAACTCATAACGATACGTTTCTTTTCACCGTCACAATAGTATGCGCTCGAACGCTGTTACGTTGTCACGTCGCGGCGCGTATTCCATACAAATTCGGTGAGTTCGTTTCACTTGGCGTTGCGTTTCTCACAGATGTCACTGTTCACTTCGACTGCGTAAGTTCCTCGCGAGTATAAGTTCCAACTGTCACTTTCGTGACAGTTAACGTTCGTGAACGCAGTAGTTAAGTTTGTCACTATGTTTTTACCTAGTGAGAACGCTCTCACTCCTCATATTCAGCAAAAATAAGGTTCAAGTTTCTTTAGCAAATTTATTAACGGTCTAAACGCGGCGCACCAAAGTGCTTGCGATCTTGTATCTCTTTCTTACACATTGTGATGGCTCGCAAATGCGTAAAGGAGGTTAATTAAGGAACTAAGCACTTTTTGGATATATATTTTAAGTCCTTTTTACAAACTACCTAGTTACTTACTTATTTTACATGTAGGAAGCGTTATGCGCGCACACGAATACATGTGAACTAAAACAACGACTTACCGTGCTAACTCCTTAAAAATAAAGCCCAAACGTTCCTAATTACAATTAAATAAAAAGCAAAAAGGAAAAAAGGAAAGGCTGTGTCTACCCCATAAGGGATATAGACGTGATATGTGTATGTAAAAAGAAAAAAAAAAGAAAAAAGCAAAAATAACGCCTCCCGATCCCGGGGTTTGAACGCGAAAATGAAGGGATGCGTACTGAATTTAGACCACCGGGCCATCCGCTGGACCACGGCCACTTCGGAAGTTTAATTGAATTTGTTAATTGGTATCCGCTACTCTAGTGTCATCTTTGGACAAAATTACCCTTTAATAACATAATAATAAGAGCCACTTTGGTTGTTGCTGTGAATGACACCAGTCTATACTTACATATATTTATACTAAAAAATATGTGTAGCAACCGCGCTGTGTGTGTGCTATTGAAATAAGGCGTCAAATGTGAATGATGATTATGATAAAGTTTACGTACATACTTAACTCAGACCCGTCTCAGAACTAGTGAGAAGGCTCTCCCTTATAATAATTTAGTAAAAATAAGGTTCAAGTTTCTTTAGCAAATTTATTAACGATGCTGCGCTGTGGACTTGTAGTTTAAAAGCGACGAACCAAAATGATCTACAAGTAGGAGGTTAATAAGGAAGAAGGCACTTTTTTGAACATTTATTTTAAGAGCTTTATACAAACTACTTGCCTACCTACATATTTTACATTTTGTAGGTAGCTCAGCGTAATGCCCGCTCACAAGCGTGTGAAACAAAAAAAACATATTAATAAACGATGTGCTATAGAACGACCTCTTAACTGAGTCCTCGCCCGCGCGGCACAGGGGCGCGGGGTAGGACGACAAAGGAGACCGAGAGAGGAGCGGGCGGGTAGTGTGCCTGCGGGGACTCATTTAAGCGGTCGGTAATAGTTGGTACCCTTTAAAATAAGGCGTACCTAAGCATTCTTACTTAATTAAAATTAAATAGTTACAAAGTAAATACAGAAAAAAAAGAGTTATTTTTGTAAAATATGGGCCACAGTTTACCAATGTGAAAATAAAGGTATAAAACATTTTCTTAATCATATTTCCAAAGTATGTATGTATGTTTGTACGTTTAACTCTTTATTGTACACCAGCTGTTGCCCGCGACTCTGCGCAGACTTCGCTTAGCACTTACTTAGCTTCACGCACGGGAGCTATGTGATTTTCCAGGATAAAACTGTCCTATATACTTCCTCAGGATCATTCCTGAGGCTCTCGCTGATATATGAGAAAACTGTTGCGCTGGCAGTGATTATTTGCAAGTGCCTGGTGAAGTGCCATGTGTCTGATACCGATGTGAGCAGGAGCTTCTGAACTGGACGTCCTCAGACCGGCAAGAAGCGGCCCATCTTGGTCCACTTCAAAGATGTCACGCTCCTGGTTTGGGTGTAGCAGTAACAGAGTTTCTGACCCAACTCCGTTACTACGCGTTCATGGCTACGAGGAAAACGTTCGAAGTGTTGGATGAGAGATGGTGTGGTCATTGTGCTAGTACTGGATAGTGGCGGCGAGAAGCATCGCATCGTATCACTCGCTAAGCTACACGGGATTCCGAATGTCATGCCCGGGGCAGTGGGCTCGCGGTCATGCCTGCAGAGGCTGCTAACACTGCATAATAAAGAGTACTAGCGTATTGCTGTGCAGCGGAAGCGGCCCAAGAGAGGCAGGAAGGCCGCGGCATAATTATGTTACACTTCACTTCATTTGTCACATTTTTCTTCATGTCCTTTCGAGTATTTCATAATGTGTAACTATCTCCTGTATTTGAGCATATTGTTTTGTATTCTTTACCCACTTTTTCTTGCTACTTTCGCTCTAATACCTCTAAAATATGGTTCTTGTTCTTGCCGGCATTGTTGCATTGCGACATGACATGAGTGAAGTTTGTCTGGCTGACAGTTGCTGGGTTTGACTTTGACGGTTTGACGTTTCGATCCATTTAACGTTAACTGGACGCTGCTATGCAATACTGTGTCAACCCACAAAATGTCAAACATCGAGATATTGATACCATTCGCTTCCTTAGATAATAAACTAAATCTTTCAAAAGTGTTTTAAGTGACTCAAATAAATTTTATACTTAATAATTAAAAAAAACTGTTGACACACAACCAAAATCCTCTACGGGATAATCTACAGTACTGTATCAAGTGCCTTAACACAAATATTCGTGGGATCGTGGGTAATTGTTTCATCTGTTTTGATAAAAATGAGTTATGAGGCTTGACACATTATTGCTTAATTTGTGTGGATATTTGCCCGAGTGGCAGTAACGGACGTTGGCTTAAATAATTAATTAATATAGTGTTTTCATGGCTAGTTGGATAAATACTATTTAGAAAATCAATTTGGATGACATGGTCTACTGCACACATTGAAGGCGAGTTCAAATTTTGCGTATTTTACTGGGTTTTATCAAACCGCTTGTAAGGTTAACTTTCAAATTTTAAAAACTCATCTTAATTTTAAACCTTTTTTTTACATTCATAAATTGTAAACGTCATTGATTAACGTTTGGTATTCAATATTCTAAATAATCGATTGGTTAGATTCATCAGATCATATTCAAATAGTACTTTGTATCGAATTTTGCAATAATGTTTCAAGGTATTTAAAATGAATCAGGTCATATTCAAAAACTTTTTTGTAATTTTGCAATAATGTGTCATGAGACAAATCATTATGTCATATAATATTGCTGATTCGACATTTTTCTAAAAACGAATATGCGATTTATTAAATAGGTAATTGTATATATTTCCAATATTTACAAATGCTTAACATCTTCAAAGATCACTTGAGTATTATAATACATTTATGAAATCGTCGATTCCTATATTATCAGAGGCCCCATTTTGAGAAATATGTTGATGTCATATTTAAACACGATTTTCTTAAAATGGACATCTTGAGGGTTGGTATAGTATTGCATAACAGCGTCCAACTTTACTATTGTCGCAGGGAGCTGTCGAATGCGACGATCGTATGTTCACAAAACCGTCATACTCAGTGCGTTTCGAAAAACTTTTGCGAATGCGTTTGCTCACATCGATTAACGTTACGTTTTTAAGGTTTTTTTTAATTCAAAATGGCTGCCGCTACAGCTGTCAAAGCAAACAGACTAAAGAATTCAATTGTTGGAGAAATACAGTGAAAAGTGATATTATGTTTGAGCCTTCCTGCTCTACGCCATTCTACGCCGCGGAAATCTATTAGTAATCTAAAAAGTACGAAAAAATTATCAAATTATTCGGGCGAAATACCAGAACTTTGTTTCATTTCTAACTATGGCGTTCTTACGGACGAACAGGAATTACGCCAAGGATGCTTAAAATCTTCTTCCATTTAGTACTAGTCTCCGCTAGATGCGAAGCTGACAGCAATAGCAAGGATATGTGCGGAAATGTGTCATGAAATGGATTTCGTAACCCTGTAGGACTAGGAGTCGGAGAAATCGGTCGGAGGAATCGGAGATCAGGCTGGCAAACTGGCTGAGAAGGCTGCATGAAAACAACACCAGCAAGAAGTGTTAACATAATCTGATGATGATGATGATGATTATCCTGAGGTCCCACAGCAAGGTTAATGAAGGATTTGAAGTAGGAACTTCCAATCATTGCAGTCCTGTGCTTTGGTTTCTAGGTCTTGATGGCTAATTATTAATATTGACATAAATACAATGTATTTGTATTTAAGTTCTTTGTGTTATCAGGGAAATAGGACACACATTAGTAACTAAACTGTGTAGATTTATAGAAAATCTTTTGCAAACAGTTGAACTAGTTTTGATAATACATGTCTAAGACCCACCCACTGTTAGAAAACCTGCATTAAAATAAAAAAACTGAAACCGAATAGGTTCACCCGTAGAAGTAAATAATGAAGTCCAGTAACTAAATCCAGAATACTTCTACTTCATGTGTTTCTGTTACAATACATGCTCGCATTGAATGGTTTCAATTGGGTGAAAATTTTTAAACAGCAATGTTTTATCATTGTAACCTAACCACCTACTATTTCTGGCACATTGTAATTTTGTTTATATTTATACTACCTACTTAAATAACATTTACAATTAGGATACCAATCAGATAAAATTGTCATTTCCATTTTTCAATCCCTTAGCAAGTGGCCTGGTTTGCTCGAATAATAGATAATCCGGCCCTATAGGTATCAAGTTAGATGTGTTGTAAGAAATAAATAAATAAATAAATGTGTACTTATGTCATGAGGAAATTATGGCTCGCCTCAAATTACTTTTACATTTTAACTGCAAATAAACAACACTACAGTAGAACCCTCCAATAAGTTAAGATAGATATATTATGATTTGTTAAAAAGAAAAACATTTTTAATGCAAGCTTTTTTACTCATTGTTGACTGTAGGTACTTGCATTTTTATCCTAAGCATGTGTACCAAATGTTGAAGATTTCCCTCTTGCGGAGGCGGTCCTGGTTTAGAAAATTTCAGCTGGATTGCTTGAAGACATCTGCTTCAATTGAAAATTGAGTTACAAGATTCCACCCATACAACCATACATACATATATTGCAAATTAATTAAAGACTTGTACCTATTCCCAGTCCACCCCAATCATGCTAAACATGGCCTTTTTGTCTTGTTACGTTAGGCTGTCTACCCCATAAGGGATAAAGACGTGATTTATGTGTGTGGTTGTACCTAATAAAAAATGATGAATGTATTTATTGGCATGACATGAGTACCTGTGTTGTAATGTGTATTAGGTTATTATATTTGGATGAGGTACATGGCAACATGGCATAAATGTATGACAGGTATATAACTCAAGAGTAAGCTACTTTAATTTCGTTGATGCTGACTTTGGTCTGAATAAAAAGGATTTTGTTTTTAGTTCAATTCTTTTAATTTTTCTATATTTTGTCGCAGGGATTTAAAATATACTACTAGATTGTCAATGCAAGATCTCACAGCAGTTAGTATTCTAAAATTTCTAAATATATCAAGCACCATGAAAGCAATAACTAAATGTTATTCAATATGTCCATGCATATGTATAGCTGTCTGGAATATAAAGTGCACAGTAGACAATATGTGGTCTTATTGCTTAATAGCAATCACTACCAGACAACCAATAAGACAGAAATCCCGGACTTCCCATAAAAATTCGCACAGTAGGGGCCGTTTCACCACTCTGTTAAGTTCCAGTTATCTTTAGTGTCAGTTGTTATCTATGATGACATCTCTTTCTCTTGTCTGTTTCGTGGTAGATAAATAGAGATGGAATCTAAGATAACAGAAACTTAACATAGTGTGGTGAATCAAGCCTCAAAAGGCATAATGATTGTCCTTTAAATTAAATGAACCATCACTATGATATTTAGTGTAAAAACGGTTCACAGTGAGTCAAGAATTGGTTCCATAGTACACAGAGAAGAGCAAAACAAACAAAACTTAATAAGCACACGGTTAAATAAAAATAGGCAACAACATTTATTTTGGTGTAGGTATTATTTTAATATTGCTAATTTAGTGCAGTGGCATATAAATGGGGTTGCAGGATGGGCAAAATGCCATTGGTCTTCAACTCTCAACTCTCCACCTGATGAATATAGAATGGGCCTCAGTCATAGTTATGAAATGTTATTGCAATTTTTTATGCCAACTTCTATCTGAACGATTTGATGAACATCTGAATGTCTAAAATAATCTGAAACAAAATCCATAAAATAATTAGTTTAATGAAAATCTCTTTTGTATCTACAACTTGCAGCCATTCTCAGAAATGTTCATTAATATGCAACTTAAACTCATACGTTTTTTGAGTTGTTTGTAAAGAAAAGATATTGATAGATGTATAGACGTGATTTATTTACGTATGTATGTAAAGTATATTAAACCAAGTTCTGTTGTTTTAAAGAAAATAAGGCATCAGGCCAACACGAACCTTTTCTTTGAGGTTAGTTCTGCAACGATGCAGCCTAGCCAGTTCTTCTTAATTCGTATGTTCAACTCTGAACGATGGTCATCTTTATTCTGTTTGTTATGCTTCCTTTTATTGTACTATTTTTCCAAGTACAACAAACCAATTCTCACTCATTAAAGTGACACAAATAATACAACAAATAATAATTCAATTCAATTCAAATTTAGGAAAAAGTTAAACGTCAAACGTCAAAAGATATCAATAGTGTTGCCAGTGCCCATCTTTCAATTGCCGAGTTCAATGAAGATCTTTCTTGAAAGATTTAAAGTTCCAATATTACGGTGTACATTATCGCTTACCTACTACATAATAGCTTTTAATTACTATTGGCTCAGTATAGATTTATATTAGATTTATTTATTTACTCAACAAAAAATATATTGTATAAAAACATCCATGCTGATTTGGAAGCAAAGAGAAAACATAGAATGTACCAGTTGCTTCCTTCCCGCGCAGATGGTTAAAGTCCATCGACGGAATGAGCGAAAATCATAGGAATCATGTTATAGGCGATGCGGCTAGCAACCCATCAGTTTTAAGGTTCCGCTTTCCACCTATAGGTACGTCCACAGTGTCGTAGGTCTACAACCTTAGGCTCTATCTATCCTGTAAGGGATAAAGACGTGATTTGTGTATGTATGTATAAAATCATGCTTGTCACAAATATAAGTATTTCTGATGAAATCGTCAAAATTAATAATAATAAGAACATAACTTAAGTATTTATAGCGGAAGTCATCAGCCAATCTGTTACAGTTTTTTTTTGGTTGAACTAGAAACATTACGATTTGCAGTACCTAGTAGACTAAATTAAAAAATAAGTTTAAAAAATACACAGCATAATATAATTTAAATGATATTTTTGTTAGAATTATTAGAATTTAGTAAGAATTAATATAAATTATTAACAAAAATGCCGTGATAGTCTAATGGTTTGACCTGTGGCCTCTCAAACAGAGAGTCGTGAGTTGGAATTCTGAGCTCGCACCTCTAAGCTTTTCGGAATTTATGTGCAAAAATACATTTGAAATTTGCCATGATTTTTCCGGTGAAGAAATCCTGAGGAAACCTTGCACACATCTGCGAAGAAATTCAATAGTGTGTGTGAAGTTCCCAATCCACACTGGGCCCTCGTGGGAACTATAGCCCAAGCTCTTCAATAAATGGAGGAGGCCTATGCCAAGAGGCACGCCGAATTACGTGATTTTATCTATAAACAAAAACAGTGACGACAACATGTACTGAAAAATTGTAGCGAATTCGGAATAACAGGGCTTTTCGGTTTAGTAAAATGTCGTGAGTTTTCAATCCGCACTGGGCCCTATCCTATAGCAAAATTCCTCTCATTCTGAGAGGCCTGAGCGCCTGTGCCCGGCAGTGGGCCGTATATAGGCTGGAAAGATGATGATTATTATTATTACAAATATAAATTAATATACTACAATAATAAAATATCTGTTAAGACTCATAAAAATATTTTTTTTATACGACAAGGAAGGCAAACAAGCAAGTGAGTCACCTGATGGTAAGCAAGCAAGTAATTTTATCTCAATTATTGGTTTACATTTAGATTTATTTTTTGCTTAGCATGATACCTACGTTATAAATAAAAATAACACAGTTTTAAACATAAATAAAATAGTAATAATAATTATAATAACTGAAATTAAAGGAAGTACCAATGTTTTAAACAATAAACGTTTCTTATTTCTAATTATGAAATCACGGTAATTGCTTTAGAATTGGCAACACTGATTGGAACTTAAGATAGACCGTACGGCAAACGCGCTCGATGAGTTCCGCGTTAACGTATTCGAAGGTGAGCGCGTTCACGAAAACTTATACTCGCTGTCTTTGTTGTGCAAACTTTCCGCTGGTGGCGCTGTTCACGTTTTCATAGTAATTGCTATTTTAACGCAAACGCGTGCGAGACGTATTTTGGGACTGAAAACTTACACTAAGCATACAGTAGGCTTATTGTCTAACTCGCTCGCATTCGCCATCGTGTTCATTTTGACAGTTCATGTATAGGCTGACAATTGGCATCGGAAACAGCTCAGAACAATAACTAAAGCATAGAACCCGGACTAAAATAAAAACTAATTATTATAGTGCGTTGCTTCTTATTCCAGTGTACTGAAACGATAAGTTAAAAAGAGAACAAACTTGTCAGTTTGTTCTTATTTTTCTGTTTCGTACCAGTCCAAACGTCAAACTTGGTTCCTTTACGTCACTTGGTTCCGATATATGATGCCGATTTCAAGAGTCAGATTTCTTAGCCCAATGACTTGTGTTGAGTGTCAACTTAACTTGTCTGTATGTGCTTATTGTGCTTCGGATGCGTGAATGACGGACAACTTTTGGAGAATTTTTTATTTATTATTGTTAAAAATTGATTAAATAACGAGTATTGGTAAAGCCAATTACTTAGTGAAACTAGAAAATGTCTTGTGCAGTGCCAGGATGTAAATCTAATGCGTCCAGAAAACAAAATGATAATGCGTTTATAAGTTATCATCGTTAAGTGATTTTAATCAGCTTCAGGGTCGCATTAAACTATATTGAGAGTGTGTTCTATAAAATAACACCATTATTGAATCCTGTTTGTCAAAGATATCCCTATTTACATATTATTTTAAAGAAAATATGAAAACAGTATAGGTTATCTTAGTGATGTGCCTGTGATATCGACTAAACTGTCAATCGATATTAAATGTAAATATAGAGATATAATTAAATATGTTTAATTCTTTCAGTTTTCCGACTCCATTATTGTTCCATATTGTTCCCTTTCTTTGGCCATAACTTTACTATTTCACTTTTTTTTGACTTGGCAAGTTTTTACTAATCTATAGGTATGCATAAATGTTCCTTTTATAGGGTTCCGTATCCAAAAGGTAAAAACGGGACTATTACTAAGACTTCGCTGTCCGTCTATCAACAGGTTGTTCATGAGCCGTGATAGCTCGACAGTTGAAAGTTTCACAGATGATGTATTTCTGTTGCCGCTATAGCAAAAAATACTATGAATAAAACACATATGAATATAACAATAAAATGAAGGTTTAAGGGGGGCTCCCATACCACAAACGTTTTTTTTTTGCGATATTTGTTCGATATCAATAGCGGCAACAGGTAGACGCTTGAAATATTCAGTTTCATATTCACTTTAAAAATAGATAATTAAATCAAAATAAAATTAATATTTACCGGGTCCCATACAACAAACGTGATTTTTTGCCGTTGTTTTGTTACCAACCAATTCAAATACGAACGGACAAAAATGTGTTTTTGTTGTACGGTGAAACGGAATTCTCGGTGCGCGAGTCCGACTCGCACTTGGCCGATTTTCATAATAGATTTTTTTTTTCATTATAATGATATCCGTTTAATATGTATTAATATCCACGACCGTCCCGATACCCATAAAAAATATCGAACGAAGACTAATCAATGACGGTTTGTTCCCTACACTAGCGAAATATATACATGTATAATTTAAAGCGCTTTGTATAGGTTACCCTGGTACGGAACAGACAGACGACTGTCTCGTGAATAGCATCTTTGTCTCTTTTTAACTTATTGTTTTAGTGCACTGGAAGAAGAAGCAACGCACTATAATAATTAGTTTTTATTTTAGTCCGGGTTCTATGCTTTAGTTATTGTTCTGAGGGAAACAGCTAGCTGTCACATTCATACAAGAACTGGCAAAATGAACGCGATGGCGATTGCGAGCGAGTAAGATAATAAGACTACAGAATCCAAATATAATTATTATGTTTTATGTGTACATACTGTACATGGTTGTTTACTTTTTCACAGTAGCTGATGGCAGTAGCGAATGCGACTGTCCTTTTACGTGCGAGTATCAGTCCGAGATGAGCGATTCTATAACCTATCCGTTTTCTAGGAACACCAAGTCTTACGATAGCTTTTAGTAAGTATTAAGCAGATGCAAAATTGAAATGTCCCTTTATTTATGGCTTTGTAAAGATACACTTAAAAGTAGTAAAAAGGACAGGCAATATGTAGAATACCGCGACAGAAATTAATTAATCTATCTACTCTCTCTACCTTGACAAAAGCCATGGTATCCTATTGGTCCCATGGCCTCACAAACTACATTTAACACACAATGAACTCGTTGGTTAAGAAATACATCTTGATATATAGAAATACATGATGATATACACACAATTACAAAGCAATTCAATGGTGTGAATTTCCACTATTTCTTGTTCTTAGAGGCGAAGCCAGTGTGCAGCAGCTGATTAATAGGCTGGGTTATTATAGAATTATTTTCTTCTTCAGCGACGGTTTGGATCTCAACCAAGTGACCGTAGCGCGGGTGTATATCAAGAGTCACGAAACAACGTCCTTCGTGCGATGCTCTTACTTCAGTTTTTACGATCTCTTTGGTAAGAACCTCATTACACAATACCCTCACGCCTCTTTCCCACAGAGGTAGGCTTTGTTCCACTTGCTACGATCCTGACATACCTCTTTCGCTTCTTCCACATTCATCACACTCTTCATACCCATCTTGCCGGCTTAGGGTTCTCGCACCCAATCACGCTTGCTATATAAATCTTTATGGAACTCTGTCAGACAACAATGGCTACCTACAGTGTCTGCTTAATTTAAATCAAATGTTAATAATATTTTTCTCATAGTTAATTAGTGCAAAATAACAAAGATAAACTTGAAATAAAAAGTGTACTGTCTGTGCTTGCTGAAATAATATTCCGTGGTATTTTATCTTCATTTTGCTGGAGTCCTGTTGAGAAAAATCACAAGCAATTTACATTACAGCAAGAGCGATGCGGTGCCTAGCACAGGTCACACAGACCGACGAGTTTGAGTAGCCTAATAGCCCCCCTATTACGAGTACTTACCCGTTTCAGTTATTGTATATGTCAGTAATAGTAATTAAAAGTTTTATTCATTCAATAAAAATTACATAAATGGAAATTGATACAAATTAAACTATTAAATTAAAAACTAAACTAAAACTAATCTTAAAGTAAAATAATTAAAAAAGGAGGGGCACCCGTGGCATAGTTCCACAGACGCTGGCAGCATTCCCCCTTTGGACAGCGATACTAATACGCTGTCCAAGGAAGCTGCCAGCTCTGCGGTCACCCGTAGCGTCTATTAGCCTCTTCGAAATATCTTTGAAGAGGCTAATAGCGCTAGGACCCCACGGACCAAGGGTCTCAACACCGAAAGGGACAAAGTTGTATTCGGTGCTGAGACCCCTATATTTATTTATCTTGCCTGATTCGGCCGCTTATAGTAATTTAATTAATGGTTTCGTAATAATTTTGAGGTTTTTTTATTACCCCGGGATCTCACTCGGGCAGAGTTATCGCTCGCTTTCTCCCGAGGGCTGCAATATGCAAAAATGTGTAGGTAGTATTTTAAAAGAAACAAGTTTCGAATCTATTTCTTTCTCATTTAATGTTACGAAGATTTACTTGGTGTTTGGTTACTTTTGTTTACACGACCGATGGAGCCACAAGCGTTTATCTCAAGCAATGCGTGCCTAAGCGCTTTGTAGTGAGCGTCGTACAGAGAAACTACTTGTAAAGTTCTGACCGCGGCTTGTCTCTTGAAGCAACAATACAATTTTACAATTCTATGGGTTTCACCACTCTCTGTTAAGTGCCAGTTACCTATGATTCTGTCTTTATTAATTACTAAGAAACAGACAGAGACGACATCATAGATAACTGATACTTAAGATAACTGGAACTTAACACTTAACAAGGAGTGAAGTAAAGGAGTGATGAAACGGGCCCTAATAGTGCCTAACATTAGTCAAATCCCAGCTACTGATTTGTTGATCTGTAACTTCAAAAACGTGACGTTTCGAGGACCGAGCCACAGATTTTAGGTAACCTCACCTAATACAGTATATTTGAGTATATACTTTGCTTCCGTATCATAAATTGTAGCGGCAGTTTTTTTGTACAGGTATGTTTTTAAATCATTATTTTTGTTATTACATATTGTTTTACTTTCAGCCCAACTTGGTGGAGTGTTCAACGTATTCTTCGGCTGCAGTATCCTCACGCTCCTGGAACTGCTCCAACTAGCACGCTACAGCTGCCGCCAGGCTACCAAGATACAAGCAACCACAGAAGATACGCTACTGAAGTCTGTGACTAAGAAGAAATCAACCATTAGACTTTGTTTCAGAAGAAAAGGAAGAGTGGAAAAACGGAAGATGAATAAGAAAGAAGCTATGTTTTTGAGATTAAGGAGATTGAATGATTTTAACTTGTATTGATGAACAAAAGAAGAAATTAGTCTTCTGTGTTTTTGAATTTAGTTCTCTTATATATGAGTAGGGCTATGCAAGGCCCGTCTAGAACTCCAGATCACTACTATCATCTCAATCTTATGTTCTAGCGTGGAGAGTAAGACAGCCGATGTATGTATGGCATTTAAGGTATTCTAATCTAACAGCCCTTTGGGCTAGCAATGAGCCAGCAATCCTTTTTTACGAGTGTTTGTGAGTTGTGCCACTTATCATCAGGCTACTCAATTTTTTATAAGTATGTAATAAAGCAGGCGCGTAAAACCAATGATAGATTTATACTACCAAATTAGATTTTCTAACTTCGTATCATACTGTCTCTCTTCCTCTCTTGTTAAAAAATTATAGTAAGTGTTCCCACGATGCGAATTTCGGAGTAAAAAGATCTGACCTTGTTCATATTGTATCGATACAACGTCGATATGACACAACATTGACAACGTCCGACCGACGTCTGGACGACGCCTGTATTTAGAGGCCTTACTGAGACGCCACGGTGATGTCACTAGCTACCGTATCCAACCATTTACATTTGCATACGGTAGCTAAATACACTTCACGGCGGTTTGGCAAAGGCAAATTCGTAAAGGATACCGTAGCTGACGACGTCGCCGTGGCGTCCACGTAAGGCATAGTGTTATGTGTGTCCAATTAGTCGGAACATACGTGTCAATAAGAGTGGATCGTGTTCCTTATTTGTCTCTCCGGTGACTCCCTCTGATGGAAAGTAACACAAAGCAAATACCAAAAGATTTTATGAAGATACAAGAATGTATCTACTCCAGCTTGAATTTCTACCAAAGAACTAGTTACACTTATCTGTCACAGAATTATCTAACATTCAAATATTACCCGCGTTTTGTGGCTAGGCGCAAAACATCCGCTTCTAGCGTCAAACACTTTGCTGCTGCAATGTGCGCAAATACCAAGGAGCTGGGAACATTGAGAATAGAAGATGTAGACATGGACAGAAATACCTACATAAATTTACTCTAACCTTATTTTTTATTACTCCAACCTGTCCTAACCCTCGGACACAAGCCTACCTTATTATATTTTGCGTAATTTTATTGTGTTTGCTTATGAACTTGATTTTGTGACATTTGATATTTCTATTTAGTATTATATTTATTTTTGTAACATTAAGTATTCTTTTTTATTTATTTTCTGACGACTTCAGTGTGAATTATTTTTGCTTGACATTTTATGTAAGCAAAATGTATTTTTGGTATTGAATGAATAAACTAAACTAAATTAAAATTTCCGAAGCTCCGACGACCTTGAGCGCTTTTTGTTCCGTCAATTCCCACCGGCACAAATTTGTGCCGCGGATTTCGTACTTCGCCTGCTCCCACCGGCACAAATTTGTGCCCAAATTCCTTACTCGGTTTGAAACGTTATTAGTGAGCGCATAAGGTTTATACTCAATTGGACTTACTTTCGCTCGGTTCCTGTCAAAAACCTGTGGGCAACGCGGCGTTCAGCTGTCGCGCATTGGTTGGGTACTGCACGTATCGCCATTTTGGGCACAAATTTGTACCGCTGGGAGTCAAAGGGGGTAAGTAATGAGTGCGCGGTACGGTTAGGTTATTTTTGACCTGTGGTTTGTTAAACTATTCAAACTACCCAGTGAAAAATGTTCCGTAGCAATTATAAGAGACGTTGCATATTTTTGTTAGGCTTACTACGGGCGTAGCAACCTCATTTATACCGAGTGCTCCAAACAAATTCGGCAAGTGAATATACTCGAAATATCCAATATTAGCAAAGCCCTACTCGTAACCAAAACGTAGGCAGTGTGAGACCAGTTTATAATAGTAGACAGACAGACGAAAAAAAAGTTAGATTTTCAGTGTTTGTTGTTACAGCGACAACAGAAACACATCATCTGTGATAATTTCAACTGTCTAGCTATCATGTTCATGAGATACGGCCTGGTGATAGACAGACAGACTGACAGTGGAGTCTTAGTACAGTTTGACAACAAATATAATGCGCATCGGCAGTATTCGTTTGCGCAGAGAAGCGCAGACCAGTTTCCGATGGTAGCCGAACGTGTAAATAATCTATATTGAACTTTATTTGCAAGCGCAACTGGCAGAGTATTGCTTGCTTTGCATTCTTAGCTCTGTCCCGCTTACACGATTTTGCCATTGTTGGTACGAAATCGATCGACCAATAACAGCGCCAGAGTTTGCCGCGCTAATAAAATTGGTATACTGCGCAGGTACATCGTGGAGCATTATTTTTGTTGTCAAACTGTAAATAGTTTTTACCCTTTGGGTACGAATTAAAAAGTGCTCATTTGTTTGCGCTGTCTATAGCTGTCTCACTCTATGCGAGTTACACTGCAAATTGAAACTATCTGCGAGCAAACGGGAGCCCACTGTTTGTCCCATTCCTATCCATTACGGCTCTGTTTGCACTGGCTCCCATTAACGACTCTCCTGGTCCAATTGCGGCCAAAAAATGCAAAAGTTTTTAATTAAAACGAGACGCGATTTACACTAAAAATGTTCGTTGAAATCGGCGGATTTTTAACATAATGATTGCATGTGCACACACACACGTAGACACGTACACACATACACAGTTGTACACACACGCGCGCACACACACACACTTGTACACACACACGCGCACACGCACACTCATACATATAATTATTGCAATTTTGATTTAAATTACAGTGTGCTATCGATTAATTTAGATTAGATTAGATTCATTTATTTCTATTTGTAAATTACATTATATTTTTATGTCAAATCAAAAGAAAGTCACACTAAGATCGTCAATTGTAAACAAAATAAAAACAATAAGGTACAGTAAAATAATTCATGCAAAAACTAGAAATCAGAAATCCAATAATACAATAAATTTGATTTCTTTCCAACACTGATTCTGTTTTAATTTTGATGTTATTTTTATTGGTGTTAATTTTGATGTTAATTTAATAATATTGCCATGTAATAACTATACTTTTCCAATCTGGTTTGGGAGCAAATAAAAAACGTAGAATGTACTAGTCGCTTCTCTTCCCGCGTAGATGGTAAAAGTCCATCGAGGGAATGGACGAAAATAGGAATCATGTTATAAGCGATGCGGCTAGCAACCCATCACAATTTTGATTCTCCTTTCCACTATAGATACACCCACATCCCTGCTAAACGTGGCCTTTGAGTCTTGTTACCTTAGGCTCTGTCTACCACATAAGGTATAAAGACGTTATGTATGTACGAAGAAAAATTGGTACACTAAACAAAAAACGCAGAAAAAGCCTGGCAAAAGATGCAGGCTTATTGTCTAACTCGCTCGCCATCGTGTTACTTTGACAGTTCATGTATGGGCTGACAATTGGCATCGGAATCAGCTAGCTGTCACATTCATACAAGAACTGTCATTTTAATCCGATGCCGAGTGTCAAAATAGTTTTTTTTTTTTTATATGAATAGGAAGGCCAACGAGCAAGTGGGTCACCTTATGGTAAGTGATCACCACTGCCCATAGACACCCGCAACCCCACACACACAACACACACAATTACACAATTACCCTCCAAACATACAGCCCGTCAGCTCTTAGAATTCCATTTGGGTGTGTCAAGCTGTCATAAGAGTGAGTGAGCAAGCCAAGAATTCGCGGACTGTACGTATAGATTAAAGGCTTTCCGCTTAAATAAACAAGCTCACCAGATTTCATGTTATAGGCGATGTGGCTAGCAACCCATCACTATTTTGATTCCACTTTCCACCTCTACGCCCTCAGTGTCTTGCTAAACGTGGCCTGTAGGTCTTGTTATCTTAGGCTCTGTCTACCCCGTAAGGGATAAGGACGTGATTTGTGTATGTATGTACCAGATTTCTAAACGTAATGAAAATTAGAACACAGAAAAATCCGAAAAGTCATCTCGTCATTCCGTGACGCGTGCATACCCCTACACCACCCATAACAGGTGGGTGAGCCTTCGATTTTTTCTGTTACAAGCTGTCACGTGACCTTGTTACAATGCGAATTTTTGTCGCCAAGCGTCATCTGTTTGAATGATGTGTCACCAGCTCACCAGTTTCGTAATCTCCAGAATTTTTCGTCTTGACCTGGCAAACAAAGCACAATATACCACCATACATCATCAGCTTAGTGCGGAACATTTTCCATTCACGACGGGCACAACAACCAGAACAAAGGGCAAAAAGGTTGCTTCCGCCCTTCCCTAATTTATTGCAAGTGCGGCCAGTGTATAATTTCGGCATGAGCCTGAATAGTCCGTTTCCGGACTATGAAAAGTGAGTGTTTACTGAATTTTTGCACGACACAACACGGTTATAAGAGTTGATACTTGGGTAATACACCCGTGAATAGACCTTGTGTAGGGTTACCTCCGCCTGTGGTCAAGAGCTGCAGTTCGTTTTTGGATCCGTCCGAGGGGAAGAGCAGTGCTTGGTCCGGTACACCCTGGGCATCGGTTAATGATTTCCTGGCAGATTCTGAGGGATATCGTTATCCTTTGGCTAAGAGCCCGACAGTAGGGAAGGGTCTTTTGACCGTGTTCTACCGTACAACGTTGCCAACATTTTTGTCACAAGATTTTTGAATAATGTATTTATTACTTTGACATTGGCAAAATCATCGCATCGATCGATGGGGCTATATTAAAAAAGAAGAAGAAGAAGACCTTGTTTATGACTGTATTTATAAACTCTCTGTTGCACGTAAAATCAAATATAAACAAAATGCATAAATGTAATTGTGTCGTACAGACACATCATTCAAACAGATGGCGCTTGACGACAAAAATTGGCATAGTAACATGTTCACGGTACAGCTAGTAAAAGATAGAAAAATTCGAAGGCTTGCCTTCCTGCTATGGATGTTGTAGGGGTATAGCACGCGTCACGGAATGACGAGGATCCGGGTTTGATTCCCGGCCATAGCTTTACTTTTCAGATTTTTCTGTGTTCTAATTTTCAGTATCGCTTAAAATTTGAAATACATAACACCAAACAGAAAGATTTACAACGGCGAATCCTAAAAAGGGATCTCTTCCATCTAACCGGAGACTGAAAGGCTGTCATTCCATATCTCACGAAATATTGATCCCAAAGAAGAATGCATAAAAAATTTGTACCGAATTTTATGTAGATTACTTGGAGCTCTAGAACATTTTTTGATACGGGAAACCGTTTACGAGATATTTACGAAAAACTAAAAGAAGACACCTTAACGCCCCCAAATTACCTTCTCCCAAACTCAACGCTACTTTTAGTGTGTAGCTTAAAACACTTCCCAACAACTATGGCAAAATTAGCTTTTACAAGAGTTTTTTCCCCTGAGAAGCAATTTTTGGTCTTCGTTGGGTGGGCTGTGTAAAATGTTACTAAGAACACCCTACATTTTTTCGGCGCGCTACTGGTAATATTACGCCATCCTTTTAAGATTCATAAGTTAGTAATACATCTGCTCTTCCTCTGTAGCATTATGCGAGTTCAATGCAACCAAGCCTACTTTCGAGTGTCCCAGTTCTTTTTCCATTAGAAGGGTTGGCAAAGCAACAAAATACAGCAAAGGAACCTTCAGAGTAATCCCGCAAATCTCATTCCAGTTTAAATAATGTCGCAAATTCATTCCCTGTACCAAACTAAACTAAAACAGTTCTTCCAAGTCGGCGGTATCTCGGTGGAGTTTTATCGAAATGAGTTGAAACACATTACAAATTCAATCTGTCGACGGGAACTTTGCGTCGCGCGTCTGCGCCGGATGACTCGCGAATAGTTGGGCAACAGCTCAAAAGACAAGCGATTGTGTTAAACCCGGCTGGTTTAAGAGGCTGTATACCGTCACGCCTCTTTCCCGCAGCTGTAGGCAGACTACTTTGTTCCACTTGCGACGACCCTGATATCTCTGTCGCTTCATCCACACTCATCAATCTCTTCATACATGCTCGTCGGTTTCGGGTACTCCTGACCACCTCTTTCTTAATGTCTCTTGTTTGGTCTCGTAACGTTCGTCTAAACATTCCCCTCCGTTGCGTTGGGTTCCCCATATAGATCTGTTTAGTTAGTCTACTTTCATCCATCCGCTCTACGTGACCAAACCAACTAAGCATACATTCGTCTATCCTAGTCACTATAATATTATTTCACACCAGCACGTTCCCACGTTTAGGAGGCTGACAACACTTAGGTGTGGTTTTTGGTGGTTGAAATTGATGTTCCTTGAGCAGTTTTTTTAGAAATAGCGTGTTTTTTAAAGCAGCAATAAAGACCGTGGCTGCATAACTACTCGACACACGATTGGGCAAATTCGGGTCGCAGTTAATCATACTTCCAGTCAGTTGTATGGTAGGTATCGTATGCCTTGCGCCGGTGCCGCACCTCCTGCCCGGCGACTCCGCTGCGCCCCAACTAATTACGATGACGCGATCGGCCCGCGAGGAATCTCGGCTCCACTAAAACTTGCATTTTCTCTGATCAATGGAAATAGTTTTTGGTCCTGGGAATTTAATTGCTCCGGGAGCGAATCGCCGTAATCCGTGAGACGATGCACCCGTTTTATTTGACAAGTTTTTGCCGTGATAACGTCTAATCGATGAACACCGGCTGCACGCACGAAAAAGTGTATCGTTCCGCGTGACATCAGAGCGTGCAAGCGAGAGCGCGGAACAAGCGATAGAGAGGCACGATCGGCCTAATAGACTACAAGCCCATGGACAAAAAAACATGTGAAATGAACCAGCGTGAATGAAGCTTAGAAGACTGTTACTATATCATAAAATAACTCTGAGCGCTATGCCGTCATTTCTAAGCGGTACAAAATGCACTAACTTCCGGCACCACCTCTTTAAAGCGGCACTAGGTGTTTAGACAATTATTTTTAATCATCTATAAGCAATGAAAACGCCGTAAATTAATAATTAGTGGTAATTCCTCACTTGTACCTGAGAAATTCCATAAATGTACCGCTCAGAAATGACGGCATAGCGCTCAGAGTTATTTTATGATATAGTTACAGCCTTCTAAGCTTCATTCACGCTGGTTCATTTCACATGTTTTTTTTTCCATGGGCTTGTAGTCTATAAGCGTTCGGCTTATCTTCCACTCCATCGGTCGAGTGGCAGCACACAATCTTGACGTTATCACATAAAATTATCGTCCGTAAACCGACTTTACAGACAATTAGTTTTTGATTAATTGGTGATGTGAGTGAGGGAAATTGTAATCACGTACTACGTGGTAACCGTAGAACCCTGTCGCAATTGACAGACCGCCGTCACTTTAACTCGAGAGATTATGTCACCTTATTGCGATAGGGTTTTACGGTGGTACGTGAATATTTCCCTTACTATACTCGTAGGTATGCGCTATGTTACTGCTTTGGGGTTTTACTTCCGTAAAAGTCTCGTTTGCGTTTTGGAAATATATCCACTGATGGTAATACATAATTTAGTCGTATAATACAAGTCAAGCTTACTAAACTTCAGACACGACTGATACTTAACGATTTGCATTAATTAAACAAAATGATATCTGTGGTTCCATGAATATAACTTCGCATTTTACAGTATTTACATACACGTATGACACAAACTTGTTCTTTAACGTTTTCCAAAAAAAAGTACATGATATTTTTTTCCAGAATTTAATTATTTTGGGTTTCTTACTCATACAAGAAAAAATGAGTCTGATTTAACTATGGACTTTTTGACGTGACAACGTCTTATAAATTGGTTTGCCGGGTGACACTTCAAGAAACTGCTTTACGCTCCGCTCACGTTATGCGCTCACAATGAGAGCGAGTGAGAGGCATGGTTAGCCCGCCTAAGAGCGAGAGAGACAGACATAAAAAGTGAAAGGCACGCGTCCCTTCCACTCGAGCACAGTTAGCCCGCCTAAGAGCGAGAGAGACAGAGCGAGAGAGAGAGAGTGAGAGAGATAGGCATACACACCGGTTCATGTCTTGCGCTTCTTCCTACTATACGAATGAATATTCACATTAAAATTATTTTACCACTCAAAGTCGTTGTCACGTAAAACTTTCGCCCGTATACCGACTTTACAGGCAACCGGTTTTTCCAGTACGTCACGTTTCTACATATAAAAAACGACGAACAAAAAAGTGACGAACTGGAATGGAAGTTTTGGGACACATTCGTTCTTCCATGCTGTTCTGGGAGTAAAGAAAAAACATAGAATGTACCAGTTACTTCTCTTCCCGCGCAGATAGTAAAAGCCCATCGAGGGAACGGGCGACAATCTTAGGAATTATGTTTAGGCGATGCGGCTAGCAACCCATCACTATTTTGATTCACCTTTCCACCTATACGCCCACAATCATGCTAAACGTGGCCTTAAGGTTTTGTTACCTTAGGCTCTGTCTACCCTGTAAGGGATAAAGACGTGATATATGTATGTATGTATGTGTATGTATTTTTTCTTGTATAAGGAATAGGGTAAAGGATTCTGAGAAATAAAAACCCAAATAGTGAAATTGTGGTAAAATGGTGGACTTTTTTTGCTCGCTTTTAAATTTTCGGCCAGAGTTTTGCTACACAGCCGAGGGTCCTGGTGTTGGATTTAAACTACAAAAACTGAGCCGGCTTCAAAAATGCATTCAATTTACAATTCACGGCAGTTCCTGAACTATAACAACACTTGCATAACAAAACGCGACGCCCAAAGACCTAAATCCGTGTAATATACCGACCTAGCATTTGGGGTTGCAAGTTTCCAGAAAACTGTTGCCGTTTACTCATAAATAAGGATCTGTGTGGCGCGTTTAAGACGCCGATCGTGTCGTGGGCTGTTTTTAACCTCCGACGCAAAAAGAGTTATAAGTAAGTAAGTATGTATGTATGTAAGTAAGTAGGTATGCTTTATTGTACAAATATAAAGAAGCAGAGCCAAATCACAAAAAACGAACTTAAATATATGCACAAAGGCGAACTTATCCCTACCAGTTAACCTTTGAGTAAATGAGAGGAGCATTAAGCGAGAGACCGACAAAGAGAGTTTAAAATATCCTTATAGTGAAAGCCACAATAGAGCGTACATCTCAAAATACAAGAAACATTTCAGAAATAAACTACTAAATATCATTAAACACATGCATACATACAATATGAGTACACACAACAAATAAGTCTGGCGTCGATGTGTGTCTCTCTGTAGCATCGCAGCTCTCAAACAAAAGGATCGATGCGAATTGCATTTTTATTGCATGTTCTTAGCTATGTTTGGTCAAAATTGGTCCAGCTGTTTTCCAAAATGAAGTAAAGCATTTTTGGCTTTGAATTGTTTTTTACTGAATTTGATGGGTAATTTATTTTATTTACCTACTAAGAATGTGTGGCTGTCACTAGCTGTTCTGCCTTAATCAGATGAACCAATTTCGATGTTTGTTAAATATGTCGATTCAGCCATTTCATGATCGTCACCTGCTTCAATTTACGTTCAAAGTGATCGATTCAGCTGCTTCACAATAGTCAGTTGTTTTAATTAACTTTCAAAATGATCGATTCAGTGGTGTCATGACCGTCACCTGTTTTAATTTACTTTCAAAGTGATCGATTCAACCGTTTCAAGATCGTCAGTTGTTTTAATTTACTGTTAAAGTGATCGATTCAGCGGTGTCATGATCGTCACCTGTTTCAATTTACGTTCAAAATGATCGATTCAGCTGTTCCACGATCGTCAGTTGTTTTAATTTACTGTCAAAGTGATCGATTCAGCCGTTTCATGATCGTCACCTGTTTTAATTTACTTTCAAAGTGATCGATTCAACCGTTTCAAGATCGTCAGTTGTTTTAATTTACTGTCAAAGTGATCGCTTCAGCCGTTTCAAGATCGTCACCTGTTTTAATTTACTTTCAAAGTGATCGCTTCAGCCGTTTCAAGATCGTCACCTGTTTTAATTTACTTTCAAAGTGATCGCTTCAGCCGTTTCAAGATCGTCACCTGTTTTAATTTACTGTTAAAGTGATCGATTCAGCGGTGTCATGATCGTCACCTGTTTCAATTTACGTTTAAAGTGATCGATTCAGCTGTTTCAAGATCGTCAGTTGTTTTAATTTACTGTCAAAGTCATCGATTCAGCGGTGTCATGATCGTCACCTGTTTCAATGTACGTTCAAAGTGATCGATTCAACCGTTTCAAGATCGTCAGATGTTTTAATTTACTTTCAAAGTGATCGATTCAGACGTTTTAATATCTTTTCTGAAAATGAAACCTAGTTAGATCGACCATCGCCCCCGAAACCCCATGCATACTAAATTCAATGAAAATTGTTGGAATCGTTTCCGAGATACAAGAATTGCTCGTTTAAAAGCATTAGATAGATGTTTTTGATATTTTGCTAAAGTACATAATATATTTACGCCCTTAACTGTACAGCGTCGAAGGGTGAATTTCGGAATACATACATACATATATCACGTGTTTATCCCTTACGGGGTAGACAGAGCCTAAGGTAACAAAACCCTAATTCCACGTTTAGCACGATTAAGGGCGCATAGGTGGAAATGGAAATCAAAATAGTGATGGGTTACTATATAGCCGCATCGCCTATAACATGATTTCTAAGATTTTCGCCCATTCCCTTGATGGGCTTATACCATCTGCGCGGAAGCAACTGGTAAATTAAATTTATTTTGTAAATTTCTAGATGTCAGTGAAAATTAGAACACATAGAAAAATCCGAAAAGTAAAGCAATGGCCGGGAATCGAACCCGGATCCTCGTCATTCCGTGACGCGTGCTATACCCCTACACCACCCATAGCAGGTGGGTAGTCTTCGAATTTTTCTACCTGTTACTAGCTGTCACGTGACCTTTTTGTTACAATGCGAATTTTTGTCGCCAAGCGTCATCTGTTTGAACGATGTGTCTGTACGACACAATTACAAACTCCCGTGGAACATCTACTGCTCACCAGGGACGAGACGAAGGCGCTGTTTTTCAAATGGTAATGGTAGGTGGGTATTTATTTCTTTCTTTACTCCCAGACCAGTAAGGAAGAGATTTCGACATCGGTACGTGTAAAAGCATTTCGAAGGCCGTGATCGCCCCACATGCACTGCAAGCCTTTGCGAGAAGTTTTAAACAGCTCCCAAGTTTGTGGAACTTTGTGGACAGGCTGGCCCACTGATATAATGTTCTTTGTAACGTTTTTACTATTTGCAAATTTAAACCCTTGGGCCCGATTTTAGACCGCTTTCGAGGGTGTATAGCACTACTACGTGGCACTACAGACCAAAATAAATATCGTAAGTGAGAGGTTTAGGTTATGTTAGATCTTCAGTAGGCCCGAATGGCCAAAAATACCCAGAAATAGGAGCTCCGCGGAGCTCCGTCGACTATGTTAAACTTGATTTTGAAATAAAAATCTTTGGATAGTAATGCCACTTAGTAGTGCCATTTTCACATTTATGTGCTTTAAAGCATTCTTTAAGTATAAACGTATATGTACATATGTGTTGGATTCTCCACCAGCATGTACTGTTCTCTCCACGCCGCTGTAGTAAACAATTTGTCAGGATCGGCACCCGCCTCGTCGTTGCCGCTGACACGATTAATCCGAACTGGCTATCCTATTTGTATATCTGTGGATGTTGCTTTGTGTGGCATTGTAGGCACAATTTTAAGATCGCAATGTTATAACAAAGAAAGAAAAGAAAGAAATAAGGGGTTAGTATCATTTCGTCTAAGATGCAAATGGTCTATGTAGCAACTAGTCTAAAAAGCATTTCGTCTAAACATGTAATTCTCATGTCGTCTAACTTGGACGTGGTATAAATTTGCAGATAGTCTAAATTGCAAATGGTCTAAATTTGCACATGGTCTATTGCATTTGCAAGACACACAATTATAAGAAAAAAAAACACAGACATTAAAAAATAGATGCTCAGCGTTGCGTGTGTCTTCGCAAAAGTGAAACGGTCGCTGGCTCAGCATTGAGCACCCTGAGGTGGTAGACACCACTGATTTTCAGCCAGAACCGTCTGTGACTCACGAAACGATACACAGATAAAATATACTACATAATCCATAAGCTTTTACGTAAAGAAGTAATAAATAGATAGAACCCGACTTAGGTGTAACTAAAAAATTTATAAAAAAAAATACATAAATTAATTAAATAGTTCAGTTAAAACAAAAAAATAAAAAGGGAGGGAAAACTAAATTGTTCAAAAACAACAGGATAGTATATCAATGTGCAAAGTGCTGGAGGATTATAAATACACATACATACACAAATCACGTCTCTTTTATCTTACGAGACAGAGCATAAGGTAACAAGACCTAAAGGCCAAGTTTCGCGCGATTGTGGACGTATAGGTGGTATTGTATTATTTTTTGCTTCTGACGACTCCCTCCTGGGGATGAAAATATTTGTCATTTTATTTCAATTTTTATTTCCTCTGTCTTTATTAATTAAATAGATTAAGTATTGTTTTGTATTCGACATTGACGATCTCAACATAAATCATTGTATCAGACTCGTTTATACAGTAATTTTATGCTGAGAGAATAAATAAACTAAACTAAACTAAACTAAGGGGAAACAAAATAGTGATGAGTTGCTTTGCTAGCCGCATCGCCCATAACATGATTCCTAAGATTTTCGCCCATTCCCTCGATGGGTTTTTTACCAGCTGCGCGGGAAGAAAAGCAATTAGTACAATTTATAATTCATCATCATCATCTTCAGCGTACATACGTCCCACTGCTGGGCACAGGCCTCCTCGCAGAATGAGAGCGCTTGGGCTATAGTTCCCACGCGGGCCCAGTGCGGATTGGAAACTTCACACACACCATTGAATTGCTTTGCAGATGTGTCCGTTTCCTTATGATGTTTTCCTTCACCGAAAAGCTAAATGGTAAATTTACAATGTTCGCACATAAGTTCCGAAAAACTCAGAGGTGCGAGCCCGGACTCGAACCCACGACCCTCTAGAGGCGACAAGTCAAACCACTAGGCTACCACGGCACATTTTATAATTATGTAGTTGATAAGACTGTTTCTCCTTTTTTCTCCGTTTCACTTTTACGAAGACACGCACAACGCTGGTCTATTTTTCATGTCCATGTTTTTTTTTCTTGTTTATTTTCTGTAAAATTGTGTATATCACTACATAGGTAGTATAAAACAAAGAAGTTTATCTGTCCCTATGTCCCTATGTAAGCTTATATCTTTAAAACTACACAACGGATTTTGATGCGGTTTTTTTTAATAGCTAGAGATATTAGAGATTCAAGAGGAAGGTTTTTATGTATAATTCTACGCAGACGAAGTCGCGGGCAGAAGCTAGTTATCTTATATATTTGTGTGTCTTGCAGAAAGGAATAAATGTCTTCTTTCTTTCTTTGGTCCACCCAAAACTATTCCGTTGTCACGTTCAAACTTTAAACAACTCTTCTCTCAAAGAAAAACCGCAACCAGAACTCTCGCTTTAAGTTAACAATATTTGTGATATCAACGGCGAAGTTGGCGCCCCCTAGCGGCAGTAATTAACTTTGCAAGCGTGTTGATGTTTACGAGTTGCGAGTAGTTAGATCAAACACACCGACGTCTGAAGTTACGCGAGAATCGCGACCTGAAAATTATGTGGTAGCGGTGGAAAACTACCGAAAGCAAACCACTTATAGGTTTACTAGCTTCTGCCCGCGACTTCGTCTGCGTACAATTATACATAAAAACCTTCCTCTTGAATCACTGTATCTATAAAAAAACCGCATCAAAATCTGTTGTGCAGTTTTGAAGATATAAGCATACATAGGGACATAGGGACATAGGGACAAAGAAAGCGACTTTGTTTTATACTATGTAGTGACTTACTTTCTTCCATGCTGGTCTGGGAGTAAAGAAAAACATAGAATGTACCAGTTGCTTCTCTACCCGCGCAGATGGTAAAAGCCCATCGAGGGAATGGGCGAAAATCATAGGAATCATGTTATAGGCGATGAGGCTAGCAACCCATCACTATTTTGATTCCATTTTCCACCTATACGCCCACAATTTTGCTAAATGTGGCCTGTAGGTCTTGTTACCTTAGGCTCTGTCTACCCCGTAAGGGATAAAGACGTGATTTGTGTATGTGTATGTATGTAGTGATTTACTTAGTTACACATAGGTACTAGCCAAACCACGCACCTTTGTCCGCGCAGAATTAAATTTTTTAAGTAACACACACACACACACGCACAAATCACGTCTTTATCCCTTATGCGGTAGACAGAGCCTAAAGTGACAAGACCTACAGGCCACGTTTAGCAAGATTGTGGGGCTAGGTATAGATGGAAAATGGAATCAAAATAGTAATGGGTAGCCGCATCGCCTATAACATGATTCCTATGATTTTAGCCATAGCCCCATAGCCATTTCGGCTAGCAACCCATCATTATTTTGATTCCATTTTCCATCTATACGCCCACAATCTTGCTAAACGTGGCTTGTAGGTCTTGTCACCTTAGGCTCTGTCTACCCCGTAAGGGATAAAGACGTGATTTGTGTAGGTATGTATGTATTAAAGACTACGATGGTGGTAGTGACCAGGACCACTCGTTAAGGAGTATATCTTCTTTAAATAGACACAAGTCTTTATTTTTACTACCCTGTGGTGTTGACTCTGTTAGTCACCAGAGCCAAGCTCGCTACTCTGTACTCTAATCAATTTCCGTGGCCAAGATTAAGCACGCTTGGCGATACGCGCTAATCGCTCGCCGCAGTCGCGCCAATAATTCTTATCTCCCAGACTTGGCCCTTTTTTGTCGTAGCCTAACGAGCTGCCTCTTCTCTATTAGGCTGGGGCCTTTGTTGGACCGGATGAGGTTGGAGCCTTTACTAAAGCGAGCGCGGTAGTGCTAAGGTTATGTTTAAGAAACAAAGAATTTAAAAATAGTCATCTATTCACTCCCTTAATCCACATCTTTATAATTAACTTAATATTCTTGTCTTCGTGTAAGTTTGTTATTTGCTTTGTAAATATACAGGTACATACATGGTTTTAATGGCTTACGTTCCATAATTGAGGGACCACTCAATAGTTCCAACACTAAGGTAACAGAACCTTGAGGCCACGTTTAGCATGATTAAGGGAGTGTAGGTGGAAAGGGAAATCAAAATAGTGATGGGTTGCTAGCCGCATCGCCTACATAATAAGACTATTCCTAAGACTTTCGCCCATTCCCTCGATGGCCTTTTACCATCAGGAAGAAAACCAACTGGTAAATTCTATGTTTTTTTTTTACTTCCAGACCAGCATGTAAGAAACGGCATGAACATCTTTTTATCGAGCTTCGAACTTCAATGTTGTCCCTACTGGGGTGAGTTTAGGGTGCTACATACCTGTCCCGCTCCCGCCCTGCTCGCTCACGGGCACAGCAGCCCTCTCACCTCCACAACTCTAATTAATTTACTCCGTGCGGAACCTCTACATGGCGCCTCTGGCGGAAAAAATACACTACACTCCTTCCTGATGAGATTATTTTTATTATAAGCCCTTTAGGAATTTCCTGCGGGAATTCTTTGGGTACATAAAAACAAGTTAGGTATTATGGCTTCTAATTTTGTCCGTTCCTCCTTATAAATAACTAACTACATACGTACATAAATCACGTCTTTATCCCTTACGGGGTAGACAGAGCCTAAGGTCGACTGCTGAACTTATCGGGACGAAATTTGGTACAGAGATAGATCATAGTCTGGAGTAACTCATAGGCTACTTTTTATCCTGGAAAATTGCGAAGTTAGCAGTATATGAAGCCACAGGCAACAGCTGGACATGAATTATGTTCTTAAAGCATTCGACACTTTTTTTGCATTGAAAAATTAATAACACTTCTGCAACTGTAGAATGAACTCCCTTAGTATAGGTTCTTTAAAAAAAGGAGTGTTTTTAAAGGGTCGGCAACGCGCATGCTAGTTCCTTGGACTTGTAAGCGTCCATAGGCTACGGTAGCCGCTTACCATCAGGCGGACCGTATGCTTGTTTGCCACAGACGTAATATAAAAAAAATGAAGCGCTCACCTGTTTTAACTATTTCACAAGAGCTCGAAGATCCACTTTTCTCCACTCCATCCTTAAAGGTGTTTATCCACCGTCCGTCGACACTTCTAGCACTAGCCTACTCCAAAATTTGAAAAAAGAACTCCGTATTATGCCTTCTCGCTTACACTAACCACCATCAACATGAGAGTGAAAGACACGACACGAACTTCGAATTTCGATTTTGGCAGTACTTGCATCGATTGCCTTCACATATTCTAGTCACGCCGCCTCTGAAAGCGTCTAAGATTGAATAAAAACGGCCTTTGCGAAACTGGTTTCAAATGGGCGTATGTGCGCAGGAGTGGCCTGACACATACGCCGTTCTGAAATAGCAAGATGGCTACGTTATCGAATCATCTTCAGATCACCCGGGCCGATTGAATCAGTGTTTCGTGTATTTACGGCATATTGATTATTTTCTCGAAAGGTCGGTGTGCCACTGTATTCCGTGTAATTTAGGCCCTAGGGATTATTTCAAAGACTCTCAACTTCTTATTGTAGGTAATTGTTCAAGTATTTTTTTAACCGACTTCAAAAAAAGGAGGAGGTTCTCAATTCGTCTGTATTTTTTTTTATGTTTGTTACCTCATAACTTTCGACTGGGCGAAGCGATTTTAATGATTCTTTTTTTATTTGAAAGCTGGTGCTTCTCGTGTGGTCCCATTTCAATTTGGTCCAGTTCTGACAATGGCACCCATGAGAAAACCGTATAAGTCTGAAATTAGCATTAAGTCATCATCATCATCTCAGCCATTACAAGTCCACTGCTGGACATAGGCCTCCAGAAATAACAATAATTGTAACAACTGTAATAATTGTAAAATAACAACAATTTTATTGTAGATCGTACCTATATAAGTAGAAAAAGTAAGTTGATTATTAAGTTGTAGAAGAACATGCAATTATTTTTTTCTTTTTAGTGCGTAGTGAAGTCGGTTTTTTTTTTTGTTAAAATGTTTGTTTATTTTCACCACCGATAGCACAGGCCTTTTACAATTTTGATCCATGCAAAGAAAAATGTTCGCATAGTAACAAGGTCACGTGACAGCTAGTAACAGAAAAATTCAAAGGCTTAAGGGTGCGGCTCCACTGAGGCGGAGACGAGCGGAGCGGAGAGGAGACGTGTGGGGATCGACCAATCATATTACATTCATATTACATGAAATCCACATCTCGTCTCCGATCTGTAATATGATTGGTCGATCCCCACACGTCTCCTCTCCGCTCCGCTCGTCTCCGCCTCAGTGGAGCCGCAGCCTTATACACCTGCTATGGGTGGTATAGCACGAGTCACGGAATGACGAGGATCCCGGTTCGATTGCCGGCCGTAGCTTTACTTTTCGGATTTTTCTATGCAGACGAAGTTGCGGGCAACAGCTAGTGGGCTGATAATGGTATTCTGCAACTGGAGCAAAGCCGCAGACGCAAGCTAGTGAATATATTTGAAAAAGAATCTTCGTGTGTTTTTATTGAAACCTGTGACCCGCGCATGCTCCGTACAGCTGACGTAAACCAGACTATGGAGGTTATCGTTCTGTCGCATTGGTTTGATAATATTTGTTCACAAACCGCGACATAATACGAAGTTGTTGGGCCTAAAGACCTTGGACGTCGCGGCTTAAAAATGCATGGAGTGGCCGCAGTGTTAAAATATTCTTAATTTCTTTCCTCGTACGACAAAGATCTGGAACCAACTTCCTGCTGCAACATTCCCTGAGCGGTACAATTTAGGGATCTTTAAAAAGCGAGCCTTCCTGTTTTTGAAAGGGCCGGCAACGCACCTGTGATTTCCCAAGTCTTGCAGGTGTCCCTAGGCGATGATGATCACTTTCCATCAGGTGACCCGTCTGCTCGTTTGCCCCCTCTTATATGTATATAAAAAATATATTTTCAAAGTCAGTGATTATAATTTCACAAACGTATAACTCAGGTATAAATGCCGAGTGACGCTCGACATGTTTCGAAATAGTTCTTAGTCCTTTCTTGGAGCGCTCGCCCTGAAAGAAGATATCCAGATGAGAAAATTGCAAATTAACAGAATTGTTAAACTAAACCTAACCTACCCTAAACCAATCTATAAAGTACGCTATCAAAAAGTTCATCTAGCTAATAGTTACACAGAAAAAACCATTATATATTTTGAATCATTATGTATTTTAACTCATTATACGTTTTAAATGCTGCGCAGGTGGTAAAAGCCCATTGAGGGAATGGACATAGAAATCATGACTTTTATAGGCGATGCGGCTAACAACCCATCACTATTTTGATTTCCCTTTCCAGCTGTACGCCCTTAAATTATGCTAAACGTAGCCTTAAGGTTTTGTTACCTTAGGCTCTGTCTACCCCGTACTTCCCAAACCAGCGTTGCACAGGTGCCGCGAAGGGAACCCCATCGCGGTGACACCGAGTGCTCCCGTAACGCCTCACATACGAGCGAATAGGGAATCCGTATGGTTTTTAGTGGGCATGCCTGCCGTCGCGGGAGAGCCCCACATACCCCCTGTAACCCCGTTCTAAAAAATAGGTTATGATATGACTGATAGGTTAAGTTTGTAACAATTTTATTGGTGAAAGAAGCCAGGTTATATTTTTGTCATAATTGTATTGTTTTGTTAATTCTTAATAGCAAGAACGTCAATTTTGTTGTTTTTACGTTTCATAAATTTTAATAAAAAGACTTATTCTCCAAACATGTTTGTTTTAATTATTCATGTAAAGACTTAATAATCAATAAATCCTTAGTACTTATATATGTCTATAATTAACACAGGCTTAAAACATAATACGCTACTTCCATCACAGCTTATATGCTTCACTTTTTGTATAAAACTGACTTAACTTCGTGGTATTTTTATTATTAAATATTTTTAAGTACTTATTAAAGTAATAATCTATTTCTTTTTTCTCGATAAAATTAAGGGTTAGTCAGTAGGTAATTAATAAAACATGCATTCATGTTTGATTACTAGTTACATTTTGTTTTTATTCGTCATTAAGTAGACTACGTCCAGATTGCAAGACCTTTTTTGCGATTTCCCAAAAATCTACTATTTTGAGTTAAGTCAGTATTCCACTAAGCGTGCGAATTGTAGTACCTATTCATAGTAAACCCTGTGACAAGGGGGGGGGGGGGGCTCTGAAGATGATGAAATTGGTGTGACGTACTTTATGGACGAGCCCTACCGGGCGGATGCATAATGCGCATTTTCTAAGCCATAAAAAAGGCTATCTACCCCGTAAGGGATAAAGACGTGATATATGCATGTATGTTAAGGAGTTACTTAAAGCAGTTTTTGGTTATTCAGTTTGTTTTTATGTTAATGTCGTAGCTCATTAATCGATTTCTATAAAAACTTATGCGGTTAAAGTAAACCAACATACGAGTATGTTATCGACTGAAATAATATTAGTCATAGCATATTTGTTTTCCTTAGACAGTGATTCTGTTCCTTTATGAGCACAGTAACTAAAACGTAAAATGACTTTGTGGTTATAACGTAAAAGGGGTTTACTGTTTTTCAAATGATAGGTAGGTATTATACTATCAAGTGAATCAAGAACTTTTGCTTCTTCATTTTTTATGTTTACTTTTACGGTTTTACTGTTAGAAATTAAATTTCTAAATGTCAGTGAGAATGACAGAAAAATCCGAAAAGTAAAGCTATGGCCGGGATTTGAACCCGGATCCTCGTCATTCAAATTGATCATAATAGAAGCTATGTTGTATCCAGTTGAGTAATCGAAGCTACACGTGCAGGTCTAGAAGTGAAGATGGACTTTAAAAATCTGCGTAAAGTTCAAGTTGAATGATAGTACCAACCAATACAACATAAACTCCCTTATCTTAACTCGCGGACGCTACTTGATAAAAGGAGTGCGTTCAACTTGACCCCAAGTGATTCTCATAGAAGCGACTAATTTTATTGAAAAGGTCAGTTTAAATTTGAAAAAAAAATAGTAAGTAACTGACGAAAAATAACGGTTCGCTTTCCATACAAATTTGTAAGAAGAGTGACCCGTCATCTTTGCTTGTAAGTATAATACCTTTTTTTTAACGCAGTGAAAACTCATGTATGTATGTAATATGTATGTAAACTCTTTATTGTGCAAAATAAACAAGACAAAATACAATTGACAAACACTGAGATACATGCACAAAGGTGGACTTATCCCTTTAAGGGATCTCTTCCAGTCAACCTTTGAGTGGATGAAAGGAGTATTATACTCATTTACGAGTACCCCCGGGCCCGGGGTATCCCGAGCGGTTATGTGGGGCTCTCTCCCCCGTCCTCTTTCCCTGCGGAAAGGACGGGGGGAACATACCCACTAAAAACACTACGGCGTTGCCCGCTTGCCGGGCTTAAGACGGCGCCGTGGGATCCCGAAGATTCGAGCCGACGACGCCCCCCGGCTACCCCGGCTTTCACCAGGGCCACCCACGCCAAGGAGAGATGAGTCGGAACGCTTCGACCCTTCCCTCAGACGTGCGGGACCGTGCAATGCGAGCGAGGGACCCCCGTCCCCCGCCCGCTGGTCCCACTAAGGGTTCAGGCGGGCGGCAAACTACCGTTGGTATAATACCTGGTAAGATTAACAATGTAAGGTTTTAAAGTTGATTACCAGCTTTCAAACGCCAACTTATGCAGACCATCAAAAAGCGTAAAGTTGCCTATCTGGGCCACGTGCTTAGGCACGCCAGATACGAACTCCTGCAACTAATAATGATGGGCAAAATAGCAGGCAGAAGAGCCGTCGGCCGTAGGAAGAAGTCGTGGTTGCGCAATATCCGGGAGTGGACCGGAGTCGCAAGTGCTGCCGAACTTTTCAACCTCGCGAAGGATCGGAGGAAATATGCGGAGCTGACTGCCAAGCTCCACTAGTTGGAGAGGCACTATAAGAGAGAGACCAGCTTTCAACATGAAACTACCGTAAGACTCACTCATAATTACACATAAACGGATAACTCACGTATAAAAAGTCGAGTGATGCTCGACATGTTTCGGACTATTTCGTAGTCCTTCTTCCTGGAGCGCTCGCCCCGGCGGCAGCGAAACGAACATTGCGCGGAGAACCTTTACGGAGGGACGTGATCAGTGTTGTGTGCTGCCCTACATTTGACAGTAATAAAAATGACGATGAAAACGAGGGTAGTTGTGCGCCGCTGTCAGTTGCGTCGAGCAGCCGCGCGAACAGAGCGCTGGCGCGCAGTGTTCGTTTCGCTGCCGCTGGGGCGAGCGCTCCAGGAAGGACTACGAAATAGTCCGAAACATGTCGAGCATCACTCGACTTTTTATACGTGAGTTATCCGTTTATATGTAATTTTGATTACCAGCTGTTTATTCCCCGCGACTCCATCTGCGCAGAATTAGTTTATCGTTATCCCGCGGGAACGTTTCGGTTCCTACTTGCAAATGAGATTTGACCATGAAGTGATTGCTGCGCTGGAGAGAAGACAGATCATATATCATATATCACTCGGCCCTCTGTTCGTACGCATTACACAGTCAGGATGTCTCGTGGACGAGGTTTAGAGCTTAAAGAATCACAACTCTGATTATCAACGCCCGCCTAATACTGAGTCAAGAAAATATTTTTAACTGAAGATTTATTTTGTAGCGCACAGGAGTATTTCGACATGTTGCCTTATTCCCATGGGATAAATATAAGAGGGGAACAAAGACGCGGGTGAAAGCTACTACATTTGTAAACGCGACAAGCGTCTATTTTTATTACACATAAACGGATAACTCACGTATAAAAAGTCGAGTGATGTTCGACATGTTTCGGACTATTTCGTAGTCCTTCTTCCTGGAGCCTGGAGCCTGCCGCCGGGGCGAGCGCTCCAGGAAGAAGGACTACGAAATAGTCCGAAACATGTCGAGCATCACTCGACTTTTTATACGTGAGTTATCCGTTTATGTGTAATAATGATTAAGTCTCACGGTAGTTTCATGTTGAAAGCGTCTATTTTATTTGATTTTTGTCTTGCAGTGAGGTGGATGAATAGAAACATGAATAATAAAATATTATGGTGACAAGTGGAACACAACAAAGTTGATTGAAGCATTTAATAATAATTCTGCAGACGTTTTATAGTTTTTTGCATGTTTATGTATATGCAGTGCTTTGTAGTGCCTCAGCATAGAAAGCCGTGCTTTTCGACGTTGCAAGGTAATAATATCATATACTTACTTTTTTATAAGCATTATATAAACTTTATTACACATAAACGGATAACTCACGTATAAAAAGTCGAGTGATAAAAAGGAGAAGTGAAAGGAGGTGGTGAAGGTGAGTGTAAAAAGTTGAGTGACTCGACTTTTTATACGTGAGTTATCCGTTTATGTGTAATAATGATTAAGTCTCACGGTAGTTTCATGTTGAGATTATATAAACTTGCAATTTATGTATTTTTTTTTTATTTCAAGCCTCAAGGCATTTCTTGAAAACTAGCTTCTGCCCGCGACTTCGTCTGCGTAGAATTATACATAAAAACCTTCCTCTTGAATCACTCTATCTATTAAAAAAACCGCATCAAAATCCGTTGTGTAGTTTTGAAGATATACGCATACAAAGGTACAAAGGGACATAGGGACATAGGGACATATGGACATAGGGACATGGGGACAGAGAAAGCGACTTTGTTTTATACTATGTAGTGATAACAGTAAATGGAATTAAAACAAATTAAACTATTTATTATTTGAAGCAGATATGTTCCACGGTTTGAGCCGAAATTTTGCATACTTGTGGAAATCGAATGACAATACAATAATCTGGTAGTGGAGTTCTGGTGGCCCGGTCAGGATCGTCTCCGCAGGAGGGAAATCTTCATCGGTCGGTCTGATTGACTTGAAATTTGGTACACGTATGCAAGACGAATGGCAATGCAAGTACAGTCGGCAAAAAGCTTGTACCAAAAATGTATTTTTTGGGTTAGGCTGTACTTTTAATTAATGAAAAGTAAAATATTTTTTTGATTGTTGCTGATAATTCCATGGTAAGCCAAAACCCCGGCGCATCGCCGGTTGAGTACCCTGGATCTAGAGTATAAATACGGGGTTGACAGAGCCTAAGGTAACAAGACCTAAAGGCCGCGTTTAGCATGATTGTGGGCGTAAAGGGGAGAGAATTTTGCCAATTCACGCGCGGGAAGCGAAGCAACTGGCACATTCTATGTTTTTCTGTACTCCCAGACCAGCATGGAAGTACTGTCTCACATCGCGTATAATCTAGCTGTTACGTTTTTTTCGTCGTCTCTTCTCAACAGTGTCTCCTTTTGCGAAACGCCGGTGGACTCATGACGTGTAAAAGTGCCTGTACGGCCTACTTCCTGAATGAAGTTCATTTATTTCATTTAATATAAACTTTTCTTTGACAGACGCAAATTGGAGATGATCTTCATAATCCTAGCTGCTTTAGCGCTATTCGCGTTATTGACGTGGGTAAAGATGCTAGTAGACGTGAAGAGACTCAAAATAAAAGGTCCTCTGCCACTCCCCGTGGTGGGGAACGGGCATCAGCTGTTTGTCGACTCAGTTCGTAAGTTTGTTTTTTAATTATTACTTTATCATCATCGACATCGTGTCAGTCATCAGCGTCTAGTTGACCTCGACGCTAAACGCGATGAATTGAAGACTCGCCAGCCGGTTGCCATTCGCTACCATTATGTCAACGGTGTACTCACGTGCATTCTACATAAGCCATCAGATCTTCGGGCGCATGAGCGTCATACTAACTAGGAGTCGTCGGTCGCCATGGCCGAAATCGGTCGGAAGCATCATCATCATCATCATCATCGTGTCAGTCCACTGCTAAACATAGGCTTCTCCCATGGCACGGTATTAGGCTCGATCTTCAGCTCTTCCGATCCCTGCCCGCTGCCTTGCGAATATCATCACCCTATCTAGCAACAGGACCTGCGTTTGCCAACATGCGGTCTCCACTCCAGAACCAGGGGCCCGGAAATACCATTCGAAAGTGGTGAAAAAATGTGCTGGATTTGAAATACGAGTAGCTTATAAGACACTTACAGTTCTCATTAATCTTGTGAACTAGTCAAAACTTTGATAAGAGCTTTAGTTTAGAAGACATAAGCTGATTTATACCACTTTAGGGTGGTATTTTCACATATGTGCTTTCAAAAATCGGGCCTCTGTTTGCTACAACGGCCACCAGTTCTGCGGCACGTGTGATTATAATTATTATCATTAAGTGCTAACCCTCATGTTTCTAGAAAGCGTGTTTCAAATAGGATGTTGGGTTTTTCTTGGACAGAATCGATTATTATCGATCCTTATTTACTTTTAGTTACTCATATATGTATATCGGTTCCATTAATTCTATTTATCCATTTAGTTACGTATAGTTTATGAGCTATAATATCTGTGTATTGTTCCGTGAGTCACAGACGTTTCTGGCAGAAAATCAGTGTTGCAGGTGTTTAACACAGCGTAACGCTGAGCCAGCGACCGTTTCACTTTTGCGAAGACGCGATCATTGATATATTGATGATCTATTTTCATGTCTGTGTTTTATGTTTCATATTTGTATGATTGTGTGTATGCTCTATTTGTGTGTCTTTCAAAAAAGAATATATATTTCTTTATGCAAGAAAAAATGTGTCCCAAAACTTCCATTCCAGTACGTTACGTACGTTACGTACGCACGCGGGTGGTAGGGCCTTGTGCAAGGTCCGTCCGGACCGCTACCACCATCTTACTCGCTAATCCTGCCGCTAAGTAGCAGTGCTTGCACTGCTGTGTTCCGGTGTGGAGAGTAAGACAGCCGGGGAAATTACGGGCACAAAAGGCATTGCATCTTAGTCCTCTAGGTTGGCAACGCATCTGCAATCCCTCCGGGGTTGCGGGCGTCTATGGGCCGTGGTGATCACTTACCATCAGGTGACCCACTTGCTCGTTTGCCTTCCTATTCATATAAAAAAAAAAAAAAAAAAAAAACGTTGCTTTTTGTTTGTGGTTTTATTTCTATAGGTACGTATGGAACGTGTCAACAGGAAAAAAATTGTACCTATAGTAAAATCTGGGACACATTGTCTTATGTATGAGAATCAATAGGGTAAACGATTCTGAGTTCTTCTCTCCTGTGTCTTAGAACAAGAAAATGCCAAAGCTTATTTTGCAAATAGGCCGCCATTAGCTCCTTTACATGTCTTTCTTTAAAACTACCAGCGCATTCGGAAAGACCATCATTGCCAAGAAGAAGGCGCCGCAAGAAACTTGGCAGGAAGTATTTTTTTCAGAATGAAATAAATTTACAACATCAATTAAATTCCACTTAACTTATAATACAATTATAAAAGGGATGTTTAAGGTCCCCAAGTTAAGTAGGTACCTTAAATTATTTTAGTCTATAGTAGAGATCTATAGCCTCTACTGGTCAAAGTGAAACAAAATACCCAAGTAGGTATATGACAAGAAAGCAAAAAGAACTCATAAAAATAATTGAAGTTAATTGGGGGTGTAAAACGTCTCCACAGTCAAATAAATTCATTGGAGATATCTCCAATGACGATGAGAAAAAAAACCTAATAAAAATTATGTATCATGATGATGATGATGATGATTATGATGACTATAAAGATGATGATGAAACATCTGTCGTCAAAACACTTAACACGCCTGATGTTTCAGAACTGCTGAAGGTGTTCAGCCAATTCGCCACCGAGTATAAGGACGCGGTGCGCTGCCACATCACCACCGAAAGCTACGCCATGTTCTCCCACCCCAAATATGTGGAGGTCAGTGCCAAGCCAATTGGTATATCCAAGGTTGAATTCAGTTTAATTAAAATTGTGTTTACTTTATGATTGCCTTGTCTTGTTATCAGATTTACACAAACATTAAGTAATTATTATTGTGCGGTGCAATGCTACCGAACACCGCATCGCAGATAATTTGGTACTAACCTAGTCTTAAGAATACTAACACTATTGAGTCATGGTTACTTGAATAAAAGAATATTATTATTATTAATAATTTTGAATCACTTTCAACATGAAACTACCGTGAGACTTAATCATAATTACACATCACTCGACTTTTTATACGTGAGTTATCCGTTTATGTGTAATTATAATTTTGAATCAATCCAACCGTTGATTCAAGCAATGGATCAAATTGCAAACTAAGTAAAACTCTCGAAATATCTTTTGAAGGCAAGGCAAAAGTGCCTAGGTTTTACATAATTACTTAGTTAATTGTCAATTATTATCTGCCTACCTATCTATCTGCTACCTTATTCACCGCAGAAGCAATCTCAATAGACACGATTAACATATTCGACTTCAACGACCGACCAAACGTAACATCCTAAATAATTATAGTACTAGTAATGGAGTACAGTTCGACAGCAAAAATAATGCTCCACGATGTACCTGCGCAGTACACCAATTTTAGTAGCGCGGGAAATAGAATTCTACGCGCGCTAAACTCTGGCGCTGTTATTGGTCGATCGATTTCGTACCAACATGGCGGCCGGGCCGTGCGCCAATGCCAATATAGATTATTTACACGTTCGGCTACCATCGGAAACTGGTCTGCGCTTCTCTGCGCAAACGAATACTGCCGATGCGCATTATATTTGTTGTCAAACTGTACCTACTTATTTCATAAACTTATCTTGTTGCAGCATATCATTTCAAGCACGGAAACCATCACGAAAGGCAGATCCTATTACTTTTTGCGGCCCTGGTTAGGGGATGGGCTTCTCACAGCTACAGGTGAAACAAATTTAAATTCAAAACTTTTGCAAATAGGCCGCCAAGGGCTCTTTTACACGTCTTTTTTGGAACCACCAGCGCATTCGGAAAGACCATCATTGCCAAGAAGAATGCGCCGCAAGTAACTTGGCAGACATACATTTATAAAAGGACTTTATTTATTTATAATATGCCTTTCTTCGGTTTTGGTTGTTTTATGTGGTGTTCAATAAAGAGTTATTGTATTGTATGCTCTATGTGTGCCAGTATTTAGGACAGGGGCCTTACTGTGATGTTTTAATGCGATTCAATTCCGATTCAATGTTACGTTTTAGCTTTTGTTTTTGACATTTCTAGTATGGACCTGATAGCGAGTGATCCAACTTTGTTTGTTGCGTAGCTCCTGCGGGCCAGCGTTAAACATGGCAATTGTATGTAACTATGTATAACTATGCTAAACGTGGTCTTTAGGTCTTGTCACCTTAGGCTCTGTCTACCCCGTAAGGGATAAAGACGTGATTTATGTATGTATGTATAACTGTTTATTGTAGATAAAACACAAGAAAAAGATGAATACACATACACACATACACAAAGGCGAACTTATCCCTAAAAGGGATCTCTTCCAGTTAACCTTTGAACGATTGACAGGACATAAGTGTTAAGCAAGAGTAGACACACAGAAAAAGAAAAGAACCGATCGAAGCCTAAAATAATCCTAAATGTCTAAATTGTCTCCTCAGGTCAAAGATGGAAGTCCCACCGTAAGTTCCTGACCCCGGCGTTCCACTTTAACATCCTGCAGAGCTTCCTGCCGGTGTTCCTGAAGAACACGAAGGTGCTGACAGACCAGCTCTGGCACCAGGCTGATGGAACAGCCTTTGATTTGTTCCCGATTATGGCGCTGGCCGCCTTGGATAACGTCACAGGTAGGCCCTGCAAAATGATTTAGTTTCTGTGACATTATTGTGTCAAAATATAAATAAGCACGGCGTAAGACTTTTGGTTCAAGCGCCATCTTACAGGAACTTTCATAATTAACTAGCCTCTCATAGTAATTAAACTTTATTTAGTAATCTATATAGTTCAAATCACGACCTACAGAGGGCGTGATAATAAATATAATTAGTTCCTAAGTAGTACAGATGGTGCTGCTTAACATTATATAAGCTCACGCACTGTAGCACCAAGCGCCTTTTTTTCGCACCCTGCAAATAGTTGTGACCAACAACGAATCTCTGCTCGTTTGACACTCTCCCCACCCTGCACCGGTTCCAACACTTTTGGAAAGGGCGTACGGGATCTGTTTAAATCTGCTAAAAAATTAGGAATATCAAAAACATTAGCTTAATGAAGGTGTTAGGCCTTGCTCGTTAAACCGCTATCCTGTCATCATAATCTATATGCTGTATTCGTATATCTTCGGGAGCAGAATCACTGGTTCACCCGCCACGTGTAGTACCGAACCCAAAGTGTAAAAACCGGACCTTATTACTAAGACTCCACCTGTCCGTCTATCTGTCTGTCACCAGGCTATCTCATGAACCGTGATAGCTGGACAGTTGGAATCTTCACACATGATATATTTTTATATCAGTCTGTCTATGTAAGTAAGTAACCAATATGAAATGCCTACATTTTGCTTAGGAGGCAGGGCTCTGCTAACAATGGATTTTGTATACATTTGCCGAATCTTCACGGAACCCTCAGTGCGCGACTCCAACTCGCACTTGGCCTGTTTTTTGACATTGCACGGGATTGAGAACGGCTGAACAGTAACGGAGTCTAATTCATCAGTTACATACATACACATACACAAATCACGTCTTTATCCCTTACGGGGTAGACAGAGCCTAAGGTAACAAAACCTACTGGCCACATTTAGCAAGATTGTGGGCGTATAGGTGGAAAATGGAATCAAAATCAAAATAGTGATGGGTTGCTAGCCTCATCGCTTATAACATGATTTCCGCCCATTCCCTCGGTGGGTTTTTACCATCTGCGCGGGTAGAGAAGCAACTGGTACATTCTATGTTTTTTCTTTACTCCCAGACCAGCATGGAATTCATCAGTTACATTATTTAAATATGTTTCAGAATCCATCATGGGAGTGTCTTTCGATGCATTAAAGGATAGCGATTCTAAATACGTCAAGGCAATCGAAACGTAAGTTATTTTCACAGTAAATAAAAAAAATTGTACTAAAAATGCTTTACACCCAATCCCATCACTTTGGAAAAGAGCTGATACTCTTCAAACTGCTGGACCGATTTGTACCAAACATAGCCAAGGACCACCGCAAGGAAACTGCCAAAAAGCCGAATGAAAAAAACCGCATTGAAATCGGTCCATCTGAAGAGCTATGATGTTACAGACGGACACACACAGACACACAGAGATATAGAGAGAGATAGACATCGACGTCAAACTTACACTTCTGTTTTTGCGTCGCGGCTTAACAAAAAAAAATACAGACGAATTGAGGACCTCCTCCTTTTTTTGAAGTAGGTTAAAAAGTATCCATTGATACAGTCGACGTAATTGATGCATTAATCCTATTTCCAGGTTGAGTGAGATCGTTTCCTTACGCCAGCGAAACCTCATCTTAGGTAACGACTTCCTCTTCAGTCTGTCTTCGTACAAGGGAGCACAAACGAGAGCTCTTGAGATTCTTCACGGGCACACCAAGAAAGTTATTGAGATACGACGGCGAGAGCTAGAAAATTCTGATGTTAGGATTCAAAGCGACGATAACATTGGTAAGTTTAGCCTTGGTAGACAGAGTCCAAGATAAACAAGACCCAAAGGCCGCGTTTAGCATGATTGTGGGCGTATAGCTGGAAAGGGCAATCAAAATAATAATGGTGCTATATCCGCATCGCCTATAACACGATACAGAAACAATCATAGCCTAGAAAGCCCTAGAAATAATCAGAAAAGTAGAGTAGATGAAATTGTAAGTGACGGTATACTTTCCAGTGAGGGTTCCTCAGCATATGAGACCGATTTGCACAATCATCATCATCATCATATCACCGTTGGACGTTCGCTGTAGGACATAGGCCTCCCCCATAAACCACCAGTTGCCTCGGTTGGAAGCGGCTTGCATCCACCGTGAGCCCGCAACTTTAACCAGTTCGTCTATCCATCTTGTTGGCGGGATTTACACTAAACTGACTTTTATTATATTATTGCAAGTGCAAGTGAGCTATTGGAATGTAATATTACAATGCTAATTGTGTTTCTAGGTATGAAAAACAAATACGCTTTCTTAGACTTGTTGCTGCTTGCTGAAGTTGATAGTAAACCGATCAGCGATGAAGCGGTGAGGGAAGAAGTAGACACATTCATGTTTGAGGTAACTATTGTTACAAGAAACATAACCCTATTCGGTCGGGTTTCGAATTACAGATTATAAATATCAATATAGAAATCATAACGAATAAACAAAGGAAAGAATTTCCTACAGTCCATTGAAAACAAAAGCGGGATGAAACAGCTGCTACGATAAGATCACTTCCTAAGAATAGTGTAAAGGGTAATGTAAAAGGAAGGAGAAGGAAAGGAATACGAAGGAAAAGTAGTTGAATGTAACAACAAATCAAAGAGAAGGTTTAGGTTAAAGGAAAGGCTGACTCGACTGACAGTGAGGCTCTTGATGTACAGAGAGAAAGAGACAATGATAACGAATCAGTTGAAGTCTGTTTATTATAACCGCAGTGCACTAGACTGGGTACTCCTGCAACTCAAGCCATCCGTATTCGTAAAATTCTATAATTGTTTTACAGGGTCACGACACCACAGCTTCGGGTATGGTCTACTCGTTGTATTGCATTGCGAACCATCCAGAAGTCCAGCATAAAGTCTTGGAGGAGCAGAGAGAGATCTTCGGTGACGACTCTGACAGGAACCCGACTTATGTGTAAGCGTTTACTAATAAGTAGTGAGTAGTTTCTGAAAATATACCATGACTTAGAGGATGAACGATTTGATTGTCTGTTTGCACTGAATAGGCTTCGTCACTGCTGGACCAATTTGAAAAATTCTTTCACCATTAAAATCCTAGATTACCGCTGATGAACATTGGTTTTATTAAATTTTGCGCGGAATTCTACATAACATACATAAATCACGTCTTAATCGGAATTTAAGTTTCCTAATAGTTTTAATATTTATTTGAATCCGGCATATTTCAGAAAGTGGAGAAGTATTCTATGAACAACGAACACTGAACTCTCCAGCACAGATTTTTTTTTGCAAGTTTTCATTCAAGTTGACGTTACTTTGACGCTTACACTATGAACGAAACTTGTCAACCTCAATCAAAACATTTCTTGAGAAACTTACGAGAGCCTCCGGTTTGACTTATCTAACCACTGAGTAAAGGTGAGACCACACCGCTGCGTAAAAGAAGTTGACGGTGCGTTTACGCAACAAAATGTATGAAAAAACGGTGAGAAAACGTGCGGGCGGTGTGGTTGCTCCTTAACATTATACATAAGTATATTAGCATTATATTATTATATCCATGATTTTGTAACATCCTGCAACAATTATGTTTCACAGTGAACTGCAACAGATGAAATATTTAGAGTGTGTGATCAAGGAATCTCTCCGACTGTACCCTTCAGTTCCATTGATTCAACGGCTCATAACAAAGGACATAGGTAAGCTATTGTGATATTGTGAATTTAAAAAATGATGTTCCGAACAGTCGATCAATAAATTCTTTTACCAACCTTCAGCTCATTGACAATCATCTTTGTTTCTTCCGATGAGACCAAAAAAAGCAGGAATAATTAAAAATATAAAGTGATGATAATTAATTAAGATGCCTTTAACACACGAGACCTAGCAGAGGGTGTTAGTACCAAGGAGATAAGTTTAAAGAATACGAGTTGCATTACGTACAATGTGTCATTCTGTATATCATGGTTTCTAAGATTTTCTCCCATTCCCTCGATCCTGAAAAACTTTGATAAGTGATCAACTTTATATTGTTTCAGATGTAATGGGCATGCACCTGACAAAGAACACGTCTGTGCTCCTGAACATATTCCACCTTCAGCGGCACCCCGACGTATTCGAAGACCCCCTGTCCTTCAAACCAGAGCGGTTCCAAGAGACAACGAAAGCAGGGAACGCCTACAACTGGATCCCGTTCAGTGCTGGCCCTAGGAACTGTATAGGTACTTCCATAAATACCATATAATCAACATATATCCGTACTATTAGCTCATCAAAAGCGGACACTTACCTCATTTCTGAGAAATCTATGCCACGGTCCTCCCTCCACGCCACGGGATAGCTGAGAACAAGTCTTCCGCACTTAACGTATAAGGAGTGTACTCTAAAAAAAATGTTCCACCATCAAGATCTTTCAACACCTTTTTCACAGGAACACGTGAGAGTATATAGTTGAAATTAATATCAATTACTTAGGTTTGCGGTCCCTTGGAACTGTGAAAAAATTAACTCAATCCAAAGATACAGCCATTAGAAAAAGCGTTTTGTAATTTTACCAGGTCAAAAGTTCGCCATGATGGAGATGAAGGTGACCCTGGCGGCGATCGTGCGGCGCTTCAAACTGGCCTCGTCTGGAGTGGAACCGGAACTATGCGGAGCCCTCATCCTGAAGTCAAGGAACGGGGTTACCATCAAGATGAAACCCAGGGTATAGAAGGCATACCAAACGGTAGCTGAGGTAGTGGTCCCAGATGCGAGTAGAGCTTGAAAGTAGAAACTCTGCCGTTCACTGTTATTCAGCATATAGCAGAGATACTACTACTACTAGGTATTAAAAGCTGTTCCATAAATTTTGAAAATACGAAGACGTTCTTCATAAAGGACGGCAGCTCCATTTGAATCGTTTCGATCGTAGCAAGACATCGGTGTTTTTGATTCGGTTTAGATTTTCTGGCACTAAATTTCGGATGTGGTGTCACCTGAGTGTTAAAACTTCGGCTTGGTTTATATCTGACTACTTGTTGCAGAAAGAATGTGACTGTCTATTGGTAAAAGAGTTTTCAAAAACGGTTCAGATCCTGAGATTACTCCTGCAATCTCACAAACTTTACTTCTGTATAATATTCGTATAGATATAATTTATAGGTTAGTTAACTAACCGTACCTGTAAATGTTTTTAGGTTTTTTTAACATACACACACAAATCTCGTCTATATCTCTTACGGGGTAAACAGAGTCTGAGGTAACAAGACCTAAACACGTTTGGTATTTTAGGCGTTTACGTGGTTTGGTTGAATATTTTTGGTACTTGGTCAATACTCAGAGGCCTATTGGAATGATTGAAAATTCTTTCAGGAGTGTTGAATGAAACAAAATCAACCACCTGCTGAAATAAATCTTAGACTGCTTGTATAATGTATTAATTGTATTGTATCTTTTCTATCCATGCTGGTCTGGGAGCAAAGGAAAAACATAGAATGTACCAGTTGCTTCTCGTCCCGCGCAGATGGTAAAATCCCATCGAGGTCATGGGCGTAATTCTTAGGAATTATGTTATAGGCGATGCGGCTAGCAACCCATCACTATTTTGATTCCTTTTTCCACCTATACGCCCACAATCTTGCTAAACGTGGCCTGTAGGTCTTGTTACCTTGGGCTCTGTCTACCCCATAAGGGATAAAGACGTGATTTGTGTGTGTGTGTGTGTGTGTGTGTATGTATCTTTTCTATTGACCTGGGATCGATTGGTCGGGAAAATATACGATGGTTTTGGGTGGCGGGACAGTTACCTCGAGGTCAAAATTGTGATTAACCTATTCTTAGTAATGAGTGGATGTAAGATTATTTTTAGGTCATAGGTAGTTAATTATAGATATTTAAGTAAGTAAGCAAGTAAATGCTTTATTTTATTGCATAAATATATAAAAACAGATACAGATCACAAAAAAAACATTAAAGATATCCACAAATTTGAACTTATCCCTATAAGGGACCTTTTAACCTTTGAGTATATGAGAGGAGAATTAAACGAGGGACCGACAAAGATAAAAGACAAAGATATTTAAAGATGAGAGAATAACAATTGAAACACTTCGCATATTTATAAAAATCAAAACAAATGTAGGTTAGTGATAATGTTGAAACTTATTTAAAAACAGACTGCATCAGTTACTGCTTGTTTTAATTTGATGACATGTGTTATATTTTTATTATTTTAAAAAGTGTTGGTTCAATGCTTAAAGTAGGTAAACACAATGTAGATTTAGATGTAGATTTTCTTATATACTATGTCCCAATTACAATACATGTGAAGTAAAAAAAACAAGTTTTTGTTCTTCTCCCCAAAAGTCCTCCCTGTATGTTTGAAAACATTCATTTTGAACATTTTTAATAGACGTGCAGAGCATTGCTATAAAAAGTAAGTATGTGAACTATAATTATTAATCTGCGCGCTTTGCATAATAGTTGTTCGATTGCTACTGACCAAATTATCGCAACACTTCATTGGCACAAATGACAATTTCGTCGGAGCTGCGCGCGCGTCGTTCATTAATTTCTGGGCGGTTTCCCTTCTAACATTGGAAACTGTCTAACAAGACCTACTCGATTTAATAGAGTAAAATGGCAAACTAAATTATTACTAACTAGCTATTGCCCGCGACTTCGTCCTCAAAGGATTCGTTCATCGCTATCCTACCAGGTGCTCCATGACACCATTGCACCAATCTGTCGCCAGAACCGCTACCCATTGACGATGGAAAATGAACCTGGTTTTGTACCCTTGTGTACCCTCAACGTCCAAGTCACACAGCATTAACTATAATAATAAAGAAATCGCAGTAAGCAACCTTAGACTTGGAACGGCTTTGTGTAGATTTCATTACTTTTTAGAGATAAGCAAGCAGCTCCATCGAGACTTGGCTAGTTTTTTACAGAATGTTTTCGGTGCGATCGTTTTTACGCTTTAATGAACGTTATTGATATAATGTACACCTAACAAGTTTTTATAGCTGTGTAAATATTTTTTTGAAACGCAAGATTAATTATTGCTTATTTTTCATGTTTTTGCCTGCTTTTCTCTCCTTCACGGCTGCGACAACAAAGCAAAACAAATATATAAAAAAAACTTGTATAAATACCTTTGTTTTTCACTACACTGACTTAGTGCTTTAACGTTTTTACCACAAACATGCGGCTTTTATCTGGTTATTATCATAACTTTATATTTTACCATTTGATTATTTCAGCGTCAATTGTTTTCAAAAATGTTATAAATCTTATTTTCAGCGTTTTTGCTCGTAGCCTTGCACCACGTTCCCCCCTCAGACGCCAACTCACCACGGCGCGTCATTCTCCCCGAAGATGGCTGCAATTGTGACAGGACTGACGTCCTCCCCGTCTGCAGCAACAGCTCTTATACCTACGGCAACGAATGCCAACTAAACTGCGAGAGCCAAGCCAGAGTCAAGCGTGGAGAATCACCAATCGTCGTCAGTACTACCGGTGTCTGCCCCAAAGAAGGCTGCATCTGCCCGGCTGGAGTCTTCCCGGTCTGCGGATCCGATAACAATACGTACGAAAACGAATGCAGGTTGCAATGTGTCAGCGATAGAGAGGTTCGACTCGGTTTTGAGCCTATCCTGCTCATCAGTAGAGAGGAATGTCTCTCTTGCAACAACTGTCCCATAGACATCATACCTTCTTGTGGGAGCGATGGCATCACGTACTCCAGTCATTGCCTTATAAAATGTGAGAACGTAAAACGCGCATACCTCGGTCTACCGCCTATCGTGAGAACACCAGGAGCGTGCCCGGCGTGTGTTTGCAATGCGTACGTCTCACCAGTTTGTGGGACCGACGGGAAAACGTATCCCAATGTTTGCGAATTGAATTGCGAAAGCGATAAGCAGCAACGTTTAGGTAAGCCAGCTATAAGAGTAAAGAGTCAAGGAAGGTGCCCCCTATGCATCTGTCCACTGTATGTCATGCCTGTTTGTGGTACTAATAAGGTAACGTACAACAACGAATGCGAGTTGAACTGTGCCAGCAAGAATCAGCAAAAGAACGGTGGGGTCCCAATCTTCGTGGCGTATTATGGCTCTTGCAGGGCGCGACCATGCCGATGCTCCTCAACAATCCAACCTGTATGCGGTACCGATAATTTAACTTACAGGAACGTCTGCTATCTCAATTGCGTTGCCTTCAACAATATAAGTAATGGAGGATCCGCTATATACCTCAGCAAAATTGGTAGATGCTGAATTGCCAATTTGATGGCAAGACGGTCATTGGTGTTAGTATTTTTTAGATTTTCATGCTGCTTTAGTTGTTTACAGCTTGATTTAGAGACTCAGTTTACGATCAGTAGCCTTATTACCTAACTCGCTCGCAATCGCCATCGCGTTCGGCATTGGAATCAGTTAGCTGTCACATTCATACAAGAACTGTCAAAATGAACACGATGGCGATTGCGAGCGAGTTAGGTAATAACTTATCATTACCAACGGTGCGGCAAGTGTATTCTCTCTTCATTGCACGGCGAAGACACTATCCGTAGATCGTATAGCTGTCAAAATACGCAATGTATGTACCGCAAATATAACACGCCGCACGCCGTGCCGCCAGTCTCGTGAAGTCAAGAAACTTTGACAAAAAACACATTTTCAATTCTTTAAAAACGAAAAACACGATAAAACTCCAAAATTGCGACTTTAATGTACTAATGAAATTGTTTACTGCAGTAATTGTTCAATAAACTCTCTACTAGCTGCCTTAACCAGCCTCAACAAAACAGCTTATCTGTCAATAAAGTCTTACAAAACATCCCGAGTACCGCTTTATTTACTTTACAAATGCCCTGTTTAAGATTCCAATAACAGTTGGCGCCCTAATTGGCCCCGAATTCCGAAGTTTTTTTTATCTCCAAACGAGACAACTCCATTTCGCAGCCTTTGAGTATTATCGGCAGTAGTCCCCCCTCCGATAATCACCGGAAAGGCAAATGAATTCGGATATCTTAATTTTTCACGACGCCCGCTTTGACTTTGAAACACTGTGATAAAGATGGAAGTTAATTTTTTTAAATCTACACGAGTTAAAAAAAATAGTGGCAACACTGTAATTGTATGACTACCTAGTATGAATCTGTGAAGGTTACATGTATGTATGTATAACTCTTTATTGTACATAAAACTCATTCAATTTCACAGATAATGAGAAAAACAGATGTACAAAGGCAAACGTATCCCTTAAAGAGATCTGTTCCAGCTAATCTTCGAACGACAGGACAACAGAAACCAGAGTACAGAGAGTAGACATACTAAAAAGCTAAGACCAAAGACCCTAAATAGTAATAACAAGAATACAGAATACAGGTACACCCTAATAGGTACATATAAAAAATACGATAAACTAATATATGTTTGAAATGCATAAATATACACACACAGAACATACTAAGTCCGCTTAAGAGGATTCATCAAGCCAATACTACACACACACACACTCACACACACACAAACACACGCACACGCACACACACACACACACACACACACACACACATACACACACATTTGCAGTTATCTATCTATTTGTTATTACTATCTTTTAATTTGTAGTTAGTATTTGGGTTCCCATCAGTAAATTATTGTTTTGATTTGATTTTTTCTATTTTTACCTTTTTTTTTTGTTATTCTGACCGCTTCATAATTAATGGTAACCGTGTTTTTTTGATATTTCTTGGCTGCCACGATACAGGCTGTGCCTAGTGTGGAGTCATTGAACTTCCTAACATTGTATATATTTCGTGTCTATTTTGGAAAATAAATTTTACTTTACTTCTTTAGGCGATTTAGCAGGGCGACAACCGACTGAGACTGCCTGATCTCAACAGGTAGAGTATTCCACAGTCTTAACAGCATGTGCAGAAAAGGACTTGAGTAGATTTTGGATTTGGAGCATACATGTTTTTATTTTACAAGCTTTACATTAACTTGCAACGTATGTGTGCAAATATGTGTGAGCGGGTGGAATCTTGCAACTCAATTTTCTGCTCTTGTGTTCTTTTTTTTAAGTGCGTTCCATACACTGCCTACCTATGAGAGTTGGAACAAATATTCGTTAAATAGAATGGATTTGTAACTAATCTAATTTATACTGCAACGGAGACCAAGAAGCTGGCAACTTCCTCGCAGGCTCGAAGCGAATTAAGTATTGAAATACAGCGGGAAAATCCTGCCAACATCTTTGGCTCAATGCCGCGGGGGAGTACTTTTTAGATTTAGTTTAGTTTTAGTTTAACTATTTTATCTTGTACATTTATATTTTTCAATAGTTTTTTAGTGTCATCTTAATGTTTTTATTCATTCACTAGGTACATAGTATAAAACCAAGTCGCTGTCGCTCTCTGTCCGTCCCTATGTATGCTTATATCTTTAAAACTACGCAACGGATTTTGTTGCGGTTTTTTTTAAATAGATAGAATGATTCAAGAGAAAGGTTTATATGTATAATTTTACGCAGACGAAGTCGCGGGCAGAAGCTAGTTGTAAATAATCTATGAATGTTAATAAAAGCTTGTAATAAGATGCTGTCTAAAATTTCGTTTTTAATGCAAGATTTTTTTGCTACTTGCATTATCATTCGTCCTCCCAGTTCCCTCCTGCGAAGACGGTCCTGTCTGGATCACCAGAACTCCTCTACCAGATTATTGTATTGTCATCCGACTTACTCGAGTACGCAAAATTTCAGCTCAATCGGTTGAACATAATAATAATAATCTGCTTCAAAATTGAGCCACCGAAGCCAAATTCAAAGCGTGTAAAAAGCACTTATTTTAAACTCTGATATGGCAACACAACTGGTAAATAAAACAGCGTCCCGGAAGTGCACAGCCATCCCGGGGATCCCGCGAGTGGGACCGGGAATTGTTAATTCGCTCATTTTTAAACACACACAACTCTATTTATGTTTGCAAATTGCGGGAGTCTGCAAATCGTGACTCTCTGCCAAGTTTCTTGCGGCGCATTCTTTTTGGGAATGACGGGTTTTTGAAAGCGCCGGTAGTGTAAAAACGGGTCAAGTTCGAGTCAGACTCGCGAAGTGTACAAATTGGGCAAGTGAATAGAAATCTAGTGTTAGCTGAAACCTGCTATAAGCAAAATGTAGACAGTGTGTGAGGTCATTTTATATTGGATACTTTCATAGACAGACCTATTTTTTAGTATTTGTCGTTATAGCGACGTAGACCTTCATCATCTGTGAAAATTTCAACCGTGTAGCTACCACAGTTCATGAGATACAACCTGGTGACAAACAGACGTACGTAACATCATCCGTATTATGCGACACGCTTTCTAACGAAACTTAACGACAACATGATAAGTTGGGAACAATTTCTGGATTGGGTCAAACCATGACACTGACTCACTGACTGATCATGGCTGAAAAAGTGGCTTCTTGATAACGTTTTTTATGATTACGGTGAATTTTTTGATTTGCCACTCGCAGAATAAACAGAAATAAGGTTCAGTGACCTGTAATGCCTGTTACCAAGAATTAATACATTTTTCATTTCATTTAATTTCCATGCTAAGGTCTATCCGACTGTGCTGTACTCTACTACTTACAGCGAATATAGAAATTAGTGAAAGAAGCGGTGGGAATTCAGAAACTGATAATATTTTAACCTTGCGGATAGGGTGTCATCACAAGAAAGAGATCAAAGCTTAATTAAAACACAAAGATAAAATTTAGGAACTTTTTAATCAATCCTTCCAATTAGCTACGTGACAACAATTCAAAACAACAATATCTAAATTAAACTTCAACTGTGATCATAAAATAAATTTCAATTTCATCGCAAAAAGGGTCTAACAAAAATGCATAACGAATGTCATTCTAACACGGCCCGTTCTTGACAATGAACATGGGTGGTCTCCCGTGGCGGATTTGATTGAAGTTGGTACAGTTAAACCAGCAGATGTTCCTGTACGTCCGTTTGTCGGAACCGCAGACAGGCATGTAGAAGTTGGAGCAGTGGCAGCCGCACTGACCCACCTGAGTCACGTACAGTGGCGCCAACCCGGCATGGACCCGCCGTCTGTTCTCACAACCCAACAGACACAAGTTACCGTAAGTCCTAAAATCACTGGCGCAAACTGGCTGGTATATCCGAGAACAGGTGCACCTACACTCCCCTTTGGTATACCTCAAGGGTGGCAAATGCAACTGGCCCCTTCTTTGGTTCTCGCATTTCAATCGACACAAATTCGAATACGTCTTTCCATCGCTCCCGCAAACAGGGGCGTAGTTCTGAGGACAAGGGCAGCCCTTACAAGGTCCATTGTACAAGATCGTTAAAGGAGCTTGTCCCAGAGCAAAGCGTCTAGCGTTTTGGCATCTCAACTGACATTCATTGCTGTAAGTGTTCCCGTTGCTTGCGCATACGGGAGCCACAATGGCCGGGCAGATGCAGTTCTCAGCCGTACACAACCCGTAGGAACGAATTACGATACGTGGTCCACCGCCATGCTGGCTAATCCTGCTGGCGCATTCGAGGAAGCAGATGTTCCTGTAGGATTTACCGTCGGTGCCGCAGACGGGAGCAATGAAGAGAGGGCAGTTGCAGTAGAGTCGTGGGCAGGGACCGTAACTTGATATGAAGATGGGCGGACGACCTATCTTCTGCTGCCTTTTGCTGGCACAAGAAAGTTCACAACTATTGCTGTACGTGCGGCCATCTGTGCCACATACTGGCTGAACAACGGCAATACAGACGCAGCCGTCATCACCACATCTGCCTTTGCTTTTTACATAGATAGGTGGGAATCCATATCGCACTAACCTCTGACTCTCGCAATCTAGTTCGCATGCGTTATTGTAAGTCCTTTCATTAGTTCCGCAGACAGGGTCAATAGGACCTGCGCAAACGCATTGGAAGTCCGGGCATCTGCCCAGACTTTTCTGTCCGATGGGAGCCTGTCCATTCAGCGAAAGTTTCTTGTTCCAGCAGTCCAAGTAGCACATGCTGGGGTAAGTGTTTCCATCAGTGCCGCAGATAAAAGAATTTCCCACTATTGGGCAGACGTAGTTGCAGTCGTTGCCAGGTAAGGGTACCACTGTTCGGTCTCCAAGCACCGCAAGCAGGTTTGCTACCAGTAGGAATATGCCTGGAAAAATGTACAAGATATTGTAAAGGATTTTGAACTAGGTGTTGGGAGAGAGTCAAAAGGTCTTACGACCTTAAGATACCTTAAGAGTTTATGAGATACAGCCGGGTCAGAATCCTGACAGATATGTAAAATAATAAACTAACCTAAAAATTTCATTTTAGGTACACGCTTTATGCTGACTGTACTTGCATTGTCATCCGTCCTACATATATGTGTACCAAATGTCAAGTCAATCAGACCAACCGTTGAAGAGTTCTCTCCTGCGGAGGCGGCCCTGGCTGAACCACCGGAATTCTACTATCAGATTATTGTATTGTCATCTGACTTACACAAGTATACAAAATTTCAGCTCAATCGGATGAAAATATCTGCTTCAAAATTGAGTCGCAAGATTCCACCAAAGTCAAATCCAAAGCTTATAAAAAGCACTTATTTTAAACTGATATGGCAACACGGTTGGCAAATAAAACACAGTCCCTAAAGTTAGATCCCGGAGTAGCAAGATTACACTCGGACAAACATAAATACAAAGAAAGAAAGAAAACATTTATTCCTTTTTGCAAGACACGCAAATATAAGAGAATATACACAATTTTATAGAAAATAATCAAGACATGAAAAATAGATCATGAGCGTTGTGTGTCTTCGCAAAAGTGAAACGGTCGCTGGCCCAGCATTACGCTGAGGTGTTAGACTGCAGCACTGATTTTCAGCCAAAACCGTCTATGACTCACGAAACGATACACAGATGAAATATACTACATACGTTGCAAGTTAATATAAAGCTTATAATACTAATAAATACTAACCTATAAGAACCTTCATGGTGCTATCAGCTACTACTAAATGATGCGGATTCACGGGGGAAAGGTCAATATATACCCCCTTTTATTTGTTCAATGGTCTTTTATAATCAAACAAATGGTGAATGTGAAGGGCGTTATAATATCACATGTTTTTTATATGAATATACATTATTAAGGAGAAAATATTTACCGACGCACAGAAGGTATTGTTTGATTCCTTTGACAACTGTTTGAAATATCTTTCATCTGTATCATGGTGCATTTTTTTGCTATATTGTTTAAGGCAACGCATAGTTATACATTCAAATGCAAATGTATTGTTTTACAAATTGTAAACACATAAATACTTGGAATAAAGGCGCGCTCTAGCTGTCAAAGTTAAGTCTTCACATCATAAAATAGAGAATGCACTTCGCGTTTGTCTATTGTTTTTATTATTTATGTTTGTCCTTTCATCGTTATCGACAAGTTACAATGGCATTCAGTCGTCTTTTGGACTTTCTAGAATTAGGGCCTCTTTCACCACTCCCTGTTAAGTTCCAGTTATCTTAAGTGTCAGTTATCTATGATTCCGTCTCTATTTATTACTACGAAACAAACAGAGACGTCATCATAGTGTCGTAATTTTTTTGGTCCTTCTAACCGCACACGTCTTTTCTATTTTCATCAGTCAAATGTAAATCCAAGTGTAAATGGTCTGGGAGCAAAGAAAAAATATAGAATGTACCAGTTGCTTCTCTTCCCGCGCAGATGGAAAAGCCCATCGAGGGATTGGGCGAAAATCTTAGGGATCATGTTATATAGGCGATGTGGCTAGCAACCCATTACTGTTTTGATTCCCATTTCCATCCATACGCCCACAATCATGCTAAATGTGGTATTTAGGTCTTGTCACCTTAGGCTCTGTCTACCCCGTAAGGGACAAAGACGAGATTTATGTATGTAAATGTAAATCCTTTTTGCACCATAATCATTTCAAACCATTTTTGACTTAAGACGGATGCTTGCGTAAGCTCATTGTTCCCACCCAAAAACTTTCACTCCGATAGTCGCACAAATTCAGAAACCAGAAATAACGAGCTCCTTTGACATTTACGAGTTTGTAAAGAAACCACAGGTCTCACAGCAAAGATTCCCAAACTTCGGATCCACCTTAACTTGATATTCCCTTGTAAGCACGAACAAGCGCGACTTAAACAAATTAAACAAATTTAATTACAGATTGCCCCAAACAACGACATCCCACTACCTGAGAGCTGAAACTCCTTAATTGGATTTAGAAGTCGCTCCGAAGTTTTAAAACGGCCCCAAACTCAACTTTGCACCCTTTGAAAAGTTTAAGGATAAAAAATACCATTATTACTGTTATAATAACTGTTAAACGTCGGCCGGGGTCATCATTGTCCTGTTTAAAGACGGTAAAAATGAAACGCCTGTCAAAATGTAATAGCAAAAAGTTTCCAAGCTGCCGCTTTGCGCGGACAAATTGTATTGTTCCGCGCAGCGCTTGACTTTTACGATGTTTCATAATACAATTATGAAAAGCGACAGAGCGGCGACTCTATTGTTTTTATTTTTGGACTGAAAATTTCACTGTGAGTAGCTTAGGAAAGTTACAGAATTTAGCGTGATTCCTTTATAAATGTACCTATTTAATGCCTTTGGCTATAGGTAAAATCTATGTTGAAGGAGCACTATCTGTCATCTTGTGCATGAATCTTGTAGCTGGCTTTTTTGGGTACATGTGTATGTGTCTATTTATATCTCCATTTATTATAAATGTGTTTTTCATGTACAATATATTATGCATTTTCAGTACCTACTTAGTATATTAATACATACAAACATACATACCGTCACGCCTCTTTCCGACAGGGGTAGGCAAATACTACTTTGTTCCACTTGCTACGATCCTGACATACTTCTTTCGCTTCATCCACATTCATCAATCACTCTTCATACATGCTCGTCGGTTTCGGGTACTCGTGACCTGACCTTTTTTCCAAAACGTCTCCTATTTGGTCTCGGAACGTCCGCTTAGGCCTTCCCCTCCTAACGTTACCATTCACACTTCCCATATCTGTTTAGTTAGTCTACTTTAGTTAGTCTACTTTCAGTACAGGTACAGTACAAGTAGTATATTAATATTATAGGTATTCTAAATTGCACCACTTGCTCAGATATGTTCTGTTCTCCAGTCCATTATGGTTGCCTGGTAGAGATCGCTCTGTAACGATAAGGTTGCCTATTGTTACCTTGTAACATTCTGTATACCTTTTTCTGTTTTGGTTGTTACATGTGGGTTTAATAAAGAGCTATTGTATTGTATTGTATTATCTAACCTACCTTTTTTTATGGTGTGGAAAATGCGCCTTATGCATCCGCCCGGTACGGGTTTACCGGGGGTATGTGGGGCTCCTCCGCGACGGCAGGCGTACCCATTGAAAACCACACGGATTCCCTATTCGGTCGTATGTGAGGCGTTAAGGCACTCGGTGTCACCGCGACGCCCCACGGCCACCCCGGGATGGGGTTTCCTCTTCGCGGCACCTGTGCAATGCAGGTTTGGGAAAATTATCTAACCTTCCTAAGTGACTCTTGCTTGACGTCATGTGAATTATTTACGAGTTTGAGACGCAAGGCAATCTTTGAATGTTACTTAACTTAGTACAGGAGCTAGTGACACGTAAAAAAGTGATCTGTAGATTTATAAACTGGTATTAAATGCGAGATCGACTTTAACTTGTTTCCACGCCAGTCTGGGAGTAAAGAAAAAATATAGAATGTACCGGTTGCTTCTCTTCCCGCGCATGGTAAAAGCCTATCGAGGGAATAGGCATAGGAATCATGACTTATAGGCGATGCGGCTAGCAACCCAACACTATTTTATATTCCACTTTCCACCTATACGCCCTTAATCATGCTAAACGTGGCCCTTAGTTCTTGTTACCTTAGGCTCTGTCTACCCTGTAAGGGATAAAGACGTGATTTGTGTGTGTGTGTGTGTGTGTGTGTGTGTGTGTGTGTGTGTGTGTGTGTGTGTGTATAGGAGTTGAGGACGGTTTTGCTCTACTGTTTTTTTGACGTTGAGTGAGAGGGCTTTGGAGCTAAAATATTGTGCTACACCATAGAATAATGGAGTACTGTTGATAATACATTGAAACAGGATTCGGACCCACGACCCTCTGCTTGAGAGGATGCAGGTCAAACCACTAGGCTACCACGCTTTTTTAGCTAAAGCCCCGTTACTCAACACCAAAACAAAACAAAAAAAATCTAAATGTCACTGAAAATTAGAACACAGAAAAATCCGAAAAGTAAAGCTATGACCGGAAATCGAACCTGGATCCTCGTCATTCCGTGACGCGTGCCATACCCCTGCAGCACCCATAGCAGGTGGGTAAGCCTTCGAATTTTTCTCTGTTACTAGCTGTGACGTGATTTTGTTAGTATGCGATTTTTTGTGGCCAAGCGTCATCTGTTTTGAATGATGTGTTTGTACGACACTATTACAAACTCCCGTGGAACATCTACTGCATTCCGTGACGCGTGATATACCCCTACACCACTCATAGCAGAACTAATTAAAACACCGCAAAAGTAAACATAAAACTCAAGAAATAAAAATCCATGATTCATTTGATAGTAAAAAAAACAGTAGAGCAAAACCGTCCTCAACTCCTAGCCTATTAAATTTAGCAATCACATTGCTACGGTCATTTCACTTAACTATGTTTCGAACTACGAAGACACGCGGCAACAAGCGTTCGGAAATCTATACATATAATAAATCAAGTAGCAAGTTCGTGTGACATCAAAAAAAACATCAAAAATAGTGCTAACGATTAGGGAAGAGTCACTAATAAATCATTGCATCTCGTTTCACCATGTGTATTCGCGAAGTATTGCTTTCCCTCGTTTATATGTTGTATGTTCTTGGTGCGACAGAGAAGGATAAAGATGTGCTAGACGTCGACTATTCCGGATTGGCGGGGGAAGCAGAGCTGAATAAGAAGGATCTACTCAACTTTCTCAATTCAACAAGAGTGCGGGAATTGTACAAGATGCAGTACGAACGGTTGCTTGCAACTCTCACAGGTTTTAATTTACATACATACTAGTGATGTAACGAATGTCATTTTTTAAACATTCGCGAATGCGAATGCGAATGCAAATGTCTGCTACTTTCTACCTCAGTACGTTTGAAAGTCGAATCCAGCAAATTATAACCTATTAAGTGTCACTTTTTTTATATTATTTTGCAAGTTTAGAGACTGGCGAAGTTTTTAAAATTACTTATGGTCTTTGAATTCTGAGATTTTTAGTTTTTTTTTTATTACAAAATCAAACTTTGATTTGCTCAAAGGTAAAACTTTCACTTTCGGTCAATTTTATTGTAACTTGGCTCACGGTTGGGAAGCTGATTATTTTACGTGTGAAAGTGCAGTTTGTGAGGATAATTTCATCAAAAAAAAACACTCAGAAAAACGTAACCAAAAAAAGTTACACATAATGATAAACTGCTCGGCCCGAAAATTCTTGAAAAAATCTTTAAAAATGAATTACTCGAAAACTACAAAAAAAATCGGCCAACATACATGAGGTATCCGAATGGATAGCCCCGGATGTGAGGTATCTAAATTTTTTTTTTAGACGTCAGTCTTTGGACCACCCTGTATATCCCGTATGCTGTATTTTTTGTGATATTTCTATTTCTATGTTGCAGAAAATGACACTGACAAGTCTGGTAGGAGGGGTAAGTTTAGATTTATGCATTTTACCTGACTGCGCCAGAAGGAGGGTTCTGTTCTAGTTTTATACTTACCAATATTAATAATATTACCTGACCGACTTCCAAAGATAAGAGATGGCACCGCAAGTTTGGTATCCTAGCGTGCCTCCTGATTTTGGTGCCTTCGATCAGCCACTCTGTTTGCGCTACCCTAGGCCCTAGGTAGGTAGGTAGGCGCTAGTATGGGGCTAGGGTAGGTCAGATCTAGACGTAGGTAATTAATAAGTATACTTAATTAATTCTAGACAAGGACGAGCGCAATGGATACGACTTGGTAGACAAAACATTAGGTAAGTTTATTGTTTATGAGACACACTAAACTTGTGTTTTTATGTACTAAGTAGCTGTTGTCAATTAACACAAAACCTTGAAAAATTATATGCCTGAATCTTCCTCGTGGATCACTAAAAACTGCATAAAATCCGCTCAATAGCTTATGAGTTAATTGCAAACAGAGAGAGAGACGTGGCGGAGGATTTTATTTTTTATAATACCTCAAAAACATCCTGCTATTATAAATGCGACAGTTTGTGAGCGTATTTGTTTGTTTCTTTTTCACGCTGAAATCTGCTGGATTTGGATCAAATTTAGAACGGAGATAGATGGTACCCTAGATTAAAATATAGGCTACTCTTTATCCCTGACAAAATGCATAGTTCTCGCAGGATGGCGTTAAACATGTCAGAGGTCGTAACTGCCTAGAGTTGCAACGTAAACAATCATTGCAGAATATACTATCAATAACAATTCTTAAGTCTAATTCTACACGGAGGAAGCCGCGGGCAGAAGTGAGATAGATTTGAGATGATCAATGATGATGATGAATGAATTTCTGTTTTCGCTATAACATCTTGTAGCTGGCTTTTTTAGGTATGTGTGTATAGATATTTATATGTCCATTTACTATAAATTGTGTTTCATGTATAATATATTATGTAGTTTCAGTACTTAGTATATTAATATTATTCTAAATTGCACCACCTGCTCAGGTCTGTTCTGTTCTCCAGTCCATTATGGTTGCCTGGTAGAGATCGCTGTGTAGCGATAAGGCCGCCTATTGTTACTTTAATATTCTGTATACCTTTTTTCTGTTTTGGTTGTTATGTGTGGTGTTTCAATAAAGAGTTATTGTATTGTAACAACAAATATTAAAAATCTAACTTTTTATGTTTGTCTGTCGATGTAAGTAGGTAACCAATATAAAATGACGCCACACTGCCCAAGTATTGCTTAGGAGACAGGGCTTTTCTGACAATGGATTTTATATTCACTTGCGGAACTTGTGCAGTGCTCTCGGTGCACGGTTTTTATTTTATTTTTGTAAAGTGTTTAACATAACTATTGTCTCCCAGACATAGAGACGCGTCGTATTGTAGCCGGGCGCAACACGTCCATCGCGGCGGTGCCGTGGCAAGTCTCACTACGGGAGAAGACCTTCCCCATCTGCGGGGGATCCATCGTCACAGACCTGTGGATCCTCACTGCCGCTCATTGCCTACTCAGGTAACAGTAATTACTGCTCAATTGTAGACACAAGTGGACCAACACGGCTGTACCTCGCAGAATTCGCTTCGAGAGAAGACCTACCGTTGCGGGGGATCCATCGTCGCAGACCTGTGGGTCCTCACCACCGCCTATTGCTTACTCAAGTAACTAGACCCCTGTGTCACTGCTGCACGATTGTGGCCACAACACGGCTATGCTGCCTTGCTTAGGTGGAATCTGGTGCGAGAGCAGGCCTACCTTGTCTGCGGGGGATATATTATCACAGGCCTGTGTATTCTCACCATCGCCTATTTCTGACTCAAGTAACCAGACCTATGTGTAACTACTGCATACATGATAGGTCATATATGGACAAGCAATCTGGGTGCAACGTCCAACGCTTGTGTGCCTTAGCAAATTCCGCTGAGAGATACGAACTACCCCGACTGGGAGCAAAACATTATTACAGACCAGAATATACATACGAATTATCATACCGCAATTTCGATTTAATATCTGCATCATAACATCATCATGAGGTGGATGACTTCTTGAAGGACTGGCCACCACAGTAGACCATGCGCAGTAGAAACGTTGGAGGGAGACCTTTGATGCTATGGAAAACGAACTGGTTTTATTGACGCTTTTGGTTGTCACACACTTCCTTAGCTACGTAGCTTAGCACATCTATAGTCTAAAAGCAGTCTTACGTTTCAACATCTCCAGCTAGCACTCCAGTAAATTACAACCAAGACATGTCTTGTCTTTGCCTATTCGACGTGACCTCACAACACCGTACAAATAGATCGGGCATCGAATACCCTTTCGCGAATTGCGTACAATTTCAATTTGTCCCCAAGAGAAGGTATTGTATTTTTTCCAATGCAAAACAGCAGGCCGTTGGGACCAGTCGAATAAAGCTACGAAATGGGGGCATACGTTTTGCTCCTACTATGTCGCTGTTTACGATTGCCCGAAGAAATTTATCGTCAGCTAGTTGGAAAGCGATACGTTGCCGTCCAATATCGTTCGTATTAGGATGAACGTGTGTTTCTTCCGTTTCTCCGACAGCGTTGTATACGACCGCTTGTTACGGGAAATAGAATTCTTATTTCGCTTCGCTTCGATATTTAAGTGACGGCAGTAAGAGCGTTGCTTATTCGTACCATTACTTACGTACATTTTTATTTTACTTTTGCCCGCGACGTCGTCTACGTAGAATTACTATTTTGGGTAGCTTATTCTTAGTGGTAGGCAAACTTTCAAATATAGCACAAATTAAATATGTTAGCCTTAGGGTATTGCATTTTTGTAGTAAATTTCACTGCCCTTTTCACGTCTTTGATGATTTCTGTAATCGTACGTATAAACAGACATGACATTACTCATAAACTTTGATACTTAATATTAGGAGGATAATCATCTCAATAATTATAAATGTGAATATCAAAGGCGTACAGAAAATTGTTGACTATTATGTAACTGTCACTTCCATGCTGGTCTGAGAGCAAAGCAAAAACATAGAATGTTGCAGTTACTTCTCTTCCCGCGCAGAGGTAAAAGCCCACCAAGGGAATGGGTGAAAATCTTAGGAGCCATGATATAGGCGATGCTAGCAACCCATCACTATTTTGACCCCCCCTTCCACCTAAACGCCCACAATCATGCTAAACGTGGCCTTTAGGTCTTGTTACCTTAGTCTACCCCGTAAGGGATACAGACATGATTAAATTTATGTATGTCTATATGTAACGCTGTCGCATTAACTTGTGAATCTAGCGATGTCTAACAAGCCGTCATCTCACTATGACAACATTCCATATAATGTTCAATATCTAAATTCCTTAATATGTAGCACGAATTGAAACCCGATAACAGTTGAACAAGAAAACAGAAGCACTGCAGTTTTGTTTTAAATACTTGATACGAAACCATGGAAATGTGCGCGGAATACGCAATTATTTCAATGGCTTGTAATTGGTAAATGATCATCGTTTAGTATCATTTCATTCACGTTTATTGTGATTAAATGGAACTAAAAAAACGTAGAAATTCTATTGTATTTGTTAACTTCAAGCAACTATTTAAAATTAAATGTAGAACACACAGAGATTTTACACATCTCTACTATACTAATATAATTTAAGGCTCAGGGACCAGTGGACCTGAAATATTTCGGCATTATCTAAGTCAGGGCCATATATGTGAGCTGTAGCAAAACCTCGAAATTTGGACGTATCGTAATGATGATCATCATCCTCAGAGCCCGCTCGAGCGACCTGAGCGTGCGGCTGGGTTCCTCGTGGAAGACCTTCGGCGGGGAGATGTACGACGTACGCGAGTGCTTCGTACACCCGCGGTACGTCAGCAAGACCAAGGTACAGTGAAAGCAGAATCGCGTACCACCGTGGAACCTTCAGCTGCCAAATAAATTGTTGCGAAAAGGTTCTACAGAGGTACATGATACAGTTTCTTCGAACGTACACTGACTGTCTATAGACTAGCTAAATTATTTGATCAGACTTTTACGGAGGCTCGTGTCTTATTATGCATTTGAATGTGCTACTCCGCTTCCAAATCAGGGGTTTACCACAATCGGTCAATGCGTTCCAAGTTCTATTCAGCGTAAGGGACACAGTTATGCAGCCATATAGCTCTGTCCTTTACGCTGAATGGAACTTGGCACGCTCTAAGCCTTCCCCGACTTCAGTGGGTGCACAGACCGGGTGCATACCTGCGGGTAATGTACGAGTAATATGGGAAAATCGGTCACACGTGTCCACGTCAGTCAGTGCTTTGTCCTCGCTCAAGTCGACGAAGAACCTTTTTTATGAAGAGGGAAAGCAACGAGCAAGCCATCTGACGGTGAGTAATCCTTCCAAACCTTCCACGCCGCAGTGGTATGATTTGTAGGCTTTAGATAATAAGCCTGGGCTGACAATTGCCATCGGAATCAGTTAGCTGTCACATTCATACAAGAACTGTCAAAATGAACACGATGGCGATTGCGAGCGAGTAGACAATAAGCCTACTGCTTCAATGCTCCAGGTGAATGATGTGGGTCTGGTGGGGCTGTACTCCCCTCTGCGTTTCTCCCCGCGCGTGCTGCCGATCCGGATGGTGGCCAGGGATGCCAGGCTGCCGGCAAAGCAGCCCGCCATCGTCTCCGGCTGGGGGAAGCTGAAGGCAAGTCCAGTGGCCTCTTATTCATAAACGCCCGGTTTGACACGGAGCTCTAAGAGTTTGTAACGTATTTCGAAATGTCATAGTCACGTATGAGTTAGAGTTCTTTTTATGGTGTGGAAAATTCTTTGCTCACCAGTTGGCGCCACTGGTCCAGAGGGTATAGCTGTCAAAAGCGACTTTGTAAGATGCGCCACGAAACAAAGTTTGAAATCTTGAATCTCATAAGTTTATCATCATCACTACATAGTATAAAACAAAGTCGCTTTCTCTGTCCCTATGTCCCTATGTATGCTTATATCTTCGAAAGTACACAACGGATTTTGATGCGGATTTTTTTAATAGATAGAGTGATTCAAGAGGAAGGTTTTTATGTATAATTCTACGCAGACGAAGTCGCGGGCAGAAGCTAATTAATTATAAATAATTATCATCATCTCGAGTTCCGTTTTGTTCGGAAAAAAAACCGCTTTTAAAGCGTTCATATTTGCGATAATTTCAAGAAGGAGATCAATTTTCAACAGGTAAATGAACGAAATTATAATTTATGTCACGAAGCCCGCCAAACCCAGTGACAAGTGAATGTTATTGGACCTCACGCGACACTAGCGCCTCTAGTGGCAAACTCACACGCGATAGACCCCATTATGATCTTAATGTATTTATCGTGTCGTGTGTCCCAGCAACTTTCTTTCTTCTTTTTCTTTCATCTTTCTTTTGTCAACTATGATTCAAAAATACTATCACAGTAAAAATAAATTTACAGGGCTTTGTATAAATTTCCTTTCATTCCATTTTCCATCTATACGCCCACAATCTTCTTAAACGAGGCCTGTAGCTCTTGTCACCTCTACCTACACCGTAAGGGATAAAGTGATTTGTGTCCGAATTCACAAGTCGAAGCTGCGATTTGTCTGATTGCAGGAAGGCGGCGCGAGCGCGACGTTCCTGCAGTCGTCGACGATCAAGACGATAGCCATGAAGCTGTGCAAGCGTTCCGGATTAGATCGGAAGGCCATCGACCCCGTCTCCATGTTCTGCGCGGGCTCCTTCAGCCAGGACACGCCGGATGCTTGCCAGGTAGCCACCGTCACACACAAATACTTACAAATAGAGCTGGGGCCCGATTTTTGAAAGCACATGTCTTGTGTGGAAATACCACTCTTGAAAGTGGTGAAAAATTGTGCTTAACTTTAAATACAAGTAGCTTAGAAGATACTTACGGATCTTGTGAACTAGTCAAAACTTTGATTAGAGCTGTAGTTTTGAAGATATAAACTGATTTATATATACCACTTCCGAGAGGTATTTTCACACATGTTCAAAAATCGGGCCCCTGATGTGAAAGGCTTGAGCGAAAGTAATGAAATTTGTCACAATATGAGTACCGTTAAATAGAATATTTTCAATCAGCGTCAAATAGTTTGAACTTTCTAAGTTGGCCAAATTGTTCGGAACACCTTAGAAATAGCATGGCGTGCCGATCTTTTTGGTCGCCATGAATGTTTCATACTGTCCGACGCTGACTGTACTCAGTGTCACTCTCGCGGAGCTCTCGAGACTATGAATCTAATGATACCTCTCACGCTCAAATGCTAAGCCGTTTAGACCCTAAAACGTGCCACAATAATATACATACACTCTAAAAACATAACCCTCCTTCTGGCGCAGTGCACTCTTTCAGAATTCTTCCTAAATATTTCAGCAGTTGGTTGAATCAGTTCGACTGAACATCCCTACAAAGACTCCTTGTATGTCCCATCAATGGGACTACGAGGGAGACTTATTTCACTTCTTACTTTGTTGTAGGGCGATAGCGGCGGGCCTATAGTCCGAGAAGGCGTGCTGATAGGCGTGGTGTCGTGGGGCCTGGGCTGCGCGCGCGGCAACTTCCCCGGCGTGTACACGCGGCTGGCGCACCCCGTCATCTGGGACTGGGTCATGGGGCACATCACAAGGACCGACAAGTCCGAGAAAGCCTCGCTCTAGACCTAGCCCATGTAATCATGTCCCTGTCGCTCTCGAATTAATGACTTTTATACTTGGAACGACTTTGTCTAGATTTCATTACTATTTAGAGATAAACAAGCAACTCCATCGAGACTTGGTTAGTTTTTTACAGAATGTTTTTGGTGGGATTATACTTACATGCTGACGTACTGCTAAAGTTACTTTGTTAGGCGGTGCCGACTAAGGAGTAGGCACATCGATAAGCATGACAAGGAATATCGGTAATCAGATGTCTTTGACTCAACGGAATGGAAGGAAATTTGTTGTTAATAATGTAGTATTTACTGTCCTGGCTGGACAGATATATTTGACATGATAGCTGTAGATATCGATATTTATGCCCTTGCCTGTACTTTGTTTTGTAAAGGTACCTAATAAGGAAAATTGTTTCTTAGATATTAATGAAATAAAACAGCAAATGAACTTTACTCAGATTTATTCAATACCCATTCACCACACAGATATCCAACGTCCACGGCGCTATTTTATCGACCCTACGACATAAAATCCTACAACTCCAACCCACATCGTTATTTACGAATACACTTGATCCATAAACATAGGGTTTTTAAATGCAGAATTAACCAAATTGCTGTGTAATTCTTTCAAGGAAAATCATTCATGGTTACGGGCCGGATTGTCCATCGGCTAGGAGACGCGTACGCCACAAAAAACTCAGGTTTTTTTAACTTAGTCAGCTAAGTAATGAAATTTCTAAACGTCACTGAAAATTAGAACACAAAAATCCGAAAAGTAAAGCTACGGCTGGGAATCGAACCCGGTTCCTCGTCATTCCGTGACGCATGCTATACCCCTACACCACCCATAGCAGGTGGGCAAGCCTTCGAATTTTTCTATCTGTTACTAGCTGTCACGTGACATTGTTACTATGCGATTTTTTGTCGCTAAGCGTCGTCTGTTTCATTGATGTGGCTGTACGACATAATTACAAATTCCCGTGGAACATCTACTGCTCACCAGGGAAGGCGATGTGTTTCAAATGATAGGTACTATCAAATGAATCAAGAATTGTTACTTCTTGATATTATACTCGTGTTCTAATTTTCAGTATCACAAACAAACTAACCTACTTACTGAAGTATCCTGAATTTAGAGACAGTACAATAATAAGCTCTAGCCTTAACAGGGTCATTGGGTAGCTGTGCGGACGCGATACAAAACTATGACACTTCAACGAACAACATCTCTTTCATAGTGCTAGGTACAATGAAACAGCAGTTTTTATGCGATTTAACTGGGCAAAAACATCGGTTTATTCACCCGCAACTCGCTTAAAAGAGCATCCGCACTGAGAGCAATCAATGTAAACTTTGTAACGCTCGGCTCGACGTCTCGAATATTCGATGCCGAATGCTCATTACACGCGAATGTGAGTGAGGACGCTCCTTACCGCCATCTCGCGGGAACTATGCGAGTTACCAGGATAAACGGTAACCTATTCTATTTTTCAATGTTCAAAGTGCCTTCCTATCAAAATTCATGAAGATCTGCAGAGCGGTTTTGCCGTGAAGAAGCAGAAATAGAGTCCTCTTCTAAAACGCGAATTGGCAAACGTGTAATGAAGTAGCAAGCTATCCCATGCTTACAGTATGCTTAGTGTAAGTTTTCGCCCACAGAACACGTCTCGACTGCATTTGCGTTAAAATGTCAAATACTATGGGAACAGTTTGTTGCCGTTTCGATCCGCAAGTGGCGCTGCCAATTTTTGCATAGTAATGAGACGTTTACGTGAACGCGTAAGAGGCTCTGAGCTTAGTGGATCTTTCAGTATACCTTAGCGTTATCTGTTGTAAGTAACGTTGCAAACTTTGTTCCAAACGAACTCACGTTGAAGTTGTGAAATATTATGAGAACAGTTTGTTGCCGGTAGGTACCTACCGCTAGTGGCGCTGCCGATTGACTAGTAGTAATTTAAGACGACGAACTTTTTTTGTATCAAAAATTACACTTGACGCTCTGTGTCAAAAACTTATAAAGAGTATTTTTTCGCATAATACATATTATCTTGACATTTTAGTGATGCACGGACCTATATTTCTCAAAAGTCTACACTGCACCTTCTAATTTAAAGGTCCGACCACACCGGTGCGTAAAAGATGTTGACGATGCTTTCACGCAACAAAATGTATGAAAAAACGGTGAGAAAACGTGACGCCTACGACACGTCACTGCGTATACGCGGCGGTGTGGTCGCTCCTTAAAAGTATCTAATTCTGCTCGGAAATTTTGAATAAATACAGGATGCATGTTATAAAAAACTTACAAATTACACCACGCTGAATTTAAAAAAAAATTTGCTAGTTGTTTTTACCCAGATAATTCCCACAAAAACTATAAACCTGTATAGGATATAAAAATGCTAGAGGTATATAGTCCTGTAGATTTTGGTAAATGCTTTAACATTTAATTATTTAAACTACTTACATTTATACCCACAGCATCATTGGGAAGTCAAAAGGAGACGTATGTCAATAGATGGCGTTAGTAGTATGATGTGGCGTTAGTAGATGGCGGTAGTGGCACAAAGAGACGTCAAGTTCTGAAAACTGTGTTGGTCAATCAATCGAAAATCCTGCGAGTCGCACTGCGTCTGTCCACGACTACTTAACCCGCTCGCACGGCCTTGAAATGTAATGAAAACTCTGTTTAAGATGTAAATTAATACTAGCTATGCGTTAGTGTAATAATTATCTAGTCAAAGTTTCAAAAATAGTATCATACGCTCTTACGCCGTCGTAATAAAGTCGTGGGACATATTTTTGAGAAGTTCATATCGATACTTATTTTTGCACTTAACCGTACGTAATAATACTAGCTCCATCTATCGAACCATCCAAGCCAGTTTCTTAGTAACGAATTGACTTCCTTTGATTTTGTCAAAGATTATAAAATATCTTTTGTAAACATTCACATTCATTTGCCTACACACTGTATACATATTAACAAATTCCATAACCGAAACTATGGAAGGTGCAATAAGAAAGCAGGTAATTTAATTACATTAAATTATAAAATTATGTTATTCTATTTAGATGCCGTTAATATTTAATTATAGCTTGACTTTAAAAAATATCGTAGACGCATTTTAGCAACTATAACATAAGTCAGAACTAAGTAATGTAGATATCTTCATATAACATTTTATTTTATCTTCTCGTCGAATAATAACGAATTTGTCCTAGTATATCATATCATTTATGTTAGCATATCAGCCTTAAACGTAGCCCTCTGATGCCTCATATATATGAATATGATATACAGAGATGAGAAGGTATTCAAATACCCAGACTTACCTAAACAAAACAAATATAGAAACCCTGTGCGCTTAATTTTAATATTTATAGCCTAGTTTTCACTGTTTTATCACTTATTACAACATTATATTTACACATTATATACCTTAGCTGTTTATCGACATAAAAAAATGAAATTATGTTAAAATTAAATCTCTAAAGTTATAATAAATTTACTGTCCCTTCCCCTCCCTCCTTTTGACATCAATATCAATACACAGATAACACAGATCAATCAAAGAATCTTTTTAACCAAATAACATAACAGTAATGTAAAAGAACGTGTCTGTCATCCTAGGTATTAACATTCCATCCAACATGGCACATTTCTATCAATAACTATTTTAAACATTATTGTATAAACGATATGTATAAAATTAAACACAATTATGACAACAATTGACCTAAAAAAACATATATTGTACCATTTTTACCTACATACGTATTTATGTACGTGCTCTATGACTCACTGTTACAAACACCGTGCGCAACATTTAAACTTAAATAAGGTACATGAACTAGATGGCGCTTATATCAATTGTATTAAAACAATTACAACAACGTTACCCTTCACAAGGTAAAAATAAATAAAATATTTCTGCTATGACCAAAGGGCCGGACTAACTATCAAACATTTATGTTAGACAAGATACGAATTTATTAGAACGAACTAGGTACAGTTGATTCAGTCTCTCTCTAACTGCCATACCTATATTGACGGCTGGCCCGACCATTTAGACATGATATCTTCGCAACAAATAGTACATTTGTAAATAAGAAAAAGTTAAACTTCAGTTCCAATTATCAACAATCTGAATGCCAACACTCATTTACTTAAATCATAGAGTAGACCATAAGACCATAAGACGAAACACTTCACGGGTACAACTAAATCTAGTAGAACCATTTAGTCCAAGGCCTTCACGCTGCCAGGTACATGACAACACACATTATGAGGCCGGGATTGGATCTCCGGCCTGCTGAAGCCTATGCCTTCTTAGGCTGGGCCGGAGGCCTCCTCAGAAGATGAAGAGGATCCCTCCTGTATCTCGCAAAGAGCTCCCTCTTGAAAGTTTCGAAGTGTTTCCTGTTCTTTTCGTTCTGCTTCTCTCTCCAGAGAGGCCTGGTCCTTCGAGCCTGCAGGCCCCAGTGAATCGTGAAGATTGGAGAGAGGACTCTGAACTGGTAGCCTATTAGGAACATTTCGTATACCTGGAATTGGAAAGAAAGCAATTTGTTAGCAGAAGAGAAGAAAGACAAATAATTAATTGTATCAGGCGTTAATTTGAAGTTTCTTAATCCATTAACTACTTGCTACTCAGTAAACTTGCTACTCAATTTTAATTTTCAGACTTGCAAGTTTCTTTTAATTCATGTCATGGTCTGATGTTGATTTGAAAATCATCATCATTATATCAGCCAGAAGATGCTGCTGGACATAGTCCTTCCCCGAGGATTGCAGACAATCTGGTTAGACATTATGATACTCCTAGCCAATGGCTTCCAACGATCTGTACCAGATCATTCATCCACCTTGTGGGAGGCCTACCAAATTTTTTGCTTTGAGGTATGCCGTCACCACTTCACAAATTTACAGTCCCAACGTCCATAAGCTCTTGAGCAATGTACCCCACCAACTGCCACATACAAGTTGCAAGAAAATTTACTTTTTCAATAAAAATAAGAAAATATTCACTCCGAAAGACGCCTAGTGAACTTGGTCGCCCTAGTACTTCAGATTATTATTTGGAACCGTTGCCAATTTATTAATTATGCAAGAATGTCGACAAGATGTCATAATCATAATACAGGGATGGTGCACGCGTCGCAACAATCCCACCTGTCCCCTATTTCTCCAACGCGACAATCATCGGTGACAAGTGACAATTCGCACCCTTCGTGGAAGAAAGACGTAAGTCCTGTAAAGCCTTAATAGGACTTACGTCTTTCTTCCACGAAGGGTGCGAATTATGGTTACATTACAAAATCGATGAGAATCTATGATATTTGGCTTCATCTTGAATACGCATTGTATATCGAATTGTCAATGGTGACCAACAATTGTCGAGTTGTTGAACTAGAGGCTTGTAGTTAGGTACAGTGAGTGGTTAAATATCTCCCAGCGATAATTAATTTAAAAGCATTATTTTTTGCTTATCAGCTTTTGATAGATTAGACAAAAAAAAATGTCTGGCGTCTTATCTATATTTTACTCAAGCAGCTTTACGTTCACACTTACCAAACTAGATAGCAATTAAGTACTTAGTCTGTGAAGCACAATCTCCAAAATACAAAATGACAAAAACGTTCATAGATAATTAATAAAGACATTTGTTGTTATCTAAACGCATCGCTTTAGTCTATAAAACGCTGAAAATATCAACCACCTGTGTAGTCATTTCGATACGTAGACGATTTGGTACTGAGTCATTTCGCAGTTGGGAGCCCTAATCTGACTCACACAATTTATAATACTATGTGCCAAATGGTGCAATGCACTCATTCTTGTCAGCGCAATGATTCAATGTATAATTCAACACGATACCTATTTGCCAATACACACTGTCATCTCACAAAAACTAAAATTAATTACAGTAGGTAACCCAATTATAAAAATAACTTGGATATTAGCCATTATAGTAACTATCCGCAAAACCCAGGGGCAAGTCAGACATATACATACGTCAGTTATCGTGGAGGGGTGGGGGTAACATAGCGGCACCAGCAGGGGAGGGCGGGAATTCCCAAACCTGCATTTCACAGGTGCCACGAAGAGGGAGCCCCATCCCGGGGTGTTCGTGGGGCGTCGCGGGGCCACCGAGTGCTCCCGTAACGCCTCCATATGGAATCCGTACGATTTTTAATGGGTATGCCTGCCGTCGCGGGAGAGCCCCACATAGGTACCTCCGATAATCCCGTACCAGCCATAAAAAAGGGGTGGTAACATGTCGATAACTTATGATCATGATCATAATACCTAACGCTAACTGCACTATTGTTGCACGGCCCACTCCGTAAGACAGTGCAGGTGCGAAAGAGATAGCATGATTCCGAAGTTTAATAACCCGACTCGCCACTTGGTTTTGCGGAAACTATAGTAAAAATCTGTAAAGCGACAATGGGGGCTATGGCGTGTGAATTTGCCACTAGAGGCGCTAGTGTCGCGTGAGGTCCAATAACATTCATTTTTCACTGGTTTTAGCGGGCTTCGTGACATAAATTATAATTTCTTTCATTTACCTGTTGAAAAGTCCTTCGTGAAATTAACGCAAATATATGGAATGTGAACGCTTTGAAAGCGGTTTTTTTCGAACAAAACGGAACTGCACATTACGGGATAGCTGCTCGACATAATGATGGTTATTTATAATTAATAAACTTAATGAGATTCAAGATTTAAAACTTTGTTTCGGCGCCGATCTTATAAAGTCGCCTTTGACAGCTGTACCTCTGGACCTTAGTCAACAGTGGTGCCAACTGGTGAGCAAAGCAACGATAGTCCCCATTAAATCTAAAGAAAACAACTTCGATTCTCAATATTTATTTAGAAACGTTTAAAAACAAAGTATGATTGCCAACGCTAACAAAAATCTGGCACGGGAATGTTATACTTAAAGTTTATTTATATCACAGTCGCTTGTTGGATAATGCCGGGTACTCATTTGTAAGCTGTAGCCGCCACGTACCCACAATTAATACCCGACAACGGCAAAGCCAAGGAGGGTTATGATATTAACAGGTGTATTAAATGTTCGTCTTTTCCCTCATAGCTCCTAAAATACTTATCAGAACTGGACAAATGAGGTTAGAAGCGTCTTGATCGTCCGCTGGTTATAGGCTATATGACGTGTCACTACATCTAATGTGGCGCCCTCTGGCGGGCGTACAGTACTCTGTTAATAAAAAAATAGATAAAAATACCGTCTTTGGTATCATTGGAAACGACGTTACTTGTACATTTCTAAAATCTACTTTCATACTTTTTCAGCGTCGTTTTATGTCGCAGTTGGGTTTTAGTTTGGGGTGCGAGTCGGGTCCACGTGTGGTCAAGAGCTTCGTTTCGTTTTTGGATCCGTCCGGGAGGAAGAGCAGTGCTTGGTCCGGTGCACCCTGGGCAACGGCTAATGATTTCCTGGCAGTTTCTGAAGGATATCATTGACCGTTGGCTGAGAGCCCGACAGGAGGGAGAGGGGGGTCTTTGACCATTACCGTACAACGTTGCCGACATTTTGTCACAAGATTTGTGTTACTTTGACATTGGCGATGTTGTCGGCGCAATAATGACTTGATACGCCACAAATAAGAAGAAGAAGGTTTTAGTGTGTACTTTTTTGGTTAATGTAACGTGCTACAGTTACGGTAACAGCTGGCAGATGAGTACTCGGCTTAACTGATCCTATTTCACAATCAAAGTATCGCTATCAATAGTTTTCATCGAAAATACCTTTAACCGAGGTGACTTTGATAATTTTGGGGCTACTTTGACCGTTTTAAAATTGCTATAAAATCGATAGTGTCCATATGCGGTGAATGTTTGGCATGTGCGCACAGGCGGTCGACGAAGACATCGACTGGAAGTAGTAAACGCAAATAAAAATTAATGATTTCGTCGTTATAACTAGTTTTTAAAGTCACCCCGTAAATAAAAGTCAACCTGGTTCACGGTACCACAATATTGCTTAATTAAAACAAATACTATCAATACTGTCAATAGTTTAAATACTGTCAAGGTCAAAAATATGGATCCGCGCAAAGTTGCAAAAATATGTGAACATCAACCTTTACGCCACTATAATAAGATATGTTCATACATACATACATACATAAATCACGTCTTTATTCCTTACAGGCCCTATGGTAAGACCTAAAGACCAAGTTTAGCATGATTGTGGGCGAATGGATGGAAAGTGGAATCAAAATGGTGATGGGTTGCTAGCCGCATCGTCAATATCATGATTCCTAAGATTTTCGGCCTTTCCCCCGATGGGCTTTAACCTCCGCGGGAAGATAAGCAACTGGTACATTCTATGTTTATTATTTACTCCCAAACCAGCATGGAAGAATAATAATAATAATTAGGAATCTAACGCTACCATAATGCCCTCGACTGAAATATTGAAAAGCAATTGTATCGATACTATCGACACTATCGATAGTTTATTCGACGTTAAGGATCAATACAATTGACAGCATTATAGTCTGCCAAAAATATCGATAGGTAGTGGCCTCTTGCGCAGCAACACTAGTCAGTGGTATTATATCCCGGTGTTTGTCGTGATCCAGTCTCTCAATGCTGCTATGTTGGTGAAGACTGTGGGAGAGAGAGGTAAGGCACACCCTCTAGCGAATGAGACAACTCCGAATGCTGTGCCTCGGAACACGGCCGGGCCTCCTGAGTCTCCCTGTAAGAAAAAAAAACATTAAAAAAGGACAAATGCGAGCTGGATGAAGCGCACCGAGAGTGAATAAAAATCCAGTGTTAGCAGAGCTCTGCTCCTAACTAAAATGTAGGCAATGTGAGGTCATTATATATTGGATACGTGTATAGGCGGGCTGACATATAAAATAATAGATTTTAGACTCGTTTCGTTAGTTGTGCTAAATTTCAAATTTCTGGGACATCTAGAAGTACTCCACATCTTTTGCGAGCACGGCAATTTGTATGGAAAACATAATTTTCTATTGGCTGTATCTTTTGATTGAGTTGACTTAGTTAGAAGGTTATAAGGAGCCGCAAACTTAAGTACTTGGTATTAATTTCAACTTTATACCTCTACGCGTTCCTGAGAAAGAAGGTCTCGACAGACGGACAGTAAACAAAGTGTGGGACCACCCATAACGAAGGGTACCATACATACACATACACAAATCACGTCTTTATCCCTTACGGGGTAGACAGAGCCTAAGGTAACAAAACCTATAGGCCACGTTTAGCAAGACACTGAGGGCGTAGAGGTGGAGGGTACCATAGTTGGCAATAATAACAGTATTCATTTGAAATGGTGCTACAACGAATTATTAAAGAATCGTTTTAAACGTCAGTTCACTAAATCGAAATATTATGATATCAACATCCAGAATGTTTGCCAAACTCCATCAATTTTGTTTAACGAGAGTTCTGGCTAATACAACAGGAAACGTACGCAAATACTAAAGATAAATGATATTTAGGACCGTTTGTCATACGAAATTGCAATTTGAGTAAGTTAATGGCGCATAGCAATAAACATTTTTTCTTTCTTTCCTTACCTGGCAAGAAGACACACCGCCGATGAGGAAGTGGCCACCACAAAACATGTTGCTGGTCAGGGAGTCGCCGTAGGACAGCCGGCACAGCCAGTGCGGGACCACGGGCACGTTGGCTTCCATCATGAGGCGGGGGATGCGTCTCCCGCGGGGCTGGAAGGGAATAGCTAATGGAAGCATTCTATAAGGTGTCTTAAAATTATTGTAGTATTTACATTTGTCATCGTAATATTTGATTCAATAACCAGTCAATAAAACTGATGATTTATTTCATATTCTGATGTATGTGACCGGTATAAGCATGCTAGGGAGAAGTACCTGAAGAATCTAAACACGCATAATGGTGAACTAAAAGTTTTGCTGGCTTGCCCTTCGTCGGACAAAGCTCTTAGCTTAGCATATATAAATTTGTGCAGCATTCCTTCATAACCAGATGCTCTCATCGGGCTCTTGAGGAAGGGGTGCTACATGAATTTTGAGTTTCTCCATTAGGCTGGCATGGTCACCCCTGTGTAGCAAAGCCTCAAGAGCAAAGCAAGAGTGTGCCGTCTCTTTCTAGGACGAACTGTAAGGAAAAAGACGGGTAGTCTGTTTCGCGCGCGATACAGCTCTCGCGCGCTCTCTGTTACTCGAGCAGTATACTTAGCCTATCTTTACTAACCGCTGTGAGCCCCCAGCCCGTAACAGTGAGTCTGACGAGAGGCACAGCTTGTCCCCTCGCTGGTAGCCTGATAGGCCTGATGGCATTGCTCCAAGCCAATGGCTGGGCCAGCCGCAGCACGGCTATGTCGTTGTCGAACTGCGGCCGCCCATACTGCTGGTGGACGGTGACGTTGGAGACGCGGACGATACGGCCACCAGAGTCGCGGCGTGTGCTGCCAACGCGCAGACGGATCGCCGATGGGCTTACGCTGGGAAAGAAATATTACTTGCTGTGTCATCTATCCCGCATATGTATGCCGAATTTCAAGTATATCAGTACCAGTATCAGTATACCAAACCGATGGAGAGTTTCCTTCTGCGGAGATGGGCCTGGTTGGGTCACCAGTATGTCACTTCAGAATATGTAACTTTTACGTTTGTGTTGCGCTCAGAGTTTGATTTTTTATAAGCTTCTATTTATCACCTGCCCCGATGTCTGTAATCAAATCTTGGTAGCGAATTTTGACCCAATCTCAGTGGTTGGAATGACGTGAAATTTGGCATATTTAAGTAATTCGGGGGACAATACAACAATCCTGAAGCAAAATTCTGGTGACTCAGCCGTCTTCTCAGAAGGGAACTCCTCAACGGTTTGGACGATTGACTTAAAATTTGGTATACATAATGCAGGATAGGTGACAATGAAGGTATTGTCAGCAAAAAGCTTGTATTAGAAATTACATTCTTAGGTAAGTTATTTTTTTATATAGAGGAGAAAGCTTAGTAATAAAATCACCTATTGAAATCCTTGAGACATTGTCTGGTATTTTTCTGTCTGTTTTGTCTTAGGTTGCTTTGTTGTTTTTATCGCATCCAATATTTGTATTACAAGATATTGTAGATGTCATTATTTAGCGTGCGTGTAGGTAATTTTTTACACAGTAAACGCTGACAGATATATCCGTGGTTGACGTTGAAAAAAAGTGACACAAATATAACGTGGAGAGACACACGTCTTGACAACAAGTCTACTGAATCTAACGACTAGACTAGTTCTTGTCAACATCATTCTTGTTGGCTGGCTATTCAGTTTATTTTTACGAGCAGCTTTTGCATTGCATCAAAGCTTTAGTATGTAAATAGCTATCATAAAACTCCAACTATATAATCTGATGTTAATTTTAGAACCTCAAAAACTACATGCTACACTGTGATCTTGATTGTATTTAATCCTATGGATCATGGTTTTCGTGGTCAACTGCAAAACCAATTGGAACCAATAATAAATTGCGATGGACAAATTAACTTACTTCTGCACGCAGTGAGCTGCGGTCATCACGTAATCCTGGCTGATGATGAATCCTCCGCAGAAGGAGTTCCCGTTCAGCACCATGGACACTTGGTAGGGGTGTCTGGTGATAGAGCTGGCCCGCCCACCGATGATCTGCCCGCTGAGCTCAGGGCATATCGCTTCTAATGGTTCCAACTCCACATTCTGAAGATCCGTGTCTTCTGTGAGTGCTTCATCTACGGTATCGTCTATATCATCTTGCAGATCTACAAGATAAGAATAAGGAGAAGAAAATACATTTGTTGACAGCAATAAGTAACACTGCCAAAAGGGTCACATTTCATTCATTTCATCTCATTTGATGTTGATTCATTTAGCCTCAGGTGTTTCTAGAAACTGGATGTTCGCAACAACAGTATTTGACATTAACTTGATATAAATAGGTACCGATACACAACTTTAACAATCTGGCCTTTCTGAAGGCTTTGCCCAACAGTAGGACACAAAAGCATAGCTTAATATAATAATATAATAGTGGTTGGCCATTGTTCAAAGTGTACACCGTCAAAGTGACTTAATTTTGAAACCAATATTATAATGACCAACTTATAACCCAGTCACCTGCGGAAATATACCAAAATAACAGTAAGACATCTTGTAATTCCCTTCTCATAATTTGGTAGTTCCGCGCACTCCATCATCACACACACAATTACACAATAGTATCCAAACTCCACTTACCTACACCTGTGAGCAAGCACAGCAGTCCCACCGCAAGAAGCCAAGTCATCCTGCACTGACTGTCAAATAGCCGAGATCGAACTGGCGCCGGCACTATCATAACTGACAAAATGGTTGGTCAACTTGACCGCAATAGGTAATTTCTCACGGTCAGTCACGGCCGCGACCTTTGAGGGTTAAATTCAGGTGACACGTCGCCGCAAAAAATATGAAAGCTGAATATCGGTAACATGAGGCCAAGAACGATTAAAATACTAAAGACAACCGCTCGGCTAGCGCAAAAGCGCGCGAGAGTTGTGTCGCGCGCGAGATAAACTACCCGTCTATTTTTGACGTGATAATGTCTTATTAATCGATAAGCCGGCTGCACTCACGAAAAAGCATGACTCATTGTCACGTTCCGCGTGACGTCATTGTGCAAGCGAGAGCGCGGAACAAGCGATAGAGTCTTGATCTTCTCGCGTGACGTCAGAGCTAGAAGTTCGAATGTTTCTTTATGACGTTGTCAAAGAAAGAAAGAAAGAAGACATTTATTGCTTTTTGCAAGACACACAAATATAAGAGAATATACGCAATTTTATAGAAAATAATCAAGAAATGAAAAATAGATCATGAGCGTTGTGTGTGTCTTCGCAAAAGTGAACCGGTCGCTGGCTCAGCATTATCACATAAAACTATCGTCCTTAAACCGACTTTATAGACAATCGGTTTTTTAATTATGGCCCCACCGATCGATGCGACGATTGCGCCAATGTCAAAGTAATAATATTTAAAAATCTTGCGACAAAATGACGGCAACGTTGTACGGTAGCACATGGTCAAAAGACCACCTCCCCCCTGTCGGGCTCTTAGCCAACGGATAATGATATCCCTCGGAGACCTCCAGGAAATCATTAACCGATGCCCAGGGTGCACCAAACCAAGCACTGCTCTTGCCCGGATGGGTCCAAAACCACAGCTCCCTCTTCGCGGCACCTGTGCAATGCAGGTTTGGGAATTCCCGCCCTCCCCCGCTTGGATTTTTTATAGAGGTTGTCTCCTTGTGGCCCCCGTCTTGATAAAGAAAGCGTCCACATTCCCGGCGCCTACGGGATTGTAGACAGAGCCTCAGGTAACAAGACCTAGAGGCTACATTTAGCAACATTGTATGCATTATGATTATGAGAATAGTTAATCATACTTTAACTAATTATACCAGACAGAGATCACTTCATGCACACATTGAAAATTCCTTCTCAAGGCTTTGGATTTTTAGCTTAACTACCCATTAAATCACATAAAGTATAGGTACCTAAAACTTAAATAGATACTTGCTCGATCTCTCCTAATTTTGCTAAGTATTTTCCATTAAAAATAGCCAACGGTTTCGTCATTTAAAAACTAATTCAGCCGTTACTTAGAAATCTTAATTTGATACCAATGCCAATATAATTTCAAAACCAAAAACTTTTCAGACCGATTTCTAGCATGTTTCACGCTCAAACCGGCTTTCTATAGACAAATCAAGATAGAATCTATACATATTATACGCGAGGCTGACTTATACAAGCCATCAGATTTACAGTTATGATCCAATTTTGATCACATCACTACATAGTATAAAACAAAGTCGCTCTCCGCTGTCTCTCTGTCCCTATGTATGCTTAGATTTTTAGAACTACGCAACGGATTTTGATGCGGTTTTTTTAATAGATAGAGTGATTCAAGAGAAAGATTTATATGTATAATACATGCATAATATAGTAGAGAAACACTGATTGCACCCGTGCGAAGCCGGGGCGGGTCGCTAGTAAATTATATGCTTAATAGCGCCCTGTTAACGGTCAAATTTGCTTGACAAATTTGTTTGTCAAACTTCACGTTTTCATTGTTATATTGTTTAACAAACGCCTCAAACACGGCTGTAAACTAACAAATAGTTTGACAAACACATAAAATTTGACAAGCAATTTGATCGTTTACAGGGCGTTTTAGATTCGTCGTCGAAAAAGCACAAAAAAAATGAATTTTAATGAACTACTGTGCGCTACCCGACCTGACAGTATAACGTGACCTGTGTCACGTGTTTTGACGTGAGATGACACTATAAAAATAATAAAATGTACTAACGAATGAGACGCAATCTAATTTGAAATTTCAAAATTACGCGTCTTCCGTTCTCCCAAACCACATTACCCGGTTTGACCTACATATATCCGCTTTCGGGACGCCTGACATAATGTTCGTTTATCTCAGTAATACAGTGTTTATAAATAAAAAACCTCCGTCACTCGTTCGTCGTTTAAATTCGGATAGCAAAAGGATTATGCAAGAAATCTCTTGCAGGAAACCTTTGTATAAGTAGGGCTTCATCGAGTGACTAAAATTTGATGCAGAGGAAAGCGTGTGTTAAGAACTGCAACACTTAAGCTGGGCACTCATCTGAGAGTTGTTTTGCAACACAGTGAGCTTGCAACAGTAACAGTGCCTGGCCAAAAACCCTAGTGTGGTCATGGCGTTCAGGCTTCAAACCACTAACTTAACTACCTCATATCCTCGTCATTCCGTGACGCGTGCTATATTCCTACACCACCTATAGCAGGTGAAGCCTTCGATCTTTTCTATCTGTTACTAGCTGTCACGTGACCTTGTTACTATGCGATTTTTTGTCGCCACGCGTCATCTGTTTGAATGATGTGTCTGTACGACACAATTACAAACCCGTGAACATCTGCTCACCAGGAAAGAAAATTATGGCAAACCTTACATTCTATGTTTTTCTTTGCTCCCAAACCAGCATGGAAGTACTAGTAACAGTTTAGACGTCACTATACTCGAGAGCAAAAATGTCGGCTCGCTTTTCATTAAACTTTTCATGAAAACAGACCCGTTATTCTTGATCGTCAGTGTATAAATACAGCCGTGCCAGCAACTGTTACAGTAACGTTTAAATAGCCGTTTATTAATAAACTTGAACCGGTGTTGACGACGATGATTCAGCGGCCTTCACCCCGCTTCGGAGCATGACGCGCGGCCAAAGTCGAGCGGACAGCGGATTCAACAAAGCTATTCTATTACGGAGAGTTTAGCTACGGGGTAGACAGAGCCTAAGCTACAAAAACCTTAAGGCTACGTTTAGCATGATTAAGGGCGTATAGGTGGAAAGGGAAATCAAAATAGGTTGCTAGCCGCATCGCCTATAACATGTAGGCTTATTACCTAACTCGCTCGCAATCGCCATCGTGTTCATTTTGACAGTTCATGTATGGGCTGACAATTGGCATCGGAATCAGCTAGCTGTCACATTCATACAAGAACTGTCAAAACGAACACGATGGCGATTGCGAGCGAGTTAGGTAATAAGCCTACTGATTCCTAAAACTTTCGCCTATTCCCTCGATGGGCTTTTACCATCTGCGCGGGAAGAGAAGCAACTGGTAAATTCTATGCTTTTCATTTACTCCCAGACCAGCGTGGAAGAATAGTCATCGTCATCTCATCCTGTAATCCCTGATCAGGGATACAGCTTTCAGCACATTTTTCCACTTGGAACGATCTCACGCCGCGACCTCCAGCTATTGCCAACTCTTGCCCAGGAATAAGGGAAAGATGAGCTAACATTTACTGTTTTAATAAGATTTCTAAACGACACTGAAAATTAGAACACAAAAAAATCCAAAAAGTAAAGCTATGGCCGGGAATCGAACTCGGATCCTCGTCATTCCGTGACGCGTGCACCCCACACCACCTATAGCAGGTGGGTAAACCTTCGAATTATTCTATCTGTTACTAGCTGTCACGTGACCTTGTTACTATGCGAATTTTTGTCGCCAAGCGTCCTCTGTTTGAATGATGTTTCTGTACGACACAATTACACACTCCCGTGGAACATCTACTGCTCACCAGGGACGAGATTATTAGAGAGGGGATTATTTTAATAAGATTAATAGCTGCAGACGGCTGATTGTAGGAGACCTGGTGACATGACACATAGGCCTTGCCTAGTTCTGGTACCATTCTCTCCTCTTACTTTCAAATTAATTACTATTAGTATGAGCGGAACTGTAGGCTTATTAGTTTATTACCTAACTCGCTCGCAATCGCCATCGTGTTCATTTTGACAGTTCTTGTATGAGTGTGCAGATTAAGATGCCAATTGTCAACCCGTACATGAACTGTCACAATGAACACGAGCGCGTTAGGTAATAAGCCTACTGGATGAAACGAACTTCGAAAATCGAATTTTGGAGTATAAGGCCAGCATCACACAACATCAGTAATCGCACAACAGTTTTAACACACGATGTACGAAGTCCCGACGGACGGAGGTCTCGGCGTTAAATGCAATAAAACTGTACACAGAGCAGGGACCCTCATGTTTTATTTATTTATCTGAATTTCAACTGTTTTCGCTGGCCTTTTATCGTTCTCTCGAGACCTGAATGGCTGAGAGGGTCAGTTATTTGTATCTCCCAACACTATACAGTTTTATCTATTAAGTTCAAATCTCTCTGTTTCCCGATGTGTCTTTAGGTCTTAAGTTAATGAACCATCTACGTTTTTTTTTTCTAATTACTGGCTTGCACGTGAGATATGGTTTGTAAAAATTAAAAACCTTGAAGTTCTTTCGAATCTTCAGAAACTTCGAAACTAGTCGTCAGTTCACACTTTCATAAATGGCATAACAAAATAGTTTTCAGTCGATCTCCTGTGTCTTGTTACCAGCGGGCAGTGCAGCGGCTATTCTGATCGCGGCGATATTCGTGACCACGGACGACACTATTGATTTGCTAAAATTGCAACAAGCCCAGCCCTTTACAAAAAAATGTAAAACTGTGCTATTGACCTCATTGCTCTCTTCTCTGTTAAGTAAGATAAACTATTGTTTCACGATTTACAAACGTAACATTTTATTCAAGTAAGTCTGTTCTATAATGATTGTCGTGACCCACTGATGACGCCTAGCCTAGCGTACGCTTTACGAAGATTATTAAATTTAGTTCATTATTTCTTAGTTGTTCATTACGTCTTAGTACTTCCATGCCGATCTGGGTGTACGAGTTTATTAAGAAAATATTTCACATGTTTCTTTGTGCCTGAAACAGGTAATGGTCTTTCGAACCGGATCTGAACCAGTGGCCTATGGATGTACGAGACGTACATTAGGTTACTTAGCTATAGTTGTATCTATAAGGTCAGTTGCACGATAGACGCCGATACGTGTGGTCACGAACCAAATGATTGTAAACCCCAAAACTCGAAATACAGTTTATTAAGAAAATATTTCACATGTTTCTTTGTGCCTGAAACACTGGGAGCAAAGGAAAAACATAGGACGTACTCAGTTGCTTTTCTTCCCGCGCAGATGGTAAATGCCCATCGAGGAAATGGGCGAAAATCTTAGGAATCATGATATAGGCGATGCAGCTAGCAACCCATCAGCCCATCACTATTTTGATTCCTTCCACCTATACGCCCACAATTATGCTAAACGTGAACTTTAGCTCTTGTTACCGTAAGGGATAAAGGTGTGATTTATGTATGTATGTATTTCTTAGTTTAATGTTTACCTTTTCAAACTACTCGTTCGACTGAACAGTTTGAAAACATAACTAGAATCAAACAAAGCTGAAGCTGAACAAACAAAATTAAAACACAGCCAAAAGACGTAACGCGTAAGCTGACAGCGCGGATTAGCGGAGCGATGTGATTGGCCCATTAAACCGTTACTGTCCGCTATGTACACGAATTCAGCCCGGTGTCGAGTTACGCACGTTCATAACCTCTGCTATTTTAATCGCAACATCGCGACGCTGTTTTTCGCACCTCCATAACTATTTGTTTTTGTGCTTGCTGCCTCTTCACAGTACGGGATAGAAAATCTTTAGGGCATTCTAGGTGATACCTAGTCACTCTACATAACTTTTAATATGTAACTAAAAATGTGTGTTCTATTCGTACAGGGAATAACTAATAGAGTGGACAAACAGATTTTCTTGATTATGAGCCAAATTATTCTAATAACTGAAATGGTTTTTAGGAATGTTGCCTAAAACCTCACAACACAGGTTTCTGTGTCGTTTTCTGTGCTTTTGTCTCTCCGTCACCAGTCTTCGTCTCCGTCACCGTCTTACAATCGTAAAAGTATTCAAATTGCTGCGTTGATTGATGTAGGCGAACTTCGTACTGTTTCGTGATATAACAATAGGTAGCACTAATATGGTATATATAATGTTATATACTGCATTGTATTGTATGTATAAAACACATTTTTTCTCACAAGTAATACGGATTATATTAAATTGATGGGTTAATGCGAATGCCAAGTCAATTTATCTATTTATAACATAAACTATTTTTAATTTTGATATTGGCATTATATGTTGTTAGGTTAGCTAATTACGTAATAACTTAAGACAGGAGGTCTCTTTAGTAGGGACTGAATAAATTAACCGACTTGGTATTACATGGATCTCACAACTTTTTACGTTAGAAGAACTGAGTGATGGGTATCCCACGTACGCCCACAATCATGCTAAGCGCGGCCTTTACTCTTTCACGCCAGAACGGCTGGACAGATCTGAATGAAATTTGGAACATAGATAGATTATAGTCTGAAATAACACAGGCTGCTTTGTATCCCGGAAAATTGCGTAATTCCTGCGGGATAAACGAATTCTATGCTGACGAAGTTGCGGGCAACAGCTACTTTAAAATATTTAGGTAGGTACTTTGGCAAATAATTCACCAACTTTTCTAACTTTTCCCCATCGACTTATTAACACGTTCGCTGCGGGGCTCAACTTGAAAGACTTTTGGCTGGTGCGGTTGAGATCGAATCAGCCCAATCTGGAACTCTTTTACAGTGCGGGTGAGGCCGAATCGCTCTCAAATTTCAGTAGTTACTTAGATCCTTCATAACTTTGCCAAGAATAGGACCAGGGTTTTTTTTTGTGTTGTAGTCATTGCTTAGTAAATATTTTAAATACACTTAGCTTCGCCCTTGGTTCTGACCTCTGGCTTAAGAAAAAATACCTAAAGAATTTTTGAGATCTTTTAGACCTCAAATCGCACTAAATTTTATCTGAGACTAGAGCAGGGAATGGCACTTATAGGTAAATTATCGATAAAAGAATGATCATCTTATCGAACATCTTTAAAGGCGTTTAATTGTGTGTTATAACAAATATTTGTTCCTGGGTCATGGTTGCTTATCTATATAAGTATTTATTTATCTATACATACATTTGTTAATTGCCGCTTAGTAGCAATAGTACAAGCTTTGTTTAGTTTAGAGGTAGGTTTGTATAAATGCTCTATCAGGAAGAAAATAAATTTTGGTTTATGTTAAATAAAACCCATTCATTTATAACATTATACTGTGCAGATACATACTTATATGTATGATAAAAAATAATAATAGAAGGATACACTGAAATAATTATGTAAAACACGCGTGGTTCAGCGTCGATAACTAGCACCGCACTGACGTCAAGCTGTCGACTCCCGCGTCGCCCGCCCCCCGCTCTGTGCGGCCTTGAGGTCAAATTCCTTGAGGCTAAATAAACCTCAACCCGCACTGTGTGAAAAAAATATATGCCCAGTGCGTTCGAGGCTTATTTAGACCTCTAACCTTTTTTCTGTATAAAAGAGTCAGCGTTTGAGAAACATAAAGAAATGTATATTTGTCTTTATCATACGCCTTGTAAGTAAGCGGCAACAGCTCCCGCACGAGAGAGATATCACAACTTTTAGCCCCGCACCGACGTAATGTCGAGCTTGAGGCGGTTTTACCTCAACCCGCAGTGAACGTGTTAAAGAGATCGGATGTGCTGCAGACGCGGTAGATGCCAAAAGCAGCGGATATTAAAATGACAAAACTTTACTTGTGTAACTGCCAAGTTGTAAGTGAATTTTATGATGATAAGTTTCAAGTACTTACAAATATGACAGAGCAACACGTGATTCGTAATGTTGCTGGTTACGATAAATAGGTATTGATTATCTGCAGCGCGTATCGCACTGAAGAATATTAAATGACTGTGGGACTCAAAACGTGGGCGATGCATTGTAGTGGGTTCAATCCAAATGGGTCAGTAGGGAGAAGTCAAAAACTATAAGAGACTAGCTGCTGCCCGCGACTTCGTCTGCAAAGAAATCTTTTGTCGCTACCCAGCGAGAACTACGCAATTTTCGCGGGATAACAGTTATGCGTTATTCCAGATCATAATCTATCTTTGTTCCAAATTTCATCCAGATCTGTCCAGCCGTTCTGGTGTGAAAGAGTAACAAACATCCATCCGTACTTACAAACTGTCGCGTTTATAATATTAGTAGAATATAGTAGGAAGTAGGATAGGGGGCTCTGTTCTTAGGAACCACTTCAGGTTTTAGCTGTCATTTTTAGTATGGATCTGACAGCGAGCGAAGCTAAACTGAGTCGGAATTGAATCGCATTAAGACGTCATTGCAAGGCACCTGAACTCGCAAGTTCGCAACACAATTACTGTATTAGAATTAGATGTTTATCTAGAGATTCCAGAGTCGAGATCGGGGTCAGAGTCCTGGCATTGCGCCATCTCGAAACTATGAGCGGGATTCCTAGGCTTGCTCTAGCCTTTTGCCATCCAAATTAAAAAAAAAACGAAAGAAAAAGTTTTGCTAACGTTTGTCTTTGGATAGGGCTTGGAACCGATGCCGAAAGTATACCAGCAATACACTGGTATTTATTAAATTCCCTTCGGTTTGGTTCTATTCTACTTAATAATAATGGTCATTACAATAAGTCATTTCATATACAAGGTTTCATTTCATTTCAGCCCGATAATTTACAGGTACATTGACCTGCGTTTCTGGTAGAATTTGGTTTTTGTAGGGGTCGAAGTTCTAATCTAACCTAACCTACTTTTCTGGTAGCATTTCAATTTTGTGCGGTCGTAGTAATTACTTTATCCTAACCTACTTTTCCAAGTATTATTTTATATTCACAAAAGTAAAGTATTTTTTTAATCTTAGAAACAAACTTATGTGAATAAGAAATCTACCATTTGTCATCTTTTGAAAAAACTAAATTTAAATTTTCTTTAAAATATGTTTCATTGAAATGAAGAGTATTTGAAATGAAAATATGTAAAAATTCTGTCTACAAAACAAGGAGACACTGCTATATCTAACTTCAAAAAATTTAAAGTTAAGGTCAACTAGGATCGCGATAAACCTAATGAAAGAGATAAAAATGCCACACACCTGCGTGTTCCTGGTGAATCCGTACCCAAGAAACCGCTCATCATGAGGAGGTGCGGTGTCCGACGCGACGTAGAACGGCTCGTAGAGGAGCTCGAAGTTGGTGACGTTGTGGCTGACATGCGTGTGCCCACTCTCGTTACCGCCTGACGCTTCCCACCTGGTAGGGAGGAAGACCTATTAAGATAGGCATCATCTTACTAATATTATAAATGCAAAAGTTGATGAGGATATATTAATGCATGGTTGTCACTAATTCACTTCGAAGTGCAGAACAGGTTTGATCTGACTGCAAATTTATAGTCTGGAATACCACATAGGCTATTTTTTATCCCGGAAAATTGCGTACTTCCCGTGGGAAAGCGATTAACATATTCTTTGCTCATGAAGTCAAAGGCAAGCTAGTACAGAATATACTCTCTTGTGATAAAGATTATTAGATTATTGTGGTATTTCTTTGTGATATGACATAACAGACAGGAAAGGTATTCTTCTAAATAGATCACGCACTAAAGACAACCTTCTAATACAATCCTTCCACAACTTTCATTTCAGTACAATAATGTGTTACGAAAACTCACCTGGTGAAGTTAGAGGCGTACTGGTTGTAGATAAACACCTTCCTGTGGAACGGTATGGCCAACTTCTTCCTCGACAGCCTCAGCAGCTCCGACTTGTTCGCGGGAAAGTTCGCGACTCGCAGGTCGAGCTCATACGTAGGCACCACATACGCACACAACGGGCACTTCGGAGCCTTCTCTAGAAAGTTATCCAGAGCCTCGGCCATGCCCTTCGATGGCACAATATCTACATCTACTAGGAAAACATAAGAAGTCTGACAATTCTTCCTTGCTAAATTTCTCAAATGGTTCTGAGGGTACGGATGCCGGACTCTCCAAGCCATTGTGTCTGCCTTGATCTCGTATGGCGGCAAAGGCTTAGCTTCGCAGTCTCTCGCCCAGCTGGGAACATTGCCCTGTACACCAGGCCTCTCAAAGGGAGTAACCACATGGAGCGCTATACGCATAAAAACTTCCGGTTGACATCGGAACAGCCACATAGTGAACGCTCTCAGCAGTCTCAATTCGTCTCCCGCCACGAAGACCGCCACCGATATAGGTCCTGACCAGTGCGTCGCTATTCTGAGCAGCTCGTGAAGTCTTTCTATAGAGCTCTGAGTTGCTAGACAGACCCGGCGGTCAGACGATAGATCCGCGTATAGATCTCCAACCGCTGCGTAGTCAAACATTTTGTAAGACCTGGAACCGTCCCATCTGCCGAGACGGAGGTCTAATCGTGATATGGGGTCATCGTCTACGCCGTTGTTGCCGCCGGTGTCGGAGCAGGGCTCGCAGGTGGGCGGCTCGCTGGGCGGGGGGGTGGCGTGCGCGGGGCACGAGGGGGGGTGCAGAAGCCAGATGTTCGCCGCCGCGTTGTACAGCACCAGAGCTATCGCTGTGATAGTGACGATGCTCCATTGACATCGCCACCGCCACTGTCAATGAAATAGTCCTTGTTAATGGAATAGACGGAGGTTTTGGTAAATTTGTTTCAACTTTTACTGATGCGCGTCCAGTTATAGCAGGGATAATAAAAAAGTGGGGCGTGCAGAGCCCCGCAAAGGTGGTGCGGGGGGTGCCACAATAGAGAGATCTCTCTCCAGGCAGATGTTATGCTTAGAGACCGAAGTCCGAAGGAAGAGAGTTTAAAGTTGTATTTTGTATTTATTGCATCCGTGTTGAGGAAACTTCGTTAGCGGGATGTAGAACGATGTGACAGCTGTCATTAGAACTGGCGCTAGCTACTCGCGCATCGTAGTAGTTATGTAGTCGACAACTAGGTGGCGCTAGGGTCGCCACAGTGGCGTTTACGCTCTACGTTTTACGATACTTACAATCTTTTCGCTTCTCAATCCGGTCATTGGTTTCTTCAGGTAATTGTATCGCATCTCAGCCGTAGGTAACTGTATCATCTAGATTGGGGCATCCCTTTACTAAGGCAATTAGAATCTGTAACAAGATATTTACATTAAACCTACACAGTTGAGAAGGAACAGATGAACGTTTGCGAAAGTTGATGGGAATAGTACGTGGTAGAATTGATAAATCATTTAACAAAGGGTGTGATCATGAGATGTGGAGTTTAACTATAATTAAGATTCGTTGATTCTACGCGTATCCGCACTCCTCTTTACTTGAAGCACACTCACTGGCTAAGTATTGATAATCATGTTTAATAAATAATTAAACATATAATTTATTTTTAATGTTTGAACTAAATATTGTTTGTGTGGCAGCTGCTTAATTTTATATCAAGGCTTGCAACACTGTTCTTTTTGTCATATACCTCTCTCTCCTGAGAAAGCTCTGTATAACGGCATGTCAAAATTTATAATTTATCAAAAATATAGTGTTTTCTATAATTCAACTTGCATTTTAATTTAACATGCAAGTTTGTGGTCCTTCGACATCGGTGAATAAAGTGAAGTGCTATTTCTACCGAAAATACGTCGCGAAACTTCCGAGTCTTCGGTGTTAACCGGCGGCGGCCGCACAAGTGCTAGCGAGAATTCTATATATTTTCGCTTAAGATTAACTAATCATTCAAGTATCTACGTGGAAAGTGCGTAAAACAAAAATAAAAATCAATTTCTTATTGCTCATTATACGGCGCTTCAATAATTTTCGGTTGGCGGGTTGGTGCAAAACTTTCGTGTGACGTCACACTACCGAGCCAGACACCTATCACTTCGGTGGGCTGCCAGCTGCCATCTTGAAAAGCGTCAAACGAAACGCATATTTATCTGTGAATGCGAAACGTCAAACATCATCATTATCCAAACGTCAAAGTAATTGTCAGTGTCAGTGTCAATCCAATCAGTCGGCAAAACTTAAACTTTGTTTGTTGTTACTTGTTTTTGGTGGTTATATGGTGATAAAAGTTACGGTTTCCACCTAGTGCAGTGTTTATAAATAAGTGGTGAGTCTGTCCGTGCGACATTATGGCGGAGGCACTTAAAAAATTGCGGCTCGCGCGTGGACAATTAAAAGGTACGGTGACTAGAATAGATAACTTTGTGAATGATATACAAAAACTATCATCGGCCACCAATGAAATGTTGTTTGCGCGCAAGGAAAAACTAATTAGTACGTTTAAAGAATATGAATTCGTTCAATTAGACATTTTATCAATTGACGAAAATGATGTGGAAAGTATGGAAACAATGGAAGAAAAATACTATAATATAATTTCTAAATTAAATGCTGCCATTAAAAAGGTTGAGGCGCAGGACAATAATACTGCATCCCAATCAAAGTTGCCAAACATAGATATACCTATTTTTAATGGCAAAGATCTCACAAAATTTAAGCCATTTATAGAGTTGTTTATGGCTGTCATACATAATAATAAAGCACTGTCAGATGTACAAAGATTATTTTATTTAAGAAAATTTTTGGTTGATGATGCATTGTCTATTATAATTAATCTACCGCTTGTCAATGATTCTTATAACCAAGCGCTTAAATTATTAAACAAACGTTTTGACAATAAAAATAGATTGATTTCCAATCACATTAATGTCATATTGGATTTGCCGTCTATACAAAAGGGTACTGCGGCCTCTATAAGGTCTTTTATATCAGGAGTACAACAGGAAATTCATGCTTTAAAAAATTTGAAGCAGCCTGTTGATCAATGGGACATGGTTCTCATATCAATATTGACTAGAAAGTTAGATCAGTATACAAACCGTGCCTTTCAACTTGAAAGGAATGTCGATATTTTGCCAACGATGACAGAATTTATTAATTTTTTGGAAAAGCGCGCTATAGCACTTGAAGATTGTTCTAATACTGCTAGTGCTTCAAATAGCCCTAGTAGTGAAGGGAAAAAATATTTTTCAAATAAAGTGACAAATGTTGCCACAAAAAAGGCATATGTTTGCCTATATTGTGAAGGTGTAAACCATGCTATACATGGCTGCCCTGTCTTTAAAACATCCACTATTGAGGATCGTATACAGTTTATTCAAAGCAAAAAGTTATGTCACATATGCTTAAAGGGCCATGAAGGCAAATGTAAATTCAAATTTGTATGCAAAATTTGCAAAGCAAAGCACAATACCCTTTTACATAGAAACATTGAGGAGGGCAATGTTGTAAACAATCATTCCCATGTTCCCTCTAAAAATGTATTGTTACCAACTATTAAGGTGAAATTGACAGATTGTCACTGTCAAACATTTTATGTTAAGGCATTGCTTGACTGTGGGAGTCAGGCTTCGTTTGCCACTACATCACTTGTAAAAAGGTTGGGATTACATCCAATAAGCCAACCATGTAACATAGTGGGTATTGGCAATAAAAATAATAAAATAAATAAATATGTTGATATAGCAGTGCATTCTCCACTAAACAATGTTCAGCTAAAAATTAAATGCCATGTGGTTGACATTATCACATCCAATTTGCCTCAACAGCCTTTTGATATTTCAAAAATAAATATACCTAAAAATATTAGGCTATCTGATGATGATTTTAATATTCCATGTGAAATATCCATACTCTTAGGAGCAGATATTTATTTCAACATTTTGTTGGAAGGGCAGATAAAAATTCAAGATGGCCCTGTGTTGCAAAATACGTTATTTGGGTATACAATTGGGGGAAGTATGGCTGTACCAAAATATAATGAAGAAACTTTAGTAAATAATTTTGCCATTTGTAATAATAATAAATTGGAAGATGTGATGGAACAATTTTGGTTATCTGAGAGTATTCCTGAGCCAAAGAATAAACATTTAAAAGAATTTGAAAAGGCTGAGCAATGTTTTCAGGAGAACGCAGAACTCATAGAAAATAAATTTTTTGTCAGTATGCCACTAAGGGCTGAGCAAAATGAATTGCAACTTGGTGATTCTTTCTCTGTGGCATTACAGAGATTCCTAACATTGGAGAAAAAATTTAAGAAAGACAAATTGTATCTTGAACAATATAAACATTTTATTGAGGAATATATCCGACTGGGGCATGCTAAAAAGGTAGACATCAGCTCATATGACGTTGAATGTGGGTATGTTTACTTTCTCGCGCACCATGCCGTTTTAAATAATGAAAGCTTAACAACAAAATTGCGAGTCGTTTTTGACGGAAGTATGAAGTCAAGGTCTGGACTCTCATTAAATGATGTCATGGTGAACGGGCCAGTGGTCCAAAGTGAACTATTTGATATTCTTCTGCGGTGGAGAACTTTTATTCACACACTTAGTTGCGATATCACTAAAATGTTTAGGGGTATACAAATAAAACCCCCTCAAACCACATTACAAAACATACTCTGGCGTGACGACCCTAGCTTGTCCATCAGCTGTTTACAACTACAAACGGTTACTTATGGATTAAAAGCTTCCACCTTTTTAGCCACACGCTGCCTTATCGAATTAGCCCGTAGGTATAAAAATGAATATCCTCTTGCTGCTGAAGCCATGTTTAAAAGTACTTTTGTTGATGATGTAATATCAGGCTCAGATGATATGGGTCAACTTATTGAGCTTAAAAATCAGTTAATTTTGCTTTTACAAAAGGGGTCTTTTACTCTCCATAAGTGGTGTTCCAATACACCTGAATCACTTGATGATCTTCCTAAAGATAAAAAGTATTTTGAAAAGCTTGATATTAATAAAAACAATGTTGTAAAAACATTAGGCTTAAAGTGTGATGTATTGAATGATCAACTCACATTTACTTGTCCTAGTATTGATTGTATTGAAATTAAAACAAAACGTAAAGTTTTAAGTTTTATAGGAAGGATGTTCGATCCATTAGGGTTAATTAGCCCAATTATAGTTGTAGCCAAGCTACAAATGCAAAAGTTGTGGTCTATGAATTTGAACTGGGATGCTGTACTGCCCCAAGAACAGCTACGAAGCTGGAACTCATTTTTAGAGAATTTAATGTCTATGGGGACCATTACTGTTCCAAGATGTGTGAACAGTCAAACAAAAATTTCAGCAGAATTAGTTGGCTACTCAGATGCCTCAATGAAGGCATTCGGATGTTGCCTTTACTTGAGGCTTTTCAATTTAGACGGATCTGTCAATACAAATCTGCTCTGCTCAAAGTCCCGGGTAGCCCCTTTGAATAAAAGTGTGACAATTCCAAGATTAGAACTAAATAGTGCCTTGTTGCTGGCTCAAGTCGCTCATAGAGTTCATGCAGTCCTTAACGATAAATTCTCACTTAAAGTTTACTTGTATAGTGATTCCCAAATCACTCTGGCATGGATTAAATCACCAATAATAAAATTGAATCCGTATGTGTCAAACAGAGTCATGCAAATTCAAAGTTTAACTGAAGACTATATGTGGTCCTATGTACCTACATCTAGCAATCCTGCTGATTTGCTTTCTCGAGGCTGTGATCCAAGGCAATTGCAATCAAACAAGCTCTGGTGGCATGGCCCTAAGGAATTGTCTTGCAAGGAATATAAGCACTCAGTACCTGAAATAAAATTACCCATTCCTTCCCCAGATGATGTAAACATATGTATAAATGTATGTGGTGTAAGTGAAGCGGTAAATGAAGGCATTGACTCAATAAATTTCATTAATAAATACTCTGATCTTGGCAAGCTGCAAAGGGTAATCTCATATGTGTTGCGATTTCGCGCTAATTGTTTAAAAAATAATGACAAACAATCAGGTTCCCTTACACCTCAAGAGCTCCATAATGCTTTACTAAAAATTCTAGCTTGTGTACAAAGAAAATATTTTCACACGGAAATAGAGGCAATTAAAAAAGGACTTCCAGTGAAGTCAGGTTTGGCTTCTTTATTTCCATTTATAGACAAAGATAATGTTCTACGGCTAGGAGGTCGACTTAATAATGCGAAAGACATTGCTTACGAAAAAATACATCCTGCTATATTACCCAAATCTTGTCATCTGACAACAATTATTATTCGAAATGAACATAAAAGACTCTTGCATGCAGGGGCAAGGTTAGTTCTGGGTTCACTTTCACAGCGATTTTGGCTCATTAATGGCATATGTCAAGTTAAAAAGGTGGTAAAGCAATGCATGCCTTGTGCAAAAATGAAGGCGAAGGCTGCTCAGCAGCTGATGGGCTCGTTACCACAGGAAAGGCTTGATGCTGTTAGACCGTTTCATGTTGTTGGGGTCGATTTTTGCGGGCCATTTAGTGTGAAAGTGTCGCGGATAAGAAAACCAATCATAACCAAAGGTTATGTCGCACTCTTTGTTTGCTTCGCGACCAAAGCTGTCCATATGGAGCTTGTTAGTGACCTCACTACTGAGGCTTTTTTAGCATGCCTCAAAAGATTTATGGCCAGGCGAGGTATGCCTGTTAAAATTTTCTGTGACAATGCTAAGACTTTCAAAGGAGCCTCAAATATATTAAATGGATTGTACGAACTTTTTAAATCTAAAACTCACATGGATGAAATACAAAATCACTGTCTTTCTAATTATATTCAATTTAAATTCATCCCGAGTTATGCTCCAGAGTTTGGGGGTTTGTGGGAGGCCGGCGTCAAGAGTTTTAAACATCATTTTAAAAGAATAGTAGGAAATATTGCATTAACTTTTGAAGGCTTATATACGGTCATTACTGAAATTGAAGCAATTTTAAACTCGAGACCCCTGCTACCCTTAAGCTCCGATACATCATGTTATGAATACCTTACGCCTGGCCACTTCCTCATTGGCACAGCCATGATGAATTATCCTGAAGTTGATCTGTCAGATAAGGCTATTGATCGACTTAAATTTTGGAATATGTTAAGTAAAATTAAACAAGACTTCTGGAAAGTCTGGTCTAGGGATTATCTTACACAATTACAAAGTAGACCAAAATGGAAGCAAGTACATGCTAACTTACAGGTAGGAGACCTAGTCATTGTTCGAAGTGATCATACTCCGCCATTATCATGGCCAATGGCAAGGATTATCGAGACAATTCCTGGACCAGATGGTAGAGTCAGGGTGGCTGTAGTGAAAATGAATAATAAAACATATGTTAGATCATTTAGAAAGTTGTGTCCCTTACCAATGGCTAATTGACACTAACTTCTCTATTCCTAAAAATTGTTAAGGTAGTAATCTGTGTGTAGTGGTTGCTATTAATCCGATCCCAAGACTATGTCGTAGGGCTACACACAGATATACTGATGTATGTATAATTTTTTTGTTGTTGGCTAAGATCAAATTTATATAGCTGAGTTTATTTATCTTACAGATTTTTAAACTTAGTGTTTAGTGTTGTGATTGTGATAAAATAATTGCATGATATTTTTGCACTTCGGCTTGGGCCCAATTATGTTTAATAAATAATTAAACATATAATTTATTTTTAATGTTTGAACTAAATATTGTTTGTGTGGCAGCTGCTTAATTTTATATCAAGGCTTGCAACACTGTTCTTTTTGTCATATACCTCTCTCTCCTGAGAAAGCTCTGTATAACGGCATGTCAAAATTTATAATTTATCAAAAATATAGTGTTTTCTATAATTCAACTTGCATTTTAATTTAACAATCAAGTTGGTCTATCAATTTCTGTGATAAGACCAGCATTAGTTTAAGTAAGTACCTAAGTAAGTGAGTGCTTTATTGTACAAATATGAAGAAACAGAAGAAGGTTTAGCTGTCAGAAGCAGTTTAAAATAAAAACAAATCCGTTCGGAATAGGTACGGTCAACTGCAAAAGTAAGTATCGATACGAACTTCTCAAAAATATGTCCCACGACCTTATTTCACCGGTGTAAGAGCGTAATGGTACTTATTTTTGAAACCTTGTCAGGATACATATCTATTAAATTATTACGCGTGATTAGGTATATAAGACATTCGGCTAACAGCATTTAGTTATGTAGGTCTGTTGGATTTTAGTTTAACCTTTTGATAACAATGACTTTCTGCCAAGTTTCTTACGGCGCATTCTTCTTGGCAATGTTGGTATTTCCGAATGCGCTGGTAGTTTCATAAGGACATCTAAAAGAGCCCTTGGCGGCTACTTTGCAAAAATATTTTTTTGTAAATGCGTTAGTATTTTTTACCTACCTTCGGTTCTAAACCAACTATTGAACGAATCCCTTTTTATTTTTTATGAAAGCAATTAAATAACGATCTACGTCAAGTCAGACCATCACAATGGGTGCGACTTAACTACCTAGAGTCCATTACTAACAGTTCCTAAAGTTAACTTTTCGTGGATCAGAAATCTATTGTACTGGACAAACAGTACTAACGCAACTAGTGATGTAGCTAAACATTCTCATTCGCAGTGAACATAAGCATATTTTTTAGTTTTGTTATTCGTACAATCAATATTGTTCTATTTGTAAGTGGGTAAGTACCTACGCATATCAATCACGTTTTAATTCTTCATCTTCTTTTTCAATATGGCCCCATCGGTCGATGCGATGATTTCGCCAATGTTAAAGTAATAAATACAGTATTCAAAAATTTTGTAACAAAAAGGTCCCCCGTCGGGCTCTTAGCCAACGGATAACGATATCCCTCAGAATCTGCCAGGAAATCATTAACCGATGCCCAGGGTGCACCGGACTAAGCACTGCTCGTCCCCTCGGACGCATACAAAAACGAACCGCAGCTCTTGACCACACGCGGAGGTAACCCGACTCGCACCCCTCACGTTTTAATTATTCGTAACTCTATTTTTGTCATTTGAGTAGGACAACCACTAGTAGAATTTTAATAATGGCAACATTTTTTACGTAACATTCGTATGTTTCACTTAAAAAATTTAAAAAGAGCAAAAATAGTGCATAAAATTATTTCTAGACAAAAAGAGGGAGAGAGAAATTTATTAAAGTCATTCGATCCGTACCACCACCGTCTTCTGTCGTAGGTAAATATTATAATTATTATTCTTAGCACTTTTTGTTATGGACTCGTCAAATTTCCGTTTTCCGGCATGAAATTTCACGCGTGACTTCGTGGCTAAAATGTACCAACAGTTTTGTTTTAGTTCATTTAAATCGCGAATCAATCACGAAGTCACTGTAGGTACGAGTATGTAAGGTGCATTGGGGTAAATTCATAATTTGGGGGAATTTCGAAAATCTTGGATATCCCCTAAACGGGAAACAATTCCATAATATGGCAACGCTTATCTAGAATCCAAAGACATTGGAGCTTCCAGGTACCTAAGCGTTGCTCGATTATGTAATTGTTCCCTTTTTAGTGGATATCCACGAGTTTCGGAATTCCCACATTTTCGAATTTACCCCAATGCACTATATATCGCTATAGCAGCCATTCGTTTTCAAAAATGTTTCACGAAATTCCCATTCTCATTCGTGGACACACGTAATTTTTCTTAGTGTCATCACATACCTAGTCAGGTGCCATTACCGACATAAAGTCAATGGAGACTCTCGCGTGACTAAACTTTTATATCACCTCCCATTATTCGAATCTAATTGAAGCCATTTGGACGACTTGATAGCTAATACCTACATTACAAATTAAACATAATGGATAGATTGGTATCATACCTATAATAGATCTAATGATACAAGGTCAACGAAAGTATTTGTTAATTAGGGCCCTGCGTTAGAGTAATTATAGAGTAAATGAAATGAAATGAAATGAAATGAATTTATTTTGCCGAGTACAGGTTGCATACATATTGGTGAACATCTGAAATAATTGAGATCAGCCATACTCTGCTTAGGGTAGCATGCAAAATTTTCAGTGCGTACTATGCGTAATTTATTAATTGAAATGACAACAAAATCACTCACTTACATTATGTTACATATTTAAGATTATGTCAAAAAATAAATAAAATTAGCTGTTTAGTTCTAGATGTCAAGATGGATTAAATGAATTCATATTGCATAAGTCTTCTACATAATAATTAGATATCAAAGATTTAAATATTCATTTACAGAGTAGAAACACATGTCACAAAGCCATAAAAACAATTTTCTTTTAAATGAATTTAAAGGAAGCTCCTTAATGTCTAAAGGTAATTTATTATATATTTTTATGCACATATAAAACGGGCTTCGAGCAGTTTGTTTGAGACAATATTTTGGCAAAAACAATAGGTTGCGCTGTCTAGAAAAACGGCCGTTGTAGCTGATCATCTCATGGTTTCTTTTAAAGTGATGCTCATTGAGTAGGTTACGTATAGAAGACAATTGCGTAAGTATCTACTTTAAACTGGACTCCTCATTATTTTTCAGTATCAGGTTTTTAAATTTAAAGTTCTCGAAAAAAATTCATAAAAGATTAAGCGTATTTTTTGTGATGAGCCTTATCTACCGGTATGGAAAAGGTTGCAAAACTGACGCAAAAAAATTGAGGACACGTTTAGAAAAAATGAGTAAGAAAAACCTCAAAATTACTGAATCACTACATAGTATAAAATAAAGTCGCTTTTTCTGTCCCCGTGTCCCGATGTATGCTTATATCTTCAAAACCACACAACGGGTTTTGATGCGGTTTTTTTTAATAGATAGAGTGATTCAAGAGGAAGGTTTATATGTATAATACATGCATAATATACCGTGCGAAGCCGGGGTGGGTTGCTAGTTATGAAATAAAAAGTAAATGTTTGGTAGTTTAAAGTAGAAATGCACATTAGAGGCAGGTTTTTTTTTATTAAAACTGGCTGAGTAAATAAATGCTCCGCTTATTTACTTACTTGCGTATTATTAACGAAAATAAGATATTTGCGCCGTTTACTTGAAAAACATTGCAGGCCTTTAAGCATAACAAACAACTTTCATTAAAAACAAATCAGAAAGATGTAGGTATTACTAAAAAAATCTAAGTGTAACCATTGACCACCGCATAATTATGCAAAAAAATCGCAACACTTGGGTACACAAGTTTTTTTTAACTCACAGTTTAAATATTACTCTTTACACTGTCAACAAACACTGTTTTAAACACTGGACAACAAACATAGCGTTATAACATTAACAAAAACAATATTTTAACGAGAAAACACTGAATATTTAATGATTTAAGGTTATTATTAAAAGTCCGATAAGCTTATCAACGGAAAACGACCGAAGTTTTTTATTATATTTATTTGTGCCCAAACTTGGTAAACCTAAACATGGCAAAACAGTAAAGGTTTAATATGTTATTATTTAGGGAAAATATAAATAGAGACTGGGTGGTGATGTCTCTTGTGCGCATGTCTGTTTTTCACACATGCGCAGTGTGACCCAGGGGCCTATTTTTAAAAGCATATCACTCGAAAGTGAAAATTAAAAGTGGAAAAATCTATGAGTTACAACATAACAATAGCTCAAATTAAAATTTTGTTTAGACAAGAACAATTTGGAGCTGTTGTGTACGTCTACCTACTCTACTTGTATTGTTAATTCAAAATAATTTTCTACCACTTTCTAGTGGTATTTACCCACTATGTGATTTCCGAAATGGGGCCCCTGTCTCCGATCTTCATCCGTTTGGAACTTCGGGATGCATATTTTAGACATTTGTCATGCCAATTGGGTTAAATTATCTAATTATTACTAAGCAAAGAACGAAAAGTAGAAAAACAGCTCCACTAGTTTATGTAGCAAAAGCACTGCTGCTTGGTGATAGGTTTAACGAGCAAGATGGTGGTATTGATTCCGTTGGACCTTACACAATCTTGTTGGATCTCCTACAGGTAATAAAATGCTAAGAAACTATTACCACCTTAAAACTTTTTATGCTAACTTAGACATAACTCAAAAGTCAAAATTCAAAATATATTTTTGCAAATTGGCCGCCAAGGGCTCTTTTACATGTAAAAGTTAAAATGTTTGAAACTACCAGCGCATTCGGAAAGACCATCATTGCCAAGAAGAATGCGCCGCAAGAAACTTGGCAGAAAGTCATTTTTTCAAAACAAAATACATTAAGCTAGGTACTACTATACAATACTTAAATTCTACTTAAATTAAATACTTTCAACATGAAACTACCGTGAGATTTAATCATAATTACACATAAACAACAACATGTCGAGCATCACTCGACTTTTTATACGTGAGTTATCCGTTTATGTGTAATTAAATTAAATACATTTATAAAAGGGATGTATAAGGTCCCCGAGCCTTAAAGTGTACACCCCCTTGCAAAAAAAAAAACGAGCACCCATGGTGTTTGTATTTTATGTGCATTAAAAGCTTATTTTCTAAGCTTTAATGCCTAAAAATATGAAAAACCATAGGTGCCCGATTTTTTTGCAAGGGGGTGTATTAGTTTAATAGTAGAGATGTGTAAAGTCTCTACTAGTTAAGTTGTAGGTAGATTGATGTTACAAGTTAAGTTTACCTAGTTAAGTTTAGCATGGCATTGATTTTATTCCTCTTCACCCATTTTCAACTCTTCCAAATCGTATTTTAAGTATGTACTATTTAACTTACCCACTGTCTTGATGAACACTGCACGTTATCGCAGTTGTCAAGATTTCACTTAATGCAACATTTCAATAAAAGTTAAACAAGTTACACCACAATTAAATGTTATTTTTGTTGTAAAAACTACCATTTTTATATTTCATTTCACGAAATAGTTAAGTGTTGGCATGGACTGCCTTTCGATCCAGTATGTACTGTAATATAACCGTTTAAAAAAAATAGTAGATGCGTTACTAATTGTAGTTGTAGCGATAAGACAAACATAAAGTAATCGCAACAGTACAAAAGTCGAGATTAATGTTAGCCCTCAGGTCAAAAAAAAGTAGATAGTTAGGTATATTATTAAATATTTTCATTTATTCAATTTATTATATTCAAGCGACAAAGTGAGCAAACTGAAGAACGTACCTAACAAAATACTTATATTAGTGTAGACGTGCGCTTTGCCTCGTTTTGAACAAAAAATGGCAGAAAAAATGTAGAGCTAAATGGACTAAAAACGACTCCCGCTATACTTACTTACGTGCTTTGCGTGCGACTCTTATGATAAATTTCAATAAAAAAGAAATCAAATGGTGACTCAATCTTGTTTATTCTCAAAAATATTTACACCGAAACACACAGAAAAAATATCCATCTAGGTACCGCATCTACAATGAATATTAATCTTTAGGATCGCTTCAGTTCTAGATCATACTATTTTGAATTGTGTGCATTATTCTTGAACAATAAAGTTTAAAATTACCTGTCAACTGCATTATCTAAATGTTTGTTATTTATTAGCACACTTTTAGCTAAATAGATACAATTGTAACGGTAATAACTTGTTGCTTGGAGGCTAAACGGTTCTAGATACTTAACCAGCGGTTTTAATTTATTATTTTATCTTTTAACTTTCTTCATTCGTATATTAATGAATTATGACAAAACATATTTATTACGAAATTAAATTGTTTATTTTTTCTTTTTATTTGTGGCGTATCAGTCGTCGTTACCATTACGGCGACATTCGTTTTTTTTATACACGTATTTATATAGCAATAACAAAACGTTAACGTCTGTCAGTGACAATGACACTAATGACAGTGACAGTTTGACTTAAATAATTTGCGATTTGCAGTGCGTTATATTCACGTGTATCTCAGAGAAATTATTAATTTAAATACATTTGTCTAAGTGAGCGACTTTTATGCGAATGTGATCATGTTCAAAGTGCCAGAATGGGGGGACGATGTCCCTGATATCAGCGTGAAATTCCAAAAATCAAACCTGGTAAGATCAGCATCCTCATTGTTTTCTGAACTTAAATGTACTTGTACCGTAAGTATATTAGTTTTGAGGTTTAATTAGCAATTTCTGCTTTTCTACATCGGTTTTATGACTTAGTTTACTGTAACAACAGAATTAATACGCGAACTTTATAATGTAAACATAACCTCAACCATTAAGAGTATCGCACTTTTTCAAAACCGCGATAACTTATCTTAAGGTTCTCTTAATTGTACCGCCTCATTCGTAAATGCTTGTTAATTTTATGATAACTAAACATTATTTGTCTTTATCTGCCACTTTGACATATGCCTTATTTAAGACAGACAACATAAATTTGCTAAATGAGGTTTGTGTTTTTACCTGACTCCATACAGATGCAATTCGTCCGGATCTATTTTCTTTAGATGACGCTTAGCGACAAAAATTCGCATAGTAACAAAAAGGTCACGTGACAGTTAGTAACAGGTAGAAAAGTTCGGATACTACCCACCTGCTATGGGTGGTGTAGGGGTATAGCACGCGTCACGGAATGACGAGGATCCGGGTTCGATTCCCGGCCATAGCTTTACTTTCCGGATTTTTCTATGTGTTCTAATTTTCACTGACATTTAGAAATCTATTTTCTTTATTATAAAACCAGTGTAATATTTTGATATTCTTTCGTTACAGAGAAAAAAAGAAAAAAAAGTAAAAGACCCAGAGGCTAACGACTCACCTGTAAAAATTATCAATGGCATGAGTAAAACGCAATCTGCAAAAAAATCAACTGATAAAAGAAAACTCAAGAAAAGAAGACAAAAGAACAGAGAAATATATCAAAAGCTTAGCAACAGTCACAATACTGCAACGGAAACAAGTCAAAATTACAATCAACCCGGTAGATTTGTTTTGAAGCCTAAACAGTTTGAAACAACAGAGAACAAACAAGAAAAGAAAAAACCTAAAAAGCCACAGAAGCAGAAAATTAGGAAACAAAAGATGAGCGTTCCAAATGAGGCAAACCATGAAATTAGGAAACCAAGTAAACGGAAACATGACCATCCTAAGAATGGTTCTGCAACTGACAATATTGAAATAAAAAAATGTGATGTGTATCAAGCTGATGAATTAATACTTGATGCTAAGAAAAGAAAATTAGACAAAGCATTTAAGAATGAGAACAGAGAAGATGTTTTAATCAGCGAAAAACCTAGAATTAATTCTAAAAAGGAACTTTTAAAGAATGTTTTGCAAAAATATAATAGCAATAGGAATTCTGTTAATGTCAGCGGGAATTCTCTCAGAGAGAGAATGCTAGCCAAGTTGCAAGGTACCATTTTGTTAACTAATATTTTTGTAAATGTAGATTAGTTTTTTGCTTTTAATTTTTTTTATACACATACACAAATCACGTCTATGTCCCTTACAGGGTAGACAGAACCTAAGGTAACAAGATCTAAAGGCCATGTTTAGCATGATTGTAGGAGTATAGATGGAAAGGGGAATCAAAATAGTGATGGGTTGCTAGCCGCATCGCCTATAACATGATTCCTAAGAATTTCACCCATTCCCTCGATGGACTTTTACCATCTGCGCAGGACGAGAAGCAACTGGTACACTCTATGTTTTTCCTTTGCTCCCAGACCAGCATGGAAGTAATTATTTAATAAATTTGCTGGTTACTGTCACACCTAATTGAATTCTAAAAACCTCAGTGGCTGAGTGGATTTGTCCATACACTGTAAATGAAAAGCCTTTATTTCATGGTAGAATTTATAACTATTTGTAATATGAACAAGTCTTGATTTTCTTGACGTTTCCAGCTGCTCAGTTCCGATACTTGAATGAAAAGCTCTATACATCATCGGGTACGGAAGCAAAGGAGCTGTTCCAAGCTGATCCTGCAGCGTTTGAGACGTACCACCAGGGCTACCAGCAGCAGATCAAGAAGTGGCCTGTCAACCCACTGGATGTCATCGTCAAGAGAATTATGAAGATGTAAGTAACGGCAATAATATTTCTGTATGTGTGAATCTTTTCCATAAATTTTAGAACTTGCCTGGTTTCTGTATTAAATTTATTATGCAATGATGTAACAAAACGATCTTGTATACTACTGTACCAATTATAATCTACAGCATTACAGAAGACTGTTCACCATCACTATTCTATATCTATCTTACCCCAACCCTCTGGCGAGTACATACATTCATACATAATATATCACGTATTTATCCCTTACGGGGTAAACAGACTCTAAGGTATCAAAACCTTAAGCATTAGCATGATTAAGGGAGTATAGGTGGAAAGGGAAATCAAAATAGTGATGGGTTGTTAGCCGCATCGCCTATAACATGATTCCTAAGACTCGCCGATTTTCTCGATGGGCTTTTACCATCTGCGCAGGAAGAGAAGCGATTGGTAAATTCTATCCCACCAAAAACATTCTGTACAATACTAGCCAAATCTCGATGGAGCTGCTTGTTTATCTCTAAAAAGTAATGAAATCTAGACAAAGTCGTGCCAAGTCTAAGGTTCCTTACTGCGATTTATTTATTATTATAGTTAATGTTGTGTGACTTGGCCGTTGAAGGGTACACAAGGGTACAAAACATCCATGACACCATTGTACCAATCTGTCGCCAGAACCGCTACCCATTGACGATTGCAGTGCCCCCAGATATTTTTTCTTTACTCCCAGACCAGCATGGACGAACACTGGCGAGCATGCTGCTAAATGCAGGCACAACCAAAAGATTGAAATGGGTGCATGTGCTCTCTGACTGAAAGAGAACTGGGCAATGGTCCAGCCCTTCTTCAATGACATAGGCCTACCAAATATCTAATTAAAGTCTGGTGACTGGTTGTGGATGAGCATAACAAAAAAAAATGTGTCTATGTATTTGTCTCATAACTGGACTGGAAGATCTCAGAATGAGAGGGTGTATTTTCCATGCAGACTCGGTGGAGATTGGGACCTTCACCACCCACCATTGAACTGTTTTAAAAAAAATATGGAGCTTCCCTCACAATGTTTTCCTTCACTGAAAAGCTCATGGTAAAATTCAACTTCTCTTCCTGCGCTGATTTTTACCATCGAGGGAATGGGCGAAAATATTGGAAATCATGTTATAGGCGATGTGGCTACCAACCCATCACTATTTTGTTTCTCTTTAACAGTATATGCCCACAATCATGCTAAACGTGGCTTTTAGGTCTTGTTACCTTAGGTGATGTCTACCCCTAGGGTAAAGACGGGATGTATGTATGCATAAAAGTCCCATTCACCAACCATTCAAATTACTTTACCTTCCAGGCCGAATACCCACACAATAGCCGATATGGGTTGCGGCTCGGCGACTCTTTCAAAGCGTGTGCCCCACAAAGTCCGTTCATTCGACCTGGTCGCCTCCGCGCCAGGAGTGGAGGTGTGCGACATGGCCCACACGCCGCTCCTGAGCGGGTCCATGGACGCCGTGGTCTACTGCCTCGCGCTGATGGGGACGGAGCTGGCTGCTTACTTGGCTGAGGGGAACAGGGTTTTGAAGACTGGGTGAGTAGCGTCAATTGATAATACATAATAGCCAAGCGATGCCCATTACCCTTGATATGATGACGTCCAGTAGGCTTATTACCTAACTCGCTCGCAATCGCCATCGTGTTCATTTTGACAGTTCTTTTATGAATGTGACAGCTAGCTGATTCCGATGCCAATTGTCACCCCATACATGAACTGTCAAAATAAACACGATGGCGATTGCGAGCGAGTTAGGTTATTACCTACCCTACCTACTGCTGCCTAGCCTACTGATTGTAGCATTAAGGAATCATCATCATCATATCAATCGCAGGACGTCCATTGTTGGACATAAGCCTCCCTCACAGACCTCCAGTGGCCTCGGTTGGAAGCGGCTTGCATCCACCGTGAACCCGCGACTTTGACCAGCTCATCCGTCCACTTCGTTGGTGGACGGTGGACGTCCTACGCTGCGCTTGCCGATCCGCGGTCTCCACTCGAGAACCTAAGGAAACCGAGCAGGCATAATTCCTTCTTCAGCATACCCAGAAATAAAAGAAGAGCGAATATACTGATTATATTATTGCCTTTGTGCATGTATCTCAGTGTTTGTCAATTGTATTTGTCTTGTTTATTTTGCACAATAAAGAGTGTATATACATACATACATATTATATTCTGGTCTGGGAGCAAAGAAAAAACATAGAATGTACCAGTTGCTTCTCTACCCGCGCAGATGGTAAAAGCCCATCGAGGGAATGGGCGAAAATCATAGGAATCATGTTATAGGCGATGAGGCTAGCAACCCATCGCTATTTTGATTCCATTTTCCACCTATACGCCCACAATCTTGCTAAATGTGGCCTGTAGGTACCTGTTACTTTAGGCTCTGTCTACCCCGTAAGGGATAAAGACGTGATTTGTGTATGTACGTGTATGTGTATGTGTATTATATCCGTCATTATTCACTAACGAACTCCCTCCGCAGAGGTCATCTCCTCATAGCCGAAGTGGAGTCCCGTTTCGACTCCGTGGAAGACTTCACCCGCGGCGTGGAGAAGCTGGGCTTCAAGCTGCTCAAGGCCGACCAGAGCCACCAGGTGTTCCACTTCCTGGAGTTCCGAAAGACGCAGGAGGCGCCCAAGAAGGCCAAGCATTTGGTGCTCACGTTAAAACCTTGCTTGTACAAGCGACGATAAGGTTGGCTAACAATGTTGAATTCTTACGAGGTTTTTGGCCTTAAGACTTTGTTTTGAGATATAGTTTCGCATCAGCACGGTTAGAACAAGAGCGACTAGCCGTCTCTTTCTAGACCGCCCAGTAAGACGAAGACGGGGAGTCTATCACGCGCGCGACTTGGCTCTAGCGCGGTCTTGTTCTCTTGTTACAGTTTGACAACAAATATAATGCGCATCGGCAGTATTCGTTTGCGCAGAGAAGCGCAGACCAGTTTCCGATGGTAGCCGAACGTGTAAATAATCTATATTGAACTTTATTTGCAAGCGCAACTGGCAGAGTATCGCTTGCTTTGCATTCTTAGCTCTGTCCCGCTTACACGATTTTGCCATTGTTGGTACGAAATCGATCGACCAATAACAGCGCCAGAGTTTCCCGCGCTACTAAAATTGGTATACTGCGCAGGTACATCGTGGAGCATTATTTTTGTTGTCAAACTGTACTAGCCGTGCGTTGTAACTGAAAATAGTTCTCAAAGCTACTTTGAGATTTTTTTTTGAAGGCACGTTTTTATGATAAGTAAAACGTTTTTTTAAGAGTACTATAAAAGTATGATACATGTTTCAGAGATCGGATTTCGGACGCCTATATGAATTAACTCTTTTTTTAGCACGACAGTTTATTATGAGCATGCCTTTTTGAATGAATTCAAACTAAGGTCAATTTTTGGTAGGTATTGGAAACCGTAGTCGTTTAAAAAAAAATACATAGTTAAGGGCTTAAATTACAACAAAAACTAATTTATTCCTTTGTCTAACGACCTTTTCACCTTTATTCCATTGCAATAAGGGTGAAAAAGTCACACAGGAATCAATTACCTATTATTTGTTTTAATAGAAGCTTTTAATTATGTAAAACTGTAGGTATCCAATTGCCACGCTAAGTTTTAAGTGTAATTTAGATATTAAAGTACATTATATTAATGTATGTATATTCTCTTTGTGGTAATAAAAGTTTATTCTATTCTATTCTAAAGTTTTTTTGAAAACAACTCATTGACTATTAAGGCTGCCTATTGGGACCGAGCGCGACGACAGCGCCACGTGATAGGCGGCCATTATGGACAATATTGTCACCGCTGTCAAACAAGAAGTAAGTAAATATTGTGAAAAATATTAATGAAATCTTGTGTTATTTTACTATATTACACAATTTTGGACAATGGTAGTCAGTAACATTATTGCCAATAATATTAAAATTGTTGTTTTCAGTGAAATTTTAGAGGTTAGGTAACTTACTTTTTTTTTCTTACGTCAAATATCCACTTATTTCTTTGGTCTCGTTTCCACCATGGTCTTGGAAATTGGTAAAATTTACAGTCGCTATTCTTCTTGGTGTTATTACAATTCACAACAACACATCTTACCAGGACCATATTTTTATCTCAAAAACGATTAGAAAATGTTTACTGCAATATGGATTTGACAGCTCAAGTCAGCGACAAAAATGACAATTTTAGCCGTAGCGAGCACTGTGATCGTTTAGGCTACCCCCTCCACCCGCTTTGCACTCTGCCAATTGTTACCTTGTAATATTCTGTATACCTTTTTTCTATTTTGGTTGTTAAATGTGGTGTTCAATAAAGAGTTATTGTATTGTAATTGTATTATTCATTTTTATAATGCTGTATAAACAGAGTTAAAAATCCGAGATTTAAAAAAAGCATGTCCATATTATCCTCGTCGTGAATTGAAGTTTATAATTATCCGATCTCTGGTATTTATATTCAACAGGACTCTTGCATAATATGTATAGTCAAATAGAATTTACGATACGTTGATTCAAGTTGGTGGAGAGGCTGGGATCGCTCTCAATTATTAATTGTCGCCGATCGACTAATTGACATGAATAAAACAGTGTTAATAATCAAAATTCTATTTTATTCACGAAATAACACCTATCCTTGCTTATTGGTGCAGTAACAATAATAAATGCATTATTTAAACATTTCATGGATCAATAATATATTTTGATCAGTCTTTACTTAGGTACACTTGATTGTTCACAAAATAATTAATACTTCGTTTAATTAAGATTTGTAAATATGGCATCAAAGTTAAATTCTGTTTGTAGTCAGTCTGGATAAGTACATATTTTCTACCTTTTATTTAGTTTTCTAGACTGTAGAAGCAATATAATTGTCAATTTTATCATAATTATATGCACAAAATTAAGAACCGTTTCAACGAATCTATGCTAATGTAAATTAACTTCTTTTAAGCCTAGTTAACATTAGGCATGTAATTTAGTGCAACTAGTACACTGCGGAGTTTGATTGATCACTTGTAAAGCGTTAGCTAACCGGCCGCGCAATGTAATGCTAGTTGCACGATAATACTTGTACTATGTTGGCTTTGAGGTAAGGTATATCACATTTTGCATCACGATGGCTGCAGCTTCAAATCTTCCATCACATCTTCGGCTTCCGCGCGCAAATTCTCCACTTTTTCTATCAGCATCATCTGAAATCACGTATTGGTCATTTAGTATATTAATCACTAGCTGTTGGCCGCAACTTCGTCTGCATAGAATTTGTTTATCGCTATCCCGCAGGAATTACGCAATTTTTCGGGATAAAAAGTAGCCTATGTGTTATTCCAGACTATAATTTATCTATGTTCCAAATTTTATTTAGATCTGCCCAGCCGTTCTGGCATAAAAGAGTAACAAACATTCATCCATCCATACTTGCAAACTTTCGCGTTTATAATATTAGTAGGATTTTGCGATTGGTTAATTTGTGATTATAATTTAATACGTATAAAAATGTATAGCTAATAATACGTCAAACAAATCATTTTTGATATTTGGGGTCTGTCTTACCACTTTATAACTTACAATAACTGGAACTTAACAAAGAGTGGTCCTGGACCTGTCGGGCTCTTAGCCAACGAATAATAATATTCCTCAGAATCTGCCAGGCATTCATTAACCGATGCCCAGGGTGCTCCGGACCAAGCGCTGCTCTTCCTCGGACGGAACCAAAAACGAACCGCAGCTCTTGACCACACGCGGAGGTAACCCGACTCGCACCCCGTATTAAAGGGTAATGTGAGGTTTACCCTGGCGGCGCTGATGAGGTGCGCGGCGGCGGCGCGCGGCAGGCGCGGCACGGCGGCGGCCAGCGCGCCCGCCGACGCCCGCGCCAGCTGCTCCACGCGCCCGTAGCCCGCGCGCGCCAGCTGCAGCGCTCGCGCCTGCCAGACCATGGTGGAGTAAGACGGGGCTAGAGTAGCCGCTTGATACGCTCCCCGCGGCAATTATAGTACATTACTGTCTAGGCCAGGAAGTAGGCAATTGCTGGCTGAGTATTGGTTTGAACGGACGAGCTTGCGAGTCTGTTTAATAATACGAAGCTAGCAATGCTACTCTGGCCGAGGCAAGTATAGTGATTTTCTCAAAAATCGAAAATAAACAAGAACAAAAATATGAAAACAAAATAATGAAAATTGTTTTGCTTTGCCGCCTTTTTCTATCATTTGAAGAGAGTATTTTTCTACCCAGAACACCTAAAGCTATTTCAGACACAGATAAACACGTTGTCGTATTAGCTTTTTTTTTTAATTTGGTGTTATAAGTCTTGTGCCTTTATTTTATAATGGTGATTTGCATTTTTAAAAAGTTAATAACTAGACAGTAATGGAATTTGTATGCAACATTACTGGAGAGTTTAGCGCGACAGTAATGTTTTTTTTTTAAAAATTTTGGACTGGCCTTATTGTTTATGGCATAAAGGTGTATAGATGTTTTTAACGTCGGTAACGTTTACATATATATTTATGCCCTTGACTGTACGTACACTTTGAAAAATTTGTAATTGTAAAATTTCTAAACGACACTAAAAATTAGAACACAAAAATTCGAAAAGTAAAGCTATCTGTTACTAGCTGTCACGTGACCTTGTTACTATACGATTTTTTGAAATTTTTGATTCATTTGATAGTACCTATCATTTGAAAAACAGCGCTTTCTCTCGTCCCTGGTGAACAGTAGATGTTCCACGGGAGTTTGTAATTGTGTCGTACAGACACATCATTCAAACAGGCTTGGCAACAAAAATTCGCATACCTAGTAACAAAGTCACGTGACAGCTAGTAACTGATAGAATAGAATAGAATAGAATAGAATAGAATAGCGTGAAGTTTGGATAGAAATGTTCGAAGGCTCTTTCTTTGATTAAATGAAGTTTCTATAATCCGTGCCGTACAGTTTTTAATCTGATATTGTAACAGTGATCAAGAATCGTACCTTTTTGACGGCGGGCAGCTCCATCAGCTGGCTGAGCTCGGGCGCGGCGCAGTGTGCCAGCCGGGCGGCTAGCTCCGCGAACAACGCTCTAAGAAAACAATCAATATACAGACACTACAGCGCACATAATATAAGTCATTATAGACCCATCAGTTTGTTGTTCCACGCTCGTCTGGGAGTAAAGAAAAAACATAGAATTAGCCAGTTGCTTCTCTTCCCGCACAGATGGTGAAAGCCCATCGAGGGAATGGGCGAAAGTATTAAGAATAATGGTATACGCGATGCGGCTAGCAACCCATCACTATTTTGATTTCCCTTACCACCTATACGCCCTTAATCATGCTAAACGTGGCTACATACGTAATACAAAATATGGCTCGCATACGTCATGCCAAAACGAAAGATTTCACCTATTACAGTGTACTCATTTGCATGCATTCACTGTAATTTAATGTTTGTTACAAAGTTAAGGTATATTTTCTACAAATGTTCTGATCTTTATGATCAGCCTGACTGCATCGACACCTTTGACGATCAGTGACGTTGAAAGGTCGCTGCTCTTATATTTATGACGAATTGCGTGTTCTGATGTTGTATAACCTTGTATAATGTCACGAATTTATTGAAATTTAACGCTGCTCCGAAATATTTGAGGACCTCGCCCGCTATTATATATCTCGATGGCGACTGCATGTACAATAATAATGTGTATTTTATTGAATCAGGCGTTACTTTGCGGAGGTCCATTTCAATGAACAAAAAATTACCTTGCTACTCCGCTACTCACGTGCAAGATAACCAAGTCTGTGTGAAATATATATATATTTCATGCAATCCCTCCGTCCACCCACTGCATTATTTTATTGGCAGTAGGAGGGAGTATTGCATGAAAAACATATATATTTCACACAGACTTGGTTATCTTGCACGTGAGTAACGGAGTAGCAAGGTAATTTTTTATTCATTTAATAACGTGACACTGAAAAACTTTGCTATATTTTAAACGTTTTTTTTTGTGTAGTGTAGCAAGTTCGTGGTGTTTGGGTCTCACCGGAAGGCCCACAGGTGGTCGAGCTCGTCGCAGAAGCGCTGCGCGCACGCCGCCGCCGCCGCCGCGGACGCCATCGCGCTCTGCACCGCGCCGCGCGACACGCAGTACCTGCACACACACACACACGCTTAAACACACATCCATCCATCTCCAGCCTATAAGTCTAAAAATAATGGAGGCTTGGGCGACAAATTACCACGCGGGTCCAGTGCGGATTGGAAACTTTACACGCACCATTGATTTGCTTCGCAGACACTTCACCGAAAAGCTCATGGTAAATTTCAAATGTAATTTCGCACATAAATTACGAAAAACTCAAAAGGTACGAGCCCGGGATTCGAACCCAGGACTTCCTGCTCGAGAGGCCACAGGTCGATCCACTATCCGCGGCTTTACCACACATACAAGATAAATGTACTCTTATATATTATCATGCTGGTCTGGGAGCAAAGAAAAAACATAGAATGTACCAGCTACTTCTCTTCCCGCACGGAATGCGCGGAAATCTTTGGAATCATGAAGCTGATGCTGCTAGCAACCCATCACTATTTTGATTTCCCTTTCCACCTATACGCCCACGATGTATATTTTCGTATTATAATTATTATTATTATTGTTCAAAATTATTTTTGTTCAGTGTCTATTTCACTTGTCACTTTCCACTTCACTTTATTCTTCTTGTTTTATTTCCATAAATATTTATTGTCTTTTCATTTAACTTTTACCACTGGTCGGCGCAGCGCGCCGCCAGTGCAGCGCCAAGGCCGCACTGGCAGGGTCGCCATGTGAGGATGGGCGTTGGGAGACAACTAATGTAGACGAGTTTTGAGTTAATACTGTCCTTTATTATACATTTAGCTTACGCTTATATAGTGCTACATACTGGGAGTGTGAGTGTGGCACAGCTCACACTACAACGCTAAACGTGGCCTTTAGGTTATGTTACCTTAGGCTCAATAGGCTGTCTTATGCCTTACGTGTTTTATGTAGGTATGTATGTATGTATAGAAAAATACTGACTTGTCGGCTACGGCCGGGAAGGGCATCTGGTTCCACAGATCATGCAGCATCAGAGCCACGTAGAACCGGGACAGCACCGACTCCGACACGTTCTGAAACAAGGCTGGAATTCTCACGACCAAAACGACAAATACTGCTGTTTGCGACGTGGAATAAGACGGCGAAATTGCCGGGGCATGAATTATACCATCTAAAAGTTTGGGATTAGGGCCCCGATTTTTGAAAGCACATGTGTGAAAATACCACTCGAAAGTGGTGAAAAATTGTGCTGAATTTGAAATACGAGTAGCTTAGAAGACAATCACAGCTCTCGTTAATCTTGTGAACTAGTCAAAACTTTAATTAGAGCTGTAGTTTTGGAGATATAAGCTGATATATACCACTTTCGAGTGAATCCTCTGGTTTACCACCCTATTTAATGAAAAAGAGAGAGAGAGAAACATTTATTTACACACATTCGATAAACATAGATACCTACAAAATATATGAGAAAAATAAAATAAAAAAGAACCAGTCAACGATTTCATACTAAATGATCGACAATTTCTTTGTTATAATGTAATGTTTGGTCTAAAATTTCTCCGGCTGAAACTGAAAACATTTCAGAAAATATTCATTTCAGTTTCAGGTTACGTAGGTCAGGTTAGGCTTTTTTTTATAATTTTTTTGTTAAGTCGATGGTTTCAGTACAAATTTATTTTTGACATCAGGCGATTAAACATCGCATTAGACCCAACAATTATTCTTATATCCGATATAGACTCCTAATTTATAATAATTAATTAGGCAAGTCGTTCGTACCGTGATAGGTTTCCCAGTCATCATCCGGATAGCGTTCATCTCGGTGATGCCCAGCGATTTGGCTGTCTGTACACCTTCCTCGTCCAAACTACAGTACTAAAAAAAACAATCGTACGGTGAACAAAAACGGCAGGCCGAATTTGAATAGTTCAGAATTCAGAATCGAATCCGATAAGCTGAAAATCTAATTCGATTACCAGCGAGTAGAGCCGGCAGTACTAACATATCATAAGCAGTAGCGGTAGTACTAGCATACCAGCGAGTAGTTTTGGTAGTACCGCATACCGGCGAGTAGTGTTGGTAATACCAGCGAGTAGTGTTGGTTGGTAGTACCAGCATACAAGCGAGTAGTGTTGGTAGTACCGCATACCGGCGAGTAGTGTTGGTAATACCAGCGAGTAGTGTTGGTTGGTAGTACCAGCATACAAGCGAGTAGTGTTGGTAGTACCGGCATACCGGCGAGTAGTGTTGGTAGTACCAGCATACCAGCGAGTAGTGTTGGTTGGTAGTACCAGCATACAAGCGAGTAGTGTTGGTAGTACCAGCATACCAGCGAGTAGTGTAGGTTGGTAGTACCAGCATACAAGCGAGTAGTGTTGGTAGTACCAGCATACCAGCGAGTAGTGTAGGTTGGTAGTACCAGCATACAAGCGAGTAGTGTAGGTAGTACCAGCATACCAGCGAGTAGTGTAGGTTGGTAGTACCAGCATACAAGCGAGTAGTGTTGGTAGTACCAGCATACCAGCGAGTAGTGTTGGTTGGTAGTACCAGCATACAAGCGAGTAGTGTTGGTAGTACCAGCATAGCAGCGAGTAGTGTTGGTAGTGCCGACATACCAGCGAGTAGTAGTGCCGGTAGTCCGGGCGGGCGGCTGCGGGCGGCGCCACGAGGTACAGCAGGTGCAGGGCGCCGCGCAGCACCAGCCCGCGCCCCGCCGCCTCCAGGTCGCGCAGCAGCAGCGTCGCCGCGGGCAGCTCCAAGCAGCCTGGACATACATACATACATACAGTCCTTTTATTTTCTTAATGCATGTCAGTAAACGTCGTGTTTCGTAAGACGTCCGATTCCATCACTTGATGCAGACCAAGCAATGTTGGAGAAAATATTTTTTCGCCAAATAATCCTAACTACTTAGTTCTATAGGCTTATTACCTAACTTGCTCGCAATCGCCATCGTGTTCATTTTGACAGTTCTTGTATGAATGTGACAGCTAGCTGATTCCGATGGCGATTGTCAGCGCATACATGAACTGTCAAAACGAACACGATGGCTATTGCGAGCGAGTTAGATAATACGCCTACTGATCCTAACTAATATTCTAATATCGAATGTGATTTTACTTGTTTTTTTTTTTTTTGTTACTTATCAGAATGGACAAATGAGGTATCGTTAGAAGCGTCTTGATCGTCCGCTGGTTATTGGCTATATGACATGTGTTAGATATTGTTAATTATTTAAAAAAATAGATAAAATACCGTGTTTGGTGTAATTAGAAAACGCGTTACTTGTACATTGCAAAAAATATATACATTATTTTATACATGGTATTATGGCCTCGAAGAAATGGGCGAAAATCTTAGGAATCATGTTATAGGCGATGCGGCTAGCAACCCATCACTATTTTGATTCCACTTTCCACCTGTGCGCCTGCAGTCTTGCTAGGCGTGGCCTGTAGGTCTTGTCACCTAAGGCTCTGTCTACCCCGTAAGGGTCAGACGTGACATGTGTGTTATGCAAAAAAAAAGATGTCGCACCTTTTATAGCGGCTCTGCCGAGCTTGCTGACGCTAAGCTTGCTGTTGCTGTACACGACGCGCTGCGCCGCGTCGGTGTGCGAGGCGTCTGCCTCAGTCCGTCCTTGTCCCTCCACGTCCAGCGCGCCGCTCTCCATGAGGCAGCGGATGGACGAGTCGCAGATCTGCTTGATATCCACATCAGAACTGGAACAATACAAACACGTTTGCAAAAAAAAAACGGGCAATATTTTATTTATATTTTTCGGATATTAATCATGTAGTGTGCACACACCTCTGTCCAACTATTATATAGCAATGCAAAGCCTAATAAACCTCAGTTCGTGAACCGCACTTGAGCCTCTCATTTACTCCGAACTCCCGTCTCTACATGGCGATCCTGCCAGTGCGGCCTTGGCGCTGCACTGGCGGCGCGCGGCGCCGACCAGGAAAATAGATAGACAATTTAATTATTATAGTAAAAATTTCAAGTGAAAGACTACGTGAAGTAGTGAAGTACTACATAAAAAAAACTCAGTGTTGAAGAGAAAGTGTGAAACTTTAATTATGGTGAAACAAAAGAGAAGAGAAAAAATAGGTTTACTTTAATTGCATTTCTCCTTTAGTTAGTAAAAGGTCAGGTGTCAGGTGACCCGTCTGCTCGTTTGCCCCCTCTTATATAAAAAAAAATCTAAGCACTTACATTTCCGTATAAAATACACTTGTGTAGTTTGGATTACTGTGATAGATAAGTAAAATGTTTAAAATCCTTGAGGGCATGTTTCACCACTCTCTGTTAAGTTCTAGTTATCTGTTAGTTAACTGGAACTTACCAGAGAGTGCTGAAACAGACTCTGTATGTATCAAATCCGGCAACTGAAATTTGTTTACATTTACTTAAAAAGACTTCCATGCTGGTCTGGGAGCAAAGAAAAAACATAGATTGTACCACTTCTCTACCCGCGCAGATGGTAAAAGCCCATCGAGGGAATGGGCGAAAATCATAGGAATCATGTATTATAGGCGATGCGGCTAGCAACCCATCACTATTTCGATTCCATTTTCGACCTTCACGCTCACAATCTTGCTAAACGTGGCTTGTAGGTCTTGTTACCTTGGGCTCTGTCTACCCCGTAAGGGAAAAAGACGTGATTTATGTATGTATGTATGTAGTTGAAAACATGTATCGACGCCAAGTATAGCGCCAGTACTAGAAAGCTGTCACGATGTTCTAAATCACGCCAACGAAGTTTCTCAACGCGGAATCATAAATACAACTTCCAAATCTCTTCTTTCGGACTTCGACTCCCAGGCATAACATTTGCCTAGAGAGAGACCTTTATTGTGGCTTTCCACACACCCATAAAGAAGTGACTGACCTGGTCGCCATGAATGTGCAGCCCAGCAGTTCCCTGAGCTTATGCCTGGTGTCGGCCAGGCCGAGCGCCACGCCGCTCAGCACCAGGCCGGTGCACGCAGCCGGCAGCGCGCTGCTGACTGGCGGCAGCCCCGCCCGCAGGATGCCACGCAGCTGAGGCCAGTCGCGCGCGCTGCAGATTATTATGCTCTCGCCTGGACGAAATTAATTAATTATTGAATTAATTATTGTATCTGTTTATATTTGTACAATAAAGCATTTACTTACTTACATACTTAAATTAAATGAAAGCTGAAGTGCTTAGCGTGAGTTGCATCACTTTAACGATAACTTTAACCATACCTAAGATTTTTGACAGAGAAACTATGAAACACTAGCTGTTGCCCGCAACTTCGTCTGCATAAAATTCGTTATCGCTATCCCGCAAGAATTTCGCAATTTTCCGGGATAAAAAGTAGCCTACGTGTTATTCCAGACTATAATCTATGTTCCAAATTTCATCCAGATCTGTCCAGCCGTTCTGGCGTGAAAGAGTAAGGGGGCGTCCATTAATTACGTGAGGTATTCAGGGGGGGGGGGGGAGGGGGTCGAGCCGAATCTTACTAAATCTCACTTGGGGGAGAGCGGGGGTCTTGGCAAATATCACGTAATTTTTTTTTAGCAGAAAATGGTGTAAAACTGCGTGAAAATTAAGTTAAATTTAAGTTGAATTAATAATTAAAATTACAGCAATATTTGCAAATACTAGTCCTTGCTAGTCTTAAAAAAGTAATTAAACAAATTGTGTTATGTTTCTTAATAAATCCAATACTTTTATACCCAAAGTACAAGTTTTGAAAAATCTCACGTGAGATCGGGGTAGGGGAGAGGGGGTCGAGAAAAATCTTACATCTCACCAAGAGGGGAGGGGGGGTCAAAAAATCCTTAAAAATGCCTCACATAATTAATGGACGCCCCCTAACAAACATCCAAACATCCATACTCACAAACTTTCACATTTATAATATTAGTAGGATTATGTTAAAATCGTCTTCAAAGTTATTGTTGAAGTAACATCACACACACTTAAGAGTCAACTCCGGTTTGTGGGACTGGCACTAGGGAACGAAACTCCTGCGACACATCGCCAGCGACGTCGGGTGAAGTGGCGCGACGTTGCCGGACGTCGCTCGACACGTCTGGCAACATCGTGCGACACGTTTACCGCGTACATTAAATAAGTCGCGCGATGTCACTAGGTATGTCAGGAGAAACCGGCCGACTTCGCTCGACATGTCGTGCGACATTTGTTATTTATAGACCGACCGTTTAAATGAGTCCTCGCTGTCTAGTTATTAACTTTTTAAAAATGCAAAATGACCATTTTAAAAAATAAAGGCACAAGCCTTAAAACACCCAATTAAAAAAAAAGCTAGTATGACAACGTGTTTATTTGTGTCTGAAATAGCTTTAGGTGTTCTGGGTAGAAAAATACTCTCTTCAAATGCCATTGATAGAAAAAGGCGGCAAAGCAAAACAATTTCCATTATTTTCTTACGTCGGTACTTTGCCATGTTTTCGGCCCCGACTTTCGTTGTCAATTACATATTCATTTATTTTTGTTGTTGTTTTATTTTAGATTTTTGAGAAAAGCACTATACCTGCCTCGGCCAGAATAGCATCGCTGGCTTCGTATTATTAAACGGACTCGCAAGCTCGTCCGTTCAAACCGATACTCATCCAGCAATCGCCTAGTTGCTGACCTAGGCAGTAATGTAGTATTGCACGGTACCCTTGCTGCAGTGGCCGGCGCGGCCGGCGCGGCCGCACATCTGGCGGTAGGCGGCCAGCGAGATGAACTGGCGGCCCACGCGCGGCGCGCGCACCACCACGCGCGCCGCCGGCAGGTATGTAGTGTTGCACGGTACCCTTGCTGCAGTGGCCGGCGCGGCCGGCGCGGCCGCACATCTGGCGGTAGGCGGCCAGCGAGATGAACTGGCGGCCCACGCGCGGCGCGCGCACCACCACGCGCGCCGCCGGCAGGTTCACGCCCGCCGCCAGCGTCGACGTGCAGCACAGCACCGATATCACGCCCGACCTTAGCACACGAGTCATCATCAGAAAACCCCGGATTGACATTAACGCCAAGCATCTCTTGTGGCGCTCGCAACTGTCAACTTTATCTTGTCAAATGAAACTGCATTTTACATTGCATATACTGACTTCATATCGAGTCGATGGCTGCGAAAAGGTTAAACGTCAATACAGATTTGCACCCGTCGGCTTCCACTCAAGAACTCGTTCGCCCCACCGGTTGTCGGTTTTTCAGCTAATGTGGCCAGCCCACTACCCCTACAGTTTATTGGTGAGGTTGGTTCCCAGTCGGATCATTTTTTCCGAATCCTATACTCAGAGAAACTACGAGCATCTTTCCAAAGAGACATTACGTGTTTTTAACGTGGCTGCCCATCAAAGCAGAAGCAGGCGGAAAGAGGAACGACTCGCACGCTCTCACCCATTTCAAATTGAATTGAGTAGAAAAACTGGAGGCCTTGGCTGAGGAGTGGAACACTTTTGGTGTTCTTTCTTCACTCGCCGCTCGGTGGTTTTTAGTTCCGCGTTGACGGAAATTTTCACGGAACGGTACTGGAGGGTAAGACCTTACCTGAAAGCATGCTCCAGCAAGCTCCGCTCGTCGGAGGCCAGCCCGCTGTGGTGGTAGCCGACGCCGTGGCGCACGCAGCGCGCCAGGTTGCTGGCAGCACCTTCGTTGCGGAGGGCAGTCTCCAACGCCTCCCGCTCTTCCCCGCGGTGGAGAGCCATCTCTCTAAAGGTAACATTTTATACGAGATACAAAATTAGTGTTAGATCCAGTTAGTGCTGGACAATGTAATGGTTTCTAAACATTGACTTCGTGATTTAATTTAAACAGTGTAAGGAAACAGAAAATTTGCCCAACCATGCTAAAGGTGGCCTTTAGGTCTTGTTACCTTAGGCTTCGTCTACCCCGTAAGGGATGGGGACGTGACTTATGTATGTATGTATTACTAAAGTATAAAGTGTCAATTCTTCTAACAAACTATCTCCTCTTGCTGATGGGTCAGAATAACAACAAGAAATAGTTTCTCCCAAATGTCAAAGCGAGTTCTCACTTCCTCTGCAGCTTGCAGAGCAGAGCGGCAACGTTCTCGGCGTTCTGCTTGGTGGGGCAGAACACGAGGCAGGAGCCCGCGGGGACCGTCTCCGCGACCAGCCCGGCCACGCAGTCGGGGTCCAGGCTCGTCGCCGCAGACGTGTACTGATGGAACCGGGACACAAACATGAGGCACTCCGTGAGCTCTTAGAATGGCATGCGGAATTGTCTTGCTTAGGGTTGTTACGGAGGTCTTGATGGTTGAGGTGGATGAGGTGACGAGTTTCGCCTCCGCGTATGCGGAATAACGGAGGCGGAGGCGAAGATGAAAGTGGATGTGGAAAAAAATATTTTTCACCTCACTTGCTCGAAAAGGCTGTCTTTCTCCTTCAAAATCTGCGTGGAAAATTGCTTTTTCCACGCTTGCGTGGAAAAGGTTTTTAAAATTCGAACGTGACGATGACCACCATTGCCCACCTACTCATATACTCAGAAATTAGAACTTTGAACTTCGTATGTTGTCGTCTCGCTTATACGAATAGTACTTAATTAGGTGAATGAAAAGGACGGAATAATGCGAACTTCAAATGTCGAACTTGTTATCAGACCCCTAACTTTTTCATCCGATAAAAAAAAACATAATGTCACGTTCAGAAACGCGATCCGGTATCCATTATTAATTTATTTTAAAATCCGTTACTTCGTAAGTTATTTTCAAGATTTGCTAACTTTCGTTGCTAAAAGATATTGGTTTTTATTAATTAATTTAATTTGTGGTTAACCACAAAAATAGCAACCAAGCTGGAAAAAACAGATATTATGATGTAAATTCAGAACGCGCCCCATTTTTTTAATTCAGTCTAGTTAGTGCAATGTTTTAACTTTCTTTTTAAAAATATATCTATGATTAGAAAAAAATAATAAAAGTTTTTAGAGATTTCTCGTCGGGAAACCAAAAAGTTGACCAAAATTGTTGTTTGATTTATGATAAAACAGTATAATACACAAGAAATTAATATGATAGAACAATCAAAAAAAATAGTTTTACTTTTTAGATTATTAGACTAGGCTGTATGGGCTTAGATCCTTTTACCTTTCTTATTTAGAAGAAAAAGAATAAAAAAGCTTATTTACTATTAGACTGTTTTTCTTTCATCCACCATTTTTCTCGCTGTAGTGAGGTGAAAAATTGTGTGTTTCGCTCGGCAGCAAAGTTGTTTAGTATCTCGTGCCTTGAAACCCTCGCGACGCTCAGGAATCTTCTTTTGAACCACTCGCTTCGCTCGTGGTTCAATCATAGAATCCTTCGCTTGCTCGGATTTCAATTCAGGCACTCGCGCCAAACAAACACTTTGCAGCCTTGCATAACAAATAACTATTATGGTTCATTGAACTCAACTGTTTTCGGTTTCATCGTGTGACTTAATAAATATTTACTTTGTATTAAATCGTTTAAGACAATAGCGGTACAAACAAGTACATTACTTCGTACGCCGAAGCAACTTGACAGGTTCATTCCTGTCCGTGTTCCCGCCGCGCACTCGTTGAATCTTGATTTGGCGCGCAAAACGCGGCGGGACACCTTAGTCGACGTCGAGCGTCGCTGCTTATTTATTATTATATGGTTATGAGATTTATGACGTAAATAAACCTCGGTTACAACTCCGCAAAAAATTGCGAAGGCGGGAGACGATTGCTTGCGGAACTTCCGCAGTAACGGAGGCGGAGGCGAAGTTCCGTTACAACCCTAGTATTGCTGTTCCACTCACACTTATGGGTTTGATACTTGAATCGGGTGAGTGAGGGAGGCAGCACGACAAATCCAAATGGCATTCTAAGAGCTCACGGACTGTAATGGTTTCTTGGTAAATATTATTTAACTAACAACGTAACTAAATCTTACAACTTTTCCTTGTCAAAAATTAGAAAGAATTGAATATACTCGTATGAATATGACTAATTTTACACTAATCTTCCACGTCAAAAGTCAGCACCTCCTTCCGCTTCGATGCTCTTCTCACCCAAAAACTTTTCATAGTTCTGACACCAATCTCCCAGAACCCACCGCTAAGCGGAGCAGACAGCGAGTTTTTACGAATCAAAACATAAACTACTACCTACATCAAAGCTGAGCTCTCTTTCCAGCTCTATCTCCCCTTCAGCCGTCACTCTGTACAATGCAGAGCCGAGCTTCACGTACTCCGCCAGTTCCACGGGACGGAAGTCTCTCTGGAAGACGTCGGCGCGAAGAAACCGTGCCACAGACGGCAGGTTGCCTATAGTCGCGCTCATGCCCACTATTTGGATGCCTTCTGTTAAATAAATAAGAATTTACACTATTATAACTCCCGCGTTGGTCTAACATTGAAATAATATAGAATGTAGCAATTGCTTTTCTGCCCGCACAGATAGTAAAAGCCGATCGAGGGAACGGGCGAAAATCTTAGGGATCATGTTAGACGATGCGGCTTGCAACTAATCACTATTTCGATTCCCCTTTCCGTCTATAGACACAGATACACCCATAATCACGCTAAACGTGGCCTTTAGATCTTGTTACCTTAGGCTCTGTCTACCCCGTGCGTCGCGGTGACACCTAGTGCTCCCGTAACGCTCACAGTCCATGGCCAGGAGGGAACGTGTGTGTTTTTAGACGGTAGGCCTCTCCCCTCCTTCCATAGGGAAGGCAGCGGCGAGTTGGAGAGCCCGTCATACTCCCGTTGCTGCCCCGAGCGCGGGAATGCATAAGGTGCATTTTCCACACGTTAAAAAAAAGGCTCTGTCTACCCCGTAAACAAAAAGTAGTTTCTATAAAGCTCGGTCACTTACCATTGGCAAATAATACAGTGGAAAGCAAAGTTTCCAACGTCGCTCCTCGTTCGGACTCGCCGATTAAATGCAATTCGTCCACCTACAAAACAAATTACAAATAGATGAATCGGTAATTTGCTTTTTAGCATGTATTTAGAAAATGAGGCTGCCCTCTTATTCATAAACGCTCTGTAGGCCTCTGCTAACTTAGCAATCATTTGTCCTTATCTGTCACTGACATTTACATAGGACAAACGATTGCTAAGTTAGCAGAAGCCTATAGAGCATTTATGAATAAGGGGGTTAGTATGTGCACAATTAATAATGGATATGTTTCTGTACTGGTCCGGTTTTATCTTTACTATTTTATCAATCTATACTTTACCAAAATGATTATGAGGAGATTTATCTTGAATGGATCAGTTTACGAATGTTTGTGCCAGAGTCATGGATGTTGTATGTATTTAAGTATGTATTTATCTACATTATATAAGTATGTTTATCCGTTGCCTGGTACCCATAGCACAAGCTTTGCTTAGTTTGGGGCTGGGTCAATTGGTGTAATTTGTCCCAAGATATTTATTTATTTATTTATTTTATGTATGGGCTTAGCAATAAAACTACAGAAATTATAGGTAGTATCAAATGAAACAAGAATGTTTACTTCTTGATTTTTTATGTTTACTTTTACGGTTTTACCGTAACAAATTATATTTCTAAACGACACTGAAAATTAGAACACAGAAAAATACGAAAAGTCAAGCTATGGCCGGGAATCGAACCCGGATCCTCGTCATTCCGTGACGCGTGCTATACCCCTACACAACCCATAGCAGGTGGGTATGCCTTCGAATTTTTCTTTCTGTTACTGTCACGTGACCTTGTTACTATGCAATTTTTTGTCGCTAAGCGTCATCTGTTTGAATGATGTGTCTGTACAGCGCTGGTGTAGGGGTATAGCACGCGTCACAGAATGACGGGGTTCCGGGTTCGATTATCGGCCACAACTTTACTTTTCGGATTTTTCTGTATTCTAATTTTCAGTGTAGAAGTTTTTTTTTCTACAGAAATTATTCAAATTCCCTAAAATGTAATAATCCCTAATATTTAAATTTATAAAAAAATGTTATATTCTATGTTCGACCATATGTTTTTTTAGGCATGTTCACCGATTACTCCACCATCTGTGGTGTGGACCGATTTTTTATCCCATGAAAGTACAATGTTCCTGTGGGAAGTTTACGAATCACTCACCACCATCAATCCAATCTCACTCAGCCTGCCCAGCTCGATGAGACTCCGCACCAGAGCGAGCCCCTTCTCGATGGTGGCCACGTAGACGCTGTGCTTGCTCCGGCGCTTCTTAGGCGGTATGTGGCCTTTGCCAGCGGCGTACTCTTCCACCAGGAAGTCTAGGTTTACCGCAAACGGTGAGAGGGACCATATCTGCAAAGAATATTTAAAAAATGGACGGGGCGGCGGTGCGCGGATACAGAAAAAAAATAAGTATATCTTATCTATATGAATTAATTGATACTTGGTATACAATACATTACCTGGCAGTCCGAGGTTCAACCTATCAGGTCTGCTTGTTGCTGACCGTTGCTCTAGCTCCATAGTCAAGTTGACTAACCAAACCAGTTATCACTAATTTAATCTGAAGACCTAACAGCAGAGCAGATAAAGTACTATTAACACATTCTCTGTGCACGTGTCATATGTGTTACACTGCGAGGTAAATGTAGCACATATGATGCAAGGCCCCAGGTAAACTGACTGTAAGCAAATGTTGCCACATTGTTTGAATTCATGTGAAGGCTCGAATGTTAATTTCTACTAACACAGCTAACATGTTAAATTAAATTTCAATTAGTCTCACCTTCTCCTGTACAATAGCAACAAAAGGCAGTATGAAGAGAGTGTTCTTTCTGTTGTTGAGGACTTCTCGGAGCATCAGCACTTCGGCCACCAGTGTCTTGCCCCCACTCGTTGGCAGCGCATAGATCAGGTTGCGTCTTTCGCGCACCGCAGGCAGATTCAGGCATTCTACTTGCCAGTCTTTAAAATAATTTAAATTGTTTATTATTTTATTTATTGCACTTGATTAAAGACGGGGAAAGGTTGAAAAAGATGGAGGAGGTTTTTACTAATGGGGAGCGACATATCTATTAGTATTTAAGTGTATAAAGCATCCCAACCAAACCTATTTTAGAAGAATTTGTTAAGTCAATTTTTACTCACCATAGAATTTTTCAATATTTCTATAAGTTTTAAATAAATTTTTCGTTTTAATAGGCAATCCGTAGAAATTGTCTACATTGTCTGTCATTAACTTCGCCTTTGCTTTCGCATCCTCTTTGACCACACAACTTTCTTTGATATCAAGCAAGAAAGAGTCCTTTGTGTCGAACAAGTTTTCCTTTGATTCAAACAACAAGCTTTGGCTCGGTATGACTCCGTAAATTGATTCATTGACAGCAGCAAAGCTCTGTTCTACAGTTTCCCTAAATTTTTGCTCGCAATGAGACATCACATTATTTTCGTCACAAAAAGATTGTTCAAGTTTAGACTTGTCTGCTACCAAGCTTTGTTCCAAAGTCTTCTTGGAATTTTCAACACCATTGTCATCACATGTCGATTGTTCCAGTCTCGAATAAAACATATCATCAGATATGTCTTCAATCTCTGCCAAATCATTTGATGTAGAGCTTATATTATTCTTATTTTCTAACATTGACTCCCAGTTCTCAATGTCCCTGATTACTGAACTGTTTAAGATACCTGGAGAGCAAGGTATATCACTGCAGGCGGAACTGTTGTTGCCAGAGTCGCATAGGTACTCTATTTGATTACAAGGCAATGGGGGAGAGTCACAGCGCTGTGAAGATTCTTTGAGCAGCCGTGGATTGATAGGGCTACAGTTAGAAATAATATTTCGGTCAATTTTATTAGTACTTTTGGGAGACGGACGTGAAATCCGGCTTACGCCGAGACGATGCCGCTTCGGCGTCGACGTGCTGTCCCGCGTTGATTTATTTAATGAAAACATTTTAAAACTACTTAATTATGCTTATTCATTACGATTTTAATAATAGATTCCAGATAAAACACGATTTTTACAATGTTTAGTGATTGTAAACAACCGCGTCGCAATACGCGGTATGACATAATTTTTAAAATGTGACGTTAATGACGTTTGCGTTTTGTTTGTACACAGACGATGTTGGGCGTATAAAACTTGAAAGACATTAATTTATTACTATTATTATTATAAATTAGAACAATGTGCCGAAGAATTTATTTAGTATAAAACCCTTTACATTACCAAATACCTAACTACTAATCTTAGTAGCCTACTGAATAAATAGTTCCAATAATAATTCATTTGTCAGCGCCATCTAGTTTTTCATGGTGAGCATTAATGTGAGGGAATTCCAGGGTAAAATAAAAAAATTGAAGATAATAATACGCATACATACATACATAAAACAAGTCTTATCCCTTACGGGGTAGGCAGAGCCTAAGGTAATAAGACCTAAAGGCCACGTTTAGCGTGGGCGCAAGGGAGGAAAAAAGTAGGCTGTACAGTCAAGGGCATAAATATTGTACTTACGTTGCCAAAACGTCAAAAACATCCATACACCTTTATGCCATAAACAACAAGCGGTGAGACTTATAACTAATTATATATTTTACGTGTTTGGCTGTATCGATATTCATGCCCTCGACTGTAGGTACAACATAGACAATATTTATGTTTAAAATGAGCTTTATTATTGGGTATCAATATGTAATTTGGTTTATTGGCAATAAGTAGTCATTCGAAAGCCAAAGGCGTGCATCGTGCGGCACAGACCAATATACTTATTGCGTGTTGGTTATTAGAAACGTTGGTAGGTTTCAGTTGTGATATTATCATAAATAGCAGTGGACTCCCCTGAATACTGCAGGTACCTAGGTACCAGAAGGAAAAGGTAAAAATATCACCCTTCAAAGTCAAAATTCATTTATTTGCCGGAATACAGGAAGGTCTTACATTGTGGTTTTTTGATAGTGTATTCAGCCTGGTGCAGGCGTGCAAATATTTTGTTGAGAGGCGATTCATTTAATAAAAATACACAATTGACCAGGTCAATTACAAAATTAAAATACATTAAAATCACCACAATCATAACGTCATAAAACAGTCAGTTTGTGTAATATGATTCCTAAGATTTTTGCCCGTTCTCTCGATGGGCCTTTACGATCGGCGCGGGAAGAGAAGCTGCTGGTACGTTCTGTTTTTCCTTTGCTCCCAGACCAGCACGGAAGATTTAGATTTTTTTTAATGTTAGAGAGGCCAGACAAACGAACTAGTAGTGGGTCACCTGATGTTAAATGATCACCACTGTCCATAGACACCCGCAGCGCTTTACGCCAGTTTTTAAATTAGGTAGGTACTGAAATTTTTATTGTTTTTAAAAATCTTTTCACGACTATTTATTTATTTATTTACTTCCACATTTACAATATGTTGTATTGTATTGTATTGTATGTCGATATCTTATGTGAATTCACTTAAGTGACTTTTTATGTTCTATGTTATAGTAATATATAAATTCTTTTTTTTTACGACTATTTATTTATAAAACTACCGTGAGACTCAAAGCGAAATAAACGGATCACTCACATATTAAAATCCAACCTGCTGCCTCTATTTATAAATAATGTGGTTGGGTTGGTTTGTTTAAATAGGCCTGTAAATGTTTTACAGGATTTTTGGATCATAGCTGATAAATGTTTTCGTAGTTACATCACTACATAGTATAAAAAAGTCGCTTTCCGCTGTCTGTCCGTCCCTATGTATGCTTAGATCTTTAAAACTACGCAACGGATTTTGATGCGGTTTTTTAATAGATAAAGTGATTCAAGCGGAGGGTTTATACGTATAATTCTACGCAAACAAAGTCGCGGGCAGAAAACTAAATTTTGAATCAATATATTTAAATTCAAAATCGTATGTCGTGAATTAGCAAAATTAAGTTATCCATTTACGGGTCCCTTTTTGTCGGGTGATAAACGAACAGTAAAGTGGGTGACAGACGGGCGGGTAAGTTCGCGTACTTACGGCTAGACGACTTTACTCGCCTGCGTCAGTCTAAGTACGCGTAGATACTTTTAGAGTAAAGTCGTCGAGCCGTAAATACGCAGACTTACTCGCCCGTCTGTCACCCACTTAAGGAAAAGACGGTTACATACACTCTCGTGCTAGACATCCTGTCCTGACCGATAGACACTGGGTTTATTTACGACTAGCTTCTGCCCGCGACTTCGTTCTCGCGTAGAATGTTGACAGCATACTTACCTATTCTGCAATAATTATTTACGTCGCGACTCTAGGCAGCTACGACTTATGGAATTATGCAATTTTCCAGGTTAAAAAGTAGTTTAAAAAGGTAGTAGGTAGTTTAAAATTAGGTTAAATGTAGTCTAGGGTACCAGCTATCTCCGTTCCGAATGTGATCCAAATCCGTCCCGTCGTTTCAGCGTGAAGAAGGAACAAACATACACACTCACTCGCTCACATCCTCACTCACAAACTTTCGCATTTATAGGTTTGACGCCATCTGTACTAAAAGTTCTAAATGAAGTAATCTTAATATGTACCTACATACATACATATATTACCGCTTTATCCCTTGCGAAGTGGACAGAGCCTAAGGTAACAAAACCTTAAGGCCACGTTTTGCATGATTAAGGTCGTATAGGTGGAAAGGGAAATCAAAATAGTGATGCGGGTTGCTAGCCGCATCGCCCATAACATGGTTCCTAAGACTCATTCCCTCGATGGGCTTTTACCAACTGCGCGGGAAGAGTAGCAACTGGTAAACTCTATGTTTTTTCTTTACTCCCAGACCAGCATGGAAGAAGTAATCTTACAATTTATGTAAACCCTAAAATTACACCTTGGGCGTAGCGGTAATAAACTTCTACAACAGAATTAACAACACGTGAAATAAGGAACGAAAATAGATTTACCGTAGTTGATGATCATCGCGTTTTGTTTTCTATATTCGTTTAACCCCTGACGCATAAAGGGGTGTTATATATTTGACGTCAAAGGCTGTGCGTCTGTCTGTGGAATCATAGCTCTCAAACGAATGGACCGATTTCGGTGCAGTTTTTTCATTTGAAAGCCAGTTGCGGTGGCAAGGTGCAGTTTGAAGAGCATCAACTCAAAATTATATAAGCATTTTATAGGCATAAAATTGTTTTTTTTTACATACGTAGGTATGACACTCGATTAATGCGTGGGGATTTTTTATATTTTTTACTAGCTGTTACCCGCGGCTTCGCCCCCGTTCCTGGTTTTTTTTGTGTTTTCTCACCGTTTAAACCTTCCCTGGACTTCCACGAATATTTCAAGACTAAAATTAGACAAATCGGTTCAGCCGTTCTCGAGTTTTAGTGAGACTAACGAACAGCAATTCATTTTTATTTATATAGATTTAATGTTATGTCTTGTCAAGTTAAATAACTACATCGCCCCAGGCCGTAAGTAGCAATTTACCGCCCGCTACGCTAACGGTAAGTTTAATTTCCTGGCAAGGGGAAGACGTAATATTGTATACCTACTCGCCTCGGGCGGTGAAAAGATTAAGAAAGCCTCAGGTCACATGTTTATCGTCCTCGCCTTCTGCTCGTGCGACCAGTAGGCTTATTACCTAACTCGCTCGCAATCGCCATCGTGTTCATTTTGACAGTTCATGTATGGGCTGGCAATTGGCATCGGAATCAGCTAGCTGTCACATTCATACAAGAACTGTCAAAATGAACACGATGGCGATTGCGAGCGAGTTAGGTAATAAGCCTACTGTTCCTGCAATCTGAGACATTTATAGCTCGAAGAGTATGCACGTTGAAGTGGCAATGGGCAGGCCACAATATCGCTCGTAGAACAGACAACAGTTGGGGGAGAAAAGATCTGGAGTGGCCACGATCCGGAAGACGGTGTTGGCAGGCCTCCCACTAGGTGGACCGAAGACGTGAAAGTTGCGGGAAACCGGTGGATGCTGGTGGCGAGTTGTCGTTCATTATGGTGTGCTAAGGAGGAGGCCTTTGTTCAACAGTGGACGTCTTCAGGCTGATGATGATGATGATGATTATCGACTTAAGCAATATATAGCGAATCCGATTAATTGGAAATCCACGTTATCTTAAGCGAGAGCGCACCGAGAGAGCTCCCCGCGGTGCAGACGCAGGGGGTGGGACGACCGCGGGGGTCGATAGAGGTGCGGGCGGCAGGCGCACTACCCGCCCGCACCGAGAGAGATCCCCGCGGTGCAGACGCATGGGTGGGACGACCGCGGGGGCCGAGGTGCGGGCGGCAGATTCTCGGTCCCCTTTGTCGTCCTACCCCGCATCCCTGTGCCGCGCGGGCGACTCATTTAAGCGGTCGGTATAGCCGCGATGATGAATCAAAGTGTATTGGTTTTCAAAACAAAGATGCTTACTATATCAGTGCATATACGCTCCGAGCATTGGGTGTTGACGTTAACTGCGAGTTGCATCGAACTCGTGCGTCAGTTGTTTTACCCATCCGAAGCGTCAATAATACAGTCGAAGTTCAAGGGTCTTCAGTATTCTTTTTTTTTTATTAAAATTATTTCGGAATATTCTGCAGATGTTTGGGTTTGATTGAACCCTCGTGTACATAATAACACAAACGAATAACGCACGAAAATTATTCTTACAGCCTGTAATTAAATGCACTCACATACTACACACACGCGCGCACACACACACAGATGTTTTTATTGTTTATATTTGTCCCATCATCACTACATAGTATAAAACAAAGTCGCTTTCTCTGTCCCTATGTCCCTATGTATGCTTATATCTTCAAAACTACACAACGGATTTTGATGCGGTTGTTTTAAATAGATAGTGTGATTCAAGAGGAAGGTGTTTATGTATAATTCTACGTAGACGAAGTCGCGGGCAGAAGCTAGTATTGTTATAACTGTCTCTAGTCTCCGCGGCACAGGCTCTGAGTCTAGTGCGGTAGATGTTTAACAAACACATTGTAACCTTTTTCATATTATAAATAAAGACTTTTTTACTTTACTTTACGTAAGTATAAAATGTGAGTGTTGCTCGACATGTTTCGGACTAGTTCTTAGTTCTTTCTCTTGGAGCGCTCGCCAAGACAGGAAGGCCTACGAAGTAGTGCGAAATATGTCGAGCATCACCCGACTTTTATGCGTGAGTTATCCGTTTGCGCAATTATGTTTGAGTCTCACGGTAGTTTCATGTTGAAAGAACGCTCTTGTATTTTTTTTTTCATTTTTCCTCATTTATGCTGCAAGCGATTTGAGCTTGAGAAAAACAAAATTTTATTTTTGCAAATTGGCCGCCAAGGGCTCTTTTACATGTCTTTTTGAAACTACCAGCGCATTCGGAAATACCATCATTGCCAAGAAGAATGCGCCGCAAGAAACTTAAATAAAAGAAAGAATACCTGAAAAAAGGTGGCCTAAAGATATTTATAATTCAATCTTCTCGAACAGCAAACTATGTATGTCTGGTTCTGCGTTACTAGTCGCAAATTTCTAGTGCATTTTGTTGCCTATGGCATGAATTAGCCGGTCAAGGGGCCGTCCATTAATCACGTGATCTTTTTTTAAGCATTTTTTAACCCCCCCTCCCCCTTGGTGATACATGGTGAGATTTAAGACTACCCCCCCACCCCCCATCCAACATCACGTGTATTTTTCGTATCTACAAAAATCTTAATTTTTTTAGAACTAGAATTGTCTTGCGCGCGCAAGCGCGCGTGTTGAATTTATATATTAATTTGGTATCGTATGTCATGATATATTTTTGTGTCATTTTACTATAATACATGTAACTGTAATTTAAAAATCGCGCGTTTGAAAAAATAATGAAAAAATAAATACACGTGATATCTTACTACACCCCCCCCCCCCTCCCCCCTTGTGACATTTCGTGATTTTTGTCAAACCCCTCCCCCTCCTTTCAAGCCTCACGTGATTAATGGACGGCCCCCAATATTATCGTGTGATCCACGCGTATCGCGATCCATATCACGAAATATTGACGCGCATCGCAGCGAATCCGGATGTTTAGTCCACAATCCTACAGTAGCATACCAGTATCACGATAATACTCGTGTTGACAGTCTAAACTCCTGGCCCGATATCCCGTCACCATAATACGGTTGTCTGTAGGCTTATTACTTAACTCGCTCGCAATCGCCATCGTGTTCATTTTGAGATTTCTTGTATGAATGTGACAGCTAGCTGATTCCGATGCCAATTGTCAGCCCATACATGAACTGTCAAAATGAACACGATGGCGATTGCGAGCGAGTTAGGTAATAAGCCTACGGGTCTGGTGATGGTCGCGAACTAAGAGCACAAAACAAACAGAGTAGGCTGTTTTGTTGCCTATGGGAAATTCGCTACTAGATAACTCATTATACCAGAGGCGATGGAATTAGGGCTTATACCCCTAAAACTTCTGGTGTGTTCTCTCCTCGGCCTAAATGACACAACAGAACAGCGGTATAACCCTTCGCAAATCACCTACAGACGTAGTAAATAATCCTTTCCGATCGTGAACACACACTTCCGAAGATGCCGACGTGTCTGAGTCTGACTGAAGCATGACAAATACTATACAAATACGACCATTTCCGAGATAATACGATGGCAAAGGATTTTTTACGACATCTGTACATGTCTTGGCTTGAACATCTATTAATTTTTGAGAAATACAATGGCAAACGAGCAAGTGGTACCTGATGGTAAGAACACCACCACCCAGGGATACCCTGCAACACCAGAGGACTGCAGATGCGTTGCTCTAGAAGACTAAGATGGAATACTCCATGTAAAATAAATAAATAAATAAATAAATAAATAAATGTGCCAGTAACATCGGTTGTTTTCTTGTCTTTCTCTCCACGCCGGAAGACAACAGCACAAGCACTAATGCTTAAAATGATGGAAAGACCTTGTTCACCTTGTACAAGATCCTACCAGCTCGTATTCAACCATTGAAGCAGAAACTATAAAGACAGCACATCCGCGGAATACCACCCACGGCATCCGCGTTGGCAGCCCTAACGAACCGTCAGCGGAACCGGCAAGCCCCGCCCTTTCGCTGGTCCATAGAAACCGGAGCTGGCCAGCCAAAACGACGTCGCTATATTTAGCGCGGCGGGAGAGCGGCGCGGCGCCTCGCACGCAGCCAGAGCCGCCCCGGTCGCCGCGGACTCCACATTCCAACGTCGTCGCTGTGCTGTCCGAGGAACGGAACTACTAACACCCGTGCGACGTAAGTTGCGGGCAGTGTCAGTGAGAGTGCTAAACCCACAGGACTTTCAAAGGTTTGCTAAGGATCGTGTTAAGTGCGTTCAGTGTGTGGTCCGCGTAGAAGACAATCGAGGATCTATTTATACCGCGGAGCGCGCGCGCGGAAATAGCGCCGCCTTGTATAGTGCGGATTACGTTACCGAAGGAACCGCCGCCTGTCAATGAAACACCCTTTTTACGTTACACACTTACACACGCACACACATACATTTTTTTCGTAACTCACAAATTGTTGTATGCTGGTTTTCAGCGAATTTATAAAGTTTAGTCGCTAAGTCGGTAAGGTACCTGTGCAAAAATATAAAAATACAAATTGAAAATTTGAGTAACTTGTCCAAGGGTTTCGATATCAAAACAATGTAAAAAACCCAAATGGAATAAATTATCAATGAATTTTTCTTTTTTTCAAAAAGACAATATTCTAGAAAAGTCTGGTAGTCCTTGGTAGAATCTAGAGATCAAAGGAACTTGCCAGAAAAATACTTGTTGCTTATAATAATATGTAACAAAATTACGTCAAAATAACACTCACAACATACTATTTTGAAAGGTCATACTAGATTGAAAGAAAAGAAAAAGGTAACACGAAAAACAAAAGCAATAATTAAAGAGAACAGTAAATGATGCCCTATACTTAGCTAATTATTTTAATTTTTTCTACAGAGAGCAAGAAATCTAGCACTCAGTAGTTGACATTTAACAAAAACTTAAATTATAATCTAGAATATTCTTTAGAGAACCCCAACTTTGTCGTAGGTACTCCGTATTTGTAGCTACTAATTACAAATTAAAACGCGGTGAAAATTACATCGAGAGACAATAAATTTGTAATGGTTGACCTTCAAACGTGATAGTTGCTCATCTTATAACACAAAAAAGTGGAATTGAGCCTGAAATTGACACCTTAGCTGAAGGACATTACTAAATGTTTGAAGAAGATATTCATATCAATGGAATTAATAAAAATATATAACGACCATGAAATTAACTTAATAAACTTTGAAGATACTGAGATTTAAAAGCTAATACAGGGTAATTTAAACATTATGGAAGCATCTAAAGCAGATAGAAAATAATTTAACATTGACAACGGAAAATTAACTGGATCCCACTAAATAAGATATAGAGGGGAGAATTCCGACGGATTAAACAAAAATTGAAGGTCAACAGAAACTCGAATCCTAGGCAACAGGATCGTCCATTTTTACACTTTCGTTGAACGGCTGCCAACACTGTAGGTGTGCTTAATGGGCAACAGATAAACCGCTAAAAATAACCGTCTCATAAACAATGTGCACGTTTTCACGTTTTCACGTCATGCACCTACGCGCATTCTTGAACATTTGGCACAAGCAATCAATTAAAAGCTTCGATCGCTGATTGAAAGTCATTCCGATATGCATCGTTTCAACAATCGTGATTTGGATGCGGAATTAAACGCAATAAATGCAATTAGGAATGCAATTGATGAACATCAAGTGATACTTGATGAAATGATTCGAAAGCAGATCCAAGTTGATTCTGATACAGATGGTATGGTTGAATGTGAACTTGATGCAGTTCTAAACGAATTATTTGAAAGTATGATTGATGAATTAAGTGAAATATTTTATAATAATAATGCGAAACAGTTTATGATATTTGCAAAAGCGAAACAATTTTATACGAATACGGACGTTGTTGACCTTTCTGTGAACAACTAAACAATATCTAATAAGAGCTTGAATATAGTAATGAAGATATAGTACGGTCACCCATTAAACGAATGAACAATTACTCTATTCAAGACTTTCTTTTGCAAAACTAGTTAAAACTAAGCGGTACACGTTATTGTTGTTTTCTAGTTTCGTGTTTAGTATGTATAAACATCAGGGCCGGCTTTAGGTACCTATAGCAACGATGTCCCTGAGGCTACATTTTCAGTTACTTTACAACTTAAATTGCGTTGAATTCAGGAATGTAGCTATCCATTTCGACATCGACTAGCACAGCAAAAATAACGATAAATCGATTTACTTTTTTACACTAAACTGACCGCGACGATTGACGCCTGTCACCTGATAGAAAGTGAAGATGAGGCCAAAGATATAACTCACTGGTTCAGTAACAGTCTATTCACTCTAGCCTTGAAAGATAATGTTGTATCTGTTCGAAAAACGCTACTTATAACTGTCAAAGCAAACCTAAACACTTCCTAATAAACAAAATATACAATTTCACAAGAACCTTGATCAAAACATTAACCATTTTGTTTTGCTTTACAGACTACATAATCCTCCACCATGTCTGACGAAGAGGAATATTCGTAAGTACACACATTTAACTACACAACACAACCAAACAATAATGAACAATCCCATGTCAATATCAACAAACATACGTGTCTTAATTTTCGTACCCCGAATGATCAGTTGTATCTGTTAATGTTTACATGTCACCCAAGTATTTAACTTATCGTAAACACCTTGACTACCACTGTTTACCGACAAATGTCATAACGCACGTGACCTATGTCAATTACACCTCCAATGTTACATGTCAATTTATTCCCACAGTGGCTCCGAAGAGGAGGAAGTAGAAGAAGTCCACGAGACGTAAGTACAAAGCTAAACTCTTCATCTTCCGTCTTATCTTTTCAAAAATTTAGTTCTGATTAGATTTTGGTTTGGGTTTGGACCACTTCAGCTTCTCTGGGCCTGACATCTTATGCCTTGGCAAGTCTTCATTTTCAGACAGTCTATCTAGTAAAGGATACGCGATAAAGATTCTCTATACCAAGTGGACAGTTAGCATGCAGGCTCTGTCCTCACAATGAGCTCCCAACTCTTGGGCCTGTTGCACGCCCTCACCTACTCCTATTTTTTCTTTGTTGCAGGAAGTAAGTGACGTGCCCTTTTGGTTGATCCGGCACTCACACTAACTTCGCTAATTTAGTCTAAGTTTCTCTAACGCTTGTAGTGCTTAAGTCTTCGCTTCTGTTGCTTCCAGACGCGACTGACCCTTGCCGCTCGACACCAATGCGCAAACGCATCTTTTGATTTCTTCTAACATTACAGCACTAGGTCTCTGACCTTAACGGAAAGATCAGTGTAGTAACATCTGCCGTGAGTAAACTGATCTTTCTGCTGGCACTGAATGTCTAAAACAGTTTGAACTTATGTTTTGTTGTGGTCGTTCGCACTAACATGGTAAGCTTTCTTTCTGTTCTTTTATGTTGTATATGTGTCATATGAATATTTTTGGGACATATTCTAATCTGTGTACTTTTTCTTTCCCTCGCTGGTGCCGTGGATACTTGCAGGCCCGCTCCTAAACAAGAGTAAGTAGCAGAGCCTAGTACTATTTAGACCGCTTCGCTTCTAGGCGTATACGATTGGAATTAATTGGCGACGATTAACTTTATCTACTAACGATATAGTAGGAAAATTACTTCAAAAAATTTAAGAAATTGCTACGATTTGAAGTTTTGCGTGCAGCGCTAACCCATCTCACCGCCTCCGGCGACAGACTTGTCTCCAGCAGTAGTACGATGACTAGCGGCTGATTGTTGTTTTCTGTTTCTAGGAGTAGACCATCGATCGCGTAAGTTGCACCGCTCTCTGTGGTGTCACTAACATGTAATCCTCTCATTAACTCGATAAGGCGCGGGCGCATTTTTTATTTCAAATCCCCCGAATTCCAATTATATCGGCCGACCAGATGACCGGCTGCGAGCAAACCGCACGCCGTCACCGACTCGGGCTATTTTAAGCCGTTGGTAGGCGTTCTATTTTCGAAATTGTGCTGGCAGCGCCCGCGCACGAAGTCGGTCAGCGCGAGCGCCGGCGACCGCGGGTTCCTTGCATGGCCCGGACGGCATGACAGACGCATGACTACCTACTGTAACAATATGTGTATAAACACCCCCATGGTAATTCTAATTACCTACTGTCTTACGTGTTATTAATTGCACTGAAACTAGGTACCCAACCCACACATTCAATACTGACTACCTATTGAAATGGCAAAAAAATGGAAAAGTGTTCGATTAATCTATACAACACTCCAGCATCCACAGCTTAATGTTGTTACTGTAATCTGATACTAAAAAAGATAAATTCAGCAAGTTTTAACACTTGTACCTAGCGGCAATTTTCTGTAATGATGCAGATTGATATTTCTAAATTTCTAGCCACAATCCACACGTCACATTAACAATAAAAGATAACAGTTCTAATGTTGCTGTAATAAGAACAAAAACTAAGGATTTAACATGTGCAGAATTATTAAATGTTCAAAGTCTAATTTAATGGACGAATTTAAAACGAATAATTGATACAACCACCGTAACACAAATTTAATTCTTTTTTATGTCTCGTCAGCATTCAAATCTAACCGTTATAACAACGGTTTTTATAACATTAACCGAAATAATCATTATTTCGTTGATTTACAATTTTTCATGTTTTACAGGGGCGAGGGAGACCCAGAATTCATTAAGGTAAACATCATTTCTTTTACCTACAATAAGTGAACGGTTAATCTGTTTCATAAGCTCATAAAATTCTCTTAGATCTTCATTTATTTATACATTATTTTTTAACTTTTTACTGTCGTAAACCAGTATCTCATCGATATTTCAAAGTAATGTTCACATGACTAAAATTCTGCCAGAAGTCGATCTTTCAAATTCAATGAGAGGAGTGTAACCGTTTGTAGGTTACCGGGCTTTCGTCAGATCGTAAAACTTATAAATAGCACGGGCCGCACCTCCGCAAGGCATACCGGCAACTGTTTATGTTTATTTCGAAACCTTTCCTCGTATTTCAAAGTTTTTTTCTGCAATAGCGTCAAGACCAGAAGCGGTCGGACCTGGACGAGCAGTTGAAAGACTACATCAACGAATGGCGCAAACAGAGGGCCAAGGAGGAGGACGAACTCAAGCGCCTCAAGGAGAAGCAGGCCAAGCGCAAGGTGAGCTCTATGTGGACGACATGTTGCTGCTAAAGCTAAACTCGTTGTTTATGTTGATGATATGGTGGAAAAGGAATTAAATTCCTATCAAATTTTACGTTGTGTAAATTCTGATATTACTAAATTTGTAAAGTAATGAATAAATTAAACCATTTGCAATTTTTTATAAATATGCGTCTACGTAGGTATAGATGAAATTTACGTGCTTATAAGTTTAGTAACTGTAATGTATTGTATGTATGTATGTATGTAAACTCTTTATTGTGAAAAATAAACAAGACAAATACAATTGACAAACACTGCTGTATTGTGTTTGATGTAGTAAATAATATTTGAGAAGAAACGATAAAGAATCAAAAGAAGAAGTAGATCCTCATCCCATGTAACTGGAAGCCGTAATAATAATGGAATGTTATATCAGGTGTCCCGCGCTGAGGAAGAGAAGCGCCTCGCTCAGAAGAAGAAGGAAGATGAGGAGAGGAGAGTGCGCGAGATTGAGGAGAAGAAACAGCGCGACATCGAGGAGAAGAGGCAGCGGCTGGAGGAGGCTGAGAAGAAACGCCAGGCCATGCTCCAGGCGATGAAGGAGTCCAGCAAGACCGGCCCCAACTTCACCATCCAGAAGAAGAGTGACAACGTAAGCATAACTAAGCACTTAACCACATAAAAGTCGGAATATCACACTTGCAATCAGCTTTCCCTAAAGTATGTAATAATATACTCATACCAGTGGTCCGTTTCTCGAAGCTTCAAGTTATAATTTTACGAGTCTTAACTTGGAAAATTGGTTGAACTTATTAGAACACTTATTAGTTGATTGGGACTATGTTGCTAGTTTAGACTTTTAGCTTCCAGAGGTGGGCCACTGTTCTTAGAATCATCATCATCATTATCTTCATCATCTTTAGCCTATATAGGTCCCACAGCTGAGCACAGGCCTCCTCTCAGAACGATAGGGCTTAGGCTATAGTGCCCACGCGGGCCCAGTGCGGATTGATTCTAAGAATACGTGTGAATATAGTTTATTATAAATTCCAATCAAAACCAAACAAAATTGATCCCTATCAGACCATTTTTAAAAATGATATTACTTATTTAACAAGTGGACGCTCAACACTTTCATTACTGACCCCTAGATAAGGGAATTTTGGTTTGAAACTTAGTATCTGGTAAGCTAATCCAATTTTTTCCAACAGTTCGGCCTCACCAACGCTCAACTCGAGCGCAACAAGACCAAGGAGCAGCTGGAGGAAGAGAAGAAGATCTCCCTCTCCATCCGCATCAAGCCTTTGAACATCGACAACCTGTCGACAGAGAAGCTGCGCGTCAAAGCCCAGGAGCTGTGGGACTGCATCGTCAAGCTCGAGACCGAGAAATACGATCTTGAGGAGAGGCAAAAGAGGCAGGACTACGACGTAAGTTGCCCCTATACAATCAGGTGTAGAGGAAGTAACCCTAATGCAATCGCCATAGCAGAGGAGACTTGTTTCTATTAAAGATATGGCCAAAGTAAGAAGGAACATGGCGATGTAGAGTCACGTAATTCTGGAGTTTGTGGAGAGTCTTAGTGGCGACTTTTGTTTATGTTACTTATGTTGATCATACATTTATAGATTAATAGTGACAAAAATGCGAGTTGTACTGCTGTAGCACCAACCGCTACACAAATTTTCGACCAACAATTCCGTCGGTTTGAATAATATAAAAGTAAATTTGAATTATTTTAAAGTTTCCGCTAGCTGAATGGGTACCAACTTACTTGTTAGGATTAATTTATAGAGTATTTTATGACAAAACGCTTCCTTTTCAACAGTTAAAAGAGCTCAAAGAAAGACAAAAGCAACAGCTGAGGCACAAGGCTCTCAAGAAGGGTCTCGACCCTGAGGCACTTACAGGCAAGCACCCCGTAAGTACATCCAAATATTCTAACTTTTTAATTAACTGCAATTATTTTAAACTGTATAGGTTTCCCTACATTTCTCACATTAGTTCGAGAATGTCATTATTATTAACTTTCTTCTTTTGTCGTCGTATCTCTCTATAAGTATTTTCTCTATTCAAGATAATAATATATGAATGTCGTCTTTCCCTTCATCCATTTATTCGATGTTCAAGATAACATCTCATTTTTATCCCATGACCCGATTTATTCCACTGTTACGAGTATTTCAGTCTACGTTTATAGTTGGAATTTTCTAAAGATCAAATTCAATGTTTATCATTACAATTCTACTAAAACTAAGATTCGTTAGGGTACAAAAAGGTATACTTACAGTTTTGATGAACGAATTATTTGTTTAATTTTCAGCCCAAGATCCAAGTCGCGTCAAAATATGAGCGACGTGTCGACACACGGTCCTATGACGACAAAAAGAAACTCTTTGAGGGTGTAAGTATTTTTAACGGACCTGTTCCAAGGCACCGTCGCAGGATGAAGAACGACCCTTTCACACCTTGACTGTTGAAAGAAACAGCGGTGTTCAAACTACATCTGAAAAAGATAACAATCAGTTAACTTTGCAATACTTACAAGAGAAAACGGAAATGTTTTAAATTTATTTAAAGGGATATTTATCTTTAGAATCACATTATTCACATCTGTAATAGTTACTTAAATGGGAAACAGATTCAGAGAAACTTCTAGCGTTACCAAGTTTACTTCGATAAAATTATTTGATTTTAATGCTCCATGTATTTCACCTGTTCCCTTAAATTCTTACACAACAGCCCTAAACATCAATTTAAATGTGTTAATGCTTTCAACGCAGGGTCTCGATAATTCATTGGCTGAATATATGGATAAAGTATGGACCGACAGGATGGAGGCGTTTATGAATAGGAATAAAAGTAAGCGGGCCCCAGAATGAAGCCCTGTGTGACTCACGACGTTTATCCCCCGTCGGCCAAGCATGACGTCATGACACGTTTTGCACTCATTATGTCTGACCTGAAATACCGTATGAAATGTGTATTGAACATTGCCGAGTTGTTTCAAGCTTCTTCTTTACAATTATCTTAGACGTTTCACTGTCAAACGCTTAAGTTAAGTCAACCACTATCAGATACCCATTCAAATTGTATTGTTTGCTTGAAGTTACAACTCGGTTGTGTTCAGCCAAGGGTCATCCCCCTCCCGTGTCCCGGACACCTGTATATTGACCCTCGTGTGTTATGTGTACTCTTAGGACCTAGAGAAACTCAACAAGGACTTCCTCGAGAAGGTGTGGTCTGAGAGGGCCGAGCAGTTTGGAGGCAGGCAAAAGAGTAAGTAGCTATAGCGTTTGATACCTTATTGCTTTAACTGCTGGTTACTACTTAAACATAACAATAGTACTAACGCTCGACTCAGCAAAATAACTAGATGATAATAATATTAATTTAGTACATTTTCTTCGTGCGATCTTTTTGAATTAACCGCTAAATGGAGTAACCATCTTTAAACACGATTTGTTTAGTTAAAGCGATAAGGTGGTAAATATTATAGTAGGTCTTGGCGTTACAACTCTCTTGCTTCCACCTTGTACTGTTTCGCATTCCGTAAGTTGCTTTTGGTGTTGTTCAAATTTATTTTGTAACCCTGCATAACTTGCGGTTTTTTCCACCTACTAACTATTTTCTATTTTAGAGGTGTCTTTCTGGACGTTTGAAATGAAGGTGTTATTACGTTGAAAAGATATATTTGTTCATTCGACTCACACAGCTTCCACTGACTCAACATTTTCTTTAAAACAACAAAATAACTCTTCAAAAACTAAGCTCTAATGGTTCTATTTAGGATCTGTTTCACCAATCTCTGTTAAGTTTCAGTTATCTTAAGTGTCGGTTATATATGATGACGTCTCTTTCTGTTTCGTAGTAATAAATAGAGACGGAATCATAGACAACTTCAGTTAACAGAGTGGCGAAGAAGGCCCTTTCTGTGGTTGATATGGAGGTGGCTATTTTAACACAGACTATAAAATATTTACTAAAATATTTTCGTGTAACGTAGCTCTAAAATATCTTTAACTCCAAAGACGCATTTCCTCATAGAAATCTAAATATTTATGCGAACACTAAACGCTTTACAAAAAGCGTTTTATACCCAACTCACCAATCATAACCTTAAATTACTCAACGTCTTTGCTTCATCAGCGAGACTGCCCAAATGGTTCGGCGAGCGGCCCGGCAAGAAGAAGGGCGACCTGGAATCCCCTGAAGGCGAGGAAGACGTCAAGGCCGAGGTTGAAGACGACGAGCCCCTGTACGAGCCCGAACCTGAAGAGGAAGAGGTTGTGGAGGAAGAGGAGGAGGAGGAAGAGGAGGAAGAAGAGGAAGAGGAGGAAGAGGAGGAGGAAGAAGAATAAGTAAGTAGTTTTGTAAATTACTTAAGGTTGAGAAAACGATCTTTTGTGCGAGTCCCAATCATAGGAAGAGGTAGAAAGAAGTATGATGAGACTAGTTATGTGAAGAAAAAAAAATGATGCAAACTTTACTAATCTGTTGAGAAAATCACCGGCCAGGTTATAAGCTACTTTTTATCCCGGAAAATTGCATAGTTCCCCCGGGATAGCGATGAACATGTCAAAAGTCGCAGCTGCCTATAGCCGCCACGTTTTTCAAAATTCCCACGGGATAGGGAATAAATGGGGTTTATGTGTATGTTTGTGTTGAAAATATAAAGCTAAAGTAATATACATGGAGTTGGCGTTTTACACCTCCACTGAACTTACTCTTTTTTTCTGTTTCTTTTTTTCCAAACTACTTTGTTTTACTTCGACTAGTAGAGACTTCATACATCTCTACTATAGACTAATATAATTTAAGGCTCGGGGGCCTTATACATCCCTTTTATAAATGTATTTAATTTAAGTAGAATTTAATTGTTCTTACTGTATTTTATTTTGAAAAAATGACTTTCTGCCAAGTTTCTTGCGGCGCATTCTTGGCAATGACGGTCTTTCCGAATGCGCTGGTAGTTTCTTGGGTCCCTTGGCGGCCAATTTGCAAAAATAAAGTTTTGATTGATTTTTTGTTGCAGATTGAGCGCACCGCAGCCACAAAAGGAACTGCTCGACCGGCGGTCGCACTGTTTTGTAACCAAGCCATTAACTTATTATTATAAATTATTTTTATTATTTATACTGTTGCAACGTCGTTACGGAACAAGGAAATTTTTTACGTTTACACCAGCGTCGTTAACAACTATGACGTCACAATAAACTAATTTATTCATAAGGCTTTCGAGTTATTTATTTACGAAATCCTTTGGGTTCATTTCTTTAGGTATATTTCTTCCATGCTGGTCTGGGAGTAAAGAAAAAACATAGAATGTACCAGTTGCTTCGTTGAATAGGCGATCTGTGGAATCGTGTTATAGGCGATACGGCTAGCAACCCATCACTATTTTGATTCCCCTTTCCACCTATACGCCCACAATCATGCTAAACGTGGTCTACAGGTCTTGTTACCTTGGGCTCTGTCTACCCTGGGCAGACATCTCAGAATGAGAGGGTTAGGGCTATAGTTCCCACGCGGGCCCAGAGCGGATTGGGAACTTCACACACACCATTGAATTGCTTTACAAGCGTGTGCAGGTTTCCTCGCGATGTTTTCTTCACCGAAAAGCTCACGGTAAATTTCAAATGTAATATCGCACATAAATACCGAAATACTGCAGGTGAGAGGCCACAGGTATACCACTAGGTAACCATGGCTACCTTTTTTTTAATGAAGAGGAAATTTTGTTTTGTGAGACTCCCCCCCCCCCCCCCCCCCCCCCATGGGTATACCCAAACTAAAAACTCTCCGGCGTTGCCTCAATCCGGTGTGATGGGGTGCAGTGGGATGCCGCTAGGGTTTCGCCACAAACGCCCCCCCGGTGGCCCCGGCTTCCGCCAGGACCGCGCCAAGAAGAGGGCCGTACGCTGGGCCCGTCTTCCCTTAGACGATGAGACCGTGAAATGCAGGTAGGTAAGCCAAGGTAACAAGACCTAAAGGCCACGTTTAGCATGATTGTGGGCGTATAGCGGTGACGTGGCGTCCATAGAACTCGACTCCCACCGGCTGCCTATTTTAAGGCAGTTGGGCACTTTATTGTGCAGAATTAGAAAAGGCTAGTTAAATTGCCTTCGGCTTGCATTCTGATATACTTGACGCCACACTGGCGTATAGTAAAAGTAACGTGTTTAAAACACAATGTTACACTAAAAAACCTTAGTAGGTACTATATAATAATATTTATTCCTCAATAATAATACGAATATAATAAGTCTAGGCAGCGGGGATGGTTGGTGGTGCTTTCTGCATCGGCGTCTTGTGCATCATGTTGATCTTGTCTCCCAGACTCAGCGCCATGCCCTGCAACAGGAAACCAATACACATAAAATACTACACTAAAGACACCCAAAATACAATTCACAATAAAATAAATAATAACTTTTTAAATTACCAGCACTTTCTTCATTCTTTTATAAATCGATAAGGAGTTTAAGCTTTAAACACTAGTTCTTGACCGCGACTCCGTCTGGGACCAGTGCAATAACTACTCATTCCTTCATAAATAAAATTCATTTAATAATTACCTAGTCTTGCTACTACAACCATATGCTATACAAACACTTTGCCTTATGCATCCGATCCGATCATTTTACAACCCAGACTTACTTTAATTTGGTCGTAAACTCTATTTGCCATTTTGCAACTTCGCCGTTATGGTATAGCTGTAAACTGTACAACTAAAATATTCTACTCACTAGGGCATTCTGCAAAAAATGTAGTGTAGGAACCCACCTTCACCGAAACCATGCACCATTAATTCACTAGCGCAAGACTTCAGTAATAAATCATATATTACACTAATCGGATGTTTCCAACTCACATCCTTACATGGCGATCCTGCCAGTGCGGCCTTGGTCCCTGTCAAATACCCGTTCCTGGTTCAAGGCCACGGCACCGGTTGCGAAGACGTAATATAATGTACACAGCAGTTGATAAAGTATGCCTTTAGCTCGTGCAAGTTCGTGCGATCTGAGACACTCTTTATTTCACCATAATGTAAGTGTTGCCGTCTTCGTGGCACTGACCTGGCTCTTGGCGCGGATGCGCACGTGCCCGGCGACGGGTCCGGCGCGGTGCAGCGGCTGCTCCACGCTCAGGTTGGCGAGCGCGTCCTCACCGAATATAGAGCGCGCGTACATGTTGGCCGCCATGAAACCGCACTGCCCTGACAGCGCCTGCAACAAAACGATCCATGTTACAAGCCATTGTATGGTTTTATGAAACCACAACGCAAGTGAAACTTTTTTAGGCAACAAACTGAAAAAAATCGGAAAATTATTCGATCTGGGGTATTAAAATTGCGTTCGTAATCTTAACTTAATTATTGGAAAATGAGTCGTTTTCAAAACACGTGTACATAGTTAAGGGCCTTAATCAAAATAAAAGTTAATTGATTCCTTTGTGTTACGACTTTTTCACCCTTATTGCAATGGAATAAAGGTGAAACGGTCGTAACACAAAAGAATCAATTAATTTTTGTTGTGATTAAGCCCTTAACTATGATTTTTTTTTGAAAACGACTCAAATGGCAATGATAAGGGGAAAGCAACAGTAGACAAGACATCAAACTAAACATTTTAAATTCAATCTACGTATTAAGGTGGAGTTAGACCAAACGAGCGAATACAAATTTGTTTGAAAAGCGACCCTTTATTTTTGCTCGACACAATAAATTTGTCAGAGTGGGGATAGAATGAGCATTCGCTCGTTTGGTCAATCTCCACCTTTAGACAATGCACGAATAACTGAGAATTCAAATGCTACACGGTCAGCTGATGCGGGCTATCGGGCGCCGCCATATTGGCCTTAGCTGCTCTGCCGAGCGCCTGTCACTTTATCCCCACTCCGTGGGCAGATAAAACAAAATTGAGTCGATGGAAATAAAGTATCAATTTAAAAACCGCGTAATCCGTGGACTTGCTAAGTGGGTGACAGCTAAAAAGGGTACTTACCTTGTCTGGTGTGAGACACTTCATGTTGGTGGAAGCTAGTAGGTGCTGCAAGTACTCGCGCAGGTCCGTTATGTTCGTGTTTACCGACACCTACAATCATTAACATTATGTATTTAATCGGTATTAGACTACAAGCCCATGGAAAAAAACACGTGAAATGAACCAGCGTGAAACACGCTTAGAAGGCTGTTACTATATCATACAATAACTCTGAGCGCTATGCCGTCATTTCCGAGCGGTACAGGTATGGAATTTCTCATGTACAAGTGAGGAATTACGACTAATAGACAGTTATTTAAGCTATTTGAGACATTGATAAAAACGTTAGACTCGAACAAAACGCGAACTTCTCGCCCACCGACTTGGCTGTATGACAGTGTTGTTCATTATTCCATAGTCTCTTTGACTTTAAAAAAGCTAAAAACAAATGAAAAACAGTCCCGTAATCCGATTTATGGTCAGAAAATCGCGCCTGCAATGCGATTCGGCCGTCAACAAGGCCCTCCGTGTTCCGTTACTCAGAATACAATGACGACATTTACGACAATGTTTGAGAATAGTACATTGTAGTTGACCTTGTTCTCCCACTCGAACTCGGCCCACATCTGGCGGAAGTCGGCGTCGCTGCAGCTGGCGGGCTGGATGTAGTCCACGATGTCGATGTGGATGTCGTTGAGCACCACCACGCCGCGGTCCATGCTCGCGCCCGTCACCTCGTACACTGACGCACATAACAGTTCGCATTTACACTGGAGCTGCGCCGACTACTTGCCAGGCCCAACTAGCTGCCAGTTTGTAGTCGGCGATTATTCGACAAATAATGACGATATGTACCACACCAAGGGCCCTTTCTGAAAACCAGCGCTGAGCTCTCGAGCCCAGCGCACGCTGAGACTGGTACCCATTGCTAGACTTGTGTAGTGTACTGTTACTTTTAAGTTTATAGCATGTCACTTTTATTTCTCTGTGTACCTTGTCACTAGCAATAAAGATTTTTTATTTAATTTTATTTTACAAGTCGGTTGTTATTTATTTTTTATACACGATAATTTTTAATCGTTGATCAGGTACCAATGTTTCTAATTCAGTAATGGAAAGAGGTCACGTTAAAATCGCAGTTGCATCGGACAAAGCTCTTTTTAACCGACTTCAAAAAAAGGGGGAGGTTCTCAATTCGTCTGTATTTTTTGGAACAGGATAGTCGGGTAATCGGCTCATCACAAATATGATTCGCGATGCGCGATGAGGCACAAACAGACACACTATTGGCATGGCGTCCATAGAACTCGATACCCACCGGCTTGCCTATTTTAAGGCAGTTCGGCACTTTTATTGTGCAGAATTAGAGGAAAAGGCTAATTAAATGAACAGACAAAGAAAGGGAGAGGGAGGGAGAGAGAGAGAGAGAGAGAGTGAGGGGGGGAGGGAGAGAGAGGGAGAGAGAGGGGGGGGAGAGAGAGAGAGAGAGAGAGAGAGTCAAACTCAAAACATCCCTCTTATTGCGTCGGGGGTTAATAAAACAAATGCGTGTAGTTACCAATGTTGCCGAATATGATCCCGTTCTCGGTGGAGGCGACCTTGACGTGCGCCTTGATGGTGGCGAAGTCCCGCGGCGCCAGCACCACGGCGGCCGGCCGCTCCACCAGCCGCAGGTCCCCCAGCGTCGGGGGTTAATAAAACAAATGCGTGTAGTTACCAATGTTGCCGAATATGATCCCGTTCTCGGTGGAGGCGACCTTGACGTGCGCCTTGATGGTGGCGAAGTCCCGCGGCGCCAGCACCACGGCGGCCGGCCGCTCCACCAGCCGCAGGTCCCCCAGCGTCGGGGGTTAATAAAACAAATGCGTGTAGTTACCAATGTTGCCGAATATGATCCCGTTCTCGGTGGAGGCGACCTTGACGTGCGCCTTGATGGTGGCGAAGTCCCGCGGCGCCAGCACCACGGCGGCCGGCCGCTCCACCAGCCGCAGGTCCCCCAGCGTCGGGGGTTAATAAAACAAATGCGTGTAGTTACCAATGTTGCCGAATATGATCCCGTTCTCGGTGGAGGCGACCTTGACGTGCGCCTTGATGGTGGCGAAGTCCCGCGGCGCCAGCACCACGGCGGCCGGCCGCTCCACCAGCCGCAGGTCCCCCAGCGTCGGGGGTTAATAAAACAAATGCGTGTAGTTACCAATGTTGCCGAATATGATCCCGTTCTCGGTGGAGGCGACCTTGACGTGCGCCTTGATGGTGGCGAAGTCCCGCGGCGCCAGCACCACGGCGGCCGGCCGCTCCACCAGCCGCAGGTCCCCCAGCGTCGGGGGTTAATAAAACAAATGCGTGTAGTTACCAATGTTGCCGAATATGATCCCGTTCTCGGTGGAGGCGACCTTGACGTGCGCCTTGATGGTGGCGAAGTCCCGCGGCGCCAGCACCACGGCGGCCGGCCGCTCCACCAGCCGCAGGTCCCCCAGCGTCGGGGGTTAATAAAACAAATGCGTGTAGTTACCAATGTTGCCGAATATGATCCCGTTCTCGGTGGAGGCGACCTTGACGTGCGCCTTGATGGTGGCGAAGTCCCGCGGCGCCAGCACCACGGCGGCCGGCCGCTCCACCAGCCGCAGGTCCCCCAGCGTCGGGGGTTAATAAAACAAATGCGTGTAGTTACCAATGTTGCCGAATATGATCCCGTTCTCGGTGGAGGCGACCTTGACGTGCGCCTTGATGGTGGCGAAGTCCCGCGGCGCCAGCACCACGGCGGCCGGCCGCTCCACCAGCCGCAGGTCCCCCAGCGTCGGGGGTTAATAAAACAAATGCGTGTAGTTACCAATGTTGCCGAATATGATCCCGTTCTCGGTGGAGGCGACCTTGACGTGCGCCTTGATGGTGGCGAAGTCCCGCGGCGCCAGCACCACGGCGGCCGGCCGCTCCACCAGCCGCAGGTCCCCCAGCGTCGGGGGTTAATAAAACAAATGCGTGTAGTTACCAATGTTGCCGAATATGATCCCGTTCTCGGTGGAGGCGACCTTGACGTGCGCCTTGATGGTGGCGAAGTCCCGCGGCGCCAGCACCACGGCGGCCGGCCGCTCCACCAGCCGCAGGTCCCCCAGCGTCGGGGGTTAATAAAACAAATGCGTGTAGTTACCAATGTTGCCGAATATGATCCCGTTCTCGGTGGAGGCGACCTTGACGTGCGCCTTGATGGTGGCGAAGTCCCGCGGCGCCAGCACCACGGCGGCCGGCCGCTCCACCAGCCGCAGGTCCCCCAGCGTCGGGGGTTAATAAAACAAATGCGTGTAGTTACCAATGTTGCCGAATATGATCCCGTTCTCGGTGGAGGCGACCTTGACGTGCGCCTTGATGGTGGCGAAGTCCCGCGGCGCCAGCACCACGGCGGCCGGCCGCTCCACCAGCCGCAGGTCCCCCAGCGTCGGGGGTTAATAAAACAAATGCGTGTAGTTACCAATGTTGCCGAATATGATCCCGTTCTCGGTGGAGGCGACCTTGACGTGCGCCTTGATGGTGGCGAAGTCCCGCGGCGCCAGCACCACGGCGGCCGGCCGCTCCACCAGCCGCAGGTCCCCCAGCGTCGGGGGTTAATAAAACAAATGCGTGTAGTTACCAATGTTGCCGAATATGATCCCGTTCTCGGTGGAGGCGACCTTGACGTGCGCCTTGATGGTGGCGAAGTCCCGCGGCGCCAGCACCACGGCGGCCGGCCGCTCCACCAGCCGCAGGTCCCCCAGCGTCGGGGGTTAATAAAACAAATGCGTGTAGTTACCAATGTTGCCGAATATGATCCCGTTCTCGGTGGAGGCGACCTTGACGTGCGCCTTGATGGTGGCGAAGTCCCGCGGCGCCAGCACCACGGCGGCCGGCCGCTCCACCAGCCGCAGGTCCCCCAGCGTCGGGGGTTAATAAAACAAATGCGTGTAGTTACCAATGTTGCCGAATATGATCCCGTTCTCGGTGGAGGCGACCTTGACGTGCGCCTTGATGGTGGCGAAGTCCCGCGGCGCCAGCACCACGGCGGCCGGCCGCTCCACCAGCCGCAGGTCCCCCAGCGTCGGGGGTTAATAAAACAAATGCGTGTAGTTACCAATGTTGCCGAATATGATCCCGTTCTCGGTGGAGGCGACCTTGACGTGCGCCTTGATGGTGGCGAAGTCCCGCGGCGCCAGCACCACGGCGGCCGGCCGCTCCACCAGCCGCAGGTCCCCCAGCGTCGGGGGTTAATAAAACAAATGCGTGTAGTTACCAATGTTGCCGAATATGATCCCGTTCTCGGTGGAGGCGACCTTGACGTGCGCCTTGATGGTGGCGAAGTCCCGCGGCGCCAGCACCACGGCGGCCGGCCGCTCCACCAGCCGCAGGTCCCCCAGCGTCGGGGGTTAATAAAACAAATGCGTGTAGTTACCAATGTTGCCGAATATGATCCCGTTCTCGGTGGAGGCGACCTTGACGTGCGCCTTGATGGTGGCGAAGTCCCGCGGCGCCAGCACCACGGCGGCCGGCCGCTCCACCAGCCGCAGGTCCCCCAGCGTCGGGGGTTAATAAAACAAATGCGTGTAGTTACCAATGTTGCCGAATATGATCCCGTTCTCGGTGGAGGCGACCTTGACGTGCGCCTTGATGGTGGCGAAGTCCCGCGGCGCCAGCACCACGGCGGCCGGCCGCTCCACCAGCCGCAGGTCCCCCAGCGTCGGGGGTTAATAAAACAAATGCGTGTAGTTACCAATGTTGCCGAATATGATCCCGTTCTCGGTGGAGGCGACCTTGACGTGCGCCTTGATGGTGGCGAAGTCCCGCGGCGCCAGCACCACGGCGGCCGGCCGCTCCACCAGCCGCAGGTCCCCCAGCGTGGCCAGCTCCACCGTGCAGTTCTGCAGCGTGTCGTCTGCACGCACACACACACACAACATGTACCCATCGAACTAATGGGGGCTATTTCGAATTTGCCACTAAAGGCGCTAGCGTCGCGTGAGGTCCAATAACATTCACTTTTCACTGGTTTTGGCGGGCTTCGTGACATAAATTATAATTTCTTTCATTAACCTGTTGAAAAGTGATCTCCTTCGTGATATTACCGCAAATATGGATTATTTGGCGATGAATGTGAACGCTTTGATAGCGGTTTTTTTTCGAACAAAATGGAACTGCACAACATTGCAGCATAGCTACTCGATATGATGAAAGTTATTTATAATTAATAAACTTAATGAGTCACGTTTACGATGTCATGTCAACAGAGCCATGTTAACGATGTCATGTCGACGAAGTCACGTTTACGGTGTCATGTCGACGAAGTCGAGTTGACGCAATGACATATCGACGAAGTCACGTTTACGATGTTACGTCAACAAAGCCATGTTTACGATGTCATGTCGACGAAATCAAGTTGACGCCATAACATGTCGACGAAGTCACGTTTACGATGTCATGTCAACAAAGCCATTTTTACGATGTCATGTCGACGAAAATTATGTTCACGATATCATGTCGACGAAGTTATGTTTACGACGCCATGTCGACAAAGTCGTGTTGACGCTGTGCCGCGTGCTCACCGGTCTGGTTGACGACGAGCACGTCGAGCACGATGTCGTACTGGTTGACGGCCACGATGCACTCCGCGTACACGGGGTCGCTGAACCCGGTCAGCTGCGTCACCTTCGACAGCTTGCCCTTCTCTTCTGACGCGCCCGTCGCGCGACCTGCAAACAACAAAAATAATGAAGTCGGTCGAAGTTTAAATAAAAAACGGATTTGAAAGTTTTGGGATGAAAAGGTAATTATTTTGCACTTTATGTCGTTATGACAAGATTCTATGATGGCTTAAGAATCAATCTCTTCTGTACCAGCTTTTTCTCTTCCCGCGGAGATGGCTGGTTACCTTAGGCCCTGTTTACTCCGTAAGGGATAAAGACGTGATACATGTATGTATGTTTCGGCACCTTCGGCTACACGGCGGCGTACCTTGCAGCGCCTTGGAGAGCGACAGCTCGAACATGTCGTGCGCGTGCGCGGCGGCGCCGGCGCCGGCCAGCGCGGCGAACGCGATGCCCGCCTCCACCGGCACTGACTTCTGCTCGTCCAGATCCTCCTCCTGCAACACACACAAACATTGTAATAAAAAAGCTGCGACCAATAATTGCCAAGATTTCAAGGCTTGAGTAAACTGTCCATGTCAAAGTTTGGCGACACCGGTTTCCCTAACGAAAGCGACTTATTGCACTTGTACTATATCTCCCTGCAGGCAGCACACTGACCTCCTTGCTGTCCAGCTGGCTGGCGCGCTCCTGCATGAGCGCGTCGAGCGCCGCCCGCGCCGAGCGGGTCAGCGCCGAGCGGACCACACCCGGCCGCGTGCTCCAAGTGTGTTATACACCCTGCAGGCAGCACACTGACCTCCTTGCTGTCCAGCTGGCTGGCGCGCTCCTGCATGAGCGCGTCGAGCGCCGCCCGCGCCGAGCGGGTCAGCGCCGAGCGGACCACACCCGGCCGCGTGCTCCAAGTGTGTTATACACCCTGCAGGCAGCACACTGACCTCCTTGCTGTCCAGCTGGCTGGCGCGCTCCTGCATGAGCGCGTCGAGCGCCGCCCGCGCCGAGCGGGTCAGCGCCGAGCGGACCACACCCGGCCGCGTGCTCCAAGTGTGTTATACACCCTGCAGGCAGCACACTGACCTCCTTGCTGTCCAGCTGGCTGGCGCGCTCCTGCATGAGCGCGTCGAGCGCCGCCCGCGCCGAGCGGGTCAGCGCCGAGCGGACCACACCCGGCCGCGTGCTCCAAGTGTGTTATACACCCTGCAGGCAGCACACTGACCTCCTTGCTGTCCAGCTGGCTGGCGCGCTCCTGCATGAGCGCGTCGAGCGCCGCCCGCGCCGAGCGGGTCAGCGCCGAGCGGACCACACCCGGCCGCGTGCTCCAAGTGTGTTATACACCCTGCAGGCAGCACACTGACCTCCTTGCTGTCCAGCTGGCTGGCGCGCTCCTGCATGAGCGCGTCGAGCGCCGCCCGCGCCGAGCGGGTCAGCGCCGAGCGGACCACACCCGGCCGCGTGCTCCAAGTGTGTTATACACCCTGCAGGCAGCACACTGACCTCCTTGCTGTCCAGCTGGCTGGCGCGCTCCTGCATGAGCGCGTCGAGCGCCGCCCGCGCCGAGCGGGTCAGCGCCGAGCGGACCACACCCGGCCGCGTGCTCCAAGTGTGTTATACACCCTGCAGGCAGCACACTGACCTCCTTGCTGTCCAGCTGGCTGGCGCGCTCCTGCATGAGCGCGTCGAGCGCCGCCCGCGCCGAGCGGGTCAGCGCCGAGCGGACCACACCCGGCCGCGTGCTCCAAGTGTGTTATACACCCTGCAGGCAGCACACTGACCTCCTTGCTGTCCAGCTGGCTGGCGCGCTCCTGCATGAGCGCGTCGAGCGCCGCCCGCGCCGAGCGGGTCAGCGCCGAGCGGACCACACCCGGCCGCGTGCTCCAAGTGTGTTATACACCCTGCAGGCAGCACACTGACCTCCTTGCTGTCCAGCTGGCTGGCGCGCTCCTGCATGAGCGCGTCGAGCGCCGCCCGCGCCGAGCGGGTCAGCGCCGAGCGGACCACACCCGGCCGCGTGCTCCAAGTGTGTTATACACCCTGCAGGCAGCACACTGACCTCCTTGCTGTCCAGCTGGCTGGCGCGCTCCTGCATGAGCGCGTCGAGCGCCGCCCGCGCCGAGCGGGTCAGCGCCGAGCGGACCACACCCGGCCGCGTGCTCCAAGTGTGTTATACACCCTGCAGGCAGCACACTGACCTCCTTGCTGTCCAGCTGGCTGGCGCGCTCCTGCATGAGCGCGTCGAGCGCCGCCCGCGCCGAGCGGGTCAGCGCCGAGCGGACCACACCCGGCCGCGCTGACGCCGCGCGCAGGCACAGCGCCGCGTGCTCCAAGTCATCCGCCGTCAAACCCGTTGTGGCCGTCGCTGGAGACAGACAGACACATACCACGTTACCACAGAGACAGAGAAGCGAGGCGTTGCCGGCCCATAACATACAAAGTCTCACAGAATTATCCTACTAATATTATAAATGCGAAAGTTTGTGAGAATAAGAGTGTGTATATTTATTCCTTCTTCACGCTGAAACGACTCGGCGGATTTGGATAAAATTTAGCACAAAGATAGCTGGTACCCTAGATTAACACATAGGCTACTTTTTATCCCGGAAAATTGCATAGTTCCCGCGGGATAGCGATAAACATGTCAAAGGTCGTAGCATCCTAGAGACGCGACGTAAATAATTATTGCAGAATATACTATCCACATCAGTTTTTAAATCATATTCTATGCGGACGAAGTCGCGGGCAGAAGCTAGTCTATACATATAATAAAGCCGAAGAGGGTCGAAAGTTTCTACATGGAAGTTATAAAAAAAAAATAGTGAAGATACTTAGAATCGATAACAGAACATGTGCCAACTGAAATATTCTGGGTTAATTCTGAGAGAGCTTGTATAAACGGCCGAGCGTCAGCAAGGCTCGACAAATCGAGGCTGGCAACCCCTTTTCACGCCTAGGTGTAGTGCTTTCCTCAAACATATGCGAAAAAACATAAAAAAGAAAAGTAATCAATTTTAACCGTCGTTTCTGTAATATTTTGTATATATGAAAAAAGAAAACATGTGATCGATCAATCTACCTGATAGACGAAGAAGAATAAAACATCATCCTCATTGAGTCTTAACTTCTCTCATTTCTGCTTCATTATCCAAGTCAACATCTAGCAGGCACAAGTCAAGCAATCATAAAGCCAACGACCTTGCTACACTTCTCTTCTCTTCTTCAACCTTTTTCTACCCAATGCTGAGAAGGTCTCTTCCATAGCCCTCCAATTGCTGCGGTCTTGGGATTTCCGCATCCAGTCTCTCCCCGCTATTCGAATGAGGTCATCGTCCCACCTTCTGGACTGTGTCCCCACGTTTCTGCGCCCAGTCCTTGGCCTCCACTCGAGCACTACCCCATCTTCCATCAGATCTGCGGCAGCCAGCCCACTTCCACTCCCTTTGGGCTATGATTTTCGCAATGTCAGTGTTGCTACACTTACCATCCTTCTTATGCTGCGCCAACAGGGCAGCGATGAGGTGCAGGGCTCTATTAGCGCTGTTAGCGTCCAGCTTGAGCGCTATCTTAGCCAACGCGGAGCAAGCGCACGCCGCCGTGAACGACTCGCCGGAGCGCAGCGCGTGCGGCAGACCGCCGGACGACGCCGTAGTCGAGTTCGCACTACAAAATAAAAGTATGGTAACCAAAATGATACTGCACACAAGAAGAAGACAGTGCTAATTAATTTAAAAATGTTTAAGAATATGTTACCTATATGTGTAACGTTACTTATTTTTAGGTTTAGTTTTAAGTTTACGCCCTAGTAATCCATGTTTGTAATGACTAGAATAATATGAACATAATGTAAATACCATGGTTGCAATAAATGATTGATTGATTGAAGCTTATCCGAATCTTGGTCAATATTAGAAGTTCAAGGGCGGGAATTTTTTGTAGGGGTTTTCAGTCGATAGATCGACTGAAAACCCCTTAAAAACTTAACCACTTGCTGGAATATTCTAGAAAAATCTTGAGATACCTTGTATAAACATAGATGGGGGCTGATTTCTACACCAATAGAGGATATGCATTAAAAAGAAGTATCACATTTCTTAATAAAATATGAAAACATCCTGAAGGAGATGTCAGAAAGCGAAATTTAAAAGTAATATCGGTCAAGAAATACGGAAAATATAAGCGTTTTAAAATTTTAGAAAGAGAGAGCCGATATGAAATGTGACGTCATTGGTCAGAACGCCCATATGAACTCCATGTTAAAATTCAGTTTTTCGAGAATGAGATGGAGACAAAGCTTTAATAGCTTAGGTACATGTATTTCGGTTACTTTTATAGCTATTTGCATTTTATATGGTTAACTACATAAATGATACATACATACATATATCACGTCTTTATCCCTTACGGGGTAGATAGAGCCTAAGGTCACGTTTAGCATGATTGTAGGCATGGTATTCATTCACAGTTTTGCATATACCACAGATCCACAGTGGACGAAGCGAAATAGGTATGTCAGGATCCCAGCAAGTGGAACAAAGTGGCTATTCCTGAAAAACTGGCGCAACGGTACGTATGTTTGAGTAAAGTATGAGCGTAGTTTTAGTGAGGTCGAATGCGTCAGGGCTGGCGACTTACGCGGGCAGGTTGAAGGCGGACTGCGAGGCGTAGGTGCCGTCGCTAGTCACCAGCTGCCGCGGCGCGGACGCGTCCGGCTTCGCCTGCTCGCTCTCCTCCTGCACACAGACGTCATATACCAAAGATGGTCGAATGTACGTATTGGCACCGTGCACGACAGAAGAGCCATCTCGCAAACGCAACTTTAGGGGCGCGCTATCTTATGAGTGTACCTTGTCGTCATAAGATTGTCATAAGATATTATGAGTGTACCTTGTCGTCATAAGATTGTCATAAGATATTATGAGTGTACCTTGTCGTCATAAGATTGCCATAAGATATTATGAGTGTACCTTGTCGTCATAAGATTGTCATAAGATATTATGAGTGTACATTGTCGACATTGTCGTCATAAGATTGTCATAAGATATTATGAGTGTACCTTGACGTCATTAGTACATTATGATACAAGTGTGCTATGTTGGTAACTACACACGAGGCGTATTGTACGCGCGAGCGATAGCGAGCGCGGCTAAGAGAGCCGAGATGTGTAATTACCAAAGCACACGCGTCGCATACGACGTTTTTCAACACATTTGCGAGGAAAAATAAATAAAATTTAGTTAGTAAAAGGACTTTAAGAACTTTAGTTTACCTTTGTTACCAGACATTGCTTACCTGGAGCTGCTTTAGAACTTTACTTTATCATTTGGTAATTAACACCTTGGATTTCTTACTGATATAACTGTCCGAACATTGTCCGAACATATTTTAGTATTTCCAGCGACGGACACTACATTTCTTTATTACTTGAACTCGTAATTTTTAAAGTAATAAAATAACAAAGTCTGAATCAACAATATCAGTGAAAAATGGCGGCAGATATTATTTCTCCGCGCCAATCCGCGCGCAGCACTCGCGCATGCGCGCTGTGCACTTAGCACGCGCGTGACGAAGACACTGACACAGTCTCCTAAACAGCCTAATATTAAAATTATAATAAAAAATAATTAATCAATGCCTGAGATTGCAAATTATGTTCAGTTTTAGATAAAGATGAATAATTTGTCGAAATTAAATGTTTATTTATCATCTTTTACCTAAAATAGTTTAATATTCACGAAAATATTCCTTGTTCCTATAGATAACTGAACTTTTTGCTGAGATTAAAAAATATATATATTACCGCACTCGTGCGGTAATATATTACAGCACTTGTGCGTAATAAGCGCAATTATGAGCTTAAATGCAGTGCAATAAGACTCAATTTACGAGCAAGTGTGTTGAAAAAGATATTATGAGTGTACCTTGTCGTCATAAGATTGTCATAAGATATTATGAGTGTACATTGTCGACATCTATATATATATAATTCAAAGGTGACTGACTGACTGACTGACTGACTGACATAGTGATCTATCAACGCACAGCCCAAACCACTGGACGGATCGGACTGAAATTTGGCATGCAGGTAGATCTTATGACGTAGGCATCCGCTAAGAAAGGATTTTTGGAAATTCCCACGGGATAAGGAAAAAACGGGAATTATATATTCGATTCCGAGTGACGCTATCTCAGTAACAATAATAAGTAGACTCTTCAAATTTGATACAAAAGTAGGTGATTACAAAACTAAGAAACTAATTTCAGGATTTTTGGAAATTCCCACGGGATAAGGAAAAAAATAGGATTTATATATACAGTTTAACGAAATCCTATGAACTATAATTACTAGACTCTTCAAATTTGGCATAGAAGTAGGTGATTATAATAGTAAAATAATTTTTTAATGCTTTTTGGAAATTCCCACGGGATAAAAACAGGATTTATGTATTCAGTTCTACGGGATCGATTTTTCGTTTTACTGGTCGTATAAAATTGAAATTTATTTCCTTTGGGGAGTGTAGGGGAGCGCTACAAAAGGATTTCCCGAAATTCCCACGGGAACGGGAAAAACGGGACTTTTCGTTTTCTGGTTGCAGAAAGCTGAAATTCGGCATGTAGGTTGCTTCGGGAGTGTAGAGGAGCATTAAGAGAGTACTTTCCAAATTTCCCACGGGAACGGGGAAAAAACAGGATTTTACGTTTTACTGGTCGTAGAAAGCTGAAATTTGGCAAGTGGGTACCTTAGGGAGTGTAGGGGAGCATTATGAGATAATTTCCCAAAATTCTTCTTCTTCGTTCCCGTAAGAATTTCGGGAAATGCTTTATTTGGCAAAATTCTTACGGAAACGGGAAAAACGAAAAGCGGGGAAAAGTTGAAATTTGTCACGTAGGTCTATTTGGGAGTGTAGGGGAACACTAAGAAAGGATTTTTCGAAACGCCCACAGGGACGGGAAAAAACCGGATTTTACGTTTCCAGACGAAACAGCGGAAGAAAGAGACTTAACATTTATAACGTGTGTTTCTTTAAAGGCTTTAAGTGTACTCCGAAAGCACTCCCCAAAATTTCCACGGGAACGGAAAAAACTTATTATTTCATTTTACATCTTAGCGCGTACGAAGTCGCGGGCAAAAGCTATTTTTTTTTTTTTTTAATCTCATTTATTTTATAAGCCATACATCTTATGATTAAGTCGGCTTAAAAATAATAACAATATAACTTACTTTAGGTGTTACTTAGTACATTAGGGATAATTCCTTAAGGAGTATCTTTATAGTATTCAAATCTAAGGTTCAATGAATGTGCAATGAAACTTAAAAATATATCACTATGCTCGGTACTGAACCCTGAGCTTAAGATTTGGTGGAAAAAGAAGAAGAGATCCCCCACAGAGCACTGAGTTTCTTTTAAGAGCTCCAACCTAGGTTGTTCGTTGATTTTACACTCGAGCACTAAGTGGAGGAGGTCCTCCTCTCTCTCACATCGTGTACAGTTTGGGTCGTCTCTCTTTTTCATTATAAAGTTAAATCTATTGAGTGGGATGTGATAAGTTCGGGTTCGGAAGCATATTACTAATTCTTTTCTGGTCAGGTTTCGTGAGGCAAACCAAGGTACGCGTGGTGGTTCGTTTACAATGGTCCTGTACCAGGTGCCCTTGGTTTGGGAGCGCTCATTGAAATAGGACTTAAACTTAGTGTAGTTGTCAGTTTTCACTTTTGGAAGATGGTCAGTATAGTGCGGTACCGTGTCGAGAGGAATACCGTTCCGTAGAGCCTCGGATGCAAGCGAGTCTGCTACCTCGTTACCCCTGACGCCCACATGTGAAGGAATCCATTGCAAACGAACTTCAGCCCCGTTACGTATCAGTCTATGGATACATTTAATAATGAGGTAAGCTTCGTATCTACCGACACTACCGCCTTTAGCACTTCCCAATAAGTGTTGTAGACTGCTCTTTGAATCTGTAAAGATTACAATTTTCTGGTATGGTGTCGATTCTATGTAATGTACCGCTTCTTTAATTGCTATCAGCTCGACTCCCATTATGGGTATACATGGGTTTTCAATAAGAAATTTGGCCCCAAATTTCGCAGCAACATCGTAAAACGCGCAACTAGAGCCATGTCTTGTTTTGGACCCATCGGTGTAAATTTGAACGTAATCCAAGAACTGCGCGTCAATCATCTCTTCGCTACGTACCTTAAGGTCGTGATTGAGTAGTTGAGTTTTAGGTTTATTAATAGTGTCAACTTTGTGTACTATGATTTTATCCCAGGGGAGTGCCTTGATGTCGTATGAGAGCAAAAATTGGGGCAAAATCTCAAATTTTGACATAGGTAGGTTGGAGTACTTCCTGAAACTTTCGAGCAGAAGTGGGGCTTGGTTTTTGCGCCAATATCTTGCGGCGGGCAAAAGCTATTTAGGATGTATTTTAGGACAGCCCTATAGGTTAGGTTAGGTTTTTTTTTTTAAAAAAAATCCTGCAATATTTACAGTTTCAGAAAAATTAAGGCAGCGGGGCAATGCGGGGGGCTTGCTTGCATGCTTGCTTGAGTCCTTGCTTTGCATGCTTGATTGCATACTTGCTTTCATGCATGCGTGCATGCTTGCTTGCATGGGTGCTTACTTGCATGCATGCTTGCTTGCACGCTTGCTTGCATGCATGCTTGCATGCTTGCTTGCATGGGTGCTTACTTGCATGGATGCTTGCTTGCACGCTTGCTTTGCATGCTTGCTTGCCTGCTTGCATGCCTGCTTGCATGCATGCTTGCATGCTTGCTTGCATGGGTGCTTACTTGCATGCATGCTTGCTTGCACGCTTGCTTGCATGCTTGCATGCCTGCTTGCATGCATGCTTGCATGCCTGCTTGCATACTTGCATGTATGCTTGAAAGCTTGCAGGTTTGGTTGCTCGCTTGCTTAATTGCTAGCTTCTTTGAAATGCTCATGGTTCACGCGTGCGAAGCCGCGGGCAAAAGCTAGTTGTCGTCATAAGATTGTCATAAGATATTATGAGTGTACCTTGTCGTCATAAGATTGGCATAAGATATTATGACTGTACCTTGACGTCATAAGATATTATGAGTGTACCTAGTCGTCATAAGATTGTCATAAGATATTACGAGTGTACCTTGTCGTCATAAGATTGTCATAAGATATTACGAGTGTACCTTGTCGTCATAAGATTGTCATAAGATATTACGAGTGTACCTTGTCGTCATAAGATTGCCACAAGATATTATGAGTGTACCTTGTCGTCATAACATTGTCATAAGATATTACGAGTGTACCTTGTCGTCATAAGATTGTCATAAGATATTACGAGTGTACCTTGTCGTCATAAGATTGTCCTAAGATATTACGAGTGTACCTTGTCGTCATAAGATTGTCATAAGATATCATGAGTGTACCTTGTCGCCATAAGATTGTCATGAGATATTACGAGTGTACCTTGTCGTCATAAGATTGTCATAAGATATCATGAGTGTACCTTGTCGCCATAAGATTGTCATAAGATATTACGAGTGTACCTTGCCGGTGTCCGCGGCGTTGGGCGTGGGTATGGCGTGGGCCAGCACGGCCAGCGTGGCGGCGGCGCGCTGCTCGGTGTCCGCGAACTCGGCCAGCAGCCACAGCGCCGAGCGCGCTATCTTGCCCACCTTGATAGCCGGCACAACGTCCAGCAGTTTCTGTTACAGTACAACTTATTAACAACGACGACTGTCTCCACGGGTAGCCTATCCTTCCTCACTGTTTCTAGAAAGAGACGAGTGGTTTAAATCGCGCTTTTGTGCTAGCCCAAAGAGCGGGCAGTGCTAGCAGTAGAGTAGTGTAGAGGTACTGACCTGGTAGAGGTCGGGCCGCAGGTCGGGGAAGGCGGCCAGCGCCTCGCGCGTGAAGGCCATGACGTCGGCGGCCGCCGGCTCCGCGCCCTCGCCCACCATGTCAAGCAGGGCTGGCGCCACGCTGCCAGCCACCTCGGGGAACTACGCAATACCGCCGGAACACATCAAATACTACATTACGATGCTAGTGTGGAAAGTATGTCATTACTCCACGAGTCTCGAGATATCAAGACTCGGGGACGAGCGAAGAATGGCATTTCCGCGCGTGTATCGAACGACGTTTTTTAATACAGTTGCAAAAAAATAACAACACTGAGTGAAGTAAGTTATAACTTTAGCAGTGACATTTTTTGACAGATTAAAGGCGTTTTTTTAGCTTTCATATTTCATAAGGCGATGGCTTTTGCTATTCAGCTAACTTAATGAAATATTTTTACTTTACTATTATTATCTTAATATCATTATGTTCGATTTTTGTGTATTGGAATATACATATAAATTGTATAAACACAAAAATAACGGTTGCCTTTAGAACCTTAATAAAAGCCATGCTTGCAGTTGGAAAAACGCCTCCACTTTGACAGGCGTTTTGGCAGCAATTCCCACGCTATTCCGTTCTTTTCAGACACCTTAATAAGAACTGTTTTTAGGAATTCAACGCTTAAAAAATAACGCTTTCGAGTAAGTCGGTGGCTCTGATCATGAATTTGGATTATTTTTTTGGATCCAAGATGGCGGACGACATTTAGACACTTTGGCACAAAAATGTTGATTGGTATCGTTTTCGGGTAATTTGGTGGCTCTAAGCACGAATTTGGCATAATTTTATGAATCCAAGATGGCGGATGACATTTTGACAAATTTTTAGACAAAAATGTTGATAGGTGTCGTTTTCGAGTAATTTGATGGCTCTGATCACGTATTTGGATTTTTTTTTAAACCAAAATGGCGGATGACAACTTGACACTTTTGACATAAAAATGTTGATGGGTTTCGTTTTTGAGTAATTTGGTGGCTCTGATCACGAATTTGGCATGATTTCTTGGATCCAAGATGGGGGATGACATTTTGACATTTTTTACATAAAAATGTTGATTGGTATCGATTTTAGGTAATTTGGTGGCTCTGAGCACGAATTTGGATTATTTTTTCGGATCCAAGATGGCGGATGACATTTAGACACTTTGACACAAATTGTTGATGGGTATCGTTTTCGGGTAATATGGTGGCTCTAAGCACGAATTTGGCATAATTTTACGAATCCAAGATGGCGGATGACGTTTTGACAAATTTTTAGACAAAAATGTTGATAGGTGTCGTTTTCGAGTAATTTGGTGGCTCTAATCACGAATTTGGATTATTTTTTGGATCCAAAATGGCGGATGACAACTTGACACTTTTGACATACTTAAAAATGTTGATGGGTATCGTCTTTGAGTAATTTGGTGGCTCTGATCACGAATTTGGCATAATTTTTTCAGCTGTTGATGATGACGATGATGATGATAATTTTAAAGAAGTCGTAGAAAAAGTATTGTACCTATGCAACGTTGTACAATTAAGTCAAAAAAAGCTCGTGGCGTCTTTTCTTACCATGTTCACTACGCTCACATTGTAACCCACACCACTCGCCTTTTTTGACTCCTTATATACAACTGTTGCATAATAGTAGGTACAATGCGGTAGGCAGCACCACAATCTGTATGCACCGCCTCCCCTGACGACCAAGCCCACACAGAGTATAAACTGACCTTGAGGGCGGCTTTGTGCATGGCCCGCACCAGCAGCTGGCGGTACTTGTTGGCATCATCATGGTCGGCGCTACCGGCCCGGGAAGCTTCCTTCCTCAGCACTTGCACCAGCTCATCCGCGTGGCGAGAGCTCACCAGTTCCAGGGCTGGAGAGGAAGATAAGTATTTTTCATATGATAGTGAAAGAACAGGGCAAATCAGAAAGTAAAGGTCGGAGGAGCCGAGCACCCTGAGCACGTCCATGGCCAGGTCGGGCAGCGCGCGGGCCGAGCCTGCAGCATCAGCTTACCCAGCGTGAGCGTCTGCCGGCGCACGTCCAGGTCGGAGGAGCCGAGCACCCTGAGCACGTCCATGGCCAGGTCGGGCAGCGCGCGGGCCGAGCCTGCAGCATCAGCTTACCCAGCGTGAGCGTCTGCCGGCGCACGTCCAGGTCGGAGGAGCCGAGCACCCTGAGCACGTCCATGGCCAGGTCGGGCAGCGCGCGGGCCGAGCCTGCAGCATCAGCTTACCCAGCGTGAGCGTCTGCCGGCGCACGTCCAGGTCGGAGGAGCCGAGCACCCTGAGCACGTCCATGGCCAGGTCGGGCAGCGCGCGGGCCGAGCCTGCAGCATCAGCTTACCCAGCGTGAGCGTCTGCCGGCGCACGTCCAGGTCGGAGGAGCCGAGCACCCTGAGCACGTCCATGGCCAGGTCGGGCAGCGCGCGGGCCGAGCCTGCAGCATCAGCTTACCCAGCGTGAGCGTCTGCCGGCGCACGTCCAGGTCGGAGGAGCCGAGCACCCTGAGCACGTCCATGGCCAGGTCGGGCAGCGCGCGGGCCGAGCCTGCAGCATCAGCTTACCCAGCGTGAGCGTCTGCCGGCGCACGTCCAGGTCGGAGGAGCCGAGCACCCTGAGCACGTCCATGGCCAGGTCGGGCAGCGCGCGGGCCGAGCCTGCAGCATCAGCTTACCCAGCGTGAGCGTCTGCCGGCGCACGTCCAGGTCGGAGGAGCCGAGCACCCTGAGCACGTCCATGGCCAGGTCGGGCAGCGCGCGGGCCGAGCCTGCAGCATCAGCTTACCCAGCGTGAGCGTCTGCCGGCGCACGTCCAGGTCGGAGGAGCCGAGCACCCTGAGCACGTCCATGGCCAGGTCGGGCAGCGCGCGGGCCGAGCCTGCAGCATCAGCTTACCCAGCGTGAGCGTCTGCCGGCGCACGTCCAGGTCGGAGGAGCCGAGCACCCTGAGCACGTCCATGGCCAGGTCGGGCAGCGCGCGGGCCGAGCCTGCAGCATCAGCTTACCCAGCGTGAGCGTCTGCCGGCGCACGTCCAGGTCGGAGGAGCCGAGCACCCTGAGCACGTCCATGGCCAGGTCGGGCAGCGCGCGGGCCGAGCCTGCAGCATCAGCTTACCCAGCGTGAGCGTCTGCCGGCGCACGTCCAGGTCGGAGGAGCCGAGCACCCTGAGCACGTCCATGGCCAGGTCGGGCAGCGCGCGGGCCGAGCCTGCAGCATCAGCTTACCCAGCGTGAGCGTCTGCCGGCGCACGTCCAGGTCGGAGGAGCCGAGCACCCTGAGCACGTCCATGGCCAGGTCGGGCAGCGCGCGGGCCGAGCCTGCAGCATCAGCTTACCCAGCGTGAGCGTCTGCCGGCGCACGTCCAGGTCGGAGGAGCCGAGCACCCTGAGCACGTCCATGGCCAGGTCGGGCAGCGCGCGGGCCGAGCCTGCAGCATCAGCTTACCCAGCGTGAGCGTCTGCCGGCGCACGTCCAGGTCGGAGGAGCCGAGCACCCTGAGCACGTCCATGGCCAGGTCGGGCAGCGCGCGGGCCGAGCCTGCAGCATCAGCTTACCCAGCGTGAGCGTCTGCCGGCGCACGTCCAGGTCGGAGGAGCCGAGCACCCTGAGCACGTCCATGGCCAGGTCGGGCAGCGCGCGGGCCGAGCCTGCAGCATCAGCTTACCCAGCGTGAGCGTCTGCCGGCGCACGTCCAGGTCGGAGGAGCCGAGCACCCTGAGCACGTCCATGGCCAGGTCGGGCAGCGCGCGGGCCGAGCCTGCAGCATCAGCTTACCCAGCGTGAGCGTCTGCCGGCGCACGTCCAGGTCGGAGGAGCCGAGCACCCTGAGCACGTCCATGGCCAGGTCGGGCAGCGCGCGGGCCGAGCCTGCAGCATCAGCTTACCCAGCGTGAGCGTCTGCCGGCGCACGTCCAGGTCGGAGGAGCCGAGCACCCTGAGCACGTCCATGGCCAGGTCGGGCAGCGCGCGGGCCGAGCCTGCAGCATCAGCTTACCCAGCGTGAGCGTCTGCCGGCGCACGTCCAGGTCGGAGGAGCCGAGCACCCTGAGCACGTCCATGGCCAGGTCGGGCAGCGCGCGGGCCGAGCCTGCAGCATCAGCTTACCCAGCGTGAGCGTCTGCCGGCGCACGTCCAGGTCGGAGGAGCCGAGCACCCTGAGCACGTCCATGGCCAGGTCGGGCAGCGCGCGGGCCGAGCCTGCAGCATCAGCTTACCCAGCGTGAGCGTCTGCCGGCGCACGTCCAGGTCGGAGGAGCCGAGCACCCTGAGCACGTCCATGGCCAGGTCGGGCAGCGCGCGGGCCGAGCCTGCAGCATCAGCTTACCCAGCGTGAGCGTCTGCCGGCGCACGTCCAGGTCGGAGGAGCCGAGCACCCTGAGCACGTCCATGGCCAGGTCGGGCAGCGCGCGGGCCGCCGCCTCGCCGCCGCCGCGCCGCAGCGCGCTGAGGCGGCCGAGCACGATCAGCTTCACGTTGTTGTCGCTCTCCTTCACTATCAGGTCGATGTAGCACGCCGCCGCCGCCTACCAACAATCAAACAATTTTAAAGTGAACCGTTTTTTTTCCTTCCAGCTGATGCGAGCTAAGGGCGCCGCCATATTGGCTGCTCTGCCGAGCGCCTGTCACTTTATCCCCACTCAAGTGATGCGATGGAGATCACCTCGAATTTTTTCATCCATCTATCGCATGTCGCGCATTACTTGAGTGGGGATAAAGTGAGAGGCGCTCGGCATAGCAGCCAATATGGCGGCGCCCATAGCTCGCATCGGCAGACCGTGTAGCATTCACATTCTCACTTATTCGCGCACGTACTCCGCTGTATTTCTTTTTTTGTTTTTGACACTCTTTCAATAAAAACCTGCGTGGTTGAAACTCACCGTAATAGCAGCCGGCGCGGTGGACAGCGTTACCAACGTGCCGGCAGCCTCGTACCGGACGGCCGCGCTGCCGGCGTTCAGCAAACCGTACACGGTCCGGATGAAGCGGGAACGCTCCGACGGATTAGCGTGGCACACCTACAACAGATAACATTAGCTGTAGATAGGTTTTGAGGTGTTTCATGTTGCGGACAAGTAACTAAAATACCCTAGTTTGGACATGGCGTTCCCCAGGGGGCGCTAGTCGCTACACTACCAAAGGGTGCATAGAAAAACATTGCCACAGTCTTAGTACAGAATCATTAGAGATGGGCCGACAACCTGCCGGCTAGTTGGGGAAAAACTATTCGGCGGTTTTTGTAGTTGACGACTGATCGGCGATTAATCGGCACACAACTACTAGTCGATTGTTATTTTTAAACAAAAATGGCGAGCAAATAAAACCACGGCGACTAAATTAAATGTTTTAAATAGCGATGACTGTAAGGTTAAAAAATTAATTAGAAAAAGATGCAAAAGCACGGTAAATTTGAAATGAAAAGCAATAAAATGAGTAACATTTCACCCACAAGTAATGCGCAAGCGCTGTCAATTAAAGAAAGAAAGAAAAAAATGATTATTGCACAAAAAGAACTGAACTCATTTACATCCAAACTGAGAGAAAAAAAAATACAAAGAAACATTTCTGTGTCAAAAGGCCGAAACCGAAGCCGAAGCCGAAGGCGGACGATTTTATCCGAAAGGCTGCGAAAACGAAGTGTGTCGACGAGCCCCTTAATCGACAATGTCGACTATTCGACATTTTTGGAGGTTAGATGGCAAAAACCGTAGTCGGGCCATCACTAAGAATCATTCATCCAACCCCTCAACTCCTCCCTCCTCACCTTATAAATCAACTCCACAATCACCAACTGCAATATATCTCCAAAGCCGTGCACACTGTCGAGCCTCGAAGCCAAATAAGCCAGCGCCCTCTCTTGCTCGGCGTGCAACAACATCAGGAAAGCGTTACGCTTGCACGACATGTCCTGCTCACTCTCCAGGAAGTTAGCGATCAGCTCCGGTGCATCCGGTATCAGGAAGTCGAAGTTTCTGGAAAGACGATGACATTTTTAAAGTGAAACTTTTTCCATCGTTCAATATTTTTCGTATATCTATCGCATGTCGCATTACAGCCGGCCGCGGAGTGGGGATAAAGCGACAGGCGCTCGGCAGGGCAGCCAATATGACGGACGGCGCCCATAACTCGCATCAGCTCACCGTGTAGTGATTGTATGTGTATTCCATACTCGATTGAAATTAAAATTTATGGTTTGCTATCTTGTCTATTAATTTTTATTTTCCAATCATTAAGTTAGAATTAAGAACGCAATTTTAATACGATAATAAATCTAATAATTTTCTAGACTTTTTCATTTGAATGCCTAAAAAAGTTCCACTTCCTTCATGGTTTCATAACCACAAAAAATTTTTTTTTTCCTTCTTCCACAAGGGAAAGAAAAAGGGATCAAGGTCCATACAGCCAGTGGCGTGCATTGCAGGATCGCAAGGGTTATACGAGTACAGCATGTATACAGCCTAAACTGATGTAAAAGTTATCTTAAAACAGTAAATTTTCTGAGCATGATGCACTAAGTTACCAGAGATTTTGACAGATAGTTGTCGACTTGATGCAACTCACCATTCGTCTAGTCATGCCCTGTCAGCTCCTCACTGCTTTCGTAAAGCGATAGTGTCGAGGATGAGTCACAGATAGGAGGATCTAAAGATTTCCTCAGTTCAGAGTAACAAAACAAAGTTCATGGCGTTTTTACTTAAATTCATCGTTTGTTCAAAAGTGTTACCCGCCGCCACTTTCCTGCTGGCAACCGCCACCTTCCCCGGCTAGCACTGACCTGTAGATGGTGAATATGGCCAGCACGGCGTTCCGGCGCACGTAGGAGTGGCGGTGGTCCAGGCAGGCGCGGATGGCGGGCAGCAGCGGCTCCAGCAGCTCGGGCTCCTTCAGCTTGCACAGGAAGCGCAGCGTCGAGCCGCGGATGAACTCGTTGGGATGCTGCAGGTCCTGGTGGGGTATTCAACAGTTCAAGCATTGCTTATTAAGGATACTTCAATCGTAGATTAGAGAGTAGAGTAACAAATGTGAGAATGGTTGGACCATTCCTTTTTTATTCTTTGAAATGCAAAAAAAATTATAATAGTTTGGAGGTAATTTTTTTTTTTACTTTTATCCCTTTCAGCAAAGCATAGTTTGCCAAAGTCAAAGTTCATTTTAAAAATTCTGAAAGATAATAATACAGAAGCCCTGAGCCAAATAACATATATGTAATGAATGGTACAGACAAATAAACACCACATTTTTACAAGACATATCTTTCTTCTTTTTTGTTGCACCATATTACCATATATCTAAATTAACTGATATACACCAACCTTCCTGTAAGCATCGCAGACCAAAATCATCTCCTGCATCAGTTTCCCATCAGCAGTGGTCTTCGGCACTATCTCCCAGAAAATCAGCAGGAGTTTCTTGATGGTATGGTCTTGGAGGGGCAGCACAAAGCGGATGATGACCATCAAGAGCCCAGGAATCTTTTCTCCAGAGAGAATTATGCCTATAACCTTTTTGAGGGCTTCTATTTTCTTCTTTGTGTCACCTTTCTCTGTTGGAAGGGATTGATTGTATTTAATTTCGTTGGAGATAGAGGTGAATTAAAAACACAGGATTATGGGACCGTGCATGTCTCTATTGTGACATCAAACAAAAATGAGACTATGGAAAAAAAAAATATTGTAAAGAACAGTCAGCATCATATGAAACATCCAGAGCGACCAAAAAGTTCGGCACATCATTACTATGTCTGTGGTGGACCAAACTATTTAGCCCATATAAGATGCTCCAAACTATATGATGCTGACTGTACAAAAAGCTTTTATTAGCTCTTGTTTTTTTTTTTTTTTTTTTTTTTTATATGAATAGGTAGGCAAACGAGCAGGTGGGTCACCTGATGGTAAGTGATCACCACTGCCCATAGACACCCGCAACCCCGGAGGGATTGCAGATGCGTTGCCAACCTAGAGGACTAAGATGAATGACCTCTTGTGCCCGTAATTTCCCCGGCTGTCTTACTCTCCACACCGGAACACAGCAGTGCAAGCACTGCTACTTAGCGGCAGGATTAGCGAGTAAGATGGTGGTAGCGATCCGGACGGACCTTGCATAAGGCCCTACCACCCGCAAAAGTACTCAAAAAGTGTACTCAAATATTAAAGTATATGAAAAAGTAGCAAGAAAAACAGCTAAATATATCAGCATACACAAAACTGCTAATAAGTGAAGTATAAATCATTTATTTATACATATAATTAAGCATATTTACCAAGGTCAATCTTTAGTTGCATGTCATTGTAGGGCTCCGAATCCGTCGGGAAGTTGATCAAGGTGTAACATGGCTGCTCTACTCCCGCCATGTCTCTGCAACAATGTTACAAAACAACTTTACATTTTTTGTTCTTAATTCAATATTTCTAAAGAAGTTGAAAACTACAGAGGCATAATTTGTATTTAGTTTATAGACAGATACAATTCATAGTTCATATTACAATTTTGCTGTGGTAAAATAGAAACACATTGCATGTAGATGGGAATACTACCCAAAAAAAATAGGAACCACCCAAGTTTCATCAATCATCAGTAAATAAAACAAACATTACTTTTTTTTTAATCTAAAATTTTTGCGAGGCTTAAGTGCACCTGTGTGACTATGCCAGCCTCATTGGATGTCTCTTAGAAACATTACTTCAGTGTGTGAATAACAACAGCCACGAATTTGTATCACTACAGCTCACCAATATAATAATCAAATGCGCTAAAACCCGAAGTTTATGACTACTTCAATTAGAGAAAAATGTGTTATGATGTGTAGGTTTATTTACTTAATTTCACGTCATTTGGACTTATCATCTTGTGATATTATAATTTAGTGTGAAGAAGACCAGAGGCGCATCTGTGGTTGCAAAGATTTAGAAAGAATTTGTAGCAAATATCATTTCCGTCCGGTATTCTTTAGTATTTGCTTATCAATTTTAAGGTTGCAAATCGAGATTATTTCTCGTGGGACGGAGTTTAGACTTAAAAGTTTGTAACTCCGTAGCAAACTTATTAGTTAGGCATGAACATTTTCTATTGAATTAAGCAAAAATGACGAAACCTCCAATATTTTTTAAGCAAAACATGTATGACATTTACCTGTTTTATCTCTTAATGTTTTGGCTTATATGGTTATCTGCAGCTTAACTGTAGCACTACAATAACTGGCACTGTGTATTGTATTTTTTTTACACTAGATTTGTATAGAAATACAGCGATAATTCGAAATTGTTTGGTGACATGGACCCGATACGTGTCCCATCAACGAGTTTTTGACATATATATTTTTTGGGTGATTAACTAAAAATTGCCATATTAAATAGCTGAGCTTACCGAATATTTTTATTAATGAAAATATCTTGAATCACAAAAGTCAAAAAAGTTGCATAATATCATCTCCAATACAAAAATATATTAAAAATGAATATTTGTCTCGTGTTCTTTACTTGCAACGCAATTTTGAGGTAGACAAAAGGAGTTGAAAAATTCACGTCAATAAATTATTTTTTCTGAAACTACTTGCTGTTTTTTTTTGTCATTTTGTTGTTTTTAACAAAGTTGGTCTAATGACAAAATAAAAGAATGAATTCAGATATTTACCTCTTAAACGGGAAATGATATTGACATAGCAACATTATGCAGCAAAACTATTTCAGTCATTTTTTAAAACGACGTAACCAAATTATTAACAAAAAACTTGAACCAATGATTGCACAATTTGGACCCAAAAATTTACGTCAGCTGGCAAACGTCAATATTTTGACAGTTGTAATCGCTGTTTAACTGAAGAAAAACACGCAATGTTCTAATTAGAATCTAATTCGTATAAAAAAACCAATGGTTCAACCATAAACACTCAAGAAACAAAAATTATGACAATGAATATCCTAATAACGCTAGCATACTCGCTCTTCGCAATATGCGTCATATACCCTCCCACAGAATTCGTGTCCGCCGGTTTTACGATAGCCCAGCTGTTCGACAGTTACTTGGGCTCGGAAAACGTTAATTTCATAGGATATCACATGAAGAGGATAACGATAACTGCGCTAGTTCACTCAGCGCTGCCTTTGGGTTATGTTATTTGTGTATATTTAGGCGGGGAGGGAGGATCGTGGATGCTGGCAGCGTTCGCGGCGACATCTATAATACCACTGCTCATGCTGTATCAGATAGTGTGCTGGTTGGAGAAGAAGACGAAGCACCCGGCTGTGAAGGCCCTGGTGCCTTATGAGACTGAGGGTAGCGACTGGAGGGTGGTCGCTGCCCAGCTTAATACAGAGTTTAGAGGGTAAGTCAAGAAGCAATGTTTAAAAAGACGATAGGTAAGCCTAAGAAAGTCTTCTCGCTAATAACTCCATTTGATCCAGTACATTCTATATTGGGACTGTTGTGAATGTGATATCATTTTTTTTATTTAATTTAAGCTTAAAGTATGTATAAGACTTGTATCTATATAGATAAAAGGTCTATGAGTTTATAACTTGAAATAAGTCTTAGTTTAATTTTATATACTTTTATATTCTACTTTCATGCTGGTCTGGGAGCAAAGAAAAAACCAGAATGTACCAGTTGCTTATCTTCCCGCGCAGATGGTAAAAGCCCGTCGAGGGATTGGGCGAAAATCTTAGGAACCATGTTATAGGCAATCTGGCTAACAACCCATCACTGTTTTGATTCCCCTTTCCATCGATGTGCCCACAATCATGCTAAACATGGTGTTTAGATCTTGTATCTTTAGACTCTCTACCCTGTAAGGGATTAAGATGTGATTTATGTATGTATGTACTAGCTGTTGCCCGCAACTTCGTCTGCATAGAATTCGTTTATCGCTATCCCGCAGGAATTACACAATTTTCCGGGATAAAAAATAGGCTATGTTTTATTCCAGACATTATCTATGTATGTTCCAAATTTCATCCAGATCTGTACAGCCGTTCTGGCGTGAAAGAGTAACAAACATCCAAACATCCATACTCACAAACTTTCACATTTATATTCTTCATCATCATCATCATCTCAGCCATTACAAGTCCACTGCTGGACATAGGCCTCTCCTTTATAATATTAGTAGGATTTAATTATATTTCCAGTGTAGACAAAGTGTCCGTCCCCCTGACGGCTACCAGCAAGCTGATAGCGACCGAGACGTGGCTGATCAAAGTCACATCGTACCGACTTAACATTGTCAAGCAACGTGACTGTGCCCTAGTTGCTACAAACGTAAGTCTGCTGAAGCTAGTTTTTTTAAGGTTTTTTTTAACTAACATCTGGAACTTGTGGCAACTGAAGTCCTTTCTCAATATAGAGAAGTGCATTAAGATATAAGGTATAAACATAATTCCAATAGGCTAAGTATATAAAAAGTTACACTTTTTCTAATTTGCAAATTACTTTTTGGCCTCTCCTGAAAAATCGCCATTTGGCGGTTACGTTAATTCATATTACAAGCGACGGTTATTATTATTATTATTATACTAGCAAGCGAGGAGCATTTCATTTGGTTTGATTTAAAAGTTTTTTTTATCTAGCTTTGACTTTAGCATAACAGTCTATAAGTTATAATATGCCACAAAATGGGTAATGTAAGAGTTATTTTGAAACAGACGAATGAATTTTCTTTAACGTTGGTCAACACATTAATACACTATCTAACTTTGACTTTAGCGTAACAGTCAATCAGTTATAATATGGCACAAAATGAGTAATGTAAGAGTCATTTTGATACAGATGAGTCTCTTACATTAATGATTTTTTTCATCTTTGGTGAATACATTAATACACAATCACAGATTCGTCCTTACATTAACTTATAATAAGTAACTTATGAAAAATGTGCCATACATGAAAAAAAACACGGTAAAATGAAAAAAATGGTCTGATTTTGGTTAACGTAACTGAAATTTTTTTCAAGATATCGAAATTTTAATAACAGCAATCGAAAGGTCATCAAATTTGCTGTCGAACTGTATACTCAACTCAATTTCGACATTTTGGCGGTTATGTTAATTCATATTACAAGCGACGATATAGTCTTCTGTACTCTTGGCCAAGCAGTGGCGTGCACAGAGATTTGCAGATAAAATGCTGCTTGTTTATTTTTTTGTATAGTTGGTAAATATGACGTAAGTAATTAACCACCTCTATGTCTTTTTGTCTTCATGAAGTGTGAGCGACTGAGGCCAAGCCAGTTTGGGGCCCATAGTGCTAGGGTCCCATGACATCTTGTTAGTCCTGCTACCAGTTAGTCTACTGATCCTGTACCTCTAAAGGAAACGAGGAACCCTGATAGGATCATATAACTTTGTTGATCTTTTTTTTTTTTTTTTAAAGCCTTTATTCGCTGACTATTCACATACATGCTATACTTATAAAACTTAAACCTATTAGCATCCACTTTTAGTCAGGTTGTCTGTTGACATAGGCCTCCCCCAATTGTTTCCACGTCTCTCTATCCTTGGCAGACCTTCTCCATCCCTTTGGTAAATCATCCTCCCATCTTTTGATTTGACCTCCTCGTTTTCTTTTCCCGTTCCTCGGATACCACTCTATTACATCCTTAGTCCATTTTTCTTTGCTAGTCCTCATTATATGTCCAGTCCAATTCCATTTAAGTTTTCTTATTTTTTGTAACACGTCACTAACCTTTGTTCTTTTCCTTATTTTTGAAGTTGTCCATTGATCCCGTAATCTTATGTTAAGCATGCTTCTTTCCATGCTGCGTTGACAAACTATTAGTTTTTGGTTAGTTTTGCTTGTCGCAGGCCAAGTTTGACATCCATAAGTAAGACATGGTAGAATACATGTATTATACAATTTGCTTTTCATTGCCATGGGAATTGTTTCATTTTTAACTATTTCTTTTAGAGACCAGTACCGTTTCCAAGTGTTGCATATTCTTCTATCTATTTCTTTAGAATACTGGTCTTTTATTGAAATAAGTTGGCCTAAATATATATATTCATCTACATATTCTATCATTTCCTGTCCTATTACAATACTTTCTTTAACGGCATTCGTCATTACTTTAGTCTTCGTTGGGTTCATTGATAAACCTGCTTTCCTGCTTTCAACATCTAATTGATGTAACATAGTTTGTAGTATGTTTGGTTTCTCGGCGAAGATTACTATGTCGTCGGCAAATCTTAAATGATTTAGGTTCGAACCGTTAATATTAATTCCTAAATGTCCCCAGTCTAAGCTCCTGAATATATTTTCTAACACTGCTGTGAAGAGTTTTGGGGAAAGTGGATCGCCTTGCCTAACGCCTTTTTGAACTCTAAATTCTTCGCCTTGTTGTTCGAGTTGGACTGTAGCTGTGGTGTTTTTGTAAATTTCTTTTATGATTCTTATGTATTTTCCTTCTACTCCTTGGTTTTCTAGTGTTTTCCAGATATAGGTATGACTCAGAGAATCAAAAGCCTTATTGTGATCGACGAATGCTATATAATACAGTTGCCCATATTCATTGAACTTTTCAATTACTTGTTTCACAACATGAATATGGTCGATGGTAGAATAATCAGCACGAAATCCAGCTTGATCCCGCGGTTGGTTTTCTTCCAGATGTTTCGATATTCGCCCAAGTATTATTTTAGAAAACACTTTGTATAGATTGGACATAAGGCTTATAGGTCTGTAATTATTTATTTCATTCTTGTCACCTTTTTTGTGTAGTAGGATGATGGTTGATTTCGTCCATTGAATGGGTATTTGTTCAGTTGCTATGATTTCATTAAAAAGACGGGTCACATATTTTGATATCGCGGGTAGAGACTGTTTTAGTAGTTCGTTAGATATTTTATCATCTCCAGGAGCTTTTCCACATTTTTGTGATTTTATAGCCTTTATGACCTCAGATTCTAGTACACAAGGTATTTCTTCTTCTTCGTACGCTACATTTTTTCCTTCTTCTGGCGCTGTTCTGTCTGTCTCCGTGTATAGGTTTTTGTAAAAATTTGTCGCTACTTTCGCTATTGATAGTCTCTTTGTTGTAATATTCTCGTTTTTCTTCTTGTTTTTAGTTTTCATGTTGGGTATCCATTGGGTATATTCTTTTAGCTGTTTTAGACCTCTCTTAATTCCGCCTGTTTTTTCAATTTGTTCTTTCAAAACATCCGGTCTTTCTGCTTTTTTATGTTTCCTTATCGTTTGTTGAATTTTCTTGCTAATATTAGCGATGTTTTGTTTGTTATCTTTTCGTTTGTCTAACATTTCATTTCTCTCTTCCATCAATTTTAATGTTTCTTCTCCTAACTTGTTTTTTTTAACTTTTTTCGTACTAGATTTGTTTATATTTATAAGTTCTTTTTCCAAAAAATTATACTTCTCTTGCAATGTTTCAGTATCTTTCATTCCATTTAATGTTGTACCTAGATCATTCAATATATTTTGTGGTATCGGTGTTGTTATTGTCTTGTTCATGGTTGAGTGTATAATATGTTTTCTTGATTTGTTGTTTCTGTTTTGTATAACTCCTCTTACCATTCTATGATCTGTATTAAAATTTAACTTATTAAGTACTTCAATGTCATTAAATGTATGTTTTTCTCTTGTATCATTCGGTGCTAACCATGTCCACTTTCTCGACATTCTGTAATGAAGGTGTAAAATGTGATGATCTTGATGATGCCTCAGGGTGTTGGGGGAGCAAGTAAGACCAGCTTCGATGTTTATAATAGGAACCGTATATTCAGGATTTACTTAGACTTATATACAAGCATATTGCTAAGGTTGTCGCTGACACAAGCAATATGCGTTTATGTAGCAGTAAACTATTGTGTTACTGCTAAACACTTAAAGTGGCCAATCGCCATACTACACCTCCCCCGAAAGTCCCTTCACCGCCGGGGTGGCAGAAAAAAAATTAAACGCATGTTACTTGTTTACATTTTTTTTTGTAAGTATTTTACCTGACAAGAAAAAAAAATATTACTTATATTAAGTTTATACATTAAAAAAAAATCAAATTTATTATTATTCATTTTTATCATATCAACATTTATTTTAGTTTGCTAGTGTCACGTTTTTAAATTTTCTAATAATCAGTTAGTTATTAATTCTTTAGTAATTACGTTATTATTTAATTTCTGTATTATTTAATTATTTATTGATCGATTAATTGTTTTTTTTTTTTAATAAAAAATAAATTTTTCGTTACACTCCTTTCTAATATTTATATCCGTAATATTTTGCTTTATTCATTTTTATGGTAACGGTACTATGGTGTCATATTAATAAATAATGCCTTTACTCGGAGTCATCTGCTCCTAAAATAAACTGGGCTACGCTTCTGTGCGTCCCTTGTCATAATCTCAATAAACATATGGGCATCTTGGCCCTTCAACATTAACCTCATGGGCATCTTGGCCCTATAATAACTTGGCATATCAGGTCACCCATTTCGGCGTGCCTGTAAGTTAAGAGTCTCTAAATTCATTAAGACATAAAGTCTCCAACATCTTCACGGAGGGCACGGTAGTCCAAACACCATGATCAGATAAGGACTAAGAGCTCTAACTATGTTGACAGTAGTGTACCGTACCAAAATAAAAAATAAAAATCATTTTACTCAATCTTCAATTATTCATCTTCAAATTATTTAAATCGATCCTCCAATTCTATATTATCAAATTATTTAATTCGATTATTTAATTCTATTTAATCTTTTTAAATTACTGATCTGATAATCTTTAAACAAAATCATTAAATCTAAGAATTATATTCTTAGGATCTTTAAATTCATTTTAATTCTTTAATTGTATAAAAATAGTTTTATTGAGTATTATTGTTAACTATTTAAATACTGGAATGATGCGACGCATTCCCATGGTTTCTAATTACATTCAATTTTAATTATAAGTCGCATACTTAGGTACCGGCGCGCGGCCTAGTTCCAATAAATGCTGACGCGCATAACGTAAGCGGCGCTAGCAACTGTCGCTAATTGCGAAACGAAATAAAGTGAATGAACTTTGTGACACTAGGTTACTGGAATTTTAGTTGAAAATAAAAAAAATCATGAGCAATAAGAGAAAATATGAAAAAGTATATATACCTGCTTTGCGACAACCTTTGTAAAAATTAAAATAAATAATCGATGAGTAACCGTGGACCCGATGCTGATGCTCGGTGCTGTTTGATGCTGGGCCGGGCTAACCCTGGACTCCCTGGAACTGGGCCGGGAATTCCCTGGACTCCTTTTGATTGGGCCGGGATATCCCTGGACTCCTCTTGACGTGCGAGCCGGGTAAACCCTGGACAGCGCTCTTCTTTCTTCTTCTATTCATCTTTATCATATTCTATTCGTCTTCTTATTTGTTTTTTCTATTATTCTTCTTCCTTCCTGTTAATTATTTTTCTTCATAGTATTGATGTTGTATTATCTTTTCTTCTTTTTTTTTTTCTTATTAGTTATCTTTCTTCACAGCAACGGACATTGTATTTTTTCTTCGATCAGTCTTCATATTAGTAATTTCCTTCGCCTTGTCGGTCTTGCTTCAGTTTTAGTCGTTCCTTTGTGGTTCTTGAGGCAAGGTCGCCATGTAATGAAGGTGTATATGTGATGATCTTGATGATGCCTCAGGGTGTTGGGGGAGCAAGTAAGACCAGCTTCGATGTTTATAATAGGAACCGTATATTCAGGATTTACTTAGACTTATATACAAGCATATTGCTAAGGTTGTCGCTGACACAAGCAATATGCGTTTATGTAGCAGTAAACTATTGTGTTACTGCTAAACACTTAAAGTGGCCAATCGCCATACTACAATTCGTTTTTTGAAGAAACTATTCATTATTTTTAAATTGTAAGCGAAAGAAAAGTCTATTAGTCTTTGTCCGTTGTCATTTCTGTCACCACTACTGTACTCTCCCAAGACAAATTCATCTTTGTTTGATTTTCTACCAACCTTGGCGTTAAAGTCTCCCATGATAATTATATTCTCCTTTTGCATCAACTCTGTCATATCTTTGTAGAATTTATCTTTCGCTAATTTTGAAATGAAATGAAATGAAATGAAAGTTTATTCGTCATCATAGGTATTTGAAAAGATGAAAGTAAAAGTAATGAGGTACATCTATGATCTGCCTTTTTGGCGTACGAATTGTTAGTGAGATTAGTCACGATTATTTTTATTTATTAATTGGTTATTGATAATATTATTGATAGATTATATTACAAATATTAAATTATTAATGTCAAATGATTATAAAATTTATATACATTGGTCTATTCATTGTACAATTCAGTTATAAAGGTATAGTAGCATCATTTAAGTAGTCTGTAATATTATAATAACATTTTTCACATAGTAATTCAAAAAGCATACATTTAAACTTATGAATATTATTATTCTGCCAATTTGCGGGAAGCTTATTAAATAACTTTGGTGCCACTATGAGGATACTTTTCTTCATTAAAGCAGTGTTACTTTTACTGACATACAACACAGGTTTCCTATGTCGTAGGCTGTCCTGTACTGCCTTTTTCATGCGAAACAAATCAGGGTTACACTTAACAAATACACAACATTCAAAAATGTACAGGCATGGAAACGTCAACAATCCCAAGGATTTAAAAAATGGTTTGCAGCTTTGTATAGGCTTAAGGTTACATATAGATTTTATACAGCGTTTCTGAGCTCTAAATATCAAATCGCGGTGACTGGAATTGCCCCAAAAAATTATGCCATATCGCAAAGTAGACGCTACAAATCCATGATAAGCCGTCAACACCGTTTTTCGATCGGAGATCTTAGACAGTTTGTATAGAGCGTATGAGAACTTATACAACCTACTACATATGTTCAAAGAATGAGATCTCCACGACATGTCACTATCTATATAGAGCCCCAAAAACTTCGTTACATCTGTCTCAGCAATGACTTTACCTTTGAATTTTATGGTCAGTTTTGGAACTGTTTTTCTCTGCGAAAATTGCATTACATTTGTTTTCTCTAAGTTTACTTTAAGATTATTCCTCTCTAACCATTCAATAATGGATTCCATGGCAGCATTAACTTCATTTTCGTAGTCACTATCAGTATTAATTTCCAGAAACATGGTGCTGTCATCAGCGAATAATATCATCGGATGTCTGTTGCAATTAGTGATGTCATTAATATAAATTAAAAACAGTAAAGGTCCCAAGACACTGCCCTGAGGTACCCCATATTTTATTCTTCTGTATCCAGAGACGTATGTCCTCTCCTCTTTAGCTTTACAACATATTTGAGTAAGCTCAGTATACTGTTTTCTGTTTTCCAAATATGATTCCATCAGTTTCAGAGCATTACCACGGATCCCACAATTAAATAATTTACTAAGAAGTAATCGATGATCCACATGGTCAAACGCTTTCGTCATATCCATGTATATAGCACAGGATGGTTTCCGTTTATCCAAACAAGTTAAAACTTTTTCTATCAAGTCATATATTGCCATATTTATTGACATACCTTTACGAAAGCCCTTCTGTTCTTTAATGAGTACTTCGTATTTTTCAAAAAAAATGTATAAGCAGTTATGAATATGTTTTTCAAAAATCTTTGAAAATACACTTAATTTTGCTACTGGTCTATAGTTGCTCATACTCTCCATGTTACCTTTTTTGTACAGAGGATTTATTATAGCTAATTTTAGGTTTTCAGGATATACACCTGTTAATAAGCTTAAATTAATGACATGCGCCAGAGGCAACGATATTAAGTCCCTTACATATTTAATAACTTTAGTATTGATACCGTCAAAACCCACGCTATTGGTATTTTTCAAAGATACAATGATCTTTTCCACTTCACCTGGTGTGATTGGAGACATAAAAATAGAATATGGATTTACGGGCATATTAGTGGGATGTATTTTATTTAGGTTAATACCATTCTTTTCTGTTATATCCACAAAATAGTTATTGAAAGCAGTCACAATATCTGTCATGTTCGTTAGATAGCTGTTATCAATCTTTATTCGAGAAATTGGTTGTTTTGGTAGACTACTTTTGGATTGATGTATAGTCTGCCACGTAGCCTTAGTTTTGTTTTTAGAATTTGCTATGTAATGGTCATTTTGAGCGCGCTGGGTCAGTTTAATAATTTTTTTCAATTTTTTGGCGTATGTTGTATATACATTTTTACTTTCTTTACTTTTATTCAATCTATATAACCATAGACTTTCTCTTTTTTTCCTACAGCATGTTTTTATTCCCCTTGAGATCCATTTAGATTTGCTCTTTATGGTTTTTTTTATTGATATATATGGAAAACAGAGGTCATAAAGGCACTTAAAGATATCCAAGAAACAATTATACGCTATGTTTGTGTCATCCGAGGAAAAGACATCACTGAAACTAAGACATTTTACATGCTCCCGAAATCGGTTCAAATTTTCTTGATTGTAGACACGGCGCCTAACATACCATGATGTCATTATACAACGATTTTTTACGGGACATTTCAATATTTGAGCCGTATGATCCGATAAACCCAATTCCAATACCTCGCCTTTGGAACCTTTTACATTATGAGCGAAATTATCTAAACATGTGCCACTGGCCATTCTTGTAGCCTGTTTAAGTTCCAGGTTTAAATTATAGCTTAGCTTAATTTTGTATCTTGTTCTGTGGGTGCATGTACTTGAATAATCGACCATGGTTGTTTAGATTCTGTTAACTGAATGTTGAGTACGGCGATTCTATCTGATATTCCTTGGAAGCTGATTATTTTATCTTTTAAATATTTTTTTACTAGGAATCCCATTCCATATATACCTTTCTGTTTACCGTAAGAGTAAAAAATGTAATTCTCATATTCTCTTATCTCTTCTCCTATTCTTCTTACTTCGCAAAGACCTAAGACATCCCATTTTATAGGTGTTATAGCTTCTTCCAATTCTTGTAATCTGTAGTCTGACATTAACGTTCTAACGTTTAACGTTGCAACGTAAATCTCATTGCAGTTTTTATTTTGATGTAGAGATGTATTTCTATTTCTATTTCTTTTTCTATGGGGGGGTGATGGTCGTGCAACCCCACGGGGACCAGCCGGATTGGGGAATGTGGTTTTTGTGTTGTTGCTAAAATGTGTTGTTGATCATCAGTCAGCTTTAATTGTTAACAGAAAAAAAATACGCAAAAAAGGAGGACCTATCATTCATTTATTTGATTTTGAAGGTGGACTTAACCCTTAGATGCATATGGTATCAAAAATGATACTATCAAAATGACACAAGCAGACATCAGATTGACGTCAATATGGGACTTTGTCATACTTTTATCTAGTTTCAAATTGACATGGGTTTCAATTCTCCTACAGCTATTTTAAAAGTCAAATTTATATGATCCCATGCATCCAAGGGTTATAGAGTTGATAAAGAAACTTCTACAAACTTAAGTGCACTAACAACTATCTATCATTATCAACAGACGGACATCCCAGACCTGACAGCCTCTGGCGAAGAGGAGACCCAATTCGTGAACATCCAAGTGATACCGTCTCGTGATGACATCTCACCGTTCATGTTCCGAGTCACCACAGCAGCGCTGAGGGACCTGCAGCCCCGGCTGGCCCAGCCTGTGCGAGTGCCCGAGCATATATCACTCATGCCCACAATGATAGAGAGATTTGTGACAGTGTTCAAACAACATGTGGAACAGAACCCTGTGTATTATGTTGATGAGGTAAAAAAACTATTGCAGTTACAATAATATTAGAAGCTACTATTTTATTTCCCCTTTCCACCTTTACGCCCACTTAATGCTAATCGTAGCCTTTAGGTCTTCTTACATGAGGCCCTGTCTGATATAGACGTGATTTATGTATTTATGTATTTAGTAGTTTGCGTTCGTGTGTTCGCCGAATCAAAATAGTGTTTTTAACCTTTTCTCCGCCGTCAAATACAAGAGACGTCATAGATTCTAATCCTTTTTATGGTGAACTAATTCCCAGAATTAAAAGAACGTGTTTACAGAAATGGGAATACCACTTTGGGGAGCAGAGTGTTACAAGGGGTATAGGAATCTGGTACAGAACTATCCAAGCTAGGCCCTTGTGGGCACCTTGGTTTGACTCTGCCAGCCTTGCTAGAAAAGTTTTAGTCTCTGCTTTTAGAGTTCGTTCCGGACACATCCCTACTAACAAGTTTTTATCTATGATGGGAATCAAACGTTCACCATTGTGTGAGGATTGCTTGAAAATCGATGACTTGTCCCATTTGCTGATAGAGTGTGCCCGGAATTCGGACTTAAGAAGCAGAGTTTTAGGGGGTTTTGGCCCCGTGCATAACGGCCAGGTGAATTGCTGGCTAGCGGAGCCATTATCAGATAAGGCAATTAGTATGTACCATTTCATTGATTTGTCCCTCAAATAGGGAACTGTGTGGGTACCCATGAGGCTGACATGATCACCTGGAGTGACCAAAGCCTTGTCAAAAATCAGAATTAAAAAAAAAAAAAAATACAAGAGACGCAGACGTCACCCACACGCCAAACTTTATTGGGATGACTTAAGTTGAACCTAATCAGTTGAACGAAGGTTGCTTTTGCATCGAAGTAACGGATATATATAGGTCGTTGGCGTTAAACCGGTGCTAATATATGTGTTGTTGGCGTCGACAAGGTTAACTATATGAACCGGTATCGCAAGCACAGCTTGGCAGCAAGATTAGCAACTGACTGACTGTTTATATGCATATATCTTAAAGGAAATTATTCCAAATTGCAGTTGGGAACTGATGAATCTGTCACTCAACTTTTAGATAAAATAACTTGCATCCATATCCTTAGGCAATCGCTGTTTAAATTCTTAGGGATTATAACTAATGGTCCCGAACACTTGCGTCAGGAGCCGGAGGTGTGTATCGGGTGCATGCAGGCGCCGGCGGACGTTAAACTGACGCGGCGCTGCCTGCCTCCGCCACCTGGCCTGCAGGGCGGCCCACCGGAGTGCCAGCAGTGTCACTGCAGGTCAGTTACAAAGACCTACCTGGCATTTGCTCCATGAAACATGACTGCTTCTTTATCAGCGTGACACGAAATGGTAAAATTAGTTCTTTGAAGCCTAGGTCATTCATTTCAGTATGTCAAGAACAAAATAGAACCCAATATGCTACCTTGAGGAATTCCGAAAGTATTGCCATAGAATATGGCTTACATCTCCATCAATCTGAATACATCCAACCTCATCACGAAATAATATCATAGCTACATGAATAGCGTCCCCGTAAATCGGATACTTCCATCTTTCTCACAAATTATTACTAATTAAACAGTGTCGAAAGCCTTTGCAAAGTCTAATGTTGACTTTGGCAGGTTAACTCTTGTCTTGTCTTGTCTCTGGCAACCTTTAGCTGTTAAGTTTTGATGTGAGATCATCACCATCATCTCCAGCCTACGTCCCATTGCTGGGCACAGGCCTCCTCTAACAACGAGAGAGCTGTCGTGGGATGAAGATGGTGACTTCCGAATTGGGAATGCGTTGGTAGTTTCATCAAAAGGCATAATTATAAGAGCCGTTGGTGGGCTATTTGCAAAATAAATGTTTTGTATTTTTTTTATTATGAGGCTTGGTGTTTCAGGGTTCTGTGGTGCTCCTCGTGCATGGCGCGCTGGTGGGCGGCGCGGGCCGGGGCCGCGGGCGGAGCCCCGGGAGAGTGGTTGGCGGCGCGCTGCAGCTGCCCCGTGTGCCGCGCCGGCTGCTGCCTTCTGGACGTGTGCCCCGCTGCCATAAGGTGAGCGTGTGTGTGTGCCGGCCCGCGATTAGCAACAGGCCCGTTGCGGTACTGTTGAAGGAAACGGTTTCTTGACCTAAGGGGTCCATAGATTCTAGAAATACGCAATTTTCAATGACCCTATTTTTCGAGATTCACAAAATGATTTTACCGGGCTTCCGTAGGTACTTCAATAGGAAAAAATAAAACGCTTATAAGATCATTTCGTAGTTCTTCTATCTTATGTTCGTCCCTGTTAGTCAGCTTGCAGTTATCGAATTAAATCAGGAGCTATCAAAATAAGACCAACACGCACTTGGTAATATTTTTTTTATTTTGCACTTTCCTGTATTTTTTCAGAACCCAGCCCAGTTAAGCTGAGCGTGAATAAGTAACTTGCTGTAGCTGATTTTGTGTCAATTTAGATATTAATATAATGTGTAATAATTTGTGATGTACGTAGGATCGGCTATGATAACAAAATAATGTGATAGAATTAAAAAATGTGACGCTCATTTATAACCAACATTTTCCGTGTTGTGCTCGCATACATTTATAAAGCCTTGTACTCATTTGAGAGTTGCAATTGTAACTGTTGCACGTTGCAGCAAAAACTCAAGTGTGGACGTAGCTCGCGAGGGTTTTTGGTTACTGTAACATACAAGAGTTCGTGGGCGTGCATTGGGATAGGTAGCGGTAGGCAGCAGGAAGGTGACGCTACACAATTTGTAGTCGCTGCCTACCGTAGCGCCTCTCACTGCACGCCACTGCAAAAGTTACAGTTACAGCTCAAAGAAGTACCCGGCTCCACATGTACTAGTATAACTCTGTAGAGATGTTTATATATGTTTATATGTGACGTTAAAAAGTTGTAGAAAATACTATTGTATGTAGTTCTAGTCAACCAATTTGATTCCAAGGGCATCACAGAACTGTATCATAAGGACATTCACGACATTCAATAAGATTGACGTAGAAAACTATGTATAACTGTTTGTTCACTATGTTAAGGTTCTATGATGGCTAGGAATTACATTGACTGGCGTAAATTAATGTCTCTAATTCGTCCAATACAAGTCTACTCATATATGCAACAGCCAAAATATGAAGTTTGCTTTGGTTAGTGTGGATAAAATTGAACTATTGTACCTAATTGTAATAAAATTGACATAAAGTGAGTTATAAGGAATTTGAATTGCAATTTTAAAATGGAAAGCCAAACTGTAATTCCGTCGATGTGTGCAATATTTTCTATTAACATTTTTAAAAAGGAACGAATGAAGTTATAAAAAATGGACCATATTTTGGGCGCGGTGCTATGATAAAATTATTTATAAAAAATAAAGTAAATTAATTGTGTTTTTTAAATCGCGTCATTGGTAAGGTCTTGGTCGGTCTCACCCGCCGCCGGTGAGGGGGGGGGGGGGTCAGCGGCCCGTCACCCGCGGCGTCTATACGCTGTGTTCGTAAATGTTCGGGAGCGGTCGTTCTAGCCCGCCGCGTTTTTGACGTTGCCCGCGAGAACGGCCGCTCTAGAATATTCGGTTACGGACTCGCAGTTCCACTGTTATAAAAAAAAAACGAATTACACTCCACCATAAGGTCGACGCGGGATCCTAGTTCTATTCCTAAGATACCTAAAATACTTCCTAATTTTACTATCTCTGTGAGGATTTCTATAGCAGCGGGACCACGAGCACTGACCTGTACATTCCGCGAGAGGCGGGCGAGTACGACCAGGGTCTAAAAGTTCAAGACAAGAAAGGTCAACTAAACTGATGTGCGATTTTCGTCACAGTGTTTGTGTCAAATGACTGAGTTCTAAAGCAGATACAACAATATTAGGATACTTGACAGAAGCCGGTAATGCAAAGACACGACTACCAAACTATTGTAGTATGTCTAAATTTGATTTTAGTTGCTTCGGAATATTATAAACTCTGTCAATAAAGTTGGCCAACGAGTGACGTCACAGCTTGCTGTTGACATACTGATACTCGTATCTAAAGAGGAATGGCGTTTTGACAGCTCACAAAAAGTATGTCCATTGATTGGAAAAAAATATACAAAGGACTGGAGCCGTGTTCAAGTCATTTATTTGCTTATAACTATAATGCACAAAATTGTGCTAGAAATAATACTAATATACCTGAGGGTTTAACAAAAGTTATTTACTTCTTTATTGTTAAAGTGAAATTTTTCGTCCATCTATCGGGTGTTGCATTACAGCCGGCTGCAGAGTGGGGATAAAGTGACAGGCGCTCGGCAGAGTACCTAAGGCCAATATGGCGGCGCCCATAGCTCGCATCAGCTGACCGTGTAGCATTTTCATTCTCACTTAGGTATTCATGCAAGTTCTACGCGTTATTTGTGTGTTTTGTTTTGAATTATTTATCGTTCCCATTTTCCAATTGTTAAATTAAGATTAAGAACGCGATTTTAATACCCTAAATAGTTTTTTTTTTTAACACGATGCTTTTTTAACCGATTTTATATTTATCGTTAATTATTAAATACCTTGTCACATTTAACTAAACTCGTCGCAAAATAAAAGGCCCGTTTTGACATTTGTCTTTGCGACGTAACTAGTGATGTAACCATACGACTCGGTACTCGATACTCACGATAAATCGATTCAAGTTTGCATGAGTACTTGATCGATTTGAATATATATTGTAAAGTGCATTGGATTAAAGTTATGTTTAGAAAATTTTACTTACACTGATGTTGTAGATTTCGAAATGATACAATGTTACAAAAGGTCAATTTTGGAGCTCCAAGCTCATAATTTTCAGTAAAGATCACTACACAGCTGGTGAAATTCAGTAATTAATTGATTGATGAACACTAGTATTTAAATAAATAAAACCGGCCAAGTGCGAGTCGGCCTTCAAAAAATATCTTGATCGATTTTTTTTTCTTTAACCGATTATTATTAGTAGTCTGTGGACAATATGAAAAAATCGTTATGCACAGCACTTAGCCGAGTGGGCGGTACCCATCAATGAAAAATGTAATTACCTTCAGAACATTTCGATCGGTAAAAAATAGAGAACTTCATAGGCGTGAACTGTCAAAACGGGCCTTTTATTTTGCGACGAGTTTAGATTCAAATTGCTGTGTTTTAATCTTTAAGAACTGGATACATTTTGTCATAAGCATTCTAAGTGCCAATGGTGGAGTGGTAGATATCCCATCAAAAATAAAATATGAAAGAATGCCAAGTTCGTAACTATAGAAGCCAAGTTCGTGATATGCACAATGGTCTGCGATTTCTTAATATGTTTTTATCGCTTGTTCTCCGTATATAATTATTTTACAGTACAGTCAAGGGCAAAGATATATATGCAAGTAATGTGAAAGAAAATAAGTAATCATATAAAGTTAAAAAGATATATACTCATTCAAATGGGAATTAATATGCAAACTACACTGGCAACATAAATATGTACCTGGCAAGTCCAAAAACTTGTATACAATCAAAATTCCATTATTAGTATCCTGCAAATAATGCAAAATATTATAGTCATACTTATGTAATTAAATATAGATTCAGTAATTGCCACAAAAATATGTATACAAAATGTAATCTGCGAATATCAACTTTACGGCCTAGTCACACGAAACAAATTTGTAAAGTATGTTTTGACAATTCACGAAAACAGTACAGACTTGTCATTGCATATGTTTGTCGCATGTTTTGACCTGTCACCACGACGTTATCAATCGGCATGTTTAATAGATTTTACAGATTCAGATTTCGTTGATTTTGATTGAAGATGAAAACGCTAGGTACATTCAGGGACAACTCAAGAAGGCTTGTGTTATGGGTACTAGTTACGAGTAGATGACGATATACATACCTATATAAATAAATACATACTTAAATATATAGAACATAGAATGTACGTATGTATGTATGTATGTGTGAATGTATGTATGTATAAGAAAAACATAGAATGTACCAGTTGCTTCTCGTCCCGCGTAGATGGTAAAAGTCCATCGAGGGAATGGGCGAAATTCTTTGGAATCATGTTATAGGCGATGCGGCTAGCAACCCATCACTATTTTGATTAATGTTTCCACCTACACGCCTACAATCATGCTAAACGTGGCCTTAAGGTTTTGTTTCCTCAGGCTCTGTCTACCCCGTAAGGGATAAAGACGTGATATATGTATATCGTATGTATGTATGTATGTAGAACATCCATGACCCAAGCACAAATAATATTCAAGTTGATCACACAAACATTACCCTGGCCGGGTCTCGACCCCGGGACCTTCGACTCAGAAAGCGGTTGCTTCACCACTGAGCCATCCGTGTCGTCAATATCAAATCATACAGTAATTGGCGATTTACGCTATTTTCAATTTTTTTTTTACTTCATCACCATCATCATCATCATCATTTCAGCCATTACAAGTCCACTTTTTTACTTAATAAAAGGCAAAGTATACTTAAAATAACTGTATAATAAAGAAAACCACTCCTTAAACTTAAGACAAAGTGATTAGAGAGTAATATTTTCTATAGTACGTTATTATTAACATGTTTAATATTTCTTACCGTGATGCCTAATTCGTCAGCAGAGCTATATCAAGCACGGATATACCTTCCTCGCATAAGGCAACAATCCTATGTTTTAAATGATCGCTTAAACGATACATTTTCTCCTTCAAAATTAATGAAAAGCCGCCAGATAAACCATAAGAAACGGTAAGTCAAATGGAATTAAAAAATCCAAAAGTGACACATGACACATGCACATACATACATATGCACAAATCACGTCTTTATCCCTTACGGGGTAGACAGAGTCTATGGTAACAGGTACCTACAACTTACAGGCCACATTTAGCAAGATTGTGGGCACATGACATGATTTAAAATAAATAGAGTAATGATCAGTTAAAGAGTTTGGAATAGCAGTTGTTGTATACGACTTGAAGCTTCAAGTGGTTGGCTGATTACATTAAGATTACAGAGTTCGATGTTACGCAAATACGTTCATAAGCTCCTGACAATAGAGTTGTGTTAATAGAATTTTGGATTGTTTACATATTTTTGGTTATCATATTAGATACATAATTAATGGTTAAATAGTGTATACATATTTTTGAACTTTACGGTGTTTCTAAGTTTATGGCCTAATACATGAGGACATAATATTGCAAATGTTGTATACATAGTTATCTCTCAAATCATGTATACTAATTTATGTACTTTTGTATGTTGCCAAATTTATGACCATTTAGATGACCATGCTTTTTGACACTCAGTGGTGTTTACATATTTTTGCCCTTGACTGTACCAGGATATTCTAAGGTAAAATAAAAACTATTTCTAAATTAAAACAAACATGTTCGCGGGTTAGGGATGGCCCGGCGGCCGCCCTCGCCGCACCTGAACCTAAATTAATCCAAATTAATCACCCTACATTGGTTTTACCAGTGCCGGTTATGTACGGGAACAAGCTGGTTTTATTTATGTAGATATTGATTTTGTTTGAATGTAATTTTTGACACGTGTCGATTTCTGGCGCTGTGACAGAAGGTAAAAATTAATTAAATTTTTATACATGTTAGCTATAATTTTACTCATTATAATCTTGTTTTTTTACAACGTGGATAATATTATTTTAAATTATATTACGAATGGTAAATGTATATACATGATGTAATTAGTTTTACTATTTTAATCAGTGAATAGTAAGATTTGTAAATAAATATGATCTGTAATTTTGTATTACTGCATCTTTTATTTTAAAAAATTATTTTTAAAAATCTCGACTGAACTAACTAGGCTATTTTTTACATATACCGTGAAGTCCGAAAAAGTTCTTATGCAGCATACAGTTTTTTCTTCCAGGGGGAATGCCGCAGGAATAAACTATCTAATAAACATTAAATACCTAAATGAACAAAAAATATTTACCTTGCTGCTCCGCTACTCACGTGCAAGATAACCAAGCCTGTGTGAAATATATATGTTTTTCATGCAATGCCTCCCTCCACTACTGCCAACAAAACATATATAAATCCCACAAACTTAATTATCCCTTACACCACACAAACACTGACGCGTTTCTATCCTTCTACGGGATCATTATCAAAGTTAAATAGCATGGTAAATATTTTTTGTTCATTGAAATGGACCTCCGCAAAGTAACGCCTGATTCAATAAAATATTAAATACCTACCTTGGGAGCTTTTACAAATAGGCAACGGATAATCCAAGACTCGAGAATAAACACCGCAATGTTCATACTCCTCATAATATCTTCCCCGACAGGGATCGAACCCGGGACCATTGCCCCGGGCCCCGGACAGACTGGGCCTGGTAGCTGCTCAATATAATGATAGTTATTTGTAATTCATAAACTTAATGAGATTCAAGATTTAAAACTTTGTTTCGGCGCCGATCTTATAAAGTCGCCTTTGACAGCTATACCTCAAGACCTTAGTCAACAGTGGCGCCAACTGGTGAGCAAAGAAACGATACGTGATCAATATGACGGCAATCGGCGTAGATTCTTGTCGAGTTTGTTATGTAAACATAATTGTCACTTATCACCGATAACTGTCGAGTTGGTTGGGGCCAGATTCGGTCCTCAAGCCATTATACATACATACATCACGTCTTTATCCCTTACGGGGTAGACAGACACAGTGGGTAACAAGACCCAAAGGTCACACGGTTAGCATTATAGCCGGCATTGATTTTGACCCTCAAGGCCAACGGAGGGTAATCAGCGCCAGGCATACCATTAGCAACACATGTCGACTGTCGATCGTCACTATTAAGATCGGTATCACAAATGGATACTTAATATGTCCAACATGCATTTGGCGGGCAAATGCCGAGTTTTAACGAACAAATGTGCAATTACTTGTAGATAATATCGATGGACTCAACCGTGAAGTCTATGGTGGTTTGGTTCAGTGTCGGCGTTACGTGAATAGTGATGTCTAGTCGTTCCTGTGTTTGGTGAAGGACTTGTCCAAGTTTGAGGTAAGTTAAGTTTACGCGATTAAAAATGAAGAAATTTTAGTTAGTTCCTATGTTATTCCGACACATTTGGCCTAGTTGGTAGTGACCCTGGCTGCGAAGCAAGCGTCCCGGAATAATTTTAAGAGCCTACCTTACCTATATGGGGCATCCATAAATTACGTCACACGAATTTTAGGATTTTTGAACCCCTCCCCCCGTCCTTGTCACAGGTTATCACATGTTTAGAACCCCCACCCCCCCCCTCATGTGACGTCATATTTTTCAAATTAATGCATATATTTTAAAATAATCAAAAGCGGGCACTCGCCGACGACTTAAACCTATTTAAACCCTTACCTACTATTTAGAACTTTTGTAAAATTTGGTATTTCACTCGCATTAGTAGGTACGCCGCTCTCAAAGTTAAATTTTGATGCATGAGAGATAATCTCATAGCGAGAGTACTAAATTATTAATAAATATAGATCAGTCGTAAATTCTTATTACATAGGTATAAAAATTTCGTGATTTACTATTTTAAATTTTAACATGTTACGTCACAAAACTTTTGACCCCCCCTGCCCCTTGTCACACTTTGTCACATTACGGTGATAATATATAATTTATTATGAATGACCCCTATAATGTAGTTTAGAGTAACGTTATGTACAACATAATTTTCACGTTGTAGGTATTTAAAGACTCCGTAGTCAGTATTGCAGAAAAGGTAGCAAAGAAACCTTGTAGAGATCTATCTGTGCTGTTCTGTACAGGGGCAAGCAGCGGAAGGAAGAACCAGCCGACACATTAAAGGGTTATAAGAAAGATTTTAATGTTTAATCTGGATAAAAGCTAACTTGTGTGATAATGAGGATGAGCATAAGCCGCGCCACGAGGCAGTTCTTCATGTCGACGACACTTCATGGCTTCAAGTATTTGTGTTCCAGTTTCCATAGTGACCGGTAAGATTTTCTGCATTTGTGTCAATTAAGGAACGCTGCGAGCGTACTTAAGTCCGTGAGCTCTTAGAGTGCCATTCTGGTTTGTTTGTCTCTCACTCGTACGGCCTAAGTATCAAGTATAAAACCCATAAGAGTGGGACAGCAAGACAAATCCGAATGCCATTCTATGAGCTTATGAAGTGTAGGTATGTACAGTGAGTTGCATCAAGTTTAACGATAACAATTAAGGATGATTTTGGCGCACGTTTGACTCTGGTTATGGTTATAGTTTTTGTTAAAGTAACTTGTGCAACTTACGTTTAGTATAGGTTCGAAATCACTTAGGTTCGAAATAACAAACACAATCAATTAGGTATACCAACTTAGATTTTTATCAGTACTTTTAATGGATTGTGTAGTAGTGCTTACGTTTGAGCGCTTTCCAAAAAAAAGGCTATATGATATTTTTTTCGAAAATTGAACTATTTTGATGTACCGAACAAAGGCTGATTAAAAAAAATACAGACGAATTGAGAACTTCCTCTTTTTTTTGAAGTCGGTTAAAACATACCTAGCTAAGTGTCTTCTTCAACCTCGACATTGGCAGAATCATCGATAGTATCAATGGAGCTATCTTTAAAAATTTAATTTATTGATAAACGACGAACAAAAAAGTGACGAACTGGAATAGAAATTTTGGGACACATTTTTTCTTGTATAAGGATCGATAGGGTAAACGATTCTGAGTAAGAAAAACCCAAAATAGTTAAATTCTGGAAAATAACTGTCATTATAGTCTTTTTTTTTTTGGAAAACTGTATGTAAACTGGGCTCTAAACCATCCTGTTATTACACTGTTAGTTACACTACACGTGCCAGACACATTCAATGACCTACAGCTAGTCTGGCACGCGACGGTTGTCTGGCTTCTTAGGGATCCGCAGCCAAAGAGTAAAAACCGGCCAAGTGCAAGTCGGGCGCGCACCTGAGATCTGGAACCAACTTCTTGCTGCAACATTCCCTGAGCTGTACAATTTTGGGATCTTTAAAAAACGAGCTTTCCTGTTCTTGAAAGGGCCGGCAACGCGCCTGTGATTCCCCAAGTCTTGCAGGTGTCCTTGGGTGATGGTGATTACTTTCCATCAGGTGACCAGTCTGCTCGTTTGCCCCCTCTTATATATAAAAAAAACGAGGGTTCCGTGACATCATCTATAAAAACAGCAAAAAAATCATGTCTGTTGTATGGGAGCCCCCCTTACATATTCATTTTATTGTTTTTAGTGTTTGTTGTAATAGCGGCAACAGAAATACATCATCTGTGAAAATTTTAATTGTCTAGCTATCACAGCTCATGAGACACAGCCTGGTGACAGACGGACGGACGGACGGACAGCGAAATCTTAGTAATAGGGTCCCGTTTTTGCCCTTATTGGGTTTTTTTTAATATTATAGCCTTTTTTATTCCGAATTCGCTACGATTTCATTTTTGTTGTTGTTATTGTGTTGTTTTTTTATTATTAAATTGTCGCGTAATTCGGCGTGCCTCAAGGCATAGGCCTCCTCCGTGTATTGGAGCGTTTCGGCTATAGTTCCCACGCGCGCCCAGTGCGGATTGGGAACTTAACACACACCGTTGAATTTCTTCGCAGATGTGTGCAAGGTTACCTCACGATGTTTTCCTTCACCGAAAAGCTCATGGCAAATTTCAAATGTACTAATTTTCGCGCATAAATTCCGAAAAACTCAGAGGTCGCGCCCGGGATTTGAACCCACGACGCTCTGCTGAGAGGCCACAGCCACAGGTCAAACCACTAGGCTACCACTGCTTTTTTTTACCCTTTGGGTACGGAACCCTAAAAAAATGGGACCCTAATATACTAAGACTTCACTGGCCGTCTGCCGTCTGTCACCAGGCTGTAGTCATGAACCATGATAAACATTTGATCACACGTGTATATTTCTGTTGCCGCTGTAACAACAAATAATAAAAATCTTACTTGTGTAGGTAAATTTTGCTTTAGAGTAAGACTGCTAACACTGGATTTTATACTCATTTGCACAATTTGTACGAAGCCCTCGGTGCGTGAGTCTCTCGCACTTGGCAGGTTTTTAACGCTACCCTTTGGCCGTGATCCGTGATTTCATTGTCAGTCGAGGGATCGATTGTAATCTTAATGTTGCTTTCAACCTACACTAAACTTTTATGTCGATTATTTAAACTAGAAAATGGAGAATGTTAATAGAAATGTTCGTATGCCTGCAATTTTCGTGTATCCAATGGAATATCGCCATAATCATACACTATTCGTAGTCCAGGGCTTCGTTGCTACTTCGATATTGCATTCGATTCAATGGGGACTATCATTTCTTTCAAAAAAAAAAAAGGCCGTGGTAGCCTAGTGGTTTGACTTGTGGCCTCTCAAGCAGAGCGTCGTGGGTTCAAATCCCGGGCGCGCACCTCTGAGTTTTTCGGAATTTATGTGCGAAAATTACATTTGAAATTTGCCATGAGCTTTTCGGTGAAGGAAAACATCGTGAGGAAACCTTACACACATCTGCGAAGAAATTCAATGGTGTGTGTTAAGTTCCCAATCCGCACTGGGCGCGCGTGGGAACTATAGCCCAAACCCTCCAATACACGGAGGAGGCCTATGCCATGAGGCACGCCGAATTTAATAATAAAACAACAACAACAACAACAACAACAAAAAATGAAATTGTAGCGAATTCGGAATAAAAAGGCTATATTATTATTATATTATTATCATTTCTTTGCTCACCAGTTGGCGCCAATGTTAATTAAGGTCTAGAAGTATAGCTGTCAAAGGCGACTTTATAAAATCGGCGCCGAAACAAAATTTTGAAATCTTGAATCTCATTAAGTCATTAAGCCGCTTATTTTTGCGCCTCTTTTTCTTAATTCCGCTTTCGAGGCGTTTACTTTCAGCGCCAAATAATCCATATTCGCGATAATTTCACTAAGGAGATCTCTTTTCAACAGGTAAACGAAAGAAATTATGATTTATGTCACGAAAGCCCTTTTTTGGACCTCACGCAACACTAGCGCCTTTAGTGGCAAATTCACACGCGATAGCCCCACTGGCTACTGTCTATGACTATAGTGGGATGCTGGTTATGATGTGGTGTGTGGGCCCTTAATGCACATGCCGGCGCTGTTGACGCTGCACTACTCGCTACAATCTATTGTGTACTGCCTATGTCCGTCATTATGCGCAAAAGTAGGGTCATCATGACCCACTGTATACTATCCTTAAGTCCATAGCGTGTCTCAACATATGCTGGCTATCGTGGTGCGTGGCGAGGGCGTCGCGTTAATAGTGGGCCATCGTGGCCCATAGAGTGTAGCGTCCTAAACCCGTCTCGGCGTCTCAGCATGTGCTGGCTGCCGTGGATCGTGGCGCGCGCCGTATTAATAGTGGGCCATCGTGGCCCATAGAGTGTAGCATCCTTAACCTGTCTCAGCGTCTCAGCATGTGCTGGCTGCCGTGGATCGTGGCGCGCGCCGTATTAATAGTGGGCCATCGTGGCCCATAGAGTGTAGCATCCTTAACCTGTCTCAGCGTCTCAGCATGTGCTGGCTGCCGTGGATCGTGGCGCGCGCCGTATTAATAGTGGGCCATCGTGGCCCATAGAGTGTAGCATCCTTAACCTGTCTCAGCGTCTCAGCATGTGCTGGCTGCCGTGGATCGTGGCGCGCGCCGTATTAATAGTGGGCCATCGTGGCCCATAGAGTGTAGCATCCTTAACCTGTCTCAGCGTCTCAGCATGTGCTGGCTGCCGTGGATCGTGGCGCGCGCCGTATTAATAGTGGGCCATCGTGGCCCATAGAGTGTAGCATCCTTAACCTGTCTCAGCGTCTCAGCATGTGCTGGCTGCCGTGGATCGTGGCGCGCGCCGTATTAATAGTGGGCCATCGTGGCCCATAGAGTGTAGCATCCTTAACCTGTCTCAGCGTCTCAGCATGTGCTGGCTGCCGTGGATCGTGGCGCGCGCCGTATTAATAGTGGGCCATCGTGGCCCATAGAGTGTAGCATCCTTAACGTCTCAGCGTCTCAGCATGTGCTGGCTGCCGTGGATCGTGGCGCGCGCCGTATTAATAGTGGGCCATCGTGGCCCATAGTGTAGCATCCTTAACCTGTCTCAGCGTCTCAGCATGTGCTGGCTGCCGTGGATCGTGGCGCGCGCCGTATTAATAGTGGGCCATCGTGGCCCATAGAGTGTAGCATCCTTAACCTGTCTCAGCGTCTCAGCATGTGCTGGCTGCCGTGGATCGTGGCGCGCGCCGTATTAATAGTGGGCCATCGTGGCCCATAGAGTGTAGCATCCTTAACCTGTCTCAGCGTCTCAGCATGTGCTGGCTGCCGTGGATCGTGGCGCGCGCCGTATTAATAGTGGGCCATCGTGGCCCATAGAGTGTAGCATCCTTAACCTGTCTCAGCGTCTCAGCATGTGCTGGCTGCCGTGGATCGTGGCGCGCGCCGTATTAATAGTGGGCCATCGTGGCCCATTGTGTACTATTATCATGTCTCAGCATATGCTGGCTGTCGTGGTGCGTGGCGAGCGCGTGCTGTGCCGGCACGCTATGCGCCGTCCTGTGGGCGCGCTTCCTGCAGGTGCCAGCGCTGCTGACGCTGCACTCGGCCATGACGGCCCCGCTGCCCGTGCCAACCGTGGCCGTCTGTTTGCCGTCACTCAACGTGGCCTGGATGATCGTGAATCAACTGTGAGGGTTTATATTATAACAGAATAACAGAAAGACGTTTGCCGCAACCATGAGCAACATGCTGGTCTGGGAGAAAAAGAAACATAGAGTTACAAGTTGCTTCTCGTCCTGCGCAGAGGGTAAAAGCCCATCGAGGTGAAAATTACTAGTACTTTATCACTTTACCTACCTCTTACAGTACAAATTACTAAAACTATCAAACGAGCTCGTGGCCTATCAGCTACCAGATAAAACTGACCAAATAAAGGACTCAAAACTCCCCGAGGATTAGTAATCAGGGCCACCATGGACAATTCCCGATGGAAGCAATTTGTACACTCCAAATGTAGACCATCCGTGAATGACCACGATCCTCAGACATGCTCATGAGGGAACGACTAGAAGACGATACAAATATGTGTGTAAAGCTTCCGGTTCATAACAGTTTTTTTTTTCTGCCAGATCAAAAGACAAAGCCGTCGTCCGTCATCTCGCTCACACGTTCGTTCGCATCCTCGAAGGCAAGGTAACCGAGGGAGATGACCTCATATTACTACAACAACTGCTGGCGGCCAACAATGTCACGGTAACGGAGGCGTTGTACGGGTCCATGCCGCCGTGTTACCAGCTAACCAAAGTGTGCCGTTGGCAGAACGCTATGATGCCGTGCGGGGAGCTTTTCCACTGGGAGCTGACGCAGTTTGGCGTATGCTGTGTGATGAGGCCGAGGAGGTAAGCCTGTATGTACCATACTTACCTCTTCCTGCGCTAATTAAATCCCAAAAAAGTTAACAGATAGTCCGGGAGGCAGAGGCTATTTTGAAAAGTGTTTTTATGCCGATCGTTACTTCAAATACAAGTAAAGAAGCTGTCCCTAATAAGGAAAGTGAAGGTCAGCTGACGCACCCGCGGGGGCGCTTGCTGTGAGACTCCATTGAACACGTCAAAAAAAAAAAAAACCGAAAGTTATTTTATGCCACATGAAATTTTGTTCATGTGTAATTGACATTGATTAGAATTAAAAAAAAATAGTCAGCTGCACGGCAGACGGGGGATTGTGCGTCAGCTGAGCGTGCGAACTTGCAAAAAAAATAAGAAAATAAAGTTATTTTATGCCGATTGAAATTTTTTTACATGATTTTAGACATATACAGAAATGTGATATTGATAATCAGCTGCATATATAGTGGGGGAAAGACCGTCAGCTGGAGCTGGAATGTATCACTGCGCGCATACATCTCTACGACGCGCGGAATTTTCAATGCTCCGGCTGACGACTTTCCCCCCAACGTTCAATCAGCTGACGAATATTTTCTTTTTTCTATATATTAACACTATAATATTTATAAATTTCATATGGTCTTTCAACAATTTATCCAAGGTATACCTTATATAGTAAGTACACATTATATACATGCATCTTCAGTACTGTGGTATTTTATATTTCAATGGCTCGACTGATGACTTTTCCACCAACGGGCATTTAGCTGACGAATATATTCTCGTTTCTATATATATACTAGCCAAGGGCGTCGTCAGCCGATGGCGCAGGGGGGGGGGGGGGGGGGGGCAAGTTGACTTTACCTACTACAATTCATACTTTTCTCATTCTCTATGACTAGTCTAGGACTTTGGTTGCACCATATATTTGGCAACTTTTTTAGAATCTCTAGGGGGGGGGGCAGCTGCCCCTCCATGCCCCCCCTTGGCGACGCCCTTGATACTAGCTGACCCAGCGAACTTTGTTCCGCCTTAAATTTGTAAAATTCCTTTGTAAGTGCATCTTTATACTAATCAAGGAATAATGTCTATAGCTTTATTAGTACAACATATCGGAATTTTCCAATCCCGTGGGAAAATCGGGATAGAAAGTATCCTATGTCCGTCTCCTGGTTCTAAGCTACCTCCCTACCAATTTTCAGCCAAATCGGTTCAGCCGTTCTCGAGTCATAAATAGTGTAACTAACACGACTTTCTTTTATATAATTATATGTCGGAGAGCCTTCATAGCACAGTGGCGCCACGCGTGGTAGACTTAAGAACTGCTTTAGATTTGTTTCGGCTCGCGTACAGCGCCTATTGATTGCTATTGTTCGTTTCAACGCCATCTACCGGCGACGTTTGGAAACGCCAAGCAGTAAAGCTTGGGTGTGGTCGACGCAGAACTAGCGATCGTAGGGATGACTAACTTGCCCGGCGGTAGTGCGTTTTACGGAAGTTTGAGAAGGGTAGAAAAGCGGGTACCAACGGGCATTCTGGATAGAGTCGTGGGATTGTGCGCACGTCTTGCTAGTTCTGCGGTGAACACACCGCGCTTCCAACATTTGAACAGTCTAGTAGTTTAAGGTTAGTGATTTAGTCATTGAAATCAGATAATACACTGGTGTGCTATAACTACCGAGTCTCATTTCGTGATTCCTATCATGTCCGGCCAAAAGAGAGTGATACCCCAGAGGGAGACCCGACATATATATATAGATTAGCATCTTTCATAGAAAATAACAATATCAAAGTATAACATTCATATTGGGATATATTTTTACCACATTTAAGTATATTTTTTAATCCAATCCTTTCCTACCCTAAATTTTACCCGTTAACCTCCTATCATATTAACTAACAGTTTCCCTAACTTTGACATTGGCTAAAGTCTTCATAGTCAGAAAGAAAAAAAAAAATAAAAAAAAAATAAAAAGAATGACATCTTTTCGAAACGAAGATAGTTTTTCTTTTGTTTATCGAACGCTTTCGCTCGTCTTGGGACGAAACGTCGTAAGTATTATATACAATTATAATTATTTGGATCTTTGTTGCTTAGACTTAAGGTTTATTTTACGTTAATAAAGAAGTTAAAACAGATATAGCTATAAGAATAAGCAACACGGCCACTTTTTCGCTATGACTGAATCTAAGTAAACGTGTGCTAATTATTCGAATATTTACCTACATGATTTTGTTAATTAATTGATTGATATTTTTACAGAAGACGACGAAACCGAAAACGATGGAGTGTGCGACATAAGCATTAACTGTGATGACGACAGTGATGCAAATGAAGATGATTCATATTAAGTTTTTTTTTTATTACTTTTTATATGAATATTGTAAAAATCTTACTTGAGATAAAAATAAACATACAATAATAATAATAATAATATCTTGGGACAATTGACACCAATTGACCTAGCCCCAAACTAAGCAAATCTTGTAATATGGGCACTAGACAACGGATAAACATACTTATATAGATAAATACATACTTAAATACATATTAAACATCCAAGGCTCGAGAACAAACATTCGCATTTTTCATACAAATTGCTATCTGCCCCGACCGGGGATCGAGTCAGGTTCTCTAACCACTGGGCCATCCGGTTTTATGTTAATTGTAATAAAAATAATTGAATTAAATTACGTTTCAATAAATCCGAGTATTACAAACTAATATGAATCATATTAATGATGTTACCGCTTCACTTCCATGAATCATGGATAAATTGTTGAAAGACCATATGAAATTTATAAATATTATAGTGTTAATATATAGAAAAAAGAAAATATTCGTCAGCTGATTGAACGTTGGGGGGAAAGTCGTCAGTCGGAGCATTGAAAATTCCGCGCGTCGTAGAGATATATGCGCGCAGTGATACATTCCTGCTCCAGCTGACGGTCTTTCCCCCACTATATATGCAGCTGATTATCAATATCACATTTCTGTATATGTCTAAAATCTTGTAAAAAAAAATCAATCGGCATAAAATAACTTTATTTCCTAATTTTTTTTGCAAGTTCGCACGCTCAGCTGACGCACAATCCCCCGTCTGCCGTGCAGCTGACTATTTTTTTTTAATTCTAATCAATGTCAATTACACATGAACAAAATTTCATGTGGCTTAAAATAACTTTCGGTTTTTTTTTTTTTTACATATTCCGCAGCTTCCCACTCTCGCATCCACCGCAACTGGACCAGCTGACGATCGATTTCGTCATGAGCCACATGCATTCTCTTATCTATATTAACATCAGCCGGCTTAAAATGACTTGTTTCAAAAGCCTCTGCCTCCCGGACTAAGAGATGGCGGAATGACAATCTCCCAAAATGTCATTGTCATTGTGATTGTGACGTTCCAAATGTAATCAATCAAAATTTACTCGTACCATTTTTTAAGGATTTTATGGTTTAGATAGGTACTAGTAATTTAAGCCAAGTCCACCTGACACATTGCCATTCTAATAACATGAACTTTTCTACACCGAAAGTGTTCCAAGGAAATATCAATTGGTGCGACTACTATTTCAATAATATTGTTTTCTCCGGCAGTTGAATTTAATTTTGTATTAAGTAATGTACCTACGTACATCATTTAGAAAAGTGAAAATTTACTAGGGTAAAACTAAAAAATATGCTCTTTTTAGACTGAATAAATTGCCAGAACAATCTGCTTGGGACACTATCAAAAAATTGGAATTGGTACTACAATGCTCCAACGCATCATTTTTCTACGGATGTCGGGTAATTAGCCTTATGTTTAAACTAATTCACCTCAAGCGCGGGTAAAATTGCGTTCACCATCTCTTTCTATCCCTATCCTTTAGCGTTTAACAGAATGAAATGGTATATGCGATTGCAATTTCGAACACATTAGACAAAGTCTTCTCTAATCTCTCTCTTGTCTTCTCTAATTACAGTATTCCTCCAGGTAGTTGGGTTAATTAATTGATCACTCCTACAACGATTTTCGTCATAATTTTGGATTCAGAATTGAGTCACCACTTTGACACCGTACCTGTCTGTGTAAACTTAGAACTAGTACGTTAAACATTTATCGTCCATAATTAAAAAAAAATCCTTTTTAAATTACTTTCAAGATGTTCAGTCGAACTAGTTCAAACACCTGGTGAAGAATTCACAATTATTTTTAAGGCACATCGTTTAAACATTTTTAACGATCCGACTATGACTACTACGACGACTTATGACTACATGGAATGTTGCAGTTCTTCACCCAGTACATGGGCGAGGAGTCAATGAACTCGGTCGTGCTGGCGCCGGGCTTCCAGTACCTGGCCCAGCTCACGTACATCACCATTAGGGAACGGAGCGACGACCAGCTCATAGCCGGGACCTGTGTCTCCTGGGAACAGTACTCCCAAGCAGACTGTGTGGTGAGAGGTTTTAGGAAAACAAAATCCTTCTTCGAAGGGGCATACGTGAATCCCCCTCATAAGCCATGTCCCTGGTTAGAAATCAAAAGACCTCCTCCCCCTTAACTTGTGACGTAATTTATGTATGTCCCATAAAGAATTTGCATGTGGTAGGGCCTTGTGCGAGGTCCATACGGATTGCATTATCTCACTCGCTAATCTGCCACCAAGCTGTATTCCGGCGTGGAGAGTAAAATAGCTGATAAAATTGCTGGCACATGTGCTCTGGAAATTCTGGAAGTGGGCAGGTCACAAATGCCGTAGAACTGATGGCCGTTGGGGCAGACTGGTTCTAAAGTGGAGATCGCGTGTCAGCAAACTAGTGTGGTGTGGGGCGTCCTGTAGCTAGATGGGGCGATGATATTTGTAAAAGGCAGCGGGCAGGGATCGGAGGAGAGCTGAAGATTGAGTTCTGCGATGTGACATAGGAAAGGCCTGTGTCCAGCCTGTAAGGCCTTAATCATTAATTTCACATTGATCGTTAATTTTCCATTTGTTTTATCTTGATAAAAATTATTTGTCTTTTAGGTTAAATGCATGGAGAGAATATGCGGGTGCTCGAATCCCCTGAGGATTATTTTCGAGGAGGAAACCAACGTGCCACCGCCCTGTCCAGTGTCGCAGCTTAACTGCTTAAGGAACATTGGTAACGATGTTTTTTACGTGTGCTATTAGATAGAATAAGGTAATAATTATTTTTTGTGCGGTAGAACCTCTTGCAAAGTTCGCTCGGATCGCAACCACCGACTTGTTCGCTAATCCTGTCGCCTGCTGTGTTCCGGCGTGGAGAGTAAGACAGCCAGTGAAATTACTGACACTTGAGGTGTACTATCGTAGCCCTCTAGCCTGGCAACGAATCTGCAATTCTCCAGTGTTGCAGGTACCCGTGGTTGGTGATGCTCACTTAGCATCAGGTGGCCCACTTGCTCGTTTGCTGACCTTTGAGTTTTTCGGCATTTATGTCCGAGATCGAATTATCATGAGGAAACCTGTGAATGGCGTGTGAAGTTCCCAATCTGCACTGGAACCGCGTGGGAACTATATAACCTAAGCCCCTCTCATTATGAGAGGGGGACTGTTCCCAGCAGTGGGACTTATGTAGGCTGGAGATAAAGATGGTGTGATTACTGCATGCTGGATCTTTGTTTCAGACCAGTTGTCATGCAACTGTATGCCAGAGTGTGGAAAGCTGACCACGGATTTGTCCCTTGAGAACAACCGAATGGAATCTGTCGAACACACATTAGATCCTTTATAGTAAGTGTTAGCAGTCTTATAACCTGTTACCCCTGGGCGTGCAGTAGAATGAAAAACATAGAATGTACCAGTTGTCATCGGCTAGTTTGTCGGAGAGCAGAAATAAAAACAAGAATACAAAATAAATATTTACAAAGTTGTATCAGTCTGCACTGCTCTTGAAAAATAATAACACTGACCTGAGATTTCGGATAAGCAGGAAGGCAGGCAGGGCAGGGTATCCAGGTGACCTCGGACTGCTCCGAGGCATCAGAGCGACATGACGCAGGATACAAGAGGAGCGGAAGAGTAGAGTAGTAGATAGTATTCGGGAAAGGAAGGGCTGTAAGCAAGCACCCTGTGTTGAGAGCGTGGACTATTGGTGCTTTTTTGACTGGTTGGTTATTGAAATGAAATGAAATGAAATAATTTATTTTGCTTTAGACATGGTAAGTAAAATATTGTGTCTTAAAAATAGTGTACAGTGCGCTGACATGTCTAACCAGAATATTGGCATGCAAACATTTTCTTATCCTAAACTACAGAATTAAATTATTAAAATTAAATAGATCATTGATATTAAAATAGTTTACCAGAATTATACATAATTAATAAGTTTCAATGTCAATAGGTACATTTGTTTATAAAATATATTTCCATTATTACAATTGGCATTGTTCATTTTTTTTAGTATGCTCCAATTCGAAAACCATTTCGAGGAAAACCATCATTTATCCGTTTTATCTTGTCCGATTTCAAAAATACTTTATGATTGCAGATATTTTTGTAAAAGTACTTTGAACCTTTGTTTGACCGAACGACCCGGTTTTTAGACAGAATCCAGCATCGAATGTTTGCCACAAAAATTAAAAAAAAAGTTTAGCTAAGGCAACTGTCACGTGCCACTGTCAAATCGACAAAAACCATAGACAAAGCCGTTTTTTTTATGGCCAACCGAACGAAGGCGATTGGGATTCTGTCTAAATTCACGAATTATCAAACAGCGAAAAAATATTTATTATTAATTAACAAAGCTACGTAAAAGCATAATATTCAAATTAGTTGCTTGAAATAGTCCATTTTATCAAATAAAGGTGTTAAAGGCACAGCTTAAAAAAAATGAACAATGCCAATTGTCCATTATTACATTGTTACAAAGAATTCACAAAAAGATCGTCCGGAAAAATTACATAAATAAATTAAAACATGTTAAAGCATTGTATTCAAAGACTTGCTGTTTCACTGAGTTTAGTTATTGGAAATATAACACCTTAACACGCTATTATTTTATCAGGTAATTACAACAAAGCAAGAAAGGAGGTAGAGTGGGGAGGCACGCCTTGCCAACATAATAGAGCTAACCTTGTGCTGCCAGCAACACCCTGCTTAATCGTGGCTCGTAAAGCCTATACAAGCATCGTTTCAGTGTAGCCTAGGCCAGTGAGGAAAAACTAAACGAGACTGGATTAGGTTTCACAAAATATAGACAAGATAATAAACACTAAAATAGCAAAGCTAATATTTACAAGTACCTGCAATAGTGGCAGTCCTTTTTATAATTATATACGATACGAGTAGATTACAGCACCAATCTTCAGTTTCTAAAAAATAGATAGAATTCAAATAAAATACCAAATGCGGCTTATGCGTTGCCAAGTAGTAGAAGCGAGTCACAGAAAAAACAAAAGCCAATCGTAAATTTAGAATTTAGTTCTTATTTGTAAGCAGCCAGTGCTCGCTTGGCGCGTCGCGGAGGTTTACCATGTTACACAGTTGCTTCTCTTCCCGCGCAGATGGTAAAAGCCCATTGAGGGAATGGGCGAATATAGGAATGAGAATGATGCTATAGACGATGCGCTAGCAACCCATGACTATCTTGATTCCCCTTTCCACCTGTATGCCCACAATCATGCTAAAAGTGGCCAAGATTCCTAAAATGTTCGCCAATTTTTAGACTTAAGTGTTGTATTTTTTAATACTTTTATGTAGTTGTTTATTTTTATTTTCATTTTTTCAGCTCAGGACTGAACGTGAGCGAAGTGACAGTCATCCATCTACGGGTGTTAGTTGAAGGATCACAGATCTTCACAAAGCTGCCCACTCAAACTTGGTTCACATTATTATGTACGTTTTTATGATGAAGACATAGTTTATACAAAGCTATTTTTGCTGTGACTATGTCAGCCTGAAAGTAAGGGTCATAACTCTAGGGCCCGACTCACCACTCTGTTAAGTTCCAGTTATCTCAAGTGTCAGTTATCTATGACGTCTCTCCCATAAATAGAGACGGAATCATAGATAACTGAGACTTAAGATGACTGCAATTTAACAGAGAGTGGTGAGACAGTCCCTTAGTGAACGTATTTACATATTTCAAATTGGGTACGTATCTATATGCAGGATGGATGACAAGACCAAGTTTTTTGTGCCAATTCAAAAACTGGCCAAGTGCGAGTCGGACTCAGCCCTGCTTCCTAAGCAAAATGCAGCAGTGCGAGATCATTTTATATTGGTTACTTAACATAGGCGGACAGACAAAAATATTGTGTTTTTAGTCATTGCTGTTCCAGCGGCAACCGAAATACAAATCATCTGCGAACATTTCAATTGTCTCGCTATCACAGTTCCTGAGATAGGACCTGGTGACATCCAGACACAGACAGACCGTCAGTGGAGTGTTAGCAATGGGATCCCGTTTTAAAGGAGCGACAGCACAGTGACGTGACGTGAGGCGTCACGTTCTCTCACCGTTTTTCCGTACATTTTGTTGCGTAAACGCACCGTCAACGTCGGATCTTTTACGTCACCCTAGGCCGTAATAGGGATATGACGCCAGAAAATCTCACTTCCTGGCCAAGGCAAGACGTAAAACTTTATACAAACCACGGGCGGTAATTCGTAAAGCCCCAGATCGCATATTTATGACCCTCACCTTCAGTTCGGGTCACCAACACCTGCGATCTGGGACAATTACGAGTTCCCCGCCCTAGGTCTGTAATGTACCTAGTATTACGCACTGGTATGGTCGCACCTTTACCCTTTGAGTACGGACCCTAAAAATTCTTTTACAGCATCACTTGGCGGCGTTTTCAACATGTTCCTCGGGGTGGGGCTGTTCAGCGCACTGGAGCTGGTGTTCTTCCTGCTAGTGCGGTTGCCAACGGCCCTCACGCACTACGCTGAGATAGACCCGCCATCTCGCTCGCCCGTCCCAGACTTTCACAACAGACCTAAAGACACGTTCGCCACTTTCAAGTATAATAAAAATAAATATGCGAATATTGAAATTTAAGATAATAAATCAATTTTAAATCAATTTATTTTTAATACCTGAGATCCTGAATTAACCCTGTTATTATCTGTGGCGCTAATTCTTAATAATTAATAATACGGCGCCTACTTCTTTTATCTGCGAAAAAATTTAACGATGTGTGCGAAGTCTATGTAACACATCTAATCATACGAGTACACATACACATACCCAAATCACGTCTATATTCCTTAAGGGTTAGACAGAGCCTGAGGTAACAAGACCTAAAGACCACGTTTAGCATGATTGGAGGTGTATAGGTGGAAAGGGGAATCAAAATAGCCACAAAGAGATTTTCTTTATTCTCGAATGACCCTTTCCGAATGGCACGGGAGATACATATTTCAAAAATCAACTTTCTTTAACTGTTTTTATATAACTGTTTTTTTTGTAATTGTTGTTAGTGGCAATAAATCATCTTTTAACTTTCTTTAATATTAATAGTACGTATTCACAGTCAGTATTAAAAATGGACGAACATGAAATACCTCAAATCTTCTTTATACCTTGGCGATAAAGTCGCACGTAGATCATTTTAAAATCTTTGACTAGACTCTACCTGTAGCTTCTCGACAATACCTATTAGTAAAAAACATTGTGTGATAAGTTTACTAAATATTTTTCCATGTTCATTATATGGAAGGAAATGTGTCATAAAAAAGTTACTTCGCCCTTAATTTGACATTACTAAATTTAAAAAAAAAAATGGTTTAAGCCTGATCGTAAATTTAGTGGCCAAAAAATATGTGTAAGAAAACAGAAATGTATTCTTAGACCTTGTCCAATATGTTTAGTGTACCTACCTACATTGCCAAATTAAGGGTTAATAAATATAAATTTGAGTATCGCTTCCATGCTGGTCTGGGAGCAAAGAGAAAACATAGAATGTACCAGTTGCTTCTCTTCCCGCGCAAATGGTAAAAGTCCATCTAGGCAATGAGCGAAAATCTTAGGAATCACGTTATAGGCGATGTGGCTTGCAACGCATCACTATTTTTATTCCCCTTTCCATCTCTACTCCCACAATCATGCTAAACGTGGCCTTTATGTCTTGCTACCTTAGACTCTGTCTAACCCGTAAGGGATAGTGACGTGATTTATATATGTATGTATTACTATAGCTTAACTTCTGTAGGTTGTGTGGGGAGTGCCAGTCAAGTAGGTACGGTCGGTCAAATAAGTGGTCTGTCGCTTTCGCTTTTCATCCAACTTCCTGTATAAATGAATATGTCGCTAAGTCGAACCTTCAGGTTCAGGGTCATTTGATATTCTGGTCTTATCGACATTACTTAAAATTTATGGTAAATAAATAAATTGACTTGGTAGCTACATAATTATAGGAAGAGCAAATCATAACTTTCTAGGCATTGAGTCTAGTTAGCCCCCCTACTCGATTACTTACGCCTGCTGCAAATACTTACGAGATTAAAATCCACACGAACCTTTTATTTGAGCTTGATTTGCGTAAAAAAATCGAGTACTTAACGATTTCATAAAAAATATGCAAATTCAGCTTCATTTTAAGTAAAGATAAAAAAAACAATCTGCAGCGACCTTGTAGCTAGTTACAACAGAATAATCGCAACTTATGAAAAAATATTTCAATGCGTAAATAAACGCAGCATTACTAAATAGAGATGGCAACACTGCAGTGTCACTGTGTCAGATGATCTAAATAGGATTGCTGAATAAATCAGATTTCAGCACGGCGCTTGTCATACTTCATTTGTTTTGCACCTTCACCTTCGCTGGCTTTGACCATTAGCCATTCCATTGCTTAGGTAGGTCGTTGCACCGAGCGCAAGGCCCGCTTTCATAAAACTCTACTGCATGGTAATTAGCTAAAATTTGCGAACCAACTCAAACATTTATTTGCCCTGTTAAAAGATATAAAATGTACTTATAGGTAAGGGCACTGCAAAATGTTTACCGCAACGAAATCATTAAGTTAAGAGCTTGTCTGTATTTTTTTCAGTTATTTTTGCTGGTGGTTTTTTTTCTTACAGTAATATAATCTCATCTGAAACTTATACATTTTGAGCTAGCGCCTCCCGCCATCCGTGCGTGTACTTACCTATACGAGAATGGTTGCTTACCAAAACCACTTTAAATCATATTTAAATCGTTAATCACTACTTCCCTACTAATATTATAAATGCGAAAGTAACTGTCTGTTACAGTTTCACGCCTAAACTACTTAAACGATTTTAATGAAATTTGGTACAAAGATATTTTTAGTCCCGGAAAATTGTATAGGTTACCGCGGGATAGCGATAAGTCAATTCTGCGAAGACGGAGTCGAAGGCAACTGCTAGTAGACCCTAAATGGATATTTAAGAATAAATTAAGTATGACTTACATGGCCACATATTTTTATGGAAATTAATCTTAATTTAATCTCTGCTACTTTTCTTTCCGATCTAAAGCCTATTAATGTTTTGTGCTTTTAATCTATAACTTTGACTGTATGAATAACTAATTCAATGATTTTAAAAAGCATGAAAACCTTAAAATTACTTACCTAATAAATATTAACAATAGAACCACCTTATTTCACTTTTATAACAAACGTTTGTAGCGTTCTCTACCATCCAACGGGAATACCTTTGTGTCGAAGCAATGAGTCAAATCTCATTAGCATAGCACGCAGTACCATCACATCTCTCGCCGTGGAAAGTTTTGTGGTGCAGCCCAAGAAGTGTTGTGATAGTATTCAGTTAGCGGGAAGCAAAACCGCCGCGCGCGAACTCCCGCCGCCATTGTCACCGTTGCACGCATGCGCGGTTGGTTCGCGGTCCGTTCGCGCGCAAATCTTCGGTACGAGTTTACGAAGTGCGTTACTTATTTTTTTACTGTGCGTGTTTTTTGTGGAAATAAAATTTATAAAGCAAGATGAAGTATAAGGTAGGTCTTGGTTTTGAAATTATTTATATCGAATTAGTATTTTTTGAACAAAAATATATTGCGGCATTTTTTTATTATTTTACTGGTTAAGTCAGTGCGTCAGTACTAAATTATTATTGAAGGGTTATCCAAATAATATTTAAATGAATTTACTTCCGCGACATTAATCGGCATTTTCTTTTAATATCAAAAGGAAAAAAAATACTTAGTTACTTTTCTTCCGCTATACCCGCACTCGTTTAAGATCTCCAACAAAGAATGCAATGTATCAAGCATTCGATCAAAATAATCATAACATAGGAAAGGTTAATTGTTTTACGTATATTGTTACGGTATTCAGTAATTATTCAATTGAAACAAAATACAAAATTATAATCATTTGGGACGTAGCAATTTTACAATTTAAATTACGGCTGGAATTCTTCATTATTCGAATTTATTGAGTTTAAAAAAACGATTAAGGTTATGTTTACGTACCTATCGTACAAATCATGTAAGTGACCTCGTAACATTCCTCGTAAACATTTAACAAACTACCTGTACCAAACGCCAATTATTTTATTAGTAACCAAATTAATTAAATTACCGGTAAAGTCGAGTCTGCGTGCAATTCAGTTACGTTAGTTATTTTTACAAAGAAATGTATAGTTACACAGAAGATAATAATTAAAAATACTAATTAATAGGTTTAAATCTATATAGCCTCAGAAATACAAGTTACGGACCTTGGCTGGAACACGCAAGACGACAATGAGTCTCATCACCCAACTGTGACCGGCTACATTGACGGTTTTTTACCAAATAACTATGACCTTTTAATGAGAATGCAATTTAATTTAAAATTCCATTGTGTTTAAAAATACAAGAGCATTCGACTCGTTATCAGTTTAAAAAAAATAAAATGACGTGATATTTTAAAACAGCGGAGTTATACAAATCATACGCATTAGTCGTAGTTTATTTGACAAACTTTGTCGTTATTTTTTCAAGTCAGAACGACCAACAGATCTAGCTGAAATCTGGCAGAAGGATAGACTATGTCCTGGAACAACAAATAGGCTCCTTTTTCCCGGAAAATTTAGTAGTTTCTGTGGGATAGCTATAAACGAATTATTTGCAGACGAAGTCACGTGCGACAGCTAGTGTGTAATATTAGAACTTTAGTTTTCAGTGCGTAGAAAAGATGTTCGTTGCGGGTATGTGCATACGACTTCACTACATCATAAAACCAAGTCGCTTTCCGTTGACTGTCTCTCCCTATGTATGTTTAGATCTTTAAAACTACGCAACGGATTTTGATGCGGTTTTTTTAATAGATAGAGTGATTCAAGAGGAAGGTTCGTGTGTATAATATATGCATAATATAGTAGAGCCGGGGAAGGTCGCTAGTTTAATATAATTAAGTACCTACATATTACTTTGCCCGAAATGTGATCTGCTGATCCATGACATGTAGTGAGTATTTATGTCATCGCGAACGAAAACATTCGTAAAAGAAATCGTCGACACTGACGATTGAATTTGGCTGCCATTGTCAGTGGAGTAATATTTACATTATGTCACTTGAATATTTTCATAACAAACAAGCTGCTGCGCGACTGAATATGCGAGGATTTTACTTAAGAAAAAACCGGGCGGCCAACGGCTGACCGTTTCTCCATACGACCGTTTTCGTCTGTTTCCCTCATGGATAATCCCGTTAGAACGAATATTTTTCTGTACCAGCACTATCAAAATCAAAAATCAAAACGTTTATATTACAAATAGGCCGCTAAGGGCTCTTTTACATATTTTTTTTAATACTAGCGCGTTCGGAAAGACCATCGTTGCCAAGAAGAATGCGCGGCAAAAAACTGGACAGAGTAAATATTTCAGAATAAAATTAATTTTCAACAATACTTAAATTCTACTTAACTTCTAATACATTTATAAAGGGCAAAAAAAACAAGGGCTCTTTGACATGATTTTTGAAACTACCAGCGCATTCGGAAAGACCATCATTGCCGAGAAGAATGCGCCGCAAGAAATTTTTCTGCTACGCTTGTATGTTTTACTTTTATTTCAATTTGAAACAGCTCACTTACCTGCATTCATAAGTTAGTGAACTAAATCTGTCCTGATTCGTCTTGTCTATATTAAATTTAACGTGGCGCGGTGGAACGTACCTACTGGCGTGAAAGAAGATTTAGGTATATAGTGACTAGGATAGAAAAAAGTATGCTTAGCTTGTTTTGGGTCACGCAGAGAGGATGGATGGATTAAGGGACATTTTGGTAGCACGTTAATATAACTTAAAACTTTGATCCAATTTCTCGAACCAAAACTAAAATAACCATCGCCGTCTAAAAATGATACTTGGCTAATGATTAATTAGTGTTCGATGAAACATGACTAACAGGAACATACTTTTTTAATAGAGCTTCAACAACGGTTAACTAATTTACAAAAAAAACTGAGGTTGTTGTCTAGGTTGCACCGGCCCAAACGCTACCCTTACCTCCTCAAGGTTGACTAAGACATCGGTCTTTCAAGAAAAGAGTGCACCATAAAGACCGGTAACTACAAGCGAGTCTCTTGAGGTTGTTAGTTCCCATTTGTGGCGGTGACTTACCATCGGGTGAACGCTTGCTCGTTCGTTTCCCTGTACCTAAAAAATATGCTGCTGCAAAAGGACTACAGTCCGACGCCCAATTAAGTCCCCCCCCCCCCCTTGCCCCGTACGTGCAAAATTTTGAACGGCCTGGCGGCTGAGGTTTTTCCAACTGGCTATAACATGGGTACCTTTAAGAGGCGAGTGTACCTTTTTTACAAGGCCGGCTACGCGCTAGCAATCCCATTGGTGCTGCAGTTGTCCATGGGCGGCGGTGATCACTTACCATCAGGTGCATCGGTGTATCATTTACTTAGTTATCAAATAAATCATCAGTATAGTAAAATCTGCAGTGTATCACTTCTATCAGTATCAATTATCATCTAAAGAGTGTACGAGACCACACTGTCCCGTACAATCATTAAGTAACAGCATATTTTAAGTTACTTGAAAAATTACCGAGCAGCAATGTAACGCAAACAAGACGTAACTATCAGAACAGGATCTTCAAACAGCTGACAAGTTGTCAACGAGCCTTACTTAACATTAATATTACCTTTACATTGCGGGCTGAACTATATTGTATGGCAAATTTTTACGTTGTAATTTTAAATAAAAGTTATCTAAATATAGGAGTCTCTCTGAAGGACAGGATTCGTAACGAATACATCCGACAGAGAACCAAAGTTACCGACATAGCTCAAAGAATTAGCAAGCTGAAGTGGCAGTGGGCCGGCCATATCTCGCAAAGAACCGACAACCGCTGGGGTAAACGTGTTCTTGAGTGGAGACCGCGACTTGGCAAACGTAGTGTAGGACGCCCTCCGGCCAGGTGGGACGACGATCTGCGAAAGACTGCAGGCAGATGCTGGATGCATCAAGCTAAAGACAGGGCGCTATGGCGCTCATTAGGGGAGGCCTATGTCCAGCAGTGGACTAACATAGGCTGATGATGATGATGATGATGATGATGATGATGATGATGAATATAGGTCCCGTACTAACCACGTATGTACCTACGTTTCCAAGACGTCAAAAACATGTGTACGTACACCTTTAAGCCACAAACCATAAGGTCGGTGACACAAGCATTTGACACGATAGCTGTATCGATATTTATGCCCTCGACTGTACAATTGTTCTTCATGGTCGTTGGCCAAAATGTATGCCAGCTTATAGCGACAGTGATTTGGGGTTTTGGGACTGAGCCACTGATTGTATCAGCCGATGATGTAGCGAGGGTAGAGACGACGATGACAAGAGAATTGCAAGAGCTTTTTATCGACATATCAATTGTTTATTCATATAACAAGGAAGGAAAAGAAGCGAGTAGGTTACCCGATGGAAGCACACTGCCCACGAACATCCGAAATACTGGAGCAGGCAAATGCATTGATAAGAGGGCTAAACTAAAGCACCTCAAGTAAAGTCAGCAAAATAAATGGTCTATCACTTCTCATCCAACTTCCTATCAAATGACTCTCGCTAAAGTCGTACTTTCAAGTTGACGGTCGCATCTTATCAACGTTAAATTTCATGACGTGCATAGGATTATCAATCTTAGGAAAATCATATATTTGACTGTTGGTACCAGATATTTCACCAGCTGTCTTGCTTTCTACGCCTAAACACAACAGCGAAAGCACTACTGCTTGGTGGTAGGAGATCTGAGCAGATCCTGCACAAGGTCCTATCTTCTTTATGTGCCTCTCCATCATTGACGGCTGGCAGTCAGACTCTTAAACTTTTCCCTATCCATGGCCACCGTAAAGTGTTCTAAGTTTTTTATACCGTTCCATTTCCTGATGTTTCCTGATGTGTTGTGTTGTGATGTTGTCAAGACATTTTTATTCTTCCCAGCCTCCTTTTTTCTCGTATTTTCCCCATCATAATGGTACGCAAGGTCCTATACCATCCTTAATCAACTTCCTTTATCTAAACAGCTTTTGCTCTTGCATTTGTTAGGTCATTGACACGTGAAGTCGACCCTCGATACATCATTGACTGATAAAATCAGTGGCTCGCTCCCTAAACTCCGAAATCACTGACGCGCTAAATTTCCATAAATGTTTTGTTTTTATTTAAACATTAACGTGAAAATAAATAAACTTATTCGTTTCTAAAAAAGCTCTACACATAAGAAACGGACGGACAGATACCAGAATATGGTCCCGTCCGTGACACGCTTTGAGCAAGGTATCGGCAGCCCGATTTTTAAAGCGCATAATGTGAAAATACCACTCGAAATTGGTGAAAAATTGTGCTGAATTCGAAATATAAGTAGATTAATTTTAGCTGTACACACAATAACACAGGTTTTTCCAGTTACGAATGGTAATTTCGAGTGTTATGCTTTCAAAAATCGAGCCCAAGAAGAATAGGTACCTATAGCAGACAAAGCACACTCGAACTTGCAGAAAGTAGAGTAAGAAATATTTGACTTTTATTCGTAGTCATTGTTTTTAGTTACTATCCAGTGAGTACTCGTACTACATTTACCTCATCTATTGCATTATATCATCTTAGCACAGACAAAACAGACATAAGACAATAAGATACACAATCAGCACACATCGTAAACGTTCTGTCGTAAGAGTAAATCAAGTCTACGTTTGTTTCACTTATACTCGCGTAGTGAAAACAAAAACACAATCAGAGTAACACTGAAACTAAACACAATCAAAGAATACATGACCTAAGAGAAGCGACAGACCGTTTTAACAGTCCTGCTTTGTTTCTGACCCATTTCTAAGAACGACATGGTATTATAATCAGTGTACGACGGACATAATAGCGGGGTTCTTTATGGAGTCCCGTTTTAATACGTTCCCATTAAGGTCACTCCGTTATTTCGTTTCCGATGCGATCATCCGTCTGACATCGCACCGTTCTGAAAAACGGTTCTGCCATACAAGGACTTCGATTAACATCTTGAAATGTGGATGTAAAGTGAATATTGTCGCTTACGACGTTCAAAAGTACTAAGCGAAACAATACATCTGTCATTTACGTCCGAAAATTCATGTCCGCTTTCCGACAGTTAAATTATCTGCAATTTTTTGCACGTCCGAATATTAAATTATGTCCGTTAGGCTCCATAACTGGATGGGATCCTAAGGTCATTGGCTTTAGTGACATTGACACCTTGTTGGCGGAACAATGGACAAACGTACAGTTACATTAATCTTATATTCAATTGAATGAGTAGCGACTGATCTGTGTTGGTACAATAAACAATCTCTTACGGTTTCGCGTTTCTTACATGACTTGCGAAGATCGGGAATGTAAAGCGCATTCATATTTAAATAGATATTCACGACCAAAAAATATACATATTCGCACCATGATGACTCATCTATTCCACTAATCATAATCAACAAACTATTTCAAAAACAACTCTCGGAGTCGCCTTTCTGAACTGAACAAATCCTCCGGGTTATACCAACCACAAACTTTCTCTGTACTCTTTTCAAGCAGAAAAATCCTAACCTTCTCATCGCAAGCGAGGTAGTAGCAGATCCAAAACAAATGCTTGAATCATCTACAATCTAAACACTAGTACGCGAATGATGCAATTACATTTAGATTATTTCACCAATTACTACACCAAATGTCGCTTACGTCATAAGCATTGTGCTGGATACGATATCAATTCCGATCTGTGGTTCCGATCACGAAAGGTGTATTGACCCGCTTTAGTTTTTACTGTCTGTTATACATTTGATTGTTAGGTTACTAAAGACTATTCACTTAAGAGTAAGTTTCTTATGTGATTTGAAATAAAGAGAACGAAGTTCACGATTAAATGTTTGGACTGCCGTTTGATTTGTTTCTACCTACCGTAACTACGGTGCAACATTGGCACTTTTGACAATTTTTACTTGAATTAAGTATGCCGTAACGGCGCTTAATCGAATCTTAACGCTAGCATACACTAACCATTCTGTCATATAGCTAGTAGCCCTATTTTATCAGCAATGTACAGTGGTATGATACATATATCTACCTGACAGCAGGCTCAAAATTAACATCACCATCTTCATAAATAGGGTCACCTATTGCGCATATGGGGTATTTTTTTAAAAATTTACGGCGAAATTAGCGTACCTATACCTAATGGTTAGTTTGAGGCATTTCAGCTGGTGAAATGACTGGCACACTCTAGGCTGGCAAAGCATTTGTAATCATCTGGTGCTCGCTTACCATCAGGTGACCAACTTGCTCGTTTGCCTTCCTTGTCGAATAAAAAAAATACCCTAAACTTTCAAAAGCTAGGACAGGAGCTGCTCTAAAGTTATGCGTTTCTTTTAAATCTTAAAAATTAAATAGTCCCATTATACACCATAGCCCAGATGACTCTAGAAAGAAAGAAAGAAAGAAGACAAATTTACCTATTCCTTGTTGCAAGACAGACGTAAGGCAATTTATATAGAAAAGAATCAAAAAAACATAGACATGAAAAATAGAACATCAGCGTTGTGCGTGTCTTAGCTTCGCAAAGGTGAAACGGTCGCTGGCTCAGCATTACGCTGCACAAATACAATATAATACATAATATATAAACTTTTACGTAAATAAAGTAATAAATAGATAGAACCCGACTTAGTAACTAAAAAATACATAAATTAATTAAATAGTTTACAATAAACAAAAATAAAAAGGAGGAAAAACTAAATTGTTTTAATAGGCTGGCACATCAATGTGCAAAGTGCTGGAGGACTATTGTAAGGATTTTTGAAGCGTCAATAAGTGATCCTTCAGCTTGCGCTTGAAGGAGTAACTACTTAAAAAAAAGTCCAGACCACTACTAATATTCATACAAATATTAACTTTGAATTCATTTATTTATAGGTACTAACTTGTCTAGTCATTATTAACTAGTCGGAAACAGAGCTTACCAAAGCTCGGCAAGCTCGGCAGCGCAATGTTATAGTGCACGCTGTGACTGCGGGCGCGCCGGTAGGTAAAAGCTCACGGCCTTGCATAACGATGCGCCGGGGCATCCTCGGTTGCCTCGCGCGGTAGGGCTGCCACTACGTGTTTTAATCCTATACCTTAATCACACTAATATTATAAAGGCGAAAGTTGAAAGTGTATGTATGCTTGTTAATTCTTCACGCGTAAACGGCTGAGATAGCTGGTACCCTAGATAAACACATAGGCTACTGAGGCTAGACGGAATAACATGTCAATTGCTAATTCTACGCGAACGAAGTCGCATATCAGTAAGAAAAAAAATGAGAGTATGATTTAATTAAATATCCCTACCTAATTAATTTGAATTGTACCTACACAACTTCACATGTAGAGCAGATCGACCTGGGGCCCTATTTTAGAAAGCTCATGTATGAAAATACCACTCGAAAGTAGAGAACAATTTTGTTGAATTTGAAATACTAGTAGCTTAGAAGACAATCACAGCTCTCATTAATATTGCGAACTAGTCAAAACTTTGATTAGAGTTGTCGTTTTGGAGATATAAGCTGATTCATACCAAATTTCTAAATGTCAGTGAAAATAAGAACACATTGAAAAATCCGAAAAGTAAAGCGGCGCCATGGCCGGGAATCGAACCCGGATTCTCGTCATTCCGTGACGCATGCTATACCCCTACACCACCCATAGCAGGTGGGTAGTCTTCGAACTTTTCTACCCGTTACCAGCTGTCACGTGACCTTTTGTTACTACGCGAATTTATGCCACTTTCGAGTGATGTGCTTTCAAAAATTGGGCCTCTGGTAAGAAATAAATGTACCTAATCAGTTAACTTAATGGACTTAACATTATTTTTATTTTTATTATTCTAATGTATCGTCAGTGGTAACCCTGAAGTCACGACTAATCCGCAAATAGTACTTAGTTTACAAATCCGATACTTACTTACTTAATAAATAAGCTTCTCATGGCGCATCATCACCCGAGGAAACAGACATTTATTATGCCTGGAAAAATACTCGTTGGTAGGAAGTAACAATATCGATGACGAACTTAATATTCGTATATTTCATTATTTTATTCGTTGTCTACTCTTTATTATCAGTAGGATTATTACCTAACTCGCTCGCAATCGCCATCGTGTTCATTTTGACAGTTCTTCTATGAATGTTGATTCCGATGCCAATTGTCAGCCCATACATGAACTGGCAAAATGAACACGATGGCGATTGCGAGCGAGTTAGGTAATAAGCCTACAGACTTATAGCAAGTTTCACCATCTCTACTTATTACTACGAAACAGATAGATGTCATCATAGATAACAGACACTAAAGATAACTGGAACTTAACAGTGGTGAAACAGGCCCTTTATATGAAAACTAGCTTCTGCCCGCGACTTCGTCTGCGTAGAATTATACATAAAAACGTACCTCTTGAATCACTCTATCTACTAAAAAAATCCGCATCAAAATCCGTTGTGTAGTTTTGAAGATATAAGCATACATAGGGACATAGGGACAGAGAAAGTGACTTTGTGTTATACTATGTAGTGATAGTGATAGTGATGAAAAGACGTAATCTCATTCTAACGTCATCGCATCAAGCACAATATTTTACTGTCACATACAACATAATTATTATAATTATGTAGTTAAGTGTATTAATTTTGTGATCGTCCTCACCATCACCTGGTTCTTAGGTCACGGTGACCAAGATATCAATAAAATCATTATGTTGTATACATTTTAGCGAGTATTATTGTTAATGCTTGCTGCAGCCAAGGGAAGACAGTTGGGAATGGATGATTATCTTAAAAGTGCTTGAAGAGCTTTCTATTGATAGGAATAACCATCCTTAGCTACAGAAAAAAGTTACAGATTTTTCCGTTGAGCTATTTATTTTATAAAAATAAAATTCTAACCCCCTTATTCATAAACGCTCTATAGGCTTCTGCTAACTTAGCAATCTTTTGTCCTTATCTGAGAAAGGTAAATGTCAAAGTGTTAGATAAGGACGAACGATTGCTAAGTTAGCAGAGGCCTACAGAGCGTTTATGAATAAGGGGTAAGTCTCTTGTCGGCCCCATATCGGCTGATGAGAAGTACGTCCATAACATGTCAAATAAAAAAAAATGGCTGCTTGAATCTGTGGTACCAATCCATAATTTAAATGAAACTAATCCAAATAGAGGGAATGGGCGAAAATCATAGGAAGCATGTTATAAGCGGTGCGGCTAGCAACCCATCACTATTTTGATTCCATTTTCCACCTTTTCCACCATTTTCCATTCGCTCACAATCTTGCTAAATGTGGCCTGTAGGTCTTGTTACCTTAGGCTCTGTCGACCCCGTAAGGGATAAAGACGTGATTTGCGTATGTGTATGTATGTATGTAATCCAACTAGCTGCTGAAATACCTATATCGGAAGATCTTAATCTTATACAGGATAAGATTCTTCCATGCTGGTCTGGAAGTAAAGAAAAGGCATAGAATGTAGCAGTTGCTTCTCTTCCCGCGCAAATGGTAAAATCCCATCAAGGAAATTGGCGAAAATCTTAGGAATCATAGTTATAGCCAGTCATACTCAACCTGCGGCCCGCCCGGCCCTTGTGGTTGGCCCGCCTTGAGTTACCTACCTCTACGACCTACCCCTAAATAATTTTTGCTTGTGGCCCTCGACACTATGACTAAAACGTGTTTGTGGCCCGTATAAAAAAAGGTTGAGTACCACTGCATAAACGTGAATTTTTTTTAGCCAACCCCGGAATCATTCTCAAATAAAACCGACCGATCACTTGCAAATTATCGCAACTATCACTTATTCACCTAAGCAGCTCATAGTTCAATGAAAATGACAATTCTGTGCCTAGGAAGTCTGTTTAACAATAGACTCCGGCGCACCCGACTGTTACGGCGACGTAACGCTTGTGCAACTAATATGTCATTATCCGACTTGATAAAATGCGATGACAAATGGAAAGTAAGATACCTCTAGTACCGTAGCGTAAGTTAAGGGGCCCTGAGAAGGGCGGATGATATTTTATTAATTTTTATTATCGCTTCCATGACGGTTCGGCGGCCCTTTTTGATAAATCAGCTTATATCTCCAAAACTACAGCTCTAATCAAAGTTTTGACTAGTTCACGAGATTAAGAGACCTGTGATTGTCTTCTATGCTACTCATATTTCAAATTCATCACAATTTTTCACCACTTTCGAGTGGTATATTCACACGTGTGTTTTCAAAAATCGGGCCCCTGGCTGAAAATAAGTGCTGTAGGTGTCTAACACCACAGCGTAATGCTGAGACAGCGACCGTTTCACTTTTGCGAACACATACAACACTGATAATATGACTATCAAGTCTGTTTTTTTTGTTTTATAGCTATGAAATTGTGTGTATGCTCTTATATTTACGTGGCTTGCCAAAAGGAATAAATGATAAACGTCTTCGTTCTTTCTTCCTTTTTCTTTCATGCTAAGGCGGTAAAAACTTGTCAATGCGCGACAATCTTGGGAATCATGATAATAGGCGATGCAACCCATCATTATTTTGGTTCCCCCTACCACCTGTACGCCCCAATTATGCTAAACGTGGCACTATCAAATGAATAATACTTATTTTCTTGATTTTTATGTTTACTTTTACGGTTTTACCGTAAGAAATTAAATTTCTAAATGTCAGTGAAAATGAGAACACATAGAAAAACCCGAAAAGTAAAGCTCCACCAATGCTGGTGGTGTAGGGGTATAAGCACGCGTCACGGAATGACGAGGATCCGGGTTCGATTCCCGACCATAGCTTTACTTTTCGGATTTTTCTATGTGTTCTCATTTTCAGTGACATTTAGAAATCTAAACGTGGCCTTTATTTACTACCTTAGGCTCTGTCTACCCGGTAAGGGATAAAGACGTGATCTAATCTAGTCAAACTCACATTAATGACATAAATAAATGAGAATCGGCGACTCAAACACAAAGAACGCTATTCCCATTAAAGTCGTTGACAGTCGTTTTCAGTCCACACATGTTTTAACACTACTTCCCAGGGAAGAGGCGGCGATGCTTTGAATAATGTAAAGACTTAGTGTATGGAGCATGTTTTATTCAGCCCAGTAATTTAATTACTGTGATTATGGCGGATAGCATCTCGACGCCATTTGCATTTCTGGTGTGTATTATTAGCTCACGGCGAGGAAGCGATTGGTGTAGGTTATATTTAGGTTAGCACAAAGTAAGTAAGTAAGTGTAAATGCGTTATTGAACAAATATAAATCACAAAAAAATAAAAATAACATTAATAGGTATATGCACAAAGACGAACTTCTTCCTATAAGTGATTCCTACCAGTTAACCTTTGAATAGATGAGTGGAACATTAAACGTGGGACAATGTGAGTTTAAAATTCCAGATAGTGAAAGCCTTCGAAATCAACATCAAAGTTTTATTTTGCAAATAAAGCGCCAATGGCATTACAAGTATTTTTTTTTAATTACCAGCACCTTTTAAGAACTCCATCATTACAAAGAAGAATGCACAGTCAAGGGCACAAATATAATGTACCTACGTTGCCAACACGTCAAAAACATCTATACACCTCTATATCACAAACAATAAGGCCGGTGACACATAATTATGTGACATGATTCTGTATCGATACTCATGCCCTCGACTGTACCGAAAGAAACTTGGCGCAAAGTAGGAATAAAGGAGCAACCACACCGCCGCGTATTACCAGTGACGTGTCATAGGCGTCACGTTTTCTCGCCGTTTTTTCATATATTTTGTAGCGTAAACGCACCGTCAACGTCTTTTACGCACTGGTGTAGTTGCACCTTAAAGGTTTACGTCGTTGTAGGTTTCAGTTATTAACTTCGTGTTTTTTACAAGCTTTATATACTTGCAGCGTATGTTATGTATGTTTGTCCGGGTGTGTCATTATCTGTGGTCAATAGTGTGCGTATATAAGCATTTGAATTTAAAATAAACTATATAGAACAATCGACACTTGGATCGTGTGTCGCACGTGTTTTACTTCTCCCATTAATAAATAAAATAAATAATAAAATATCTTCCTTCCCCGCGCCCCGATACAGGGTGGAATGATTGGGCTGAAATTTTGCATGCTTGAGTAGGGTACGTATTAAAATACATAAAGTTTAAAATGTATAATGGGTTAAAATACATAATGGTTTATAATATATAATGCGATTTTCTCAGAAAGTTACAAAATTAACAGGATTGTTATAAAACAAACCTAACCTAACCTAAACCAATCTATAGATTACGATATCAAAAAAGTTCATTTAGCTAATAGTTTTACAGAAAATTGCGTTATATATTTTGAACCATTATGTATTTTAACCCATTATACATTTTAAACTTTATGTATTCTGATCCGCTCCCACTGGAGTAAGCCGGGTGACAGTAAAATAATCTGGTAGTTGAATTGAAATTCGGTTCGCATAATGTAGAACAGATGGCAATGTAAAGTACAGTCAATGAATAAAAAGCCAACTCTGCGACCGAATGCAAAAAAATGGATATAATCAATTCACGGTAATCCCTGCTTCTTTAATACCTGAAAGATTGTAAGTCGAAGGACTTACTTCTTATTAGAAGTAAACTATATTTTTTCCCAATTATTCATTACTAGCTGTTGCTCGCGACTTCGTCCGCGTAGAATTAGACTTACATTAGGCAGCTGCGACCTTTCACATGTTTATCGCTATCCCACGGGAGCTCTTTAATTTTCCGGGATCAAAAGTAACTAAAATATTAACCGAGGATATAAGGTACCACCACGCGAAATTTCATTTAAATCGGTCGAACAGTTTCGGAGTTTAGCGAACACAGACATAGGTTAATGAACACATACATACACACAGACAGATAAAAATTATAAAATCGACTTTTTTGTGTTTTATTACTCTTCCCTAATCGTTAGCACTCTATTTTTGATGAATTTATTTAATGTACAGACATGAACTTTCTACTGATTTATTATATGTATAGATGTAGCCGTATAAATGACTGAAGGTGTGTATGTACCACATACATCATTACTTTCAATTGAGTCAACAACTCTCGAGTGCACACATACTCGTAATTATAAAACCTGTTCTCTAATCAAGAAAACAATTGACAGTCGTTGCAAAAACGAGCGTGGGAATCACGTGACAGAGTTGATACCTTCAGCACGTGCTCTTCCAATCTTACAATTATTATCTAAAAAGAAAAGTCCTGCCTGACATAATACGACGAGCAGCCCTAACTATTGAACGTAGAAAGCTGAAACTGTGCTCAGAACTTATTCAGACGGGTGGATCTTTCCAAATTCCAACGGAACGTAGCGGAAAAACTGCGCCTGAAAAGTATGAAGGCAGGGCAAAATGATCTAAGTACTTGCTTCTACAATTACCCCTACAATTTTGTTCCCATTACAACTGCCGCAGAATTTAACAATTTTAAAAAGTGTATTTTTTAGAAGTGCTCAAACAGCGCATAAAAGTAACTACACAGACAGAACGAGTTGGGCTACCCCAACCGGCTGGTTTTCGGGACTCGCTTGAGCATTACCTGGGGCCTTACCAAGACGTCTTAATGCGATTCAATTCCGATTCAGTTTAGGTTCGCTCGCTGTCAGATCCATACTAAAAATGACAGCTAAAACCTTAACTTTACCCATGCCTTTACCGTCGTCTTCTCCAAGATTTTCGCGTTTATAGCTCATCTTGGCTATGGTTTGTCTCTGGTCCGCCTGTCGCGTCCGTTCCGGTGTGGAGCGAATAACGACTTGATTACAGCCTAAACTATCTTTCATATCGAAATGTGAGCGGTTAATTGCAGATTTTGAGATTTCTATTCAGATTGTCAAGGTAACGAAGGTTGACGGACATATTTATAAATAACTAGCTGATCCCCGCTACTTCACCCCCGTTTCGGGTTTATCTATTCCAAAATTTTGTTTTGAGCCTTGTCGGGGCCTCACCATGACGTCTTACAACGACTCAATTTCAATTCAATTTTACGTTTTAGCTGTCATTTTTGACACTTCTGTATGAAGCCGGCTCTAGATGTGATATGAAATATGAATAGCCTAGTTGATAAAATGGATTTAAAAAGATTTGTGACATAATACGAAGGTGTTAACGATATTTTAAAATTTCATCAGATTAGCAGGTTTGTAGACGCCTGAAAAGCTGCTTTAACACAAAATGTATAATTTATCATAACCGCCAACACATGGCTAGATATATTTTGTTCATTTATGGCATCACAGTTGGCAATGAACTATGTTGGCGTCATGAAAGAATCAGTTTATAAAGTAAACTTTTCAATTTTATTTGTGTCATAACCGCCAATGCGTAGGGGTCTGTTTAACCACTCTGTTAAGTTCCAGTTATCTTAAGTGTCAGTTATCTATGATGACGTCTCTATCAGTTTCTTAGTAATAAATAGAGACAAAATCACAGATAACTGACACTTAAGATAACTGTAACTTAACAGAGAGAGGTGAAACAGGTCCTAAGTGCTTCTACGTCAGAAAAAACAATAAGGCGATTATCACATAGACTTTTGAGTTAAAATAGTCTATGAAGTTTTAGCCGCTCAACGTTCATATGACACTAGAACTTTAAAAATAATTACAGGAATTTCTTGATCAACTTACATAATATACCTACGTAATATTCAATGGTAGAGTAAAATCAATGAAACGTAAACTGCTCTTTAAAATGACTTTTTTCGGATTATTATTTCGATTAACTGATCAGTAAAGGGCTCATTATCGTTGGTTAGCCAATGCAGATTGCTGTTACAGCGTTTATCTTGAACTTGAGGTTTCTTTTGGAAAACTAGTTTCGCCCGCGCCGCGGTTTGTCTCAGTCACTCAAGCGTTACAATGCTTACAAATTTTCGCAAGTGCCGACACAGAACGAAACACTAGAAATACAGATATTTAGATGCTACCTCAGATTTGCATGTTAATATCGTAATGAAAAAGAAATTGTCGAGTAGGAAGGTAGTGTGCGTGACTTACAATGTCATTTACGTTGAGCATACGCCTCTAACATTTTTATCTACTAGGCCCGATTTGTCGCTGCTCTCTTCCAGATTGCTGAAGATTACTGGCTTTAATTTTGAGACAATTCTGTGTTTAAATTTTTAGTGTTGTTTATTATGTCTACGTAAGTCTGTACTTATTTTGTCCAGCAAATGTAAATATACATAGTGTAGGACAATATTGTTATTTTAAAAGTTTTAGGTCATGTGTACGCGGAATTTAAAATAAAAGTTGTCCTTCTGTGAGCATTATTCTACTATTTGCAGTCATTAAACTTTTCTTAGGCTAAAAGGCTAAAATATAAAAAGTTGACTTTGAAACCTTAATACTTACTTAGTGGCCAAAAAAATAGAGATCAAATGAGTTCGAAAATTCATACTAGTTTGATCCCTAGACACTTTTAGGGTGTAATTACAGAATGTACACAGAAAGGACGCAAGCACAAATTTGGGCATGATCCGTTAAAGAACATGGAAATTATTGTGATCTATCAACCACATCTTCAGATCCCACTAAACACGTCGGCTTATTCACGTTTTTTTCCAAAGTCAATAATTTTATTTAAATATCCAAGAATCTTGTCTTCATCACGACATGTCTTTTGGAATTTTTGCGGTTTGCGGCTGCAAGGAAACTTCGATTATAAAGAAAATAATTTAATTGCTGTGTTATTATTCTCATTGTATCCACAGTTCTCCTATATTTATAGGAAAATGCATTACTTATAGGTAGATACCATATTTATTTTTAATGTCATCTTTTAACAATAATACAACATGGTTTAATAATCCTGCGTTTAAATAAATTCACAATTGGATTTAACAATTGCTACAGACACAAATGGTTTATACGCTAGTTTTTTTTTTCAATTAAGGTTAATGTGAAGGTGAATAAACAAATTAGGTAAAGAAACCTTTAAAATTTCAAATAAAATTGGTGAAACACATACTGTGTGCAACTGTAAAAGGTAAAAAGTGCATGAGTAAAACAAATTGGGGCAAAAGCTAGGGTTGACCAAATATGCTGACGCGAGGAATTATCCCAAAAATAAATTTGAAAAACTCTTGTTCTACTTAACACTGCTGGGCACAGGCACTATGATTTGTTTCTGGAAGATGGGAATTGTCTGTCTACTTGCACATTGCTTCAGGATAATCAAAACAATATGAACACCAGCCAGTTAGCCGCACTAAGTTTGCGGGAACGTAGGAACTACATTTTCCACGATATAAATAACCTATACTTATTAATGTGAGCCAAATTCATCCTGCCGTTTTTACGTAAAAGAGTAAACATATACGCGCATAAACTTCCGCTTGTAATATTAAAATAGAATTGGTTATTACCTAAATTAATTTCCAATCATATTTTAGTTTAACATAACTGCATACAGTATTGCAAGTGCTGACAACCCTAGACATAATGGAAGTAGAACATAATGACATAACACCGGCGCCTGCGTCGATCATAGTGACATTCGAATAACGCACGCATTCACACATTCATTTATACAGAATGTAATACTAAACAAAGCTTAGTTATTCAATACTACATGATAATCAAAGATATTTTTATTTTATGATAACATACAAAGAATAAAAATTAAAAGCTGTTAGTTCTTTTGCTTCCATTACTTAAAGCAATGTATCAAATATTATTTATGTACTTGCAATATTTAACTACGTCCGATGAATTTGCTGTAAGTGATAAATATGATAAATATTATTTAGTAGTTAATACATATAAATTTGACAAAATACAAACATTGGCAGCATCGATGATGGGCTATGACGATCTTCCACATTTTTAATGTCGTAAAAACCATCTCAAGTTTTAAAATTTAATTTAAACTTTTATAGCGTCGCAGGTTTTTTGGGACAAATAAAATCTTCCCTGTCCGATCTGAATTTTGTTTACTATACAAACAGATTTCCATCGCCAATTACCAGATTAGGACAGCGTGTCGCAATTTACAATCGAGCTGAATGGCGCAAGTGCCAGCGACTAGACTAATGCAGAGTAAAAATATTGCACATTTTATTTCACTTTCAAATTACTTCCCCGTTTTTATTTGTTTTACGTTTTTACGTAAAACTGTGCCAAGTTCCGTGGCGCTTAGTACTTGATTAGCAAATTTTATTGTTTGGACCGTTTTTGTGAAGCGGTTAACTGATTCTTTTCAATTTATCTCGCAAGTAGGTAACATTGATAATGGTTATTTAAATGTAAGTTTACTCGGGAGCAAAAAAACCGAGTCACTATCCAATGTTTTTTTCACAAAAGGTGTTGATTTGTTACAATAGTAGTAACAGTGATTAGAACCATGTTTTGAAAAATATAACCTTGCAGATACTACGATAAATTGCAATTTATGTTAAGTATTTGGTTAGGTTAATTAAGTACCCATAATGTTCTCTAGAATCCTAAAATACCATTTTCTGCTAATTAATAAGATCTTATTCCTTTCAATTACCCTACTTAGACTAAAGGAACTAGCACACGGTAGATATGCTAAGCAATTCCGTATATACGGGTGATACGTTATCTTTCCCAAGGATGCGCAAACGCATGCCATGACAGTAATTAGCTGCGGCATCAGTTAAGCGATGACGTCCGGGACTATGTTACTGATGAGTGATGACCTTAGCGGCTGGATTCATGTCGTGTCATTCTTATTATAATCGACAGTTAACGTTGACTAGGAAACCTGGTGTTTAATTCAAGAAAAAAACGAGTAAAACATTATTAGCATCATTTATATACTTCCAGTAACTTCGGTATTTATTTTGTCCCTATGCACCTGGCAAAGGTGTGTGGTTTAAGTAGGTTTCTTGTAGATCTTCCATGCTGGTCTGGAAGTAAAGAAAAAACAGAATGTACCAGTTGCTTTTCTTCCCGCGCAGATGGAGAAAGCCCATCGAGGGAATGGGCGAAAATCTTAGGAATCATGTTACAGGCGATGCGGCTAGCAACACATCACTATTTTTGATTCCCCTTTCCACTTAAAATTAAAGTAAATTGAAATTAGAAATTGCATGTATCTTAGAAAATATTGTCTGTTTACCTTGCTGCATTTTATTGGAGAAGTGGGGTCTTCTGTTACAGGTATCTTGCATACCTACTAGGAGGTCCCTAACCTTCTCATTATGTACTCCTGAATGTTAAATAAATACATTTTCATTTTCATTTTCATTTTCACCTATACGCCCACAATCATGCTAAACGTGGCCTTTAGATCTTGTTGCCTTAGGCTCTGTCTATCCCGTAACGGATAAAGACACGATTTGTGTGTGTGTGTGTGTGTGTGGGTTCTGGTTGGCGCTTAGGCTTTTACGGCAGACGCCGTGCTGGCAGTGGCACTTCCGCATCGCAATAGTTTTATCCTGGCCCAGTGCTATAGATAATTATTGCATGAGAAGTTTTAAGTCAAGAAAGTGACGAACAAAAGCGTTTATTTAGCAAAAATCGCGCTGAAATATTGTAGGTATTATCCATTCCTCCATTAAGTATAGCAATTTTATGTGAAGCTCAAATGAAATTTGTATTCCATTGCATTGAATTGCGAACTTTGGGCTCCTTTTATGTCCTTTTATGTAGTTTAAAGAAAGTCGTCAAGAAGTTCCAGATTCTTAATTGACGATGACGACGTCAACCAATTTTTCAGTGTAGCAATGTAAAAGACCACCACCAGTTCTTTTTACAAACTTTTATTTAGTTTCACCTGTCTTGTTGTTTGTCTGTAATCTAAATCTTAAATTTGATTCACTTCCTGTGGTCGGATTGACGTGAAATTTGGCATATTTATGTACGGTGACAATACACAATACTCTTACACATTAATCTTAGAGTGAAATTCTGGTGACCCATCCAGGACAGTCTCCCAAGAACGGAGCTCATCAACGGTTTGCCTGATTGGCTTGAAATTTTGTATGTAGGATATAGGATAGATGACAATATTTCCACATTTTGTGGTTTTATATTTACTATTTGACTTGCTTTTCATTTAAATTATTTAAATTATTATTATTTTCTCTTTTTATGTACCCATGACGATCTTTTTGTAAATTACATTGACATTTCATTAAGCTTTATTTTTGTTTGTTGTTATTTTGTTTTAATTTTATTTCAGTTATTATTATTATTACTATTTTATTACAATTGACAATCCTTTTGTGAATTGCTTATGTTTGACATTTTATTGTACTTTTAAAAGGGTGATAAATAAATCTAATCTAATCTAATCAATGAAAGTATTCAACAAAAAGTACAGTCAGCAAGAAAAGCTTGTATCCAAAATGTTTTCTTCAAATTTAACATTTAGTGCGCGCAAGCGTTCCTTGCAAATCCCAAGTGTCAACCGATGCGCTGTAGCAATCACCCTAACATGAAACACTTTGTGGCAGGTCAAGGACATCGACTCGGAGAGCCAGCACTCGACGCGCGCGCCGGTCGACAAGCTCGAGGAGAAATTGTGAGTGACCTTCGCTCTCACGACAATAAAAACAACGGGGTTCTGCGGACGGCAAAGAGAGGTATACTTCGCTTTGTCATGTGCAAATCACACGCACAAGTGCAAGCAATTTGAGCTACGCACTATATATGTGTGTGGGGCAAGCCGGGCAAGGCGTAGTTTAAACCAGCTTTACTTTGCCGTGCGCCGGACTCCGTCTTGACTTTTTAATTGGTCTGAAACTTGGCTAAGAATATAAGTATTGATTTGTCTAATTCTAATAGAATGCCTTACATCATTTTGGAAAAGAGCTAATAGTCTTCAAACTGGACCAATTTTTCCCATTTATCAAGGAAACTGGCTTTCGAATAAACAAAAAACGCATTTAAATCGGTCGTTCCATTTCAGAGCTACGATGCCACAGACACATACACACACACAGACATCGACGTCAAACTTATGACCCCTTCTTTTTGCGTCGGGGGTTAAAGACTTTTTCCATGATTTTATTTTCAACCGTTTATGTGTTTGACCATCAAGCCCTTCTAATGATTAGATTCAATTATTTCTATTTGTAAGTTACATAATTTCGTGGCTGGTTCAAAGAGATGCCATTGCAGTTCGAAGAGGCAACGCGGCCTGCATAACGGGAACCATTGAAGCAGGCACTAAACAGGGGATTCTTTGGGTTAATTTTTAATCATTTTAACTCCGTTTCCTTTAAATTACATTAGGTATATTTTTATGTCAAAACATAAGTCACAAAATGATCGTCGATGTAAATAGAATAAAAACATCATAAGGTACAGTGAAATAATTCATACAAAAAAATAAAAATCGGAAATCCAACAAACAACGAGAAATAAATGTCAAATTCAATGTCAAAAAGATTAAAAATAAAAACAGTATAATAAAATTTCGCAATAAAATGCGAAAAAATGTCACAGTAAGAAAAAAAAACATTATGGTACAAAGTACAAATGAAACTTTGAATGTTCGCAAAAAATCATGTCCAAAAGAAGTTTTTTTAATCGGCGTCCAAATGTCTCGTCGGAACATTCATTTTCAACTCAGGGAGTAGTCGGTCAAACAGTAGTTCTTATCGAGGCGTGTCAACCGCCGTATGTAGAGGAGGCAAGACAATATTATGTTTAGGACTTTCTGTATTGGGAGATTTGCTGGTAATTCGTAGTCTGTTTGTAGCAGTTACAACTCGGGTCAACAAGCCCGAGGAGAAATTATGAGTGACCTTCACTTAGTTCGGTCTTAAAACTGGAGTGCGTTGACACCGGCTCTCTTTCGCATTGAGGCAGAGGAAGCAAGTGAGCATGATTTTAACCTTGATTATTTAGCAAGAAGTGTTTAGCTGATGTTTTAAAGGAGTTTAGTATTAGTTTAGCGAAGGACAAAGAATCAGAATAAACAGATTTGTATTTATAAGACTTGACTTGCTTAGCTTATGCTTTGATCTGTCTAAAGACGCGGGGAACAGCTATTCATACTTTAAAAGCAAATTTGTGTCTTTCAGTCTGTTACCTCTTCACGCTTAAAGCACTGAACTGATTTAGTTAGAATTTGGAATACCGATAGCGTCTGTTCCGGGGAAGAACATAGGACAGTTTTTATCCTAGAAAATCGCATTGCGATAAGTGAATGCGCTGGTAGTTTCAAAAATACATGTAAAAGAGCACTTGGCGGCCAATTAGCAAAAATAAAATTTGCATTATCATTTTCATTTTCCTATGCGCAGACGGAGTTGCGAGCAACAGCTAGCATAATTATACACACTGTAAAAAGGCCCTCCTCATCAAGGTTAAAATGATGAAACTCAAATTTATGGGGCCTGAATTTTGAAAGCACATAACTCAAAATTACCATTCGATGATGATGAACTAACAAACATATGTTAAATAAAACCCGCGTCATTACCGTGTCATCGCTGCACTCACCACACAACAATAGTGATGTTGAAAACTAAATCATCTCTCACAATGTATAGGTACGACATTTACTAAAGATGAGAACTTTTACGACATTTCTGTCTAGGAAGTATAGTTACATGACAATACAAAACTGCAAACTCTAAAATTGACAGTACGGTCTAAGGCAGTAAAATCGGCAAGCGGTTTTCATGGTCTTTAAGTTGATTGTGCAATAATGCAGGTAAATCTTCTTAACAAAACAAACATCATTAATGTAACTGCACCGTGAAATTATTGAGCTCTGTTCACACTGACGGCAAAGGAACGGAGATAGTGTTAATCAGTGTTCGTCACACTTCTCTCAAGGGCCACATAGGACAATGTGAAGTGGGCTGTACGCTGATGAACTTATGAGATTATATAGTTTACTAGACTTCCACTCGCGTGGATTTCGGCTATCACGGTCTCTGTAAATAAACTGTTATAATTTAATTTCAGTTATTATTATTTCTTTTTATTATTACAATTATTGTAAATGTATTGAATTTTTAAAAAAGTGATAAATCTGTCTATCTATCTAAACGAGTATTTAATTTTTCTTAAGCAAAATTGAGTGTTTAAAATTATTTGCTATACCGAGGGCCGTACCATTAGCGACCACTAGTGTTGTCATTAATTCACGTAAAAGTTCATTTTGTCGTAAGCGCCATAGTAATACTTGACTAATATGAGCGTCTAACAAATAATGTAAGCTTGCTAAACAATTAATTGCAAACAACTTAAATAAACAAATGAATAATATGTGTGTATATTTTTTGTAAAATTAAGAGCTAACATGTAAATTTTCTACATACATCAAAATTCAAATTACACTCCAAAGTAGATGCTCTATTATTTTTTTCTACGTAAATCTTTTGACAGTGTAGCCTCAGCCTTACCAAGTGGGTCAAGGCAACGATTTGGACATTATCTAAGGCTGTATTCTTTTATTCGTGCAAAAGATCGACAGCAACACTGGTTAAAATGAAATTACAAACTAATAAAAAAATCAATGAGTTTAGTTTCAAATAGAAAAACATATTCGACTAATATTTGTCGTATAGTACACTTTATGGCACTTTGTGTCCTAAGCGACAATTTTACTATCATGAAATAATTTATGATAATGATCATGATGTCTCTGTCAACCCTCATAAAAATTAAGGCTAAAATAATAGTGTTGTCTCTATCCGGAAAAAAACAAATTTCCAAGTGACAGACATAAACAACAAAACGTACCTAATGCTAACGTTATTATTTCCATTTCAAAATTCGTTTTTTAACAATCTATTGTTCTTCTAAAATGGGGATGTGAAACTATATTTTTATTTGATCTAAATATAGAAGGATCCGCGTTGGCCTATTACAAAGTGTATACCCGTTTAATATTTAATAACTGAGTAACCGCGTAATTACCTCGTTAAGTACATCATTTAAGGCCAAGCTGTTAACACAGTGCTAGTTGCCTTTAGGCCCGGGTCTACAGATTCCCAATTCTACAGATTCGCATACCTACAGACTCCCGATTCTACGGAATCCCAATTCTGTAGATTCCCATTCTACAGATTCCCAATTCTATAGATTCTCAATTCTACAGATTCCCAATTCTACAGATTCCCAATTCTACGGAATCCCAATTCTGCAGATTCCCATTTTACAAATTTCCAATTCTACAGATCCAATGTACCTACACAAAAATATTATAATTACAAAGACTAAAGTTGTACGATACGGCACAGAACAGAACAGTACAGGGGTCTACTGACAAATTATAGTTCGTGTCCGTAGCTAGAGACAGGTTTTCAATATATAAATGCTTAGATCAGGAGTTCCCAACCAGTGGGGCGCGCCCCACTTGGGGGGCGTAGGGTAATCCAACGGGGGGCGCGACGAGCGGCTTAGGTATTTATTAAAATTCATAAAATTAATAAAGTGCAAGCACAATGTTCTCGCTAATCATGAATAGTATGTTGTAGATCGTTTTGTTTCATTTCCATCGTAGTTGAGTTGGGACAAGGGGGGCGTAGTATTTTAGCATAAACTTGAGGGAGGCGCATAGGGTAATAGATTGGGAACCCCTGGCTTAGATGTCAAGATTGCTTCCCTTTAATTTTCTTTCGGACTCTGTTTTATATTAAATGAAGCATGGTAGATACATGTTCAAGTTCTTATCCTGCTTCAAATTTCAACTCTAAAATTTCTAGGTACAGTCAGCGTCAAATAGTATGAAACATCCAAAGTGACCAAAAAGTTTGACACGCCATACTATTTTTATGGTGTACCGAACTATTTGACCGATTCGGACGCTTCAAACTAAATGACGCTGACTGTACCAGCTCTGCCATTACAGTTGTGGTAAAATAGTTTCATTCATGGTCAACTAGGGTAAGGGATCCAACAATGAACTACCAAAAATTAATCCTTTCTACTAACCAACGATTTCATACCAAAATCGAGCTTCAAATTGAAGACAAATCCAATTCTGTGTATGAAAAATCTTAATCTTATTATATTAGATTAGATTAGAATATATAGAATTATAGAATTAGATTTATCCATGTTTGAAGTTAAGCGACTCGAATTTGAAAGAATCTGAAACTGCGTTTTTCGTTAGCATGTTTTATTGGTTATTCTGAAATTGTGGTGGAGATAAATACAACAAATCAAAGATCATACCTAAAAATAATGTGCAGCTGTTCATGAGTTGTAGGCATTATTTTATAATATAGATTTATTTATAATGCCGTGCCGTTGATATTAAATATTTGCGCTAAGAGCGAGTGTCATCTTAAGTAATTGTTATAAAAAAAGACAATGGCGACGCAAAAAGCGGTTCACATTACTAACACGTTTCCGATGCAGTTGGTTGGGTTCCGTGATTCCTAGCCTCTTACTGTGAAATTCGATTCTCGACGTTCGTTTGATGTTCTGCTCATACTAATAGTCCCTAATTTGGGAGAGAGAGGGACGGTACGATACAAACTTTGAAAATCGTAGTCCCCACATCCTCAAGCTATTCGTACTATCACTGCTGTTCATACTGCGCTCCTACACTATTTCAAGTTTCAAGATTCAAGTGCCAAAAAATGACGTTTGGGATCGCAACCACTTCTAGATATCATTACACATAAACGGATAACTCACGTATAAAAAAGTCGAAGTTCTAGATACCTACATGAAGTTTTCCACGTGTTTTTTGTACAACGTAAATTTAGACCAGTAGGCTTATTGTCTAACTCGCTCGCAATCACCATCGTGTTCATTTTTACAGTTCTTGTATGAATGTGACAGCTAGCTGATTCCGATGCCAATTGTCAGCCCATACATGGATGGAAGGTTGGGAGTTTAGGACATTCCCAAGTCATTTTTGCAGCACTCATAGAAAAGTTTAATTCTCGGATTTCAACTGCCAGATATAAAAACTATCATAGGAATATTTAGCGTTGAAAGTGGGACTCTCCAAGCACGTAGAGTGACGATTTGTAAAAGGTAGAGATGGACGCGACGAGCCGAAGACAGGATAAAATGGCGCGTTTGAGCGGAGGCCTATGTCTATGTCCATCAGTGGACTGCTACTGGCCGATGATGATGATGAAACGAATGCAGACTGTAGTACGTGTCAGCGGCACGAGACACTGCGCCCACGCATTTCCGCGTTAGAAATGACGCGGCTCGTGAGAGAGCTGAGCCTGTATACTTACATACGTACATACTTTGCAAGTTAATATAAAGCCTGTAAAAGGTCAAAAAACACTGCCTTAGACCTATTAGGTGTCATTGACCTTTGAACAACAAATGCAGATCACACACAAGCACATTACATTACGGTAAACCACAGTGCACACAGACAAAAGGTTTTAGCACACCTTTAACTACAAACAAACACTGGGTAACGCTAGATTACGAACAATACTGAAAGTGGCGCGAACACACATCGCTAATTAGAGCTGTAAACTGAAATTAACACAGTAACTGTTGACCTAACTGTGCTTGAATACAAACCGTGTATGCAGAGACTATTGTCGGTCGGTCGGTCGGTGTGACTATTGTTGAGAGTTACAAGCGAGCGATAAATACATAAACAATGTATGTATAACTCTTTATTGTACATAAAACACATTCAATTTTACAGGTAATAAGAAAAAATATGTACAAAGGCGAACGTATCCCTTAAAGGGATCTCTTCCAGCTAGCCTTCGAACGATTGACAGGACAACAGAAACCAGAGTATAGAGAGTAGACCAAGTAACTTAACCTAAACAAATAAAGCTTTAAAATAACAATCATAAGAATACAACTACACAACAATACAGACACCCTAATACATATAAAAAAAACAATAATAATTTAGCCCTTACGGCAGGGGTTCTAACCGTTTTTGGTCGGGGACCACTTTTATTATTTCTTGTTAGCACAATAAAAATAAACTTTAATAATAATAAAACTTTAATTAAAAACGCAATGGGAAATCATTCGCGGCCCAAATTTTAGCTTTATTGAGTGAAAATCTTAGGAATCGTGTTGCAGGCGATGCGGCTAGCTACCCGTCACTATTTTGATTCCCTGCGTGAGCGCGGCCTTTAGTTCTTGTAACCAGGGATAAAAACGTGATTTATGTATGTATGTACGTATATTTTGGCTTCTGTGGACCTCTGGTGGTCCACAAAGTCTGGTTGGGAACCATTGCCTTACGGGGTAGACAGAGCCTAATGTAACAAGACCTAAAGGCCACGTTTAGCATGATTGTGGGCGTAATGGTCAAAACGTAACGTAACGCTGGATTCAATAGAACCCAATAAACTACACCTACGAAGTTGGGACTTTTGTTTATGATTTAACTAGAGCGGTATTTTACGGTCATGTCATGTATCATGCAACACTATATAATAATAACTGATTTATTACAGGAAATCTGATCCATACAATACACGTAACTAAATTGGTTCCAGTGATTATCTCGTTTGTAATGAGTGCCTATAATCGATGACTATGATTCGTTAATTAAATTTTTCTAATCTGTGACTTATGTAATCGCGAGCACCACTATAAAAACACTCATAATAAGACTTTGGATAAGTCTATATTGTAAATTCCCTCTAAAAGCACTTGTTGGCTTATGTCTCTAAAAGTGCTCCATCGTTACTCTGCGAGCCATAGACTGCCAGACCTAGGTAAAACTTTTACACGTTCGACATTAACTTTACCATGAAAATGCATGACTACCAAATTAACAGATTATTTTCATTCATATTGTTTTTTAATGAACTAAAACTTTCTGAACTAAATGCATAGCTGCCAACATAACAAACAAGATTTATTAATAACCTCACTGGCAAGTTGGTATACGTTTTGGCTAAATGCGCCAAAAGCGCAAGGCTATAAAAAAGTAAACGTTCGTTAAAAGTTTAATATAAACAAACTTCCAATTTTGTCGTTTTTATGTTTCCCGCTCGTGTCTTGTTTGAGTTATTTGTTATATGATTGCAATAGTTTTAACAAAGTTTTTATAAAAAAACATGGACGAAAACGATATCAAATCAACACCGCAAGAAATATTCGCGGCGGCCCATGAAGTGATTTTTAGACGTTTGATGTGACAAACCTGACAAATGAGAACCTCTTTTATGAAGTCGGTTAAAACTTACACTGAACGCTTTGAGGGGAAGTGAATATAGTGGTTTAAGATACAACAGTTTGCCTACTTAGTTTAGTACTTAATAGTTACTTGGCACGTTAAGTTTTGGAAATTAAATACCGCATTATATTGTTAGTTATTTTGGTACAAATATCTAAATACACAATGGTTCAAAATGTTTCATGATCAAAACGTACTATGGTCAAAAAGTATGTGAACGTAAAAATGTTATATTGAACAAAAGACTAATTGGGCTCTAATGTAACTGTACATCCCTCAAAAACCTAAGAGCTCAATTTTAGATCATAGAGAAAATGTATAGAAGATTAAATGGTAAAGATCTCAATGGGTTTGAAGATCCCTTGTGTACAGTCGCCCGCGAGCCGGGAAACCGTATTTTTCAAAACGAAAGGCGAAATCGAAAATTTTGATGCCAATGAAAGCAGATAGAAAGTGCAGGTCGACTCACCCAGTGTTTGCCTGGTCCGCGCTCCAGTCGGTACCGACTTCCTTGCCTTGTGAGCTGATGCTGCAGGGGAACTTAGTCCAGAGGCTTCGAAATTGAGTGGTTGAAGAGTTCGTGATCCTTATACACAACAAACACGACACACGGCAAAAATGCGACTGTTCTAGAGCCGCCCACGCAACGATCTACCTTCAATTGGCAATAATAAAAAAATCTAAATCTACCGCGAATAACTGTCACTAATAAACTGACGGACGCGTTCCAATTAACGAAATTAAGTATTACAAAAAAAAACCTAATCTAAGTTTAATTGAGGTGCGGATGCAACATTCCGCCCACCAAAATACGACGTATTTTATAATTATTAAATAGGTAAAGGACACAGCTTCACCAGTGGCCTTTGCACTGGGCCGTATTGTGTCTTGACTGTAGCTGAACGAGCGACTCCGTCCTTCCCGCGATGCAGAGTAGTGATTCGACCGAGAGACCAATTGAGCGGTTTAACCTGTTCATCTTTAATCAACACTAATGATCCGATACTAGGCTCAGCAGCATTTGCATGCCATTTCGAGCGTTGGTTCAACGTATGCAAATATTCCATGTGCCACCGTTTCCAGAAGTCGAGGTGCAGTCTTTGTACCAATTGCCATCGATTCGAGATTGACGCACACTGTTGGTCGATTCGCGGTCCCGGCAATGAAGTCAATGGTTCGAGTGTGAGGAAATGGCCAGGAGTCAACACCGACATATCATTAGGATCGGAGTTCATCTCGCAAAGGGGGCGTGAATTTAAGATGGCCTCGATCTGAGTGGACACCGTGAGAAATTCCTCATAAGTCAGTATTTGACTTCCAACGACGCGGTCGAGATGAGTCTTAAAAGATTTGATATTCGATTCCCAGAGGCCGCCGAAATGGGGTGCCGCCGGTGGGTTGAAACAAAACTCTATGTTTTCAAGGGCACTTGCTTCCTGCATAAAAGGGAACAACGCGTTGTAAGCGCCTACGAAGTTGGTGCCGCGGTCGCAATATATGCGTTGGCATCGGCCGCGACGAGCGATGAAACGACGAAGTGCGGCGAGAAAGGCCTCTGTTGTTAATCCAATGACGAGTTCAATATGAACAGCTTTGGTCGCGAAACAAATAAATAGGCAGATGTGAGTTTTGAATGGTCTGGCTCCACGGTAACGTTTTATGTACGTGGGAAACGGACCAGCGAAATCGATACCGATACACGAGAAAGGTTTGACCTGTGATATCCTTACTTTAGGGAGATCTGCCATGCGAGGTGTTAACGGTTTTGGATTGACACGAAAACATCTTATACATTTGGCCAACCGGCTACTGATCACACGCTTGGCCGCGATAATCCAAAAGGTTTGTGCAATCAAGAATCCAATAGTACGCAAACCTGGATGTTGATTGTCTTTGTGGATCTGATCAATGATTAACACTGTAAGTCGATGTTGGCCGGGCAATAGGAGAGGATGCTTGCAGTCATAATCGAGATCAGAGTGTACGAGCCTGCCGCCCACCCTCAGCAAACCATCCTCATCGATAAAAACACTGAGTTTTCGAAAACTCTTGGGTAATTTCTTGCCCTCGTTCAATGTTTTAATTTCGGTCGAAAATGAGTCAGCCTGTGCCAACTTAACGAGAATATGCAGGGCATCATTTAGTTCGGCTTCAATAAAGGGGCCGGTTTTACGGTAGTTCGAGTTACGACAATTGAAAATAAAGCGACAAACATATGCGACAATTCGCTTCGTTTTATTCAGACTCGAGTGTCTTTGCAAAAAATCATCAAACCGTTCAACAGCGACGAATAACGAGGTTTGTTTGGGGCATTTTTGCTCCTCAATGATATCGACGCTTTCTTCGAAGGGTGGCGAAAGCATTGGCCAATCACAGCTCTCGGCAGACAGCCAAGTAGGTCCGGCCCACCATAGCGGATGGTGAATAAGATCTTGGACGGATATCCCACGTGAAGCACAGTCGGCTGGATTACTTTGGGATCTAACGTGATGCCAATGAGCTGCGGGAATGGTTTCTTGTATGTGGCTCACGCGATTGCTAACGTAAGTTTTCCAACGATGGGAGGGCGAGCGCAGCCAAGCGAGTGTCACGGTGGAATCTGACCAACAATAAACGTCCTGGAGATTAATGTCGTTGGCGTAAACGCTCCGGACATGTTCAACGAGATCTGTCAATAGCACTGCAGCGCAGAGTTCGAGACGAGGGATTGACGTCCTTTTCAAAGGGGCTACCTTTGAACGAGCCATAATCAACTGTATCGTAACAGTGCCGTTAAGATGAGCGATCCGAAAGAAGATTACAGCAGCATACCCAACCTCGGAGGCATCGCAGAAACCGTGCAGCTGCACGCTACAGGACTCTGTCAATGGGACGAAACGAGGAATTTCGAGGGAGGACAGCATAGCCAAATCCAAGCGATAACGAGACCAGTTCTGGCTAATGTGGATGGGAGCTGTTTCATCCCAGTCCAGGCCGAGAGTCCAGAGTTCTTGAATTATACATTTAAATGCAAGAGTCACGGGGGTGAGAAAACCAAGTGGGTCGAAGATACGTGCTAGTTCAGAGAGAATATTCCGTTTTGTGCATCTTTCATGAAGCGAACTAACGGTAAACGAGAAGACGTCACGAGTCGGATTCCATTCCATGCCCAGCACCTTAAGAGGTGATGAAGACCCAGGGTCTTGGTCAAACGAGAGAGGGTTGTTATGACAGTGAGCCGGATCAAGGCTCTCTAACAATTGAGGGCAATTGCTCGACCACTTTCTGAGTTCGAAGCAACCCTTACCCAACATTTCGACAATTTGAGATTGAAGTGCGCGAGCGGATTCAATGGACTCGGCTCCTGTCACTACGTCATCGACGTACACGTCCCGTCTGAGAGCGTCAGACACACGAGGGCTATAGTCCTTACCCTCATCAATTGTCAACTGAATTATAGCACGAATTGCTAGAAAACTAGACGAAGCCATCCCGTAGGTGACCGTATTGAGACGAAATTCCTGTATTGGTTCGTCACTAGAGAATCGAAACAATATTCGTTGAAAATCCCGATCAGCGGGCGAAACTAAAATTTGGCGATACATTTGCCGAATATCTGCAGTAAACACAACTGCGTGCAATCGAAACCGAAGTAGAATCGAGACGAGATCACTTTGCAACTTGGGACCAACAAGCAATTGTTCATTTAATGAAGAACCTCCAGAGGGCTGAGCCGTAGCGTCAAAAACCACACGTAATTTAGTGGTTGTGCTACTCGGCTTCAGCACGCAGTGGTGTGACAGATGATAGGCCTGTTCAGTCGTACGATGTTCAACCGGCTCCATGTGGCCGTTGTCTAAATAGTCACGCATGAAGCTATTATAGTCTTCCCGGAGCTCGGGATTACGAGCAAGTCTTTTTTCAAGGGAAAATAGGCGTCGCTCAGCGAGCGCTAACGAATCTCCAAAGTGAGGATCAATTGTTCGAAAAGGTAATCGTACTATGTACCTTCCGTCGGAGTCACGTGTGTGAGTGGCGGCGAACATTTTCTCGCACATGGCTTCATCGTCAGTCACGAGTGACGCCTTGGGAAGATTCTCTATCTCCCAAAATTTACGAATGTTATTGTCCAAGGACTCAAAAGAACATAATAACGACGATCTGGAATTGGTAGGTGCGCATAAGGCCTTTCCCATGACGATCCATCCCAATTTGGTTTCGAAAACGGTGGGACCATCTAACTCATAATTGTGACGTTTGCTCAAAAATATTTGACAAAACAAATCAACTCCTAACAGTGTGTCGATACCGCCGGGGGTAGCAAAGTTGGGGTCGGCGAGATCGAGTTCGTATAGGTGGGGCAACTGATCTGTGTCGATTTCTGTACTAGGCAGTTCACTACAAATCTTGGGGGTAACAAAGGCTTCAATTCGTGTTTCAAATGCAGTCTTTGTGCTGCGAATTTGAACCGTGGTGGAAGTAGTGGCCAGTGTAGAAACTTGACCAATTCCTTCAATGGAGGTGGTAGTTTTACGAAAAGAAAGTCCGAGACGCTGTGCGCATCGTTTTGTGATAAAATTAGATTGACTTCCGCTATCAATAACGGCACGAATTTTTTGATAACTACCGAAACTATCCAAAATTTCAACGGACGCAGTAGCGAGAAGAGACGTATGACCGGCTGGAGACAACCCAGATGCGAGCATGTTCACTCGTCTCTCAAGGGCGCGGTCGGTCGGGGTCCCAGACGGCGGCGGCGTGGGGCCGCTGCTCGCCGCCGACGCACCGGGACTGGTCGAGGCGTTGCCGACACTATCATCGAAATGTAGACTAGTGTGATGAGGAACCTTACATTTTAAACAACGAAAATGCGACGGACATAATTTAACTACGTGACCAGGGCGAAGACAATTAACGCAAAGTCTGTTGTCCTTGACAACACCGAAACGTTCGTGAGGAGACTTATTACGATATACCACGCATTTAGCGAGCTCGTGATTAGACCGACATAAAACACAAGAGGGTTCGTTTGACGGACCACTTCTGGCCGTCAACGCCTTGTGCGAAGAACCAGACGAGGTGGTACGGGCGGGCTTGCCGGGCGTGGCAGCGTTCCATGCGCGCGCGGCGGTGCCCGGGGCGGGGGCGCGGCCCGCGGGGAGCGCCACTCTCTCCGATGGCTCGGCGAGCTCAAGCGCCTGCCCGGCCTTACTCACATATTCTAACAAAGCATCGAATGAAGGTATGTCCTTGTTATCATTTTGCAATTCGAAACGACGCCGAGTGTCTTGATCCAACTTATTGATCAACAGATAAAACAGTGGGAAGTCCCAATCGTTGACAGGAAATTTCAAATTTTTCAATGTAGCTAGATTTTCTTTGAACGTGTCAACCAAGCGACGTAATTCACGGGGCGAGTTAGATATCAATTTAACGTTCTGTATCTCCTCCCAATGTCGAAATGCTAATTTACGCTTGCTGTGGTATCTATCAATCAAAGCCGCATAGGCATCTAAGTAGTTACTATCCGAGAGGGGAAAACCCTTTATTAGCTGTAGAGGCTCACCAGTAAGAAGCGAAATAAGAATCGAAAACCTTTCAATATTCGACAACCGTTTGTTTTGATGCACCATTGTATTAAACATGTCGTAAAATGTTCCCCATGCCTTAATGTCTCCATCAAAGTGGACCAGATTCAACCGAGGCAGCTTCACGGACAAGTCAGTTCTATTTGTTTCGCAATCCTGAACAGCCGTCGACGATAACAAAGAATGAATCTCAATAATTTGGAAATATTTATCATCAAAATCTTGACGTACTAAATCCTCCTGGTCTAATTCATTGCTTTCGGTTATTTCCGAACAAAGTTTCAGATGATGCGCTTCAAAACTAGCACAATTACTCTCAATTTTACTGTATCGCGAAAGAAACACTGATAGTCGCGAGGAGTCCACTTTAGCCTGTAGGCCCGCCGCGAGGCACTCATCAATACGTTTAATTGAAATCTCGCGCTTAAGTTGCAAGTTACGGCGAGCAATTGCCTTGGACATTTTGCAAGTAGGTACCTCAAACAACTACAAACTAACAATGTTATGTTTCTTATATAAAATCTAAACTTGAAGGAATTTCAACTTAAAGACTAAACCCGTAAGGTTTGTTTAGCCTACACCGCGAAACAGTGTTTTATTGTCAATGAGAACGAAAAACAGAAAAAAAAAAAAAAAAAAAAAAAAAAAAAAAAAAAAAAAAAAAAAAAAAAAAACAAATCAAAAACACTCAGGCAATTTTATAAATTGCACGATCGATATTAATCCCTTACGTTTCAATATGTAACATGAAATTAAAGATAATTTTACGTAACTCAATGTATGACTGCTAACCCATACGATTCAAAATGCCGAGTATCTAAACCATAAAAAGGCAGCTAGATTAGGGTAGGTAGGGTAGGGTATCTAACAAGTAGGGTCGCGAAACAATAAATTATGTGGGCAATGAATACCTTTGCCGAGATGCTTAGGATTATTACCTTCATGTACCACCATTTATATTTAAGCTATCTATTTATTAAACGCAACAATTTTGATAACATTGAATTGTGTGAATAATATAAAGGAAACAAACATCTCTGTTAACGTTATTCAAAAATAACGAACGATATTCGTTGAATGATGTTAAATATTTAATTATGTTTCAGAATATTAAGGAAAGACAAGTACTAAATTTACCTTTCGCGATATATTCACTTAAAAAAAAACAACAATTACTAATGCCGTAGCGATAATTGTTATTCTTAAAGTGACGCAATATTTGCAACAATTTAAATATTTAAGGTTAAGAATGGCACATGGTAAGGTATAATGGTATAAACCAACTACTTTAGGAAGTAAATGGCACAGATCACGTTCGCATAAAATTTTATGACCACTTAATTTGGTCGTGTACTCGTCGAATCACTATCTGGTCGTTTTAAATCTAAAACTCACGGCGTTAAACTAGTGAGAAGTAAAATATGTACTTAATGGGCAATATCTCACCAACAGCCAAAACAGGAATTACTTAAGTATGTTTAATTTGTTTAAAGATCACGATGGCGAAACGAGAAACGATACGTAGGTATGGTATAAAACGAAAAGCGATGCGAAACGAAAAGCGATACGAAACGAAACGTAGGTATTAGTGACAGTTTTATCTAAGCTAAATAGGTTCTATTGTCACTCCTGACCCCGAGCCAGGTTGGCTGTACTCGGTTTGAGGAGGATCCGCGTTCGTAGGACCAAATGTACAGTCGCCCGCGAGCCGGGAAACCGTATTTTTCAAAACGAAAGGCGAAATCGAAAATTTTGATGCCAATGAAAGCAGATAGAAAGTGCAGGTCGACTCACCCAGTGTTTGCCTGGTCCGCGCTCCAGTCGGTACCGACTTCCTTGCCTTGTGAGCTGATGCTGCAGGGGAACTTAGTCCAGAGGCTTCGAAATTGAGTGGTTGAAGAGTTCGTGATCCTTATACACAACAAACACGACACACGGCAAAAATGCGACTGTTCTAGAGCCGCCCACGCAACGATCTACCTTCAATTGGCAATAATAAAAAAATCTAAATCTACCGCGAATAACTGTCACTAATAAACTGACGGACGCGTTCCAATTAACGAAATTAAGTATTACAAAAAAAAACCTAATCTAAGTTTAATTGAGGTGCGGATGCAACACCTTGTTTGTTGTATGTATGTTTTACTCATAAATGTTAAAAATGTTTGTTTTTGTGTTTATGTTAAATCTTCACCTATCGCGTTCTTTATGCCGGTCACGATTTCTTTGAAGCTCTTTATTTTGAAGAAAAAATATAAAAATAAGGAAAACCCTGAATATTAAACGAATTGCTTTTAGAAGGGTTCCGCTGAGAAAACAATGGTAAGCAATGGTGATTAAAAAAAAAGAAAATAACTGACTTTAAAAAAGGAGGTTTTCAATTTGTCGAAATCTTTTTTTCCAGTTTAAACTGACTGATGACTCGAAGACGCCTGAACCAATTTGTTTTTTTTTTTTCAAAGGGTACGGCTTCCCTGGTTATCCAATTCAAATTTTATGCAAATAGTCGAGCGGTTTTTGAAAAACCCAAAACTACATCGAAGATATTTTTTCATTTATTCGTATCATTTATACCAATACAAATAAATAAATAAATAAATCGAAACCTTCCGTAGATTCAAACTCCGGGTAGACACATTTTCCGATTTTGAAAACTCGTTGTTACCAGCGCCAAAAAACAGTTGAATGTGGAAGTAACTTTATAAGATGCGTTCATTTTCGGGTATTTTTTTGTCGAAACCATAATTTATGATAATATATGCTTTGGTATCACGGGCCTACGGACTCCTAACCTAAACGTCAAACGTAGAAGCATTCGGTATATTTTATTTTATACGGCCGCATAAATTCGCCTAAGGCAATGCGCGGAAAATTTAAAAAGATATGCGCTGACCCTTGGTCGTTGAACTTTTGTTTACGAGAAGCGAGTCATACCCGTCCTGCGGTCATACTCGTGTTTGTAAGTAAAGCCGTGGCTACATTCAGGTCATGAGATTCAGCTTAATATACACGTGAGGTTTGACAGAGATTAAGGTAGCGGGAATACTGGGAAGCATAAAAAACATACAAGCAACATATAGCGTCATGTCTGGGGCCCTCCGTGTACAACCGTCTGCCAGACGATGTCAGGAATGCAGCTTCCATCACAATTTTTATTACTATTTTATTTTGATTACGGTGAATTTTTTGATTTGCCACTTGCAGAATACATAGAAATAAACTTTAGTGACCTGTAATGCCTGTTACCAAGAATAAATTTCATTTCATTACATTTCATTTTCATTTCACGTACAACCGGTTCTAAACATATACTTATATCGCGATGGATGAACCACATTCTAAAAAGTGCGGGTGGTAGGGCCTTGTGCAAGGTCCGTCCGGATCGCTACCACCATCTTACTCGCTAATCCTGCCGCTAAGTAGCAGTGCTTGCACTGCTGTGTTCCGGTGCGGAGAGTAAGGGAAATTACGGGCACAAGAGGCATTTCATCTTAATCCTCTAGATTGGCAACGCATCTGCAATCCCTCCGGGGTTGCGGGTGTCTATGGGCAGTGGTGATCACTTACCATCAGGTGACCCACTTGCTCGTTTGCCTTCCTATTCACATAAAAAAAAAAAAAAAAGTCAAAATAATATTTTCGAAACAACGTATCAACTACTACGGTGGACAGCTTCACCTACGCCTCTGTCAATAACTTAAACTTCGTTTATCCGAATGCAGATAAAATACTGTCGTGCGTCTTCCTTGATTCATTAATTAACACTATCTCTTGACCTTCACCATAATCGGCAATTTGCCATAAAGATGCCAGAAGTCGCCATTACGGCTGAGGTTTTCGGCAATTTTTTAGCTCATTACATTTTTAACAGCGCAAGAAGATATTTCATGAACGAAGAATCGTGTATAAATATCGAGATTTTTTGGAGGTCTTTCTTCTTTGCAATAAAATATGGCCCTCTCCAATGGACAATTTCGCGAGCGTCAAAGTAAAGAAGAGTTTGCTTATTATCTAACTCCCTCGCAATCGCCATCGTGTTCAATTTGACAGTTCATGTATGGGCTGACAATTGGCATCGGAATCAGCTAGCTGTCACATTCATACAAGAACTGTCAAAATGAACACGATGGCGATTGCGAGGGAGTTAGACAATAAGCCTACAGTTTTAAAACATGTTGGCCATTGTACGGTAACACGGTCAACAGACCCCCTCTCCCCTCCTGTCGGGCTGTTAGCCAACGGTTAATGATATTATCAAGATGATATCCCTCAGAATCTGCAGGGTTTTTCTCGTAATTCCATGTTCGTAACTTGTTGTTTATACCTCTTGGTTGCAAATCACTTTCTCGGTTTAACTATAGTAATAATGAAAATGAAAATGAAACAGGCAATCATTTCTTGAATATAGTCACGGAAACAATATCACCGTGACAATCCCCATTCATGAAGCACTACTTCCCAGATAAATTATGTTTTCATATTTCCTGATGGGAAAATATGGCATGGAAAACACGGCAGTGGTTCAACAGTGCGTACAGGAAGAAGGGTTATGTTTACAGTTATCTATGTAAACATGTCCGCTTCTTAGATAACCTTTCCCCTGCGTTTTTTCATTAAAAAGTAAAAGAACAGAGCTCACAGGATAACAAGATCTGATTCATTCGATACACACTTCGGATAAGCACGACTATAGTAATGACTAATGATTCTTAATTAATTTATGCGTCGGTACAATACACAAAGGTTCTTTTACAAAGGGCCCTGGCTCCTTTCCGTCAAGGTTGCAGGGACATCGTCGTGCTGAAGAAAGCGTGGACAATTGATTTGTCATACTCGTACAATAAGTTTTACTTCGGAGTATTCTTTGTCAAGATATTTTATACTTCCTCGATGAGTAAGGAGTGGGTGAGCTTCAAGTTTTTTTTAATCGTGAACATAAAATTGTCTCTTTCGAATAATTTTACTGGTTGGTTTTAAGTTGGTTTATGTTCCCCCTTCCTCTTTCCCCGCGGAAAGGGGAGGGGGAACATACCCCTAAAAACACCACGGCGTTGCCGGCTTGCCGGGTTTAGGAAGGCGCCGTGGGATCCCGAAGATTCGAGCCACGACGCCCCCCGGCTGCCCCGGCTTTCGCCAGGGCCACCCGCGCCAAGGAGAGATGAGTCGGAACGCTTCGACCCTTAAAGGCAACAAGACCTAAAGGCCACGCTTAGCATGATAATGATGATGAGCTTAGTTTAGGTTTCCTGAAATAGGTTACATATTTTATAGTACGTACAGTCAACAAACAGTACAGATAGCAATAAAGTTTGAACTAATATGAAATAACATGGTTACAAAAAAATTTAGAGGCGTAGGTTACGTTTAGTAGTATCCCGTTCTATGAATGGATTAAATGTGCGTGAAAGTAATGCGCGCGCGCACTTATAATAAACCAATTACTTAACGGTAGCACAACGTGACGTAAGCTCACACAGCGATTAGCGGCGAAAGTGTAACCCTATAAGGGGGCTAATTACGAGCGGGCGATATGGTCAAGGCACTTTCGGTCGTGATTTATGAATGGTGACAACTATGAGTTGCGACAGTTTCGGGTAATCATTTTTTTTTCTATCGCTTTGTGGGCCTGAATTATTATTATTATGTATGACACCCATGTATTCTCCAATCCAATATAATATATGCAATTTACAGTTTATCAATAATTTGCGAGTGTCAGATACTCGTGATGACTGAGATCGAATCCCTACTAGAATAACCTCATTATTTTATTTTATTTTCTCTTGACGATTTCAATCTAAATTCTCCTAACTTTACTTGACAATGTACAAATTATGATGTAAGTTTTATTGAATGAACAAATAATCCTAATCTAATCTCTATTAAAATAACTGTATATCTGTTACTTCTTCAATCTTAAACCGCTGGACTGTTTTTGTTGGAATTTATCATAGAGACAGTTTGTGTCCCGGGGAAAAACATAGGGTAGTTTTTATCCCAGAAAATTTGATAGCGGTAAGTGAATTCCGCGCAGAGCCCGGACCAGCTTGTAAAAATTATAAATTCGGAAATAATTATCTTCTGTCGGTTTTGCTGCTACTTCAGTTTTATACCACTGAGTCGACTTCGTTGGAGATAATTTATTCCCGGAAGGACAAAATAGTTTTAAAACCGGGAAATACAATACAATACAATAACTTTTTATTGAACACCACATATAACAACCAAAACAGAAAAAGGTATACAGAATATTACAAGGTAACAATAGGCGGCCTTATCGCTACAGAGAGATCTCTACCAGGCAACCATAATGGACTGGAGAACAGAACAGATCTGAGTAGGTGGTGCAATTTAGAATATATATTAATATACCAAGTACTTAAATACATAATATATTATACATGAAACACACATTTACAATAAATGGAGATATAAATAGACACATACACACACACCTAAAAAAGCCAGCTACAAGATTCATGCCCAAGATGACAGATAGTGCTCCTTCAACATAGATTTAAATATGGGTAACGATTTAGCGCGCCTTATGATTATAGGCAAGGAATTCCACAACCGTATAGCCTCCAAAAAAAAATTCAGTTTCCGAGCGTTAAGCAGCAAAGTTGCAGCCAACAGCTAGTTCATTATTAATTCTGACAAGCTAAAAGCCCCATCGCTTGGAAAGCGGCGACTCGTGTCGCATAATTATCGGCTGGCAATGACCCGCGTGTCGGAAGCGTTGATAATAGCACCCTTGGACAAGGAATTGTTGATGAGCCTATAACGCACCACGGAGACTCTGTGTTTATGTTGTAAATAAATAAATACTTTATAAATAAATTTTACTCTTCCATGAGTTTAATCTATACATATAATAAAGCTGAAGAGGGTCGTAAGTCTGTACACGGAAGATATTTTTAAAAAATTGGCTGGGGATACTTAAATCTGTTTATATAATAATAATAATAATAAATAATAATATCTTGGGACAATTGACACCAATTGACCTAGCCCCAAACTAAGCAAAGCTTGTAATATGGGCACTAGACAACGGATAAACATACGTATATAAATAAATACATACTTGAATACATATTAAACATCCAAGACTCGAGAACAAACATTCGTATTTTCATACAAATATCTGCCCCGACCGGGGATCGAACCCGGGACCTCAAGCTTCATAGTCAGGTTCTCTAACCACTGGGCCATCCGGTCGTCATCTTCATAACTACAGCTCTAATCAAATTTTTGACTAGGTCGCAAGATTAATGAGAGCCGTAAGTATCTTATAAGCTACTCGTATTTAAAATTCAGCACAATTTTTCACCACTTTCGAGCGGTATTTTTACACAATGTGCTTTCAAAAATCGGGCCCCAGAACACGTGCCAACAGTTTTTTAGAATTTTTACTTATTGCTTTTAGACGTAACTGTCAACAAGTTCGACTAGCGATATTTTCATTGGAAGTTGGCTGAAATGTGAGACTTATTTGACCGACCGCAGCTACTAGTATGCAGTTAGCACGTGGGATGGAAGTGACTATAGTGAAAGAAAGAAAGAAAGAATACATTTATTCCTTTTTGCAAGTCACACAGATATAAGATAATATACACAATTTTATAGAAAATAAACAAGAAAAAAAACATACACGTGAAAAATAGATCATCAACGCTGTGTGTGTCTTCGCAAAAGTGAAACGGTCGCTGGCTCAGCATTAGGTACGCTTAGACACCGCAGCACTGATTTTCAGCCAGAACCGTCGTAGTGACAAGAAACAATTTAGAAAACTTCTCCGTGGCCGGTACGCACAAAAATTCTTCCATTGTACAAAATCCAGAGCAAACTTGTTTGTCGGGTCAAACAACAGTCCTCTGAACAAGGACCAGGAAAGTGTAGCGAATGAATGAATGAATGAATGAATGAATTCGCGTCGCAACGCGGCCTGTTGTGCGGATACGAACGGTGCCATGCGTCGAGGGAACATGCATATTTTGCATGCGGCAATTAAAAATATACTGATGAGAAAAAATTACATGCCTACATAAATAACTTCTTTGTCCAACAGTAACAAGACCCAAAGGCCACACTAACATGATTGTTATAGGCGATGTTGCCAGCAACCCATCACTATTTATTTAGATTCTCCTTTCCACCTATACACCCACAATCATGCTACAAATACATACATATATAAATCGAGTCTTTACCCCTTAGGTACAGTCAAGTGTAATAATATGTATGTAGTCAAAGTTTCAAAAATAAGTACCATACGCTCTTACACCGGCGTAATAAGGTCGTGGGACATATTTTTGAGAAGTTCATATCGATACTTATTTTTGCATTTGACCGTACCTACAGTGTAGACAGAGCTTAAAGGCAACAAGAGCTAAAAGTCACGTTTAGCGTGATTGTGGGCGTATAATTATGTGGAAAGAGGAATCAAAATAGTCATGGTTGCTTAGCTGCCGTAAAACATATACTCGTAGGTACAAGGTAACTCAACCACCTGCTAAAGTATTTGGATCAATTTAAGACACCTTAATAATAAATTTCCTATATAATTAACTGTATACGAGTCCATATTACTTATAACACAATAAAACAGTTTTCACCATCAAATTTCAATAAAATTAAAACATTTTCGTTACTCCGCAAGTTCCCTATCGCGGGCGATCAGATAATCGCGTTGCGGACGAATGTGAAATCTGTGTATCGGTGAAATTTGCCCCATATGTGTGTATTGTAGTAATCCGCCATATAACAAAATGCCTAGTCGTTTTGGTCGTTCTGCAATGCGGCGGTTCAACAATTAGCCATCTAATAATTATCTATTCAGTACGATCACATCATCATCAAAATTTAAGGCATAATTAAGAAAAGCTAAATCTCCAAGTAATCCGAGCCTTTGCAACATAATCGCGCAGACCGCACAACGCATGGTCATTACATAGCTGTCCCGCTCATCGCTATCTTCTCTAATGAAAGGAGGGGAGAGGCATACCCTTTAAAAACCGACACGTTCCCTCTTGTTTTTTATTTTGACTAGTAGAGACTTTATACATCTCTACTATTTATAGATTAATATAATTTAAGGCTCGGGGACCTTATTTCCCTTTTATAAATGTATTTAATTTAAGTAGAATTTAAGTATTCTTACTGTATTTTATTTTGAAAAAATGACTTTCTGCCAAGTTTCTTGCGGCGCATTCTTCTTGGCAATGATGGTCTTTCCGAATATGCTGGTAGTTTCAAAAAGACATATAAAAGAGCCCTTGGCGGCCAATTTGCAAAATAAAATTTTCATTTTCATTTTCATTTTCATATAGCTTGAAGCCTAGATAAGCATAGATTTCCACCCATTCCCTGGATGGGTTTTTACCTACATCTGCGCGGGAAGAGAAGCAACTACATTCTATGTTTTTGTTTTGCTCCCAGACCTGCGTGGAAGTGAACTTACATAACCAGTTCGCCCTTATATCAGACAGATGACCAATGATTCAACATTATTATGATAACAGTTCTATCTTCAATGGCTTTAGGTTTTGTTCAAACGTATGTTGGCGTTCCATGCTCGTGGGAGAAAAGCATCTGTTGTGTATTTTACCTTTTTGATATAAGTCAATATTATATACTTCCAGTCAGTCTGCATTGTTCCACCATTGTGTGTAACACTGTTATTTACTTTTGCTGTAAAATAACTAAATACAAATGCATTTAGAAGTATTTTCACCATCCTCCATTTACTCTTATACAGTCCACTACCAATTTCTTCGTCGACGGCATAAATTACAGCCATCATGTACATATATTTATGCCCTATTTATGTACAGTCACATAAACCTATCTGGCTGGAAACGAGTTTGTTTTTATGTAGAGATTTGTTGGCTTCAACCTATAATCAATGGTAATCGTATGGCGGCGAATACTGACGCGTCCGTGTGTCACTCTCCCTGAACCCGCGAGTACGTGCCTGGCATGCGCGCGCGCACGTGCGCTGCCGGCTAGGGCTGCCACTGCGAGTACGGCCACTTCTTTAATTTAGGCCCTGTTTTGCGATAATAAAAACAAAAACATGTTAAAGCGGTGGTTCTTAACCTGTGGTCCGCGGACCCCTGGGGGTCCGTAAGTGTACGTATGGGGGTCCGCAGTCTCATCTCAATACCACGGAAAGTGTTGTAAGTAAAACAATTCGATTTCTTTTTATCAGGGGGTCCTTGAAAATTGCGCTTGGTTTACTAGGGGACCGTGATTGAATAGGGTTAAAAATCACTGTGTTAAAGCATGTAATAGACGATGCGGCTAGCAACCCATCACTACATTGATTCCCCTTTCCACCTATACGCCCACGATCATGCTGTGGCCTTTTAGGTGTTGTTGCCTTAGGCTCTATCTACCCGCTGCCCGCCTGAACCCTTGTGGGACCAGCGGGTTGGGGACGGGGGTCCTCCACCCGCATTGCACGGTCCCACACGTCTGGGGGGGGGGGGGGGGAGTCGAAGTGAAGCGGTGCGACTCCTCCCTCCTTGGTGCGGGTAGTCCCGGCGAAAGCCGGGGCAGGCCAGGCGGCGTCGTCGGCTCAAATCCTCGGGATCCCACGGCGCCTACCTAAGCCCGGCGAGTGGACAATGCCGTAGTGTTTTTAGTGGGTATGTTCCCCCCTCCCCTTTCCGCAGGGAAAGAGGACGGGGGAGAGAGCCCCACATAACCGCTTGGGCCCCCCCCCGGGCCCGGGGGTACTCGTAAATGAGTTTTCACTACTTAAAAAAAAAGGCTCTATCTACCCCGTGAGGGATAAAGACGTGATTTACCTATGTATGTATGTAACAAGTATTTATGGGACAAATAGAGGCATTTTCGAGCGGTCGCCAGCCCTATGTGTCACCGTTACTCCGATAGAGATCGCCATTACTTTCGGCCGTTAGCGGTTGCGGTTTGGGGAATTCAATTGAGTAGAGATTTTTCGCGAAAATAATGAATGGGAAGGTGAGTAGGTCCAATTTGCAGAATTGCTGGCAACATAACACGTACTCGAAAATTCTCATGGTCATTCTCATAACGTGAGAATAAGTTATTTTGCCAAATTTAGGACTGAGCTATTTTCAGTATTTAGTATTTATTATAATGTAACGTAAAAGAAAAAATACTACCATGCTGGTCTGGGAGCAAAGGAAAAATCTAGAATGTAGGTACCAGTTGCTTCTCCTCCCGCGCAGAATCATGTTATAGGTGATGCGGCTAGCAACCCATCACTATTTTGATTCCTTTTTCCACCCATACGCCTACAATCATGGTAAACGTGGCCTTTAGGTTCTGTAACCGCAGGCTCTGTCTACCTCGTAAGGGATATAGACGTGATTTGTGTATGTACTTAAGTATAGAAGAAAAAATATATACTTATTTTAAAATGGACGACTAAAAAAACGCAGTTAAGAATTATAGCTGATACAGTGCCTACTGATGGCCTACAAGCATAAACTTTGCCTAAGAACATGCGATGACACAAACCAATACAATACAAAAAACCGCATCACAATCTAGTAGTTTTCGTGAAAAATGGTAACAGACACCCAGACAAACACATCTTTTTTTTTTTTTTTTTTTTTTTTTTTTTATGTGAATAGGAAGGCAAACGAGCAAGTGGGTCACCTGATGGTAAGTGATCACCACTGCCCATAGACACCCGCAACCCCGGAGGGATTGCAGATGCGTTGCCAACCTAGAGGACTAAGATGAAATGCCTCTTGTGCCCGTAATTTCCCCGGCTGTCTTACTCTCCACACCGGAACACAGCAGTGCAAGCACTGCTACTTAGCGGCAGGATTAGCGAGTAAGATGGTGGTAGCGATCCGGACGGGCCTTGCACAAGGCCCTACCACCCGCAAACATCTAACCCCAAAGTACCCTTATAAAGTACTACCTTATAAGCTACACGATATTGTGCCTGTTGGCTGTAGATACGACCGGTCGGAAGTAGCCTTCATATTAGCCAACAGGTCAACGTACCCTGGGTGAAACTCAGGTTTATCAAGCATTTCCTAGGCTTTATCTTTACGACTACAAACAGTATGAACAAGCTAATAAGACGTTTACATGGATGACATAATACAACTTATTGCTTTAAGGTTGTAAAGGCGTGTTGGGTAAAAAGCCAGGAGGGCTACGAAATTCCATTTTCGAAATTAGCATCATACTATCCTTCTCACTTTTCTTAATGACTATTTAGTGTGAGCGGAACAGCACGAACTTCGAAAATAGAATTTCGGAGTTTTTTTCTGGCCAGGATATTGTCACGTCAGTGGCATTCCATTCACCAACATCTTAAGGCTCATTTAGGAGCGTTTTCCAAAAAAAAAAGTCGTCATGAAGATTTTTTCACAATTTAAATATTTTGGGTCTTTTTTACTCAGAATCGTTTACCCTATCGATTCTTATAAAAGAAAAAATTAGTCCCGAAATTTCGATTCCAGTTCGTCACTTATAGCAAGCTTTATATGCATAAAGGCGGAAAGGGGGCATCTAAATAGTGATGGATTGCTAGCCGCATCGCCTATAATATGATTCCTAAGATTTTCAGCCTTTCCCTCGGTGGAATTTTACCATAAGCACGGGTAGAGAAGCAACTGGTACATTATATGTTTTTCAAACCAGCGTGGAATGAATCCTAACTAACCCCCTTATTCATAAACGCTCTGTAGGCATCTGCTAACTTAGCAATCGATTGTCCTTGTCTATCACTTTGACATTTACCTCTCACAGATAAGGAGAAACGATTGCTAAGTTAGCAGAAGCCTATAGAGCGTTTATGAATAAGGGGGTAAGACTAAAGGAACTGTAAACAAAGCTCAAACTCGTTGGTCTTGTTCCAGAGAACGCACCGTTCGCTGCTCATCAGTGCTGATCGGCGCGCTAGGCCTGTCCCTGGTCGCGCTGGCCGTCTACACAGCTGTGCTGGTGCTCTCGGACCACTGGAGCCCGCGGCCTTGCATCAGTGAGGAGTGCGTCAGTACCGGTGAGTTCTGCATAACTTTTACAGTGGGATCTTGTGCAGAATCCGTCATGGTCGCCACCAATTTACTCCCTATCCGAAACTAACTGATCAGTGGCATAACTATAACGTCTGGGGCCCGCGGCAAATTCGTCAGATGGGGTTCCTTCCTCAATATAAAGAAGTGCATCAGCGTCCCTTCTGTGCTCTAAACCAAGCCAGTTGGGAGCCCCGTAGAGCTAGAGGCCCCTGGCATTTTGCCACCCCTGCCACTGCTATAGTTACGCCACTGTAACTGATAATCCTACAAATAAATGCGAAAGTTAGTGAGTATGGATGGATGTTTGTTTCTTTCACGTCAGAACTACTGAACAAATCTGGCTGAAATTTGGCACACGTTACGAATAACACGGGCTATCAAATATAGACTACAAGCCCATGGAAAAAAAACATGTGAACTGAACCAGCGTGAAACACGCTTAGAAGGCTGTTACTATATCATAAAATAACACTGAGCGGTATGCCGTTATTTCTGAGCGGTACAGGTATGGAATTTCTCAGGTACAAGTGAGGAATTACGACTTTTTATGGCTTATAGATGGTTAAAAATAAATGTCGAAAAACCTAGTGCCGCTTTAAAGTGGTGGTACCGGAAGCTAGTGGCATTTTTTTTCCATGTAGGTATGAATAAAAGCCTGTACCGCTCAGAAAAGACGGCATAGCGCTCAGAGTTATTTTATGATATAGTAACAGCCTTCTAAGCGTGTTTCACGCTGGTTCATTTCACATGTTTTGTTTTTCCATGGGCTTTTAGTCTAATAGAACAAAAGTGGCAGTTTTTTTTGCAAAGAGGTTTATTTGGCTGATGGCACCTGCATAAAGAAAACAGAAGCACAGTTTTAACTTTGAATCTAAAATTCTTGTTCATGAATTACATCCTGTTCATAGTTCAGGGCCGGAATCCGTTAACATCACGAGAACAGTTCAACTTGAGGTATTCACTTATACTAGTATTTAGCAATGGAGGATGGAACTTTGCGTTTCCGCCCACGATTTTGAAACTTGCTCGGAAACAATAGCGTATTATTCACCAAAGGTTAAGTACGTATTTTACCCCCGCAGACTCACAAAAACATTTTTAATTCTTACTGGCATGATATTGCATTAAAGTGACAATGACTACGCTCTCTCGTGTCGTATTTTTGTTTTCTGAATGCTATGCTATCAATTATATCTATATAAATAAAAAAAAGGAATTGCTGTTTGTTAGTCTCGCTAAAACTCGAGAACGGCTGAACCGATTTATCTAATTTTAGTCTTGAAATATTCGTGGAAGCCCGGGGAAGGTTTAAACGGTGAGAAAATATTGAGATTTAGAAGGAAAAAAACGGGAGCGAAGCCGCGGGCAACAGCTAGTAATGTGTAAAACCCTGATTAAAGCTTAATTTCGATTATTTGTACCTAATCAAAAATACTTAGTGTGAGTTGCACTAACTTTAACAATAACGTCAACTATAACCTACGATTCTGACTTAATCATTTTTATCCTACTACTAATGCGAAAGTTTGTGAGGATGTGTGTATGTTTGTTCCTTCTTCACGCTAAAAAGACTGAACGGAATTGGATAAAATATGGAACGGGGATAACTGGTACCCTAGATTAAAACATCTGCTACTTTTTATCCCGGAAAATTGCATAGTTACCGCGGGAAAGCGATAAACATCGGAAAGATCGTAGCTACCTAGGGTCGCTACATAAATAATGACTGCACTTCCAGAATATACTATCAACATCAGTTCTTAAGTTTTATCCTAGGAGGACGAAGTCGCGGGCAGAAGCTAATGTGCTGATGGAGTTATATACATACATTCATAGGTTTTCTATCAAATATATCTCAAAATCGTCGGTTATGGTTAAACTTGGTGGAACTCACGTTTAGTTACCTGTAAACACAGCCTTATAAAACATTGCAAATAATTAGAACAATTAATGCAAAAAATGCTGAATTAACATAAGAAAACCAATTATAAATGATTTAAAACATCATACTGACATTAATTCATAGCTTGTTGCATACTCGTCATTCCGACGCATCTGCTTCCTTCGATCTGCAAGTCAAATAAATAGTTAATTATTGACCGGTTGCACAATAGTACATTCTTGGGTCATCTTGATCTCATTACCATAGAGCGTGGACTCTGCACCACCGCAACTTGAACTAGTTAGTGCAATTAAAAAACGTGCCATAGATTATATATTCCACGTGCGCCATAGACTACGCCGTTTTCGCGGGAAAATGATACGAATGCATTAATTAAGGATATTATATTATTGTGCGGTTTACAATAATTACAGACTTTTGTTGCGTATTTCATATTATCTACACGTGCTTGAATATTTAGTGGATGATTCAAAATTATGACGTCATTTGTTTTTAATACGTCTTGGGTCTGCGTCTTGGTTTTGGTTTTGTTGTGATAATACTGTCCTTTATTTTCAGGGTTCCGTAACTCAATCTGCAAAAACGGAACCATTTTTGAAAGCACATCACTCGAAAGTGGTATAAATCTGTTTATATCCTCAAAACTACAGCTCTAATCAAAGCTTTGACTAGTTCACAAGATTAATGAGAGCCGTAAGTATCGTCTAATCTACTCGTATTTCAAATTCAGCACAGTTTTTCACCATTTTCGAGCGGTATTTTCACACAGTATTTTCATTATATTAGACGCTACGGGTGACCGCAGAGCTGGCAGCTTCCTTGGACAGCGTATTAGTATCGTTGTCCAAAGAGGGAATGCTGCCAGCGTCTGTGGAACTATGCCACGGGGGCCCCTCCTATTTTAATTATTTTATTTTAAGATTAGTTTTAGTTTAGTTTTTAATTTATTAGTTTAATTTGTTTTAATTCCATTTTGTATCCTATTCATAATTAAATTACATTTATTGTTTTTCACATATGTGCTTTCAAAAATCGGGCCCCTGTTACCCCTTGGAGCTGTAAAAAGCAAACATCTAGGTCAACGCAATCAAAAGACTGTATCATTACAAAAGATGTTTCCGCACAAATTGCTGGGGTATCAAATTTATGGGGTAGGTACTTCCAGTTGTCCTAGAAGAAAATTCGGTATGAAGGCAGCTCTTTTAGCTAATGAAATTTCCAATACAATTGATGGCTGTTTTCCTCGACACTGCCACGAAAGATAATTGATTGTTGCGTCAGATCACGGCATCATATCGAGATCACGCATGGTTATGCTCGAGCTATGCTCGTGAACAAGTATAATGCGTCATTTTCCGCTGGACACCCACGCTTTTCCTATAAGCACGGGAAATCCAATGATACAAGATTAGGGGCTGTTTGCATTTGGAATATCGTATAAGGAAATACGGATAGGATCAGTTTTAATTTTCAAACATAGTCCTGCTAATCCTACTTCCTACTAATATTATAAACGCGAACGTTTGTATGTATGGATGGATGGATGGATGGATGTTTGTTACTCTTTCACGCCAGAATAGTTGGACAGATCTGGATGAAATTTGGAACATAGAAAGATTATAGCCTGGAATAACACATAGGCTACTTTTTATTCCGGAAAATTTCGGAATTCCTGCGGGATAGCAATAAACTTATTATAAATGTGAAAGTTAGTGAGGATGTGAGTGAGTGAGTGAGTATGTTTGTTCCTTCTTCACGCTGAAAAGACTGGATGGATTTGGATCAAATTTGGAACGGAAATAGCTGGTACCCTAGATTAAAACTTTTATCCCGGAAAATTGCATAGCTCCCGGGGGATAGCGATAAACATGTCAATTGCTAATTCTACGCGGACTAGTAAACTGATAAACTCAATCGCAGTCTGTGAGCTCTGAGAATGCTGTTCGTAACTATTTGTCTTGCTATGGTTTGATACGTGATCGGCCGATGGTACCCGAAACCCGAATGTCGTTGTAAGAACTCATGGACCTTTGCGTCGCCGCAGTCGGGACATATTTTACCAATAAGGCAATATTTTGTTTTTTAGCTTCAAGAATAATCTCAGCCTTGAATAAGGATGTCGAACCCTGCACAGACTTCTACGAGTTCGCTTGCGGCGGCTGGATTAAAAAGAACCCCGTGCCGGAGTGGGCCACGTCGTGGGATCAGCTCGCCAGGTAAGGATTATATATTTTGAACCACTATGTACCTATGGCGAACCATTGTGTTCGTTATGCATTTCAAACTTTATGCATTTTGATTTGCACCCATTTATTTCGTTCTAAATATTTTTTGTACAAACAACAATGGCGATCTTATCCTTTTAAAACAACAAAGGTGACCTTACCATCCAAGCGACGTCCCTGCTCAAACCTAACGTCAGATGGTGACTAACCGCTAAGTAGCGACCCGGTCGACACATTTGTGTCAATTCAAATGGATACTTACCATTTTACCGCTTCTCGTAGTCGCTAGAGCAGATTTCTAAAATTCAGAGACTTGTCCAGGTTACGGGAGCGGCTGGTGTCGGACCTGCGGGAACTGCTGGAGATGCCTGACGAGGAGGGGCTCCCGAGCAGCGTGCTCAAAGCCAAGGCGCTGTACAAGACTTGTGTGAACACTGGTAAGCATTAACCCTAACACAGATAGGGTTCGTAGAATCGAATCAACAAAGATAGCAAAAACTATAGATTCATCATTTGCGGAGATTCATGTCGAAATAAATGGATAACCTTACTGTGTTATTCCGTGTAGTGAGGTTAAGTCATGCAAAACAGCCATGCTCCCGTTAGGTAAATCTTTTCTACGTATTGTACTGCATAGTTAATGTTCTAAAAAAACAACAACACAAAATAATGTGGGCTTCACCTATATCTTAAGGCATCTTCATCACGTCCAGAATATTTTATGTGGTGGTGGTTTTGATCGTCATTTCGGTTAATTTTTCGTTGATTGTTTTGTGTTGTTGTTATTTTTTTCTAGAACATTAAATGCCTGAATAGAAAAGACTTCTCTTCCCGCGAACATGGTAAAAGCCCATCAAGGGAATGGGCATAGGAATCATAACTTTTGTAGGCGATACGGCTAACAAATCACTATTTAGATTCTCCTTTCTACTTATACGCCCACAATCATGCTAAACGTGGCCTTTATATCTATAGGTCTTATTACCTTAGGCTCTGTTAGGGGTAGACCCCGTAAGGGATAAAGACGTGATTTGTGTGTGTGTGTGTGTGTGTGTGTGTGTGCGTGTGATAGAAAAGGTTCAACGGTAGCGTGGCTGTTTTGCATGACTTGTCCTCACTATATCGGGGAGTAGCAAAGTAAAGTTATCCATTTTTTAAAGATAGCATAAACTTATGCGTGTATGTAACCTTCCAGAAAAACTAGAAGCCGATGGCATCAAGCCAATAAAAGAGCTGTTGAAGGAGCTGAACCTTCCCCTCACCCCACCGGTGGAGGCGTCTGCCAACTACAGCTGGGAGCTGGTGGCGGGACGCGGACGCAGGCTGCTGGGGCTTAGCGTGCTGCTCAGCGTGCAGGTGGCTGAGGATGTCAGGAACACTAGCCGAAACCGCGTCGTGGTGAGAATGACATAATACTGGTCAAAGAGGTGTACTTAGAAAGAAAATGCTGTAGAGATACAAGGGTCGCATTAAGACTTCATGGTAAAGTCGCTGTACGTGACAGCGTGAAGTGGCCAGATCAGATACAACGGCATGAAGTGGGGGATCCCCAGGGTGCCTACCCCTAGCAGTAACATAACGCAACACAATTTGGATGGTAGTAGCGCTCCGGACGAGGACCTACCGCCCAGTAGTAACCTAGTTTCTCCTCTTTCCAGATCGAGCAAGTGTCTCCAGGCTTCAGCGAGCGCTATCTCTTGGCTCCCGAGCAGTTCGCCCACGAGCTAGAGCAGTACCACAAGTACATCAGAGACATGGTGGCCGTGGCTGATCCTCCGACCAATGCCACCGCCTTCGCTGACGACATCGTGGCTTTCAGCAAGAGTTTGGCTAAGGTCAGTTGAACCACCTAGAGCAGTGTTTCTCAACCCGTGGTCCGTAGACGCCTGAAGGTCAGGTGTATGTTTTTTTTATACGACGATGGCAGACGAGCAAGTGGGTCATCTGCCACTGGTTAGTGAACACCATTACCCATGGACAACCGCAACACTGAAGGATTGCAGATTCGTTACCAGTCTAGAGGACTAAGATAGATTTCTCATGTACCTATCTGTGAGGGTCTGCAGTCTCATATTAGGATTATTTAAAAATTCGAACTCATTCGATATTAGGAAAAAATTTGCTTGATTTCCTAGAGAGCCATGGCTGAAAATGGAAGAAACGCTGATCTAGAGATTTTAGTTACTCCCTTTGCTTCTTTTTTGTGGTAAGAAATGCGTTATGCATGACTTCGCGACGTATATTTCTCAATCGGTTGCTAAATTCTGATACAATTATCAGACAAGTCTTCATATTTTGCTACACGCACCACTGTTTGTTATTCCCACGAGGTTATTTTTCTTAACCTACGTTTTATCTAGATTGGTTTCTTTGTATCGTAATGTAATGACTGGTGTTCCAGATCATGACTCCAGTGGAAGTCCGCCGCAGCGGGACACACCTGTTCCATGAAGTCAGCGTGCAGCAGCTGGTGCAGGGCTCCGGTGGGGGACCAGCGCAGTGGAAAGAGGTAACATTCTTTGAATAACCCATCTTAAAATGTCCGTCTCTAATACAAGGTTTTTTTTGCCTACCTCTTTGTTGACTGTGCTTGCATTGTCATTTATCTTTATACCTAATTTCAAGTCAATCAGAGCAACCGTTGGAGAATTCCCCCCAACGGACAAGATCCTGGCCGGGACTTACATAAGTAAAGTAAAGTCATCGTGTCGTCCCAATGGGTTAGATTAGAGCCCTAGACATAATATCATCACCAGCACTACCTCCATCTAGCAGTTAACGTCTTAAAACCCACCCATGTTTATTCCTCTTGACTTCACAGCACGATTGGGAGAAGTACTTGGAGCTGGTGTTTTCCAATACAAGCGTGACGTTGGACCCGAGCGCCGACCGCGTCATCGTGATGGACCTGCCCTACCTGCAGAAGCTCGCCACATTACTCTCTGATACAAAGCCCGCTGTAGTTGGTAAGTCGCTGGACCATTCACCTATAGATACAGGCGTGTATATGTATACGGGGTTCAAAGCGATAAAAAGAAAGTACAGTTTCCGAATGGCCATCCACTGTTCTATGTGCCGCTATTAAAGTCTCACTTGTTAGGCTTCGGTCCCGTTATACTTTTTTTATGCAACAAGAAAGGCAAAAAAGCGAGGCTGTTAGCTAATTAAGCAATCACTACTGCTGATGTGATACCTTGCCAGCCTAAAAGGTGTCAGCCTAAGATGGAATACCTCAATGTAGCAGTGATTCACCAGCTGTCTTTCTCTCCACGCCGGAATATGGTATCGTAAGCATTGCCGGGCGGCAAGATTGGCGAGTAAGGCGGACGGACCCTGCACAGGTCTACCCACAAACCTGGCCGGAGAAAGATCACTTTAGATAGATGAACATTTAAGCCTCTTTTCACAAATGTGCCTGCTTTCCAGAGCGCTTCCTCTGGTGGAGCGTATTCTCGACGGTCGCTCCGATGACCCTGAGCGCCTTCAGAGACCTCGGCTTCGCATTCAGCCGCGCTGTCTTCGGGCTGCAGCAGCGGACGCCCAGGTGGAAGAGTTGCACTGCCAACGTCAACGCCAACTTTGGCGTGGCCTTGAGCTATCTGTACGTGAAGAGGCACTTCGATCAGACTTCCAGGCAGAAGGTGAGTTGAAAAATAGTGACATTTTAGCTTGACGAGAGATGGAAAAAGTAGGATTTAATGTAATGAAATCACTACATAGTATAAAACAGAGTCGCTTTCTACTGTCTGTCCCTACGTATGCTTAGATCTTTAAAACTACGCAACGGATTTTGATGCGCTTCTTTTTAAGTGATTCAAGAGGAAAGTTTATATGTACATATAATTCTACGCAGACGAAGTCGCGGGCAGAAGCTAGTTTTATTTTAAGGATCACAATTTTCTCATAAGGATCAGATTTCGGTTGTCATGTCGTCTAACAAATGTCGACTTTGAACTGATCCAAATTCCCCAGGCTATAGAGATGGTGGAAGATGTGAGGTCTGCGTTCGCGGCAGCAGTGGAGGAGCTGGACTGGATGGACTCGACGACGCGCGTCAAGACCCTCAGCAAGCTCAGCGCCATCCGCAACTTCGTGGGCTTCCCCGCCTGGCTGCTCACCAGCGAACAGCTGGACAAGCATTATAAGCATGTGAGTTTCGCTTAGGCACGTGGCGCGTAAGACCGACGGTCGATGGAGCTGGAAAGTTCTTGATTAGCTACCGCGTACCGGAAGACGCAGCGTAAGAAGGCTCCCCTTAAGATATGAAGATGAAGAACCGGGTATCGCCTGGAGGAGGGCCGTGTAATAACGGCCTTTACGGCGCTCTTTGGGGGAGTCCTATGTTCACCCGTGGACGTCTTTTGGCTGATGATGGTGAGTTTTAATTCTCCAAATCGAATCTTTACTCAAACTGTCTCCAACTCATTTCTCTGTCTTATTGGTTGTCTGGTAGAGATCGCTATTGAGCGAGAAGTCTACTTTGTTTGATTCTGTATTGTTTTGTACTGATTTGTGGCGTTCTATAAAGAGTATTTGTATTGTATCTTTATTAAATACTCTCCCATCGATCATTTTAAGCACCTAAGGACCTACAGACCCTACAGTCAAGAACGCAAATGGAGTGTAAATGGTATATATGTGTAAATAGTCCGTGAGCTCTTAAGAATGCCATTCGGGTTCTACATGCTGTCTTACTCACTCTCATCGGTTTGATACTTGAATCAGCCGATAGTAGCCGAAACCCGAATGGCATTCAACAGTACGTTACCAATATGGTAAAACATCTATGTATACACCTTTATGCTACGAACAATAAGGTCGGTGATACAAATATTTGACATGATGGGTCGATATTTATGCCATCGACAACTTTTATTTCTTTGCAGGCCGAAGTAGTGGAAAACAGTCTTTTCGATACGTACTTAAAGCTGACGAAAGCTGCGGTGAAAAAATCATTGGAGACGTTACGAGAGAAACCGGATAGGAACAGGTGAGATTTGTTTTGTGAATTCACACTTATAAAATACACTCATTCCAATAATTTTTCACGCTTTTGTAGACAAACAAGTCCCCCCAAGTTCATATAAATATTTAATAGGTATGTATAATAATTACACTGTGATTGTCATAATATGATCAAGTAGGCATATGATCCTTCAACATTCCGGTAAATAAGCTAATTGTGTACAAACATTGAGTGATTGTCTGTGAATTTAGATGAAATTGATTTGTTTAACTACAAAGGCGTTAAAATCTGGTTAAAATAAATTGGAACGGAATTTAGTAAGCGAATTCTACGATCATTGCGCGGTCGAAACGGTCACCGCATGACTGTTAGTTACCAACACGCAATGTAAAGTATCGGCCCGTAAGATTTTGAACCGCATTTAAGTTTCAGGTAATAATCAAGTGTTTATTTGCAGATGGGTAGCCACAGCCACAACGGTGAACGCCTTCTACTCTGCCACTCTCAATTCAGTCAGTAAGTGCTTTATTTTAGGTAACATCCCTCAAACGCCATCTTACGAATCTCCAAAAGATAAAATTTACTTTTTTTATTTTAGCATTCCCGGCTGGAATACTGCAACCTCCTTTCTACGGCAATGGAATAGAGTGAGTATTTTGGGTATAGGAACAATACGTCTAATTCCCTGAATGTCTAATTGGTCCACAACGTCTAATTGCCCGAATGTCTATTTCCGTTAATGTGTACTTCCCCAAATGTCTAATTCCGCGGGGTTCCGTCGACTTATGGTGTGTCACCATTTTTTTACCTTGACTGGACGTTTTGGGAATAGACGTATGGCGCCTAGACATTCGGGGAAATAGACTTGCGGATAGTAGACGTTCAGAGAACGGACGTAACGCGACTAGGCATTCGGGGAATTAGACGACATGGACCAAACCGGTATTTTGCAACTAAACTAAAACCTAGTCTAACCTAACCTATTCCACAAAGCATATGTTATATGTATAAATATTTTCCTAAATTTTATCCTAGATCAAAAAATATTCAACCATACGAAGGGCTCCCATCCCACGACTCGAGAAATCGCATTTCCCATAAAAAGCTACGCAGTTAGTTACCGAATACTGTTAAGAATATGGGACTAAAGGGCTTGAGTTTGTATGTGTTCCCGCAGTACGTGGGTAAAATCTTTGCTTAGTTCAGGACAGGGTTTCTTAAACTGGGGTAACGGCTTCTTAGGCCTCCGTAACATGTGTGCCAGGGCTCCGCAGCAACTCAGTTAACCATTGACATATTTACTTAAGTGATTTCTAATAAGGCTTTTTCTTTTCCTATAATAAACTTAGACAGGGGTCCGTGCAGTGGCGTAACTATAGGGTGGCAGGGGTGGCAAAATGCCAGGGGCCCCTAGCTCTACGGGGCCCCGAACTGAATTGCTTTAGAGCACAGAAGGGACGCTGATGCACTTCTTTATATTTAGGAAGGAGCCTCATCTGACGAATTTGCCGCGGGCCCCAGACGTTATAGTTACGCCACTGGGTCCGTGGACATTTTGTAGTTCTGGAAGTGGTCCGTGGCCGCAAAAAGTTTAAGAAACACTGGTTTAGGACTACATCAATCTGTTTTAGTTCCACGCCATTTTGTTTATTTAGTTTTATTTGTTCCAGAGCGATAAATTACGGCTCAATCGGTGCCATAATGGGCCACGAAGTAACTCACGGATTTGACGACCAAGGTAATGCAGGCTTGCCGCTGTGTGCCGCTAGGGGCGCTGTAATTTTCCATAGTAACTGAGACGTTTACGCGAACGCGTTCGAGACGTTCTGTGTTCCAAACTTACACTGTTAATTGGACAATAAATAAAAAAATCAAAGTCGAAAGTACATTTTCAAAATCAAAAGGTTTTTTGCAAAAAAGCCGTTACAGAATTTTTCATGCGTCTTTTTTAACTACCGTCGTTATCGAAAAGACCATCATTACCAAGAAGAATTTGAGGCAAGAAACTTTACAAAAAGTACCTAATTTATCAACAAAAGCGGATAATTCACGTAATTATAATATGTATAGACTCGACATGTTTCGGACTATTACGAAGTCCTTCCACGAGCGGTAGCCTAATTGGTCAGTATTACGGAGGCTACCGCGCCTGGAAGAAAGACTTCATACACACATACATAAATCACGTCTTTATCCCTTACGGGGTAGACGGAGCCTAAGGTAACTTAATAAGACCTAAAATCCGCGTTTAGCATGATTGTGATGGGTTGCTAGCCGCATCACCTATAACAACATTCCTTAGATTTTCGCCAATTCCCTCGATAGGCATACCATCTGCGCGGGAAGAGAAGCAACTGGTAGGTACAATCTATGTTTTTTCTTTGCTCTCATACCAGCATGGAAGGACTTCGTAATAGTCCGAAACGAAACTTTTTTTTTCAACATGACACTACCGTGAAACTCAATCATAGTTACACAAACATACACATACACACACAGATCACGTTTTTATCCCTTACAGGGTAGACAGGGCGTAGAGTAACAAGACCACGATTAGCGTGGTTGTGGGCGCTTACGTGGAAAGGGGAATCAAAATAGTGATGGTTGTTAGCCACATTGCCTATAAACATGATTCCTAAAAGTCGGGTAACGCTCGACATGTTTCGGACTAATCCGTAGTCCTTCCTCCTAGCTCTATACATGAGCTATCCGTTTGTGCAACTACGAAACGTTTTTGTTAACAATGTGTCAACCTCACGGCAGTTTTATACGTCAGAAAGTAACTTCAAAACAATTACATTGTTCTAACTTGTTCCACCAGGGCGGCGCTACGACGCGGAGGGCAACCTCAAGCAGTGGTGGTCGGCCGCCACCCTGGAGCACTACCACGGCCGCGTCCAGTGCATCGTGGACCAGTACTCGCGTTACCATCTGCCGCAACTGCCAAACTACACGGTAACTACTAACTTAGGATTCAGCAAACCGGGGTGACTTTAAAAAGTAGTCATAATCAGGACTTGAAATATCGTTAAAAAGTTGGTAACGTTACCACTATAAAACAGATTTCACGTTAAGTTGTAATTAACGTTAACCCATGTACCGTTAACCGTTACTACCTACTGTTTACCGGTAAAAAAATGCTAATGTTACCAGCTGTGCATTGAGCTAACGTTAAGTCAAAGGTATCTTTAATCATTTTTAACGTTATTAGGTAAGTTATTTATTTTTGATTCACTGATGTTCACACATCCCGCACGCTCACGGTAGCCAGTGTACGGAATGGCAACAACGCCAATCAACCAGCGCCATCGCGCGTCTATATCAGTAGCGCGGTGTGGCAACGTAGCATTACCGATTAAAATAGTGTTAGTATGGTAACGTTACAATAATGTGAATTGGGTAACGTTATAATAATGATGTTATCAAGTAACGTTATAATTCACTATCGTTACTAAGGTATTTTTATGATATTACCGCATCCTAATGTCACTTATAATATGAATTTGGTATCGTTAACAAGCCCTGGTTATAATGCCGAAATTAATAATTTTTATTTGCGTTTACTGCTTCCAATCGATGTCTTCATCGATCGCCTCTGCGCCTACATGCCAAACATTCACCGCATATGGACAATATCGATTTTAAAACGATCAGAGTAGCCCCAATATTATCAGTCACCCAACGGTTCCTCTTTAGTTCCTAATAGCTTCTGCCCGCGATTTCGTCCACGTACAATTAGACTTCAGAACTGCTGTTGATAGTTTCTGCGACAATTATTTACGTTGCGACTAGGCTACGACCTTTGACATTTTATCGCTATCCCGCTCGAACTATACAATTTTCTGGAATAAAAAATAGCCAAGGTATGTTTTAATCTAGTGTACCTACCAGCTATCTCCGTTCCTTTTATTTATCCATAAGAGTAAGGTAAGAGTATTCATAAAATACCAATAATTATAAGAGGTCCTCAATCACCCCAAAAAGCGTTCCCATAGCTTTGTTTTATGATCCGGCAGGTGCATGGGTTCAACACGCAGGGCGAGAACATCGCGGACAACGGGGGGCTCCGCGCCGCGCTGCACGCCTACACGCTGCTCACCAAGCGGGAGCCCGCCGCGCGCCGCGACACGCTGCCCGGCCTGCCGCACTACAAGCCCGAACAGCTGTTCTTCCTGGGCTTCGCACAGGTATGCCAACACTCTTTAATGGAGGCTGCTGGAGGGCGCTACACTCCCAGTTAAGAAGACAAGAGGGGAACAGACATTTGGCGTTGCTAAACTGCTAAACAGCTTCTGCAGTGACGCGGCCTACCATTCCATCTGGCCTGCCGCACTGCAAGCCCGAACAGCTGTTCTTCCTGGGCTTCGCACAGGTAAGCCAACACTCTTTAATGGAGGCTGCTGGAGGGCGCTACACTCCCAGTTAAGAAGACAAGAGGGGAACAGACATTTGGCGTTGCTAAACTGCTAAACAGCTTCTGTAGTGACGCGGCATACCATGCCACCTGGCCTGTCGCACTGCAAGCCCGATCAGCTGTTCTTCCTGGGCTTCGCACAGGTAAGCCAACACTCTTTAATGGAGGCTGCTGGAGGGCGCTACACTCCCAATTAAGAAGACAAGAGGGGAAAACTGCTAAACAGCTTCTGCAGTGACGCGGCATACCATGCCACCTGGCCTGTCGCACTCCAAGCCCGATCAGCTGTTCTTCCTGGGCTTCGCACAGGTATGCCAACACTCTTTAATGGAGGCTACTGGAGGACGCTACACTCCCAGTTAAGAAGACAAGAGAGGAGAGGAGCAGACATTTGGCGTTGCTAAACTGCTAAACAGCTTCTGCAGTGACGCGGCATGTCATGCCATCTGGCCTGCCGCACTGCAAGCCCGAACAGCTATTCTTCCTGGGCTTCGCACAGGTAAGCCAAAACTGCTTCATGCAATCTGCTGCAGGGCGCTACACTCCCAATTAAAAGGTCAAGAGGGGAACAGTCTTTGGCGTTGCTAAACTGCTAAATAGCTTCTGCAGTGACGAGGCATACCATGCCATGTGGCCTGCCGCGCTGCAAGCCCGAACAGCTGTTCTGCCTGGGCTTCGCACAGGTATGCCAACACTCTTTTATGGAGGCTGCTGGAGGGCGCTACACTCCCAATTAAAAGGACAAGAGGGGAACAGTCTTTGGCGTTACTAAACTGCTAAACAGCTTCTGCAGTGACGCGGCATACCATTCCATCTGGCCTGCCGCATTGCAAGCCCGAACAGCTGTTCTTCCTGGGCTTCGCACAGGTAAGCCAACACTCTTTCACGGAGGCTGCTGGAGGGCGCTACACTCCCAATAAAAAAGACAAGAGGGGAACAGTCTTTGGCGTTGCTGAACTGCTAAACAGCTTCTGCAGTGACCAGTGGCGTAACTATACCATCTGGGGCCCGTGGCAAATTCTTTTGATGGGGCCCTATCAGTAAAAATCGTCACGTTGTACTCAGTTTCATTTTAATATTTTTGAGCGCGGGGCCTCTTGGGCCGGGGCCCTCTTGGGTCGGGGGCCCCTGGCATTTTGCCAGTCCTGCCACCCTATTGTTACGCCACTGGCAGTGACGCGGCATACCATGTCATCTGGCCTGCCGCGCTGCAAGCCCGAACAGCTGTTCTGCCTGGGCTCGCACAGGTATGCCAACACTCTTTTATGGAGGCTGCTGGAGGGCGCTACACTCCCAATTAAAAAGACAAGAGGGGAACAGTCTTTGGCGTTGCTAAACTGCTAAACAGCTTCTGCAGTGACGCGGCATACCATGCCATCTGGCCTGTCGCACTGCAAGCCCGAACAGCTGTTCTGCCTGGGCTTCGCACAGGTATGCCAACACTCTTTCACGGAGGCTGCTGGAGGGCGCTACACTCCCAGTTAAGAAGACAAGAGAGGAGCAGACATTTGGCGTTGCTAAACTGCTAAACAGCGTCTGCAGTGACGCGGCATACCATTCCATCTGGCCTGTCGCACCGCAAGCCCGAACAGCTGTTCTGCCTGGGCTTCGCACAGGTAAGGCAGCTCTCATAGCAGCATAACAATAGTCCGCGGTCCGACTCAGTTTTTCCCTCTTAGCAGTGACCCAACCGTAGTACCTACTTGTACAGCGAAATATTGAAACACACTAAAAAGTCACGAGCCTAAGTTTAGAACATAACATCATCATCGCTCATCAACTTATTCCCTCAACAGATATGGTGCGGCAATTCAACGGTGGGCGCTCTGAAATCCAAAATGGTGGAGGGCGTCCATAGCCCGAACAAGATCCGCGTCATCGGCACCCTAAGCAACTCCAAAGAGTTCGCGGACGCGTGGCAATGCCCCCTCGGCTCCCCCATGAACCCTGAGCATAAATGTGTGTTATGGTGATAGTGATATACCAAAGACTGTGATTACAGGACGTGTGTGATGACATGGTTTGAACGAAGCTCGGCGTTGGCAGTCGAGACCATAGGATTATATTTGTGTATCCCTTATTGTATTATTAAAGCTGTAGTTCCATTGAGGCGGGGTGGTGGAACCAATTTAATCACAAGCTTTTCTCCAATCCGCGTCAATAGAAATGCAGCCTAAGTCTTTCAAAATGCGGACATGAGAAAAGATGCCTTTTGGGACTAACGCGCGGCCGCTTGCGATCGAATTCCCCATCTCTTTCCACCTTATATCCTACACCATTTGACAGAAAGACATAGTGAATTCACCATGTCTTTCTTCGTCGCATTCATGTGATTCTGATTCCGAGTTTTTGTACCTCAGGGGCTTAGCTGAAAAGCGCGCGTCATCGTTATCAATTGTCGAATAAGATGATAGAGATTGCCAATGGCTTCTGTTTGACGAAAACGTCCCAGATCCACCATTCCAAGCTGTACGGCATCTTGGATCCTGTAGGCTTATTACCTAACTCGCTCGCAATCGCCATCGTGTTCATTTTGACAGTTCATGTATGGGGCGCGTTCAGTTTGATCACCCGACGACGCCCGACGACGCACTGGCCCGTTCAGTAGGTAAGTCAGTGCGATCATCGGACGATCACACCAAGTCGTTCAGTAACATCGTCGGGCGTCGTCGGGCGATCGCACCGGTCACCCTGTAAAATAGATGGGTAAAAAACGCACAGACGTCACTTTGACAGTTGATATGAGGCAAAATTTATAATTCGAACGCTGGGGATATAAACTTATTATTACGAATACGAAATCATACTTCAATTGACACTTTTGACAGAAGAACGCCCCAAGTCGTTCAGTAAGTGTGTTCATGATCGGACGATTTTCACCCGACGATAATCACACTGACACTTTAGTTACTGAACGTAGCCCTGGGCTGACAATTGGCATCGGAATCAGCTAGCTGTCACATTCATACAAGAACTGTCAAAATGAACACGATGGCGATTGCAAGCGAGTTAGGTAATAACCCTACTGGTGTTCATTGCTGTCCTAATCAAATTAGATGAAATAAGGGGAATTAATGCGTCGTACTGACATCATTCAAACAGATGACGCTTGGCGACAAAAATTCGCATAGTAACAAGGTCATGCGACAGCTAGTAACAGATAGAAAAATTCGAAGGCTTACCCACCGGCTATGGGTGGTGTAGGGGCACGCGTCACGGAATGACGAGGATCCGAGTTCGATTACCGACCATAGCTTTGCTTTTCGGATTTTTCTGTGTCGTTTAGAAATTTTAAATAAAGGACTAAATCAAATGTAGAATTTAGTGAAACAAACTCACGTCACGCACATATACGTCTAAATATAATCTTCAATTGGCAGAGTGCAAAGCGGGTGGAGGGGGTAGCCTAAACGATCACAGCGCTCGCTACGGCTAAAATTGTCATTTTTGTCGCTGACCTGAGCTGTCAAATCCATATTGCAGTAAACATTTTCTAATCGTTTTTGAGATAAAAATATGGTCCTGGTAAGATGTGTTGTTGTGAATTGTAATAACACCAAGAAGAATAGCGACTGTAAATTTTACCAATTTCCAAGACCATGGTGGAAACGAGACCAAAGAAATAAGTGGATATTTGCCGTAAGAAAAAAAAAGTAAGTTACCTAACCTCTAAAATGTTCACCTAAAACAACAATTTTAATATTATTGGCAATAATGTTACTGACTACCATTGTCCAAAATTGTGTAATATAGTAAAATAACACAAGATTTAATTAATATTTTTCACAATATTTACTTATTTCTTGTTTGACAGCGGTGACAATATTGTCCATAATGGCCGCCTGTCACGTGGCGCTGTCGTCGCGCTCGGTCCCAATAGGTTACCGCGAAGTTACCGCCTCGTTATCATTAATTTAGTGTGGTGTGTCGCCTGAAGTCATTCGTACTTATTTCTATAGTTTTTAACTGTAAGATTTTATATTGGTATACAAATGGAAGGTATATGGAATGGGGGAGCATATTGCGTGTTTCGGCGCCACCACCGCAAGTCTAGCTTTAGTAGTGACATAATTCTAGTGTTTGTGTAGTTTTGTCTTAATCTAATCCTTCGATACGATTCAGAACGTCTCAAAGTTTTGACAATTACCCTAAGGCCCTTTCACCTCTCTCTGTTAAGTTCCAATTATCTTAAGTGATAGATAACTGACGCTTAAGATAACTGTAACATAACAAAGAGTTACGTTACGCGCGCTGCGCTGCCAAAGCTGTGCAAACCCATCGAACGATCGATGGGTTTGCACAGCTTTGGCTTTTTAGAATTTTTCGCCAATTTTAATTACGTCAAAACTGACATCTGAAATTGACAAGTTCGAATCGTATGCACACTTACATATATTGCATGTAGCTAAGTATGTATGTGTGACACACGCAAAGCAGACTTAGTGAGCTAAAACATAAATTTGCATGTTTTGGAATGGAACAGATTCTCTGTAGGTATTCAGACCTTACACTCTGAAGTTACAAAATCGAAGTTCGTTTCGGGACGATCCCCTTACATTAATAGTAATAATAGGGGAGTGAGAAGGATGGTATGTACGAAACGGACTTCGAATTTCGAAGTACCCCTACTCCGGTGTCTTTAGAGCTCTATGACATTATGCAGTGTTGGCGCTAACTACTACTGCGTAAGGAACGACGAATGTGATAGCTTGTTTATAAGAACCATTAATTTTAAGTTTTAAATTAAGCGAATTGACAATTACCACATGTAACAAAAGGCTGGAACTAATTACGATAATTATATTATAAGTCAAGTTGTATGTATAACAAAATGTTTTGATTCAAAAATGTATATATGATGTCTTCTCCCAAGTTCGAGATTCAAAGCTTGAATCGTGCCTTATAGGTCACACTAATAGAGTTTAACCTTACAGAGGGCTCATGTTTCGGATTTGAGAGTAGATCTATATAAGTCATCATGTCAAAAAGGCATTTATGGGTTTAAAGCGGTCTCAATAAAAAACCTGTAAAAGGTGTGTTCAATATTTTTTGAGCACCAAGGCCGCGCTCATACCTCCGATGGTGTCTTTTAAAGCTTACCTTTTTTGTTTATAGTTATAAGTTCACAGCACATTGTTCGCTGCTCCGAGATATGATATCAGTATTCATGATTTGCTAAATGTTCCAATCAGCCTAGCAAAAATTCAGTATTATCTACTTAATCTTACGATCAAATAGAGTGCATTTCGTTAATAACGACAATTATTTATTATGATTATGGAATAAAATACAAACAATTTATAAACTCACTTTTTATTTCTTCCTTACATATTGGAATTCATACACAGGTGCGTTCATTTTGGATCCTTTCTTCACCCTTTTCGGCCTAATTTTGGCACTTTGCACATGTTTCTTGATCTCCATTTTCTGTTGGATGACCATCAATTCCTTTTCTCTGTCTATCCTTTTCGAAAGTTCCTTGTAAACCTTGTCCTTTTTCTTCTTTAAATTTTCAATTGTCTGTTAAATAAAAGTACATGTTGAAACAATAACTTTGGCTGGCCAATTGAGAAGTACCATTTGAAAGTGGTAAACATCCATGTGTTGCAACAAAAAAAACATCTCAAGCTGGTCTAAGGTCAAGCAGGTCACTATAGAGTTGGGCAAAATTAAATTTAACTTTTCAAAAATAAAGTAAATACTTAATTATAAATCTAATTACTAAAATAGCGAGTTCCATATTGATCACGCTAAACATGGTCTTTAGGTCTTTATGTGTGAAAGTGTAACAAACAAAGTCACATTCACATTTATAATTAGTTAGAATACACAAGAGTTACTGTGACTTGCCTTTTCATCCACATCAGGCAGTTGTATCTTGTCCAAATCAGCCAGTTTGGGCCGGTTGGACTTCCTGCCAAGCAGAGCTGGATGGGTGTCCAGTCTCTTGGCCAAGTCAAAGTCTTTCACCTCATCCTCGTCTACGAAGAATGTGTGCGTGTTGGGAGTGGACTCTGCTATGTCCGTCATGTGCAGTTCAGACTGAAAAATAAGTTTTTTTGGAAATAATAAATATTATTAACACAATGCCAACAGAGCTGAATACTTGGTACAGAATTTCAAAACAAACCAACTACTGAAGAAAGTGGTTAAAATTCATTTGTAGTTTAAAAAGCAACTCATTTATTTACATAATTCTGATTTGAGTTCAAAATTAGACAAATCACAGTCAAGTCATTTGCTTACAATGCAGAAAATGTACAAATCGAAATATTTCCGATTAATTTTTATTCATTGCAATTTATTATTCAAAACTAAGTCACCACTTTGATAATACATTTTGAACATCATCCCAATGTATGGCAACACTTGTCAGCAATTAAAAAAACCTGAACAACATTCACAGCATGATCAGTCAAACTAAAAAGTATTCCTTATTAATTTTAAGATAGTAAACAACCATAAACATCAGAACATATGAATCTTGTGTTCCAGACATTCTTGGGAGTTAAACAGTCAGGTATGTCAGGCCATTCATACAGTATATCAAGTCATCTCGCCCTACCTCATACCCCAAATAAGTAGTAGTACAAATTGTGCTGACTTGTAAAAGTAAGAGTTACGGTAATCTGGTAGTGGGGAGGGGAGTGCTTGGAGAATTTGACTTAAGAGATATCTAATGGGGCTGGCATAGTCACACAAGTGCACTTAAGCCTTGTAAAAATAACAGATTCAAAAAAAAAGTTACAGTTTGACATGAACTTTGAATTTGAGAGTAGACCTCTCGGGTGTACCTTAATACCTTTATAACAAGGTAAAAATTGAGATTACCTGCAGCCGTGTGATGCGTCGACTTTCTATAGTGCGCTTCATGTTGATATATTTGATGTCCTGGGTCTGCATCAGCTTCTGCTGCTCCGAAGTGTGCTCCTCTTCTTTCACCAGCTCATGATGTTCCTGAAAATTTGATGTAAATTGTGACAGTGAAGGTTTGTTATTTAAGGGTCTATTGCGCTCATTGGAGGTTATAATTGCGAATGTTCAGAAACTAACTGCACAATTCATTAATGGTATGTGACTATGTACAACTTTAGTTTCTGAGTGTATTATGACTCCGTGAGATTATAAGCAATAATGAGACCAGGAAATATTCACAACAAACTCATAATGTACGCCTATAACAGTTCAGAATTAGGGCTTAAACTTACCCCATTTTTGACCCGAGAGTTGATCATATGAAAGTAGAACTCATCAGGATTCTTGTCCAGCGTCCTTTTACGAAGTATCTTGAGCGTTTTGCCCTTATCATGGTAGTCTTTAGCGCGTTTCTTGTAGTCAGTCTTCTTTTCAAGCAAACCCAAGTGTTTTCTTGCTTCAGGCTGATGTCGCTCTCTGTGGGTCTTCTGATGAGCCTTAGCGGCCTTTTTCCACGAAGACATGGTTTTTTTTTTTAATAACTACTAGATTTCTAATATATTCAATAAAAGAAACAGCTTTAAGTCCACGTGAAAGTGAAGTTTTAAAATACGAATTGACAGCTTTGACATTTCAAACAGTGCTGCCAGTTGCGGGACTTCAAAATGCAGTAAAAAAAATACTGAGAACATTGTGCCTCCCACAACTGACTTTTCGACACTTGACTTCAAACACAAATTGTGGGAGCATAATAACTTTTGTTTTAATATTTCTATCTATAGTCTGTGGTTTATTTTGTGTTGTTTGGCGTTTGGCGGGCGCCTTTCTTCGTTTCGTTTTGTTTTCGTTTTATTTTTTACGGAAAATAACAAAACAAATCTAATTTGCTTTCTTCATTCACGTATCTATCTAACATACAGATATTCACATCAGCTAAATTGAAATAATGGATTTGAAGACCTTTTGCCGCGAATTGCCTAAGATTGTTAGTAAAATCCTACATAAGTCGAACGAATCTTCAAAATATTATCAATATTAATAAATTTGTGTAATTTTAGGAGCTTCATGCTCACCTGGGTGGTTCACTAAGTCGCTCTACTATGCTGGAGCTGAAGAGATTACACGCAGACGCTGGTATAGCCGACAAAACCAATGCTTTTTTTGATGAGTTCCAAATAGCTGCTGGTGATTCGAGAAACTTAACACAGTATGTATATAACCAGTACATAAAAAAATGATTGAACAACGCAATAACGTCACAACTGCTTTTGTTGATCAACACTACATAAAGTTATCAAACTGCAATGTCTAATTTCCAGATGTTTCCAAGTATTCAGTATTGCACACTCCCTCACAAGTACTCCCGACGCTCTGGCTCTAGCTACGACTCTGACTCTTACCGAGTTTCAGGAGGATGGCTGCTGCTACATAGAACTCCGGAGCACACCTCGTGAGACCCCAGACATGAGTAAAAGACAGTACATAGAAACCATTGTACAAGCTATTAGGTACTGACTGAAAAAAACACACTTTTTTATATGATTTTCTTACAATTTAGATTAGATCAAGTTAAATAATAAAAAAAAAAGTATTGGCAACAACTTAGGGCCCTTACACATTAGCAAATCTCTATGTAAAAGAGAACATTGTTTACCAAATCATGCTATCACTATCACACATTAACCAGACAAAAGTAGGTCAGGCAAGATGTGAGATAGAACTTATTAGATACATACATACTTTTAATTAAAATATTTTATTTTAGGAAGGCATCCTTGAATCTAACAATAATATCAAAGCTGATCATTTCCATAGACCGCAGATGCACAGCTATGGCAGCTGAAGAAACATCTAACATGGCCATAGAGTTCTACAAGAGCTACCCCGATGTTGTGGTGGGGATAGAACTGAGTGGTGACCCCACAGCAAGCAGTTTTGATGATTTTGTACCAATGTTGGATAAGGCTAGGAAAGCTGGACTTAAGGTTTGCAAATTTGCCATGCAACTCAATGTCAAAAAAAAAGTTAACTATGAATCTGAATTGAGTTTCTGTAATAATCACATCTTATCCAATCCATTACTTTAACTTGTCATGAGGGTCAATTTACAATAAAACTGGCCTAGTTTGTAGACTTGATATTATTAATTTAGTAATATCCTATACTAGGTAACACTGCATTGTGGAGAGATATGTAACCCAAAAGAAGTATTGCAAATGCTGGAGTTCAGGCCAGAGCGGATTGGCCATGGAACCTTCATTCACCCTCGGCTGGGTGGCACTGCTGAGACCTGGGAGGCACTGTGTAAACTCAAACTGCCTGTTGGTCAGTATAGAAACCGTCCCAAGTGTATCCCTAGCTTAAGATTACGCCAATTTCACTAGCATTACTGTATTTTAGGGACTTTTAGACTCAATCCTTCTCATATTGAGAGGTCTGTATTAGAAATGCAATTAATTTATTTGCTAAATATATTTTGTTAATAAGTATAGTCTGTGGTAGAGGCGTGACGGTATGTATGTATAATATAATAATATTATGTGACCTAATGTAGATGAATTTTCATTTCTAGAAATCTGCCTGACCAGCAATGTAAACACTAAATTGATACCAAACTATGATGCTCATCAATTCCTAGAGTGCTGTGATGCTCATGTGCCGGTAATAATTTGTGTAAGTACCTGAATTTGACCCAATTACCACAGAATAAGTATTACAAAATAGTGCTGGCTCTGCAGTATGGTAACTACAAATAAACGCCCGAAATGACGCATATGAAAAACAAATGATGTAGCGTGTCTCTTCTGCATAGATATTGGCGCCGCTGGCATGCGTCTTATATTTTTATTGTATTCTTACGTTGAGATATGAAATGACCATTATTTTGTCCTGAAGAAAAATGCTAAAATTAATGTTTTATTTTACAGACTGATGACAAAGGTGTGTTCGCGACTTCATTGTCGCAGGAGTATTTAATATGTGGTCAGACTTTTGAACTGAGCCAGTCCCAGTTGGCTAGGATAACGCTTGAGGCGTGTCAGTTTGTGTTTGACGAAAAATCGCGTAAACCTCTCACTGATAAGATTCTGAATTTTATTGAAATAAATGAACTGTAGGTCTAAAATATGAAGGACAATAAAATTACATGATTTATATTATAATTATTTTATTTTCTTAAGCCCTATTGCGTAAGGCATAAATAGTTTTTGTAATAACCATTAAAAAAAAAAGATTTCAGCAGGCCTTCTCTTTCTACGAAGGTACAAATTTGAAATTCGTGCCGTTCCGCTCACAGTAATAAGAGTGAGAAGGACAATGAATATGATAGGTACGAACTTCGAATATCGCAGTAAGCCCTTTGTCGACAAGTTCGGAAATTTAAAATCTTCACCATAAACTAGATAGAGTTAAAATTGGGAATGACACTGATTTGACAGCTAGATATAACCTCTAAATTAACTAATAAAATTCTTTATAGTGCAAGTTTCTTAACTTTGGTAACTAGAAACAATTAATTTGTGAAATTCAATTTAGATCACTATGGGTGACTTGTCTGATTATACAAGCGCGAAGCCTGGAGATTCGGAGCTTCAAGATTTTCTGATGGTCGAGAAGCAAAAGGCACAATTCCATGCTCAGGTGGTGAAACTATAGTTTTACACTAGATTGGTACTGAAGACACAATAAATTACGATATTTTTTTTCTAGATACATGAATTCAACGACTTCTGCTGGGAAAAGTGCGTGGACAAACCGGGTGCTAAGCTAGATTCCCGCACAGAAACCTGCATCACGAACTGCGTGGAGCGATTCATCGACGTCTCATTGCTTATCACAAACAGATTTGCCCAGATGCTGGAGAAAGGAGGCGGCATGCACTAAACATTAAATTAAGCCCAAACATAGTCATAACTCATTAAACATTGTTAGTTTAATTTAGGATGTGCAAGGAGTCAAGAGTGTGATGTAACTTGCTTAAAAGTTGTTTATTTTAAGTGTTGGTGATAAACTCGTTATTCATCATGCTAAAGTGTTTTAAGAGGGTGGACAGCTACATAAGACTTAAAAATGCTGTGTTTACATTTAATACGATCCAAATTCAAATTTATCCAAGTAAAATGAATGTAGCTCAGCTCAATATAGTGTATTGACTTTACAGAATGCTTATGAAATAAAACACTTCATACCTTATATTAAGTTTATAATTTAATCTGTAGAAATACAATCAGTTCTCAATGGGACATTGGTTTCCATTATTTAGATCAAAACTCAGATTCCAGATTTCATTGCATACATTTATGTCTGGGGCATTTACATGCTATTTGTAAGCCTTTAGTGAAAAAGATCTAAATAGTAATTCATGTGAGGAATGCAAACTTTCGTGAATTTGTAATTTTGTATGTAGGTAAGTAATAAATAAGAATGCAATTAGAGGCAACCAGAAGCATCACCCTACATCAGATAGATCTCACACAAGACCTGCAACTGTTAAATGCAGTGGATTTTAATATCAAAACTATGATGAAAAATATGCATGGCCCACCACTGCACAATTTTGCCACTAATACATCTGGTGCCTGTGTTGACAGATATAGCCTCAAGTCCCGACTTTTCATAAATCGCGTAGCACTTAAGACCAAGCCACCGAGTCCCAGTTATTTGATTTTAGATTTAATTTCATCATAATTTAGTTATTTTTTCATTTAACAATTTGTATTTCATATGGAACCTTCGGCATTTATTCTTGCTATTAATTGGTACTTCAGGAAGTATGCGAGGACTTACGAGGATAGTCCAAACAGGAAATACAAGATGCTAATCTTAGCCACTAAAATATTTTTCACTAAAGGTACAGTTTCCATTGGCATAACTTACTTTACTGTTACTTTTATCATTAATTGCCAATAAAGCAGTTCCTAAGTAATTTTGAGATGGAATCTGACAGCATAGCATAAACTTTTTAATGTATCTTTAGCCCCAGTTATGCCAATGACAGTAAACCTAGAATTTGGCATGATTATCTGCCAACACGGCCCAGCTTTGTGTCTGTACGTGGGTCCGCAGTCACCTTTTGAACGGCAACTAATGCTTCATTAATCTTGGTCTGCAAATCTCTAAGATCCTGCACAAAGAGTAGCTTCAGGACGTCAGTTGGCTGCTGAATGATGCTTGCCTCCGTCACTGCAGTATCAGGGTGAGGGTTGGTCTTCAGAATTTTGTTAAGAGCTGAAAGACGGACTTTGGCATCTGGATGTGGTCCTATCCCCGCCAAAGTTGACACTCTGTCCACGCCTGCTTTGAACGCAGGACTAGAAACTGGAAAGAAAATAATGTTATTTATTGAGATCTATATTAGTGAACAAAAAATATGGTGAACCATACTATTAATAATAATAATGGATAGAACTAAGCACTCAAAAACATCTTACACAACTTTAATTTGTTTCCTCATTGAATGTACCTATCAGATATTTTTTATGCTTTGTTCCAAGTACCAAGACCAAATTACTTTTATTTAATTGTTTATTAAAATTAGACAGAGATGTACAAAATGGTTTTAAAAAAGCATTTAAATACAAAATGCTAAATACTTTTCCGATTTACTATTTCAAATGCAAAATACCAAATAGTTTTGCGTTTTGTATTTCAAATGCTAAATGCAAAATAGGTATTTTCAAAATACTTTTTCAAAATAAAATACCTTTTGATCAAATATCAGAAATTTTTATTTATTTTAGGTATTTATCATGAGAAATAGAGACACAATGGCGAGCCGAACAAAAACGTCTAATAACATGGCACCTTATGCATGACATTTTGGTCAAATTTATCAGTACGCGTATCAATTAATTCTGTTACGTTAATAATTAATCATAATAATACTCCTTACAACATGAAACTACCGTGAGACTTAATCATCATTACACATAAACGGATAACTCACATATAAAAAGTCGAGTGATACTCGACATGTTTCGGACTATTTCGTAGTCCTTCTTCTTGGAGCGCTCGCCCCGGCGGCAGCGAAACGAACACTGCGCGCCAGCGCTCTGCTCGCGCGGCTGTTCGACGCAACTGACAGCGGAGCACAACTGACCCTCGTTTTCATCGTCATTTTTAACGTTTTTTTGTGTTCGTTTCGCTGCCGCCGGGGCGAGCGCTCCGAGAAGAAGGACTACGAAATAGTCCGAAACATGTCGAGCATCACTCGACTTTTTATACGTGAGTTATCCGTTTATGTGTAATGAATAATAATACTCACTTAAAATAATGTAAAGCAAGTAGACTAATGAAAAGAGAGCCATGGCTCCATTTTGTGAATTGTGTGGCCATTTATTTCGGTTGATTGTGCATCTAGTGCGGCAATACAAGCGTCATTCGTTCATTTCATTTTGTTTGAGTGGTAATGTTGGCTGAATTTAATCAAAAAGTATTTTGCATTTTGAAATGAATATGAAAATGCAAAATACATCTCGAAAGGTATTTCAAATAAAATACAAAATGGTTTTTACTAAAAGGCATTTAAATGCAAAATACAAAATAGGTATTTTGCATTTTGTATTTGCATTTTAAATAGAAGTATTTCAAATAAATCGCATCTCTGAAATTAGATTTGTAGCAATAAAACTCACAGTCCAGATTGTCGAGGGGATTTGAGGAAACTAGATTAGGAGTAGCCTGCTTGGGTTCCTCTGTTTTGACATCCTTGTACTTGTCAACTGGAAACCAAAAACATAGTAGACAAGAAATTCCAGGAGATTTATAATCATTGCACAATATCACATAGTGCCATGATGCAATTATTTTGAGGTTTAAAAAATGAGATTACCGTTGTCTGCGTATTCTAACCGTACGGCATAAGACATAAGCCAGTTCAGCTGTTCGTTGGGGGCGCCTTCGACCACCGGGCTGACCAGGTCCCTCTGGTAAGTATCATAAGCCGTGTTCCATTCCTCAGACTCGATGTTTCTCAAGCCCTCCCGCTCCTCAATTTTATAGTGCCTTATCTTCTGGTCTTCTAACCACAGAACCACACTCCTGTATTCGCTAATATCTAAAAGAAAAATAAACCATAACGCTTACACGTATAAATATTCGGTGACTCTCGGCAAACAAATTACTCACTATCGCAGTTGAAACTCTCAGGATTAGGATGTCCTAGCGCTGATAATTTTAGCTTGAACATGTTATTCATGGTGCAATTTAGAGTAAGAAGCCGTACTTTTCGAAATAAATATGTGTTAGATATTCCAGGCACAACCTACAGCCGCTAGGGTTAAGGAATTTTTTGACATTAGACTCAAAGTTGCCATATTAAATGAATAAATATCTGAAATAAATACGGCGAGCGGTCTAGGACCCAGACTATGAAATAATAATATACAATGATAGAAATTGGCTGGCATATACTGCGATTACTTTCAGGACTGATGTCACCAAAAGATGTATATTATCTACTGACTATTATGTACTGTTATTGGCTCTGTCAGACAAATGAACGATTGCATGCTTGGGAAGAGCTGTCGAAATCGTAATATTGTTTTGCTGTTGGTAATCTACGAGTTCTAGACTACAGAAATGTGTTAGGATACCAAATTTTAATTGATATACGAATCTGTTGAGGCTACGCACAGGTAGTAATTATTTGTAACTGTATTCCTACACTTAAGTGAATTCTTCGGTACTTGAAAGTGACCGGCTTTTGGCTTAGAATATCTCAAATTTGCAGTAAAAATTAAAGTATGGCAAGACTGAATTTTGAAGCTATTCGAGGTTGTTAAAAAAACGATAGAGTAAGTTGACAACATATCATCGACACCTCTGGATTCTTTTTTGAGTGCTGCCACAGTTCGTGATATGTGACTTCCACAAACTACAGATTCATCCGTCATGTTGTCACTGTCAAACTGATAAAAGATAGTGGATTCGAATGAAATACGTGTGCTAAATTGATTATACAAATAATTTAATTTTTGCTACGTTAATACGTTCATAACGAATGCCTACGTTTATTTAATCCTAGCAAACTTAAGAACTACAAAATATAACATGTCCGTTTGGGTCAAGGAAAACTGTGTGTCGTTTTTTCAACTTTTCTGTATAAAAGTTGTTAAAACGGGTCGTGTACCGCAGCATATAGCTTTTATAATGGATGGTAACAGGCGATTTGCTAAGAAAAATAGCGTACAAACCAGTACTGGGCATTCAAGAGGATTCGACAAACTATCGGAAACACTAAAGGTAGCTAAACGCTTTACAGCGTTTACAGATTTTATGTAGGAATGAAATCGCTTAAACTGAAAATTATTTGATATAAGTTACTCAATTGCAGTGGTGTTTGGATTTAGGAATACCTGAAGTTACTGTTTACGCATTCAGTATAGAAAACTTCAAGAGATCCGAAGAGGAAGTTAATGCTCTGATGGATTTGGCTCGCGACAAGTTCCAAAAACTATTAGATGAAATGTAAGTACTAAAAACTAAAAAAAAAAAAATATTTTTGTAAACCATTTATTTCTACTGTGGTGTGACCACAATACAGATATCATTGACACTGCCTTGCTTTATATACAAAAAATAGGGGTGCGAGTCGGGTTACCTCCACGTGTGAACAAGAGCTGCGGTTCGTTTTCGGATCCGTCCGGGGGGAAGAGCAGTGCTTGGTCCGGTGCACCCTGGGCAACGGCTAATTATTTCCTGGCAGTATCTGAGGGATATCATTGACCGTTGGCTAAGAGCCCGACAGGGGGGGTAGGGGGGTCTTTGACCGTGTTACCGTACAACGTTGCCGACATTTTGTCACAAGATTTTATATTTAAAATTTTTTACCGACATTGGCGAAGTTGTCGTCGCTATAACGACTTGTAACGCCACAATCAAGAAGAAGAAGAAGTATACAAAAAATAATTAATAACTTTGTTAACAACAGAAAAATCCTTCAATTTTTTTGTAATATTTTTCCAGTCATCAGATAAATGAGTGGGGTGTCCGCCTGCACGTGGCCGGGCGGCTGACGTTGCTGCCCGAGGACCTGCGGGCACTGGTGTCAAAAGCGATGCTTGCCACCCGACACAACAACAAACTGAGACTTAATATTGCATATGCATATACAGGTGAAACTGTATAATATTTAAAACAAAGATGGCAAAATGGTCATATGATAAATAATATAAAAAACCATTTAGGTTTTTATGAAAAGAGGAGCCAAACAAGCTAGCGGGCCACCTGATGGTACGGGATTACCACCACCCATGAGAACCAGCAACCTCTGCAGAGTTCTGGTCCGTTGCCTTTGACTCTTTTTAAAATACAGCAAGCTAACAGAAATAGAATAGTGTTTGTGTTATGTGTGTATGTGTTAATATTTTTGTATTGTCTGCCCAATTTGATACATTTCAAAATCCAATAGCATAATTATTAATTTAACCGTAACTTACAAATGATTGCAGCCTGTGATGAAATCACTCGTGCAGCTTCGCACGTCATTGATGGAGTGTGTACCAAGGAGTTGCTCCCAGAAGATATTGACGAAGACCTGATATCACAAACATTAGATCTCAGCGAACCAGAGTTGTTAGTCAGAACTTCAGGAGAAGTTAGGCTGTCTGACTTCATGCTGTGGCAGGTAAAGTTTTGGTGTTTCATTCCACTGGTGCCTCCCATTTTTGTTTTCACTTCTTAACCTCTTGACCACTCTAGTCATCCAGTTGTGACAGCCAACGACAAGGCTCACACGTCAGTCATCCATGCAGCAAGGAATTTAATTCCTAACGCACCATGGAACTTTTTTATAGTAAATGTCGTAACGATTTTCCTTGTTAAGTAATGTGATGTCACTATGACGTTTTATGTGAAAAGGATCCTCAATGGGTCAGGAATTAATGTCCTTGACTGTACATGACCAACATGCAACTCAAAATTAATCCGTCTGCAATAAAATTAAAAATCAAGTTAGTTCTAGGTTTGCCTATCCCGGGCGTACAGATCTCGTCACTTCATTTGTAGCGTGGCAATGGCAACACTGGCAACCAAGAGGTTAAGCAATAGGAGTCCTATCTAGAAATCTGCTTCAGCTACACCTCTTATGTCGCTGAAGTGACTGATTAAATTTGATAGTGTTGTGTGTTGTTTTGTTTACAGATATCAAACACTGTGTTGTACTTTTCTGATGTCTTATGGCCAGAATTCACCATTTGGAACCTTTTGGCAGCAATAATACACTTCCAAAGGCATGCACTACAACCCACTGCAGTGAAAGATTTGAGCGACAGAAAATTAAAATTCACTGAAAACTTGGAACATAAAAGATGGCAAGAATTAGAAAAATATATTACATAATAATCGATTAGGAACAATAATAAATTATACAAAGTTTTGTTGGTCAAAAATATTTATTTGAAACTTATGTTATGCATAATTTATCAGTAAGAATGATTACTTTATAAAAGGAATCAATTTAAAAGTATTATCTTGATTTATTTTCCCTTTATTGTATACTTTGAGTATGTTTTGGTTGGATCATATGGCTCCCATCGTGATGCAGGGAATATGTGCTTGTTCCTCTCATACCATGACCTGGATCAAAGACAGATAAAAGTTAGTACCACCTATCTCCATTGAAGATTGGAAAAGGATGGAGGAGGCTTTTACCCTAGGGGGGCCACTCGACAAAGGAGTTTAAACTATAATAAATGTATATAAATGTAAAAAATGAAATGAATAACAATGAAACAACTTATAAATTTTGAAAGTGGAAATAAAGCTTTATTATTATTATTATTATTATTATTATTATCTCCATTGAATTATAAACAAAATTATATATTTGGGCTGCATATGCTTACCTCAATAGAACTTTTCCCGCATGCGAGTCCTGTTTCTCTTGCGTGGCATCATTTACCAGTCTCACGTCATCAGATGCATTGAATTGGAACAGCGGTCCACTTTTCCCTCTTGCCTGAAATTGTAATTTTTTATTAGTGGGTAACAAATTACCAGAATAATGTACAGTCAAGTGTAATAATATGTATCTAGTCAAAGTTTCAAAAATAAGTATCATACGCTCTTACACCGGCGTAATAAGGTCGTGGGACATATTTTTGAGATGTTCCTATCGATACTTATTTTTGCACTTGACCGTACATTATCTTGCAATTCACGGTGGCCTGATCAACACGTATCTGCATAGGTACAGCAGGCTGGAAAAAATTGCAGGTGACCATAATTATGGCAAAGTGTGTCATGGAGCAATTTTTTCAAGCTTACCTTACATTTACCTTACACAACATTAATGTACGGTAGCGAGACTTGGGTATGGCAAAAGAAGCATGAAAGTAGAATAAATGCAGTAGAAATGAGAGCGTTAAGAAGTATGGAAGGTGTATCACTGAAAGATAGAATAAGGAACAGTCTGATAAGGGAACGTGCTAGTGTGAAAGAGGATATAGTGACTAGGATAGAAAAAAGTATGCTTAGTTGGTTTGGGCATGTAGAGCGGATGGATGAAAGTAGACTAACTAAACAGATCTATATGGGGAGTGCGAATGGTTGCGTTGGGAGGGGAAGACCTAGACGGACGTTCCGAGACCAAATAGGAGACGTTTTGGAAAAAGTAAAAGGTCAGGAGTACCCGAAACCGACGAGCATGTATGAAGAGATTGATGACTGTGGATGAAGCGAAAGAAATATGTCAGGATCGTAGCAAGTGGAATAAAGTAGTCTCTGCCTACCCCTGTGGGAAAGAGGCGTGACGGTATGTATGTATGTATGTACCTTACACGCTCTCACTACCACGCACACTTTGACACGTATGCAGATATTGTTTACCACAAATAAAGTTAACTCACCATTGTGAATTGCAATAGCCATATTAATTTTATGAAGTTTATTAACACTAACATACAAACGGCAAACAACTTATTTGTTAATTTTTTTGCTTGCAATAAATTTTAATTCCTTCACAAACATCCGTAAACATTGTTATTATTTTTCCCGTATTCAGCGTACCTTGGTGACTATGAAGTCGTAGAATGTGTAGTGATGGGGCAGGATAAGATCTTCTTTCACATACATCAGCTGGTCAGCCGACACAGTTTTCAGCTCGCTGAATTCTGGCCTCAGTGTGTCTAGGCACCGCTGGAGGAACTGGTAAATAGAATTTCCTAAAAATATGAGAAAAACAGTTATGGCATTTTTTTTTATTAAATAATCCGTGCAGTTTTTTTTAAATTCATAAACATAAGTGGTACATAAAAATACTTCAAAAGGAGCGAACAAAAGCCACATCTGGTTTTTCCGTCGCTGCGTAGCTTAATATTAAGTACATCCTGCCCTGCTAGCACGAGAGCGCACGAAAGTCGCGTCGCGCGTGAGTTGGACTACCCGTCTCTTTCTTGTTGGTGCAGTAAGAAAAGGACGGGCAATCTATCTCGCGCGCGACGCGACTCTTGTGCGCTCTCATGCTAGACGTGCAGAGACAGCTCAGGAAACCACATCAGCTTTCATGCCTACCTAATAACCATGAACGAAAGCCGATGCGGCTCGTCCGTCAATAACTACAAGCTACAAGTATATTATTCTACAGGTTTACTTTTATTTATCGGTAAAAACCATGCTTTAAGTGACCAAAAGATTTGCTTTAAGTATTTTTTTACATTTATGAGGATTTTAACAATACGCGTACTTTTAGACTGGCACAGGCGAAGGCGAGTAAAGTCGTGCCGTAAGTATGCCAACTTACTCGCCCGTCTGTCTCCCACTTGACAATTTAATTGCATGTATGTGGCTGTCAGTACCAACTAATAAAAACATTTTCTATGCTATAATCACCTTTTTTCAAAGTAACATTTCGTCGGTGCCCCGACCCATCCCAGTAACTGAATGTGACTGTAATAGGTTCATCTTTGAGGCTGGCCTGCGTCATCACCCACTCGAGACGGAGCTCCTCGCGAAGCTTCAGGTCTGCTTCCTCCCTCTCATGATCCGGCAGGAAGGATGTGTCTACATCTGGGTTTTTGCGGATTTTCTTTAAAGTCTGAAACGTAAAATGTTAAAGTTTCAGTGAATTTCCAAAAAATATTCATATTGTATTAGAATTATAGTCTGTTTAAACATTCCTAGTTTTGCTGTTGTTATTTTTGATTAAAAATCAAATCACCCCTTCTGCATTACACATACTACTTGAAGACGTGACCATGTTACTATGCGAATTTTTGTCGCTAAGCGTCACATTTAGAAATTTAATTTCTAAGGTGAAACCCGCAAAAATAGAAATAGAAAAGTTTATTTCTGAATATGGTACAATTGTTGAAATTATTACATGTGTTCAGCATATCCTGCCCGCATGGGCTGCTGCGTAGAAATATTATTCAATATTAAAAGTAAACATAAAAATCAAGAAATAAAAATTCTTGATTCATTTGATAGTAAAAAAAAATATTTGTCAACACAATTCAAACATCCTGCAAAACATTTACAAGGGTTCAGTTACACCAGCGATTCTTAAACTGGGGTCCATGGACACCTTAGGGGTCCGTAACATGTGTGTGTTTGTGTGGTGTAAGGGATAATTAAGTTTGTGGGATTTATGTGTTTTATGTGAGAGGGTTTGCATGAAAAACATATATATTTTACACAGGCTTGGTTATCTTACATGTGAGTAGCGGAGTAGCAAGGTAAATATTTTTTGTTCATGAGTGCCAGGGGTCCTTAGCAACTCAGTTAACAGAGGTCTGTGTAGAAATTTTGAAAGTGCTCTGCGACCACAAAAATTGTAAGAAACACTGAGTTACACTCACCTAACTATTTACTGAAGTATGTTGGATTACTTTTAGGATAGCATGTTTTTTAGTACTTTTAAGATAGCGTGAATTTGCTATGTGAGGTATTGGATACAGGAGAACACCACTGAGGCTGGCATAGAGAGAAAGGTGCACTTGAGCCTTGTGAACAATTAAATGAAACAATTGAATGTTCAGAAAATATTAAACTAGAAAAAATATTACCGGTTCCTCTTTCTCCCTCCAACTCTTCTCTTCTTCTTTGGGTTCAATGGCAGAATCTGAGTCGTCATCCTCTTCCTCATCACTCATGGCAAACGACAGCGCCTGGATCTAACAGAAACTAGTTTAATTAGTATGGTACTTAACCAGTGGCGTAACTATAATGTCTGGGGCCTGCGGCGAATTCGTCAGATGGGGCTCCTTCCTCAATATAAAGAAGTGCATCAGCGTCCCTTCTGTGCTCTAAACCAAGCCAGTTTGGGGCCCCCTAGGGCTTGGGGCCCCTAGCATTTTGCCACCCCTGCCACCCTATAGTTACACCACTGTACTTAACTGATACATATATCACGTCTCTAATGTCTTGTGAACACATACATATATCACGTCTCTATCACTTACGGGGTAGACAGAGCCTAAGGTAACAAAACCTCTAGTGAACAATAATTTTCAGTATTAACTGCAGAAAGTTAAAAGATAGATGAATACCTGTCGCTTTTGTTTGTTCTTCTGAGCTTGTTTTGCTTCAATTTCCTTTTGTCTTTCTTTCTCCTTCTCTGCTTTCTTTTGGGCTAATTTCTTTTCTCTTTCGCGCACAATGTGTTCCTGTTTAGCTTTCATTTCGTCAAGGGTTACCAGACCTATAGTAGAGCTTTTCAATTGTTGTTCAACAGCATCATAATGAGTTGCAAATTTGTTTTCTATGTTGTCTATTTTGAGATCTTCTTCTATTTTCTTCTTTCGTAATTCTATCTCCTGTTGGGCTTTTTCTCGCTTCTTCATCAAATGCATGGCTCTGCCAGCTTCAGAAGCTGCTCCCTTGTAGTGTGCCATGGCTTTAATGTATACTCTCCCTGATTTTAATAATCTTACTTCACTTACTCTTCACAAGGAACTTAGTATTACTGTCGTAGTGATCAGATAGAAAGTGCTATATTCGTTCGCGATTTGCATTCAAAACAATGTATATCGCTGAAAAACTAGAAAGTAAAACAATCGACAAAGCGATCGAAAGTTGTAGAAATACTAGTCACTTGAGAATCACCAATAACACCGAAAAATTTACCACACATTGACAGCTGACATTTTTTTTACTTCTTCCTTTTTTTTTAGGTTTTGGTTGTCCTTTTGGACAGGCTAAGGTCTGAAACCATACCGCCTCGTCATCAGTGTTTTTGATTTCAGAGTTGTAGATTCATTAAAACTTCTTCAGTATTTTCTTTCTAGGTTGTCACATCCGATAAAACTTCTTCAGTATTTTCTTTCTATGTTATTACATCCATTAGAACTTCTTTTTTTTTTTTTTACTTCTTCCTATGGGAACCATAGATTTAGGATGGTACGCGCGCTGCATGTACATCCTACATCTATGATGGGAACAACAAAGGGATTTGAGTTCATGTGACCAAGTCTTAAGTAAATATTTTCTGATCATCGTCCCAAAAACGTGAAAAAGTTTTGGACAAATGTTAATAAAATGCATAATGCGATCTCCTAGGTACTAGGTGAAGTGATGTGGCATACTTAAATAAACCTCGACGTGGCTTCCAACATACGTCTTTGTCAAGAACTTGACACACTATGAGGGGCTTTTAAATATTTTCATCGAAAATTATCAGTAATCAATCAACGCAACGCTAAAGTACTGGCAACTCTGACTAAAATGGCGTCGGCCGCGGCGTATTTGTCTATTTAGGAAAATAACACGATGCTTAAGATAATTAAGTCGAAGTGATTCCCTTTGTAATATACGGAATTAGGTTTATAGATATTGTGACTAATAATTCATGTAACAGTTGGTACTGGTGATACTGTAATTAGTGAAAAAACTGCAATCGAACATGTCGCGAGATATGAGAAAAAATTATTACAACCGCGATTGGGAGAGAGACCGGGAACGCGACCGCGAATATCGGCGCCCATTGCCTCCTAAGCGTAGCCACAGTCCCTTAGTTAAAGAGGAGAAGCGCCGTAGCCGCTCACCGCCTCGTATTAAACTGGACAAAGACATGTTGGACGAAAATATTCTGAGTGAAATATCAAAGCTCCCAGAGCCTAGTGAGTTGTGGGAGCCCAATCAGTTCCAAGACGCTGGGTTTGCCCCACCGCCGCCCTTCCCGCCACCGCCAGAGGTAATTTTTAATTTTAAAATATGAAAAAGAAAACTGGATCTGTATATTGTAATGGTGCATACAAGATTAACTTTTGTCAGTAACCTTTGTTATAGAAGTTAAATACATTTGCCATGAATCTCATTTTCAGATCTTGACATAGCCGAATTTTTTTTGGAAGCATGAGCTTGTAATATTGCATGTGGATAAATGCCTGGATAAGGTTCTTCTGACTGAACAAAAAAAAGATATTTAGACCTAGTAATATCATTTCTTTACAGCCAAATCCTCCATACAACAACTACCCTCCACAACCTTACCCTGGCATCTACGATGACTTCCCATCGGTGTCATCAATCCCCCCGGCACCGCAGGCCCCTGAAATTGGCAGCTGGAACCAGCTGTCCCTGCCCCCTCCTCCCACTGCTCCACCACAGTTCAACATTGAAGACCAGATCAAGAAAGAAGGTATGATAGTCTTATACGCATGTCGGCTAGGAAAGATCCTTTATGTTTACGACAATCATGCAAAACTTGACAGAATATTTGCATAATCCATCTATTCAAGAGCAGTTTTCATGGTATTTCATCAAAAAATATTTTAATGATTTTTTTTTATCTCAAAAATTTTAACGAGGCTTGAGTGCATCAATGGTGACTATGTCAGCCTCATGGGAAACTACAGGTACCTAATTCAAACTCTGCCTTGCGCAGAGTCCGAAGCTCAGGAGCCAAAGACATGTCTTTTAATGATGGAGTTGAAAATACAAAACATTAAACAGCATATACTAACCTAATAGTTTTCGGCAGCTATGAAAAACCAGACGCTTCACTCAATAGAAATCTACATAGTTACAGAGCTACAGTTCTTACCTGTAAGATTTTTTTTGTCCATGTCATACATAGTTCAATGACAAGTTTAAAGCGCTACGCTTAGGCCCAAGCAACATTTTACCTCCCAGGAGATAAAATAAGTAGTTAAGAACAACAATATAAATAATGCTGCATTGCAGTAACATTGAAGATTGATAGGTAAGATAAAAATGAACCATTTATACTGTATATAATTAACTGTGATACATTTTAAAACCACCAAAAAATACATCTTAATAAATCTGTAATAATTTATGATCTATCATCATCCCCAGCCTATATACGTCCAACTGCTGGGCACAGGCCTCCTCTCACAATGAGAGGGCTTGGGCTATAGTTCCCACACGGGCCCAGTGTGTATCGGGAACTTCAACACACTGCATTTAATTGCTATTATCTGCCATATAGTATTAAGTGAATTGCATGATATCCTGCTTTCCTTGTTTCCACAGATGAGTGAAAAACCGATTTGGTTTTTTCTACAAGCTTTTATGGAACAGTGTTGTATAATGTTATAAAACGGGTTACTACAAATTGTAACAAAATTTATCAACAAATTGCAACATGGTATTAAATTCTTTACTTCTAATTATAACAGTTGTTAAAAAACCTTTATTTTGTTATTTGGTGTTGACATGTTGTGTGTTTACCAATGTGTGTACATTTAGACCACCCTAACAAGCTGTAACAAAATGTTATGAAGTATCAGTGAATGTTATCATGTTTTATAGTGTTATACAACATTTACATAACTCCCATGTGCACCATTACATACAATGTTTTATAGCTTTCAATATTAAACTAAATTTTAATATGTGTTTTTTTACTTCAACACATCTATTATAACAGTGTTTGTATGGCATTGTATTAATAAAATTAAACTTTAAACAAGAAATTATAAAAAAACACATGTTTATTTATATTTACCAATTAATATCAAGTGGCCCTTATAAAGTATTAACAACTAAACATTTAACATTGCATAGATAATATTGTTTTATAGAAAAGTAAAGTGAGAAATGTTCCTCTGCGAAGAAAGAAGCACCCAAATACAAAAGAAGACAATCACATACAGCAACAGATAATAAATAATTATATTGTGTATACCTAACAATTTTGCTATAAATGGTATTCATTTAGATATTTGTTATCTATGTATTTTATTTCATGTGTGACTAACAGAATTATATAGAGGGAGAACACTGACATGATCATTATCAATTATTTAATTGGTGTAGGTTGTAACTGCTAGTTTTTTTATTGTTATACTGATTAAATGACAATAGTCATTTTGCTAGAAGCGATAATGGTTATTTTGCAGCATTTGTATTTTTTTCAGGTTTCTTCCAGCTATTCCAATCTCGAATTGTTTCTGAATCATATATAAACTGTGAAGTTACTTCACTGATGAAATACTTCCCGCAATAAACACTTGGTGCATCATTGAAATAATTGCTTATTACTGATACACTGGTTTTCTTTTCTTTTTTTTTTTACTCTGAAAGACATGGTTTTCTTATGCAAAACTTAGTTTTTAATCCAAACAAGATGCTTGCTAAAGTGACTGTGTACCTAAATGTACATATAATTCAACAGTAAGTTTCTACATTTGCTATATTTAGTGTGATGTCACATAACAATCGAAATGCAACAAACAAATTGTCCAATTATGTTGCATCTAAACATTTATGTAACATCATACTCATTCCGACTAACCAATCAGCTTACAGTTTTCTTTCTCATTCAGCCGCTATAGAGTCCGAAATGCGTCACCAGAAGGCGGCACTGTCGAAACAGCGAGAGGATTATATGAAAAAGGCGGGAATCTTGAAAAAGGAACTCGAAACTTTGAAGGACCAACGCAACGAGCTTCGCGGCGATCCGAAACGGTCTCCCAGTCCCGACACTAAACGGTTTTTGAAGGAAAACACTAAGCTGCAGGTTTGCGAACATGACCAATTTAATATCAATACATTTAGTTTTAATATACGCCTATAATAAATATTTATGATTCTTAGTTGTGTAGCTTTGCTTGCCCTCTTAGAGCTTGGCCACACAACTGGGTATCAGCATCCTGCGTTTGTCTAGTTGGAGATTCAGAACAAGTTGAAGACCATCAACAATGTGGTGGATATGCTGAACGGTATCATCGGGGAAGAGGCGGCGGAGACGGTTCGCGACTCCGACGACTCCGGGGAGCGCGAAAAGGTCTCCAAAAGGAAATCAAGGTTCGTACCTTACTCACAGTCTTTGACCTGAAATTTATCAATTGTTTGGTGCACGCGGAGATGCAAAATTTTAGTTAACCAGACAACCTGTAATTAAGTATGGTTATGTACAAATTTGTTGTTTTGAAATACACCCCCAAGCAGGAATGACCAAGATGCTTTCGTGGACCCCGAAGTTTGCTTTCACAGTGGCGCTACACGTTTGTTTCTTTGAAGACTATCCAACGATGGTGGAAACATCGGAAAACATGCGACCTGATATAGTATACGCTTTTAGGTTAGTTCTCCTTTCTATAAGCCATTTGATTTCCGCTTTTGTTGTCTTGCTGTGTGCAATATCTTAAATAGTAACAAGCTACATGTAAATGAGGCGAACAATGAAATGCGTTATGATTTGTCAAGCGATCCGCCATTTTGTTTTAAGTACGCCATTTTATAAGCCACGGTGATGGCACCATCAAGCTTTTGTGTATCTGTATTTATAATAAATTTTAATTGTAAATTTATTTGTAATTGTATTGTATGTAAAGTGGATATAATTTTAAGTGAAATAAATTTTGATTTAAACGTTTATACGTTTTATTTTCTTTTCGGTTTTCTTTTTTGTGGTATTGCAGGTATGTTTGAAAAACGAATAAGTACATTCCTGTGATACATTTGTTTGTTAACATTCCAGAAAAAAAAACCATTTGCCAAAAAACCAAAACAGTAAAAGTAAGAGTGGTCTTAGGTTACAGTTGACGGTAAGTGATGAGGTGTGCGAAAATTAATTCGAAGGAGTCGAAAATTTATTATTCAGTGTGTGAAAAAAAAAGTTAAATTAATTCATTTTGTAGATCTTTCTCTTTCACACTTTCTCATTCGAGATGCCATATGACACTATGACGACACTATGTCGTTAGACGTAACGTTTTCGCCATCTCTTTCTACAACCATCTTATACTGACATTTTCAACATGAAACTACCGTGAGACTTAATCATTATTACACATAAACGGATAACTCACGTATAAAAAGTCGAGTGATGCTTGACATGTTTCGGACTATTTCGTAGTCCTTCTTCCTGGAGCGCTCGCCCCGGCGGCAGCGAAACGAACACTGCGCGCCAGCGCTCTGTTCGCGCGGCTGCTCGACGCAACTGACAGCGGCGCACAACTACCCTCGTTTTCATCGTCATTTTCCGCGGAAAGTACGTGAAGCCATTGAAATAAGTCGGTATCCCAATTTCAACCGGGATAGTGGATGGTCGGTGCCCCCGAGTTGGAAAACTGTTTTAAATATTGACCAAACGGTGAGTGTGAGCGAACCTTTACGGAGTGACGTGATCAGTGTTGTGTGCTGCCCTACATTTGACAGTAATAAAAATGACGATGAAAACGAGGGTAGTTGTGCGCCGCTGTCAGTTGCGTCGAGCAGCCGCGCGAACAGAGCGCTGGCGCGCAGTGTTCGTTTCGCTGCCGCCGGGGCGAGCGCTCCAGGAAGAAGGACTACGAAATAGTCCGAAACATGTCGAGCATCACTCGACTTTTTATACGTGAGTTATACTGACATATAGTAATGGAGACAGACAATTATGGGCTCCGATGGAAAGCCAACATAAAACCCCTTAAAATGCAATTCAATTAAATAAATTACATTTCTTGTGATAGCTAATTGGTGACAAGATATTTTTCAAAATTGTTTCGCATTTTACATACATACATACATACATTATCACGTCTTTAGCCCTTACGGGGTAGACAGAGCCTAAAGTAACAAAACCTTAAGGCCACGTTTAGCATGAAAGGGCATTTCGCATTTTCCACTTAATATTATTTGTTTGTATGTATGTATGTATAACTCTTTATTGTACATAAAACACAAGAAAATGATGAATACAGGACAACACAAATGCACAAAGGCGAACGTATCCCTAAAAGGGATCTCTTCCAGTTAACCTTTGCCGACATACTACGTAAATAAAATAAAAAAGTAAATACCTTTCAATTTTTAATTACCTACTACATATATCGTTAATTAACTTTAACAAACGATGATGTAAACTAAACCGCAAATTAAAGCTTACCGAGTAAAGTTCACTTCGTAAGATAATCTATTTTTATTCTTAACCTTTTTTTTAAAGCAGTAACAATTTACTGACTTAAAAAAAGGTTAATGCAATGTACGTTCATACGAGTTAATCTTGCAAGTTAAAGACCCTCTTCCAGTGATCGTAACTTGAAATTTATGGGGACGACAATGCAAGTACAGTCAGCGAAAAAAAGCTTGTTTAAATAATTAAAGTTTTAACATAAACTTATTTTACATTTATTAACACTGTGGTTTAAAATTAATTTCTTAATAAAACGTGAAATTGTCGTAAGAGATGGCAAAATTGAAATTAAAAGTAATATCGGTCAAGAAATACGGTAAATATAAGAGTTTTAAACTACTAATTAGTCAGCGATTACAAAGAGATCCGCAACGCCCATATAAACTCCATAATTAAAATTTCTTTTTTACAAGAAAAAGAGATAAATCTTTGATAGCTTATAACGCGGTGTTTATATAGTTATTTGAATAATATATTTTTTTATATTTCTTATTACATAAATGAGCTTTTAAAAGCCATGAAAAAAACATGAATATTCCCTTTTGTGGTTATCAAATATATCCATTCGTCAATGTTCAAAGTTTTTTTTTTAATTGTCCGCCAAGGGCTCTTTTGCATGTTTTTTTTAAACTACCAGCGCACTCGGAAAGACCATCATTGCCAAGAATTGCAAGCAACTTGGCAGAAAGTAATTTTTTCAAAATAAAATTATATTAAGCTGCTACAATACTTAAATTGTACTTAAATTGAATACATTTATAAAAGGGATTTATAAGGTCCCAAGCCCTAAATTATATTAGTCTATAGCAGAGATGTATAAACTCTCTACTTGTACAAATTAAATAAAGTATATGCAACGAAAGAAAGAGAAAAAAAGTTCAGTGGAGGTGTAGAACGCTTCCACCGTGAAATAAATTAATTCGAGATATCTCCAATGTCGAAGAGAAAACGATGATGTCTTTACTGCGTTCAATCGAACCATCTCCAACTATTTCCGGAACATTCTGGAATATTTCTAAGACGCTTTGTTATATATAACTTGACTTTGTACATGTTTGAACCGGCTCCCGCTCCGCAGGTCGCCGTCCAACAAAAAGTTCAACTACGTATACTATGACCCCGAGATGCATTGGTGCCGGGTGTGCAACGAGTTCCCGTCCACTGCTAAGGACTACCTGAACCATTTGCACTCGCAGGCGCATCAGAAGTAAGTGCATGTTTTTGTAAGCTTTTATTTAGCTTGCCCTGTTCTTACTCCCCAAGAGAAAAAGCATAGAATGTACCAGTTGCTTTCCTTCCCCCGCCTATGGTAAAAGCCCATCGAGGGTATGGGTGAAAATCTTGGGAATCGTGTTATAGGCGATGCGGCTAGCAACCCGTCACTATTTTCTTTTAGTTGCAGTAGTTCGGTTGATAAGTCTGGGGCCGAACTACTGACACACTTTTAGTCTTATTAGTTCGGTTGTCACGTCAAAAGTACGGTTTTAAGGATGTAGCTAAATAAAAGTACTCTTTATGAAATATATACATAGCCCGACGACCGGACAGCCTAGTGGTTAGTGACCCTGACTATGAACCTAGAGGTCCTGGGTTCGAATCCCGGTAGGGGCAGACGGTTGTATGATGAATACGAATGTTTGTGCCCGAGTCATGGATGTTGTATGTATTTAAGTATGTATTTATCTACATTATATAAGTATGTTTGTCTGGTACCCATAGTACAAGCTTTGCTTAGTTTGGGGCTGGGTCAATTTCAATTGGTGTAATTTGTCCCAAGATATTTATTTTTTTATTTTTTATAGCTAAAACCAACATTTTTCTTGAAAATCTTTCCAAAAAAAACATTTTTTTTATTGGTGTGAATTCAATTCATTTTAACCTTTTCGCCGGCGCGTCAAATACAAGAGACGTCACCCACACGCCACACTTCATTATTGCGATGTCTCAAGTTTAACCTAAGCCCAATTGAACGAAGGTTGCTTTTGCATTGAAGTAATGGCCGTATATAGGTCGTTGGCGTTGAACCTGCGGTGCTGTTACATGTGTCGTTGGCGTCGAAAAGGTTAACGCATTGGTAGTTTTTTTTTTTTTTTGGAATCTAATTATGACGTGTGTAGCTCGTTTCACTCATTATTTTATTATTTGTTTATAAATGAACTCAGGATGGCAGCAGCTCACATGGAGGCGCCTTGGCACAGCGTGACGACTGTCAACGAGGGCTTCCCCAGCTTCCCATCAGCGCCTACTAAAAGGACGCCCATCCGAGGTACATACATTTTTATAAGGTTTATTTATATTGCTATAGTAGGGGTTAGAGATGGGCCGACTATTTGCCGACTAGTCGGTTATTTATTAAAAAAATATTTAATGCAACTGTGATCTAAAATGATGTTGCGTTTTCATAACTTACTATCTGTGCCCCAAGGTCTGCAGTTCTTCGTGCCGTCGACGGCGTGGTACTGCAAGCTTTGCGATCAGTTCATAGGAGATTTACACTGCGCCTCCGCCCATCTCAAGTCTGTCACTCATTCCAAGAACTACACAGTGAGTACATTCATAAGTCATTCATAGTAAGTAATTTCATTTTAACAGGACTGCAACTTTTTATATCGCAATTTGAATAAGTTATTTTTAGAAAATACTAATAATACAAGGTGTTTTTTTATTGTGACACAATCTAAATATCCATGCAACATTTAAAATTCTATCTGACTACTAATTACGGAAATCGTTAACCTTTTCGCCGCCACGTCAAACTCAAGAGACGTCACCCATACGCCACACTTCTTTATTGCGATGCCTTAAGTTGAACCTAAACGCAATTGAACGATGGTTGCTTTTGCATTGAAGTAATGCACGCTAATGGCGTCGTTGGCGTTGAACCTGCGGTATTGATGTGTCGTTGGCGTCGTAAAGGTTAAAAAGAAAGCTTGCTAATATTTTTATTTTATTACTGACCAGTTACACATAAATTTTCTCACACCAACCAGATGATTCAGAAAAACCGCTAACACTTTATATTATACTATCTTTTCTTTTTTTCTTCTTCATATTATCGTTCATTCTAAAGCTTTAATATAGTTTTAACTCATTTTTTTGTAAGTTGCTAGCAGTTAAAAAATATATTTTGAAATATTCACTGGTTGCCATCTGAGACTGCTCATGCAACTCGGAAAAGCGCGATATTTCCCTATAATGACTATGACGAAACCTAAGGCCCCCCTGCCTCTGTACTAAGCGTGTTATTTTGAAAACCTCTCTTTTTAGAGTGAACAATCAGAAAAAGACGTATTCAATCACGCGCGCGACGTAGCTCTCGCGCAGAAAGTATTAAATACGCGGATATTGATCTTGGAGGTCTTAAATGAATGTCTTCAAGACATAATTAAGATATCACTCAGTGTGCACGTCCGGCACTGGCGATCGATGTGAAGAGACTGCCCACACTGTAGCGCGTACTGCATCGTCACACTATATGTAGACTGACTATAATCGAAACAATGCATGCCGTAGCTGCTCGCTATCACACGTGGAGTGGAGTCCTAGTGAAAAAGGGGTTGGTCTGGCATGCATGACAACCTATTTTCATTTCTAGTTTAAAAGGGGTGGTCTAAAATAGCTTTGTAGAAAATTCAAAATTATACCCTTTTTCACCAGGACCCCAATCCGTGCTATGGCCCAGTAGGCGCCATCGTGTTCATTTTGACAGTTCTCATATGAATGTGGCAGCTAGCTGATTCCGATGCCGATTGTCAGCGCATACATGAACTGTCAAAATGAACACGATGGCGATTGCGAGCGAGTTAGACAATAAGCCTACAGGTCACGTAATATGGCTACGTACCCTTACTATCCCGGTGGCTGTTTCCAGAATTTCGTAGAACAGAATCCGCATTGGGAGACGGACTGGATGTCGGACCGGCAGAAGGCGTTCGAGAAGGCGCGCGGCAGCAAGCCCAAGCGCGACGAGGAGGCCTCTAAGGCTGCGGCCGCCGCCGTCGCTGCCGCCACCGCCTCCGCTAACCGCTACGCTGCGCACACTATCACATTTAACAAAGGTATATACGTGAAAAACTTGTGTAAATGACCTGTTTGCAGTAGTGTACAGAACAGATATGGGACTTAAGTCTTCTTTTTCTAATATGGCCCCATCGATCGATGCTATGATTTCGCCAACGTCAAAGCACACATCAGCTATTCATTGATTTATTTGCTTCAATTTCTATTTTGATGTTGGAAACAAATGAAACTTGCACGAACTGTTATTCCCATTGTTATTACACTTTGCACCACAACACGTACTGTGGGCAATGTCGTGGATTTTAACGTTTTTATTTAAAAATACATACAATAATTCTATGAAAATTTACTTTTCAATATAGAATCCCATCTGGTAGTTGTAAAGTTTTCGTTTATTTAAAAAATATAGGGCAGTGTTTTTCAATCTTTTTTCAAACGCTGAGAACTCGACAAAATGTATGAAGTCCAAATTATTAAATAAATTTACGATTTTTAATAAACAATTTTCCATTAGACGGGTTCCACACCAAACGCAAGGACAGTCCGCCGCCGCCGGCGGAGGAGAAAAAGAAGAAGAAAGAGAAAAAGGAGAAGAAGAAGAAGAGCAAGAGAAAGAAGAGCACCAGCAGTAGCTCGTCCAGTTCTTCCAGCAGTTCCGACAGCGATGCTACCGCTAAGAAGAGGAAGAAACGTGAGTTTTTACTAAAACTGGTTATTTCCAGCGGTTATCACCATTTTTCCCTGCTGGTCTGGAAGCAAAGAAAAAACATAGAATGTACCAGTTGCTTCTCTTTCCGCGCAGGTGGTAAAAGACCATCGAGGGAGCGGGCGGCTAGCAACTCATCACTATTTTGATTCCCCTTTCCACCTATGCGCCCAAAATCATGCTAAACGTGGCCTTTAGGTCTTGTTACCCAAGCTCTGTCTACCCCGTAAATATATATATATAGTGGCGTAACTATAACGTCTGGGGCCCGTGGCAAATTCGCCAGATGGGGCTCCTTCCTCAATATAAAGAAGTGCATCAGCGTCCCTTCTGTGCTCTAAACCAAGCCAGTTCGGGGCCCCGTAGAGCTAGGGGCCCGTGGCAATTTGCCACCCCTGCCACCCTATAGTTACGCCACTGGATATAGACGTGATTTGTTTATGTATGTATGTGGAGTTTCTCTGCGAGATCGCATTAGAAATGATGAAATTCGTGCAAGAACTAAAGTCACGGACATAGCTCGAAGAATCGCTAGACTTAAGTGGCAGTGGGCAGGGCACATCGCCCGTAGAACTGACGGCCGATGGGGCCTCGAGTGGCGTCCGCGGACCGGAAGACGCGGTGTAGGTAGGCCTGCAACAAGATGGAGCGACGCCTGGTGAGGGTAGCGGGAACGCATTGGGTGCGGGTGGCGCAGGGCCGATCTGTTTGGCGAGCCGCTGACATGATGATGATGATGATGTTTGTGTGCAGGGCAAGCGGAGGCGCGCCTGAACGAGAGCGACCGCCAGTTGCTGGACTCGCTCAAGAGCCGCATGACGCGCGACCGCGACCCGCCGCCGCGCGACCAGAGGGACCCGCGCGACCCGAGGGACATACGCGACCTGTGCGACAGGGCCAGCGCGGACTCTAGGAAGAGGTATACTGAAATCTTAACGCTAGGGGACCCACAGGGATTTTTTGTATATAAAAGATATACTAAAGAAAAGACCTGTGTGACGCTGTGTGGGGAAGGCCTAAACGGACGTTCCGAGACCAAATAGGAGACGTTTTGGAAAAAGGTCAGGTCAGGAGTACCCGAAACCGACGAGCATGTATGAAGAGATTGTTGAAAGCGAAAGAAATATGTCATGATCGTAGCAAGTGGAACAAAGTAGTCACTGCCTACCCCTGTGGGAAAGAGGCGTGACGGTATGTACGATAAGAAATTATCTAGATAACGCCCAACGACACGGAGTAATGTGATGGTTGTTCGTGCAGCCGACCGGAGCGGCGCTGGCGGGAGCGCGGGGAGTCGCGCGGGAAGTCGCGCGAGGGCTCCCGGCAGCGCGGCGAGTCGCGCCCCCGGGACGCGCGCCGCAGCCCCAGCAGGAAGCCCGACATCAGGAAGATGCCCTTCATCGGTGAGTACACGCGCTGACTGCGACCAGCTTGTAAGCGGACACGGGTTATTTATACACGATGATGATCGGTGATCGGGTACCAATATTTTTAATTCTGTAATTGAAAGAGGTCACGTTGAAATCGCAGTTGCATCGAACCGAGCTCTTTTTTTTAATGATAATTTTAATCCCGAGTGATTTTTAGAACAAATTTCATTGTCACCCAATTTATGGTTTTTTCTGTGAACCTAAAACCTCTTTCAAAAGCTTGATACTTAACTTATCACTATAACTACATAGTATAAAACAAAATCGCTTTCGCTGTCCCTGTGTCCCTATGTATGCTTATATCTTCAAAACTACACAACGGATTTTGATGCGGTTTTTTTTAATAGATAGTGATTCAAGAGGAAGGTTTTTATGTATAATTCTAAGCAGACGAAGTCGCGGGCAGAAGCTAGTGAGTAATAAGTTGTCGTTGTCGATTCACTCGAGATCTACAATTGAAGATTAGGTGCGCACCGGGTGACATATTGTCACGGTAGCAGTCACTGCCGCCGCGACAAAATGTTTCCCGTGCGCGCCTAGTCTAAGACTTACAGGGAATTCCCCATAGGTATCCATTTTTCTTCAATAATTAATGTAGGATGACCATGTATTCCGTTGTTATTGGATTTAAAAATATCATCATAATTAATTAAATAGTGAGATAATGGCGTAACCTACCTATTAAATTAAATTTTGATTTTTTGACAATATTTTTCAACTCCCGATCACCGATTAAAAATCATTGCGTATATCGTTAAAAATTACATTTAAATTAAAACGAAGGTGTGTACAATCCGATACATGATATACATCAATTTACGGTTTTTTTTTAATCATCATTCATCAATGTTTTCTAAATATTCGTACTATTGTCTCAAAAAGGACAAAAGCTAAGCTACATAAAATACAGAGGATTCTAGTTTGAAGCATGTCATTCCACACATTTATTTCTAGTAAATAAGTATAGGATGCATTTCATTATAAGAAAGAAAGAAAGAAGACATTTATTCCTTTTTACAAGACTCACAAATACACAATATGCACAATTTTGTAGAAAAAAAAAACAAGAAAAGAAAACATAGACATGAAAAATAGATCAACAACGTTGTGTCTTCGCAAAAGTGGAACGGTCGCTGGCTCAGCATTACACTGTGTTAGACACCTGCAGTATAACACAAACATATAAATCACGTCTTTATCCCTTACGGGGTAGACAGAGCCTAAGCTAACAAGACCAAAAGACCACGTTTGCCATGATTGCGGGTGGGTTTTATTATAACATGCACATACACAAATCATCACGTCTTTATCCCTTACGGGGTAGACAGAGCCCAAGGTAACAGATACCTATAGGCCACATTTAGTAAGATTGTGGGTGTATAGGTGAAAAATGAAATCAAACGCAATCAATTATTATAACGCTGTTAAATTAGGCTGCCACAAACAACAAATTGACAAAATAATAAAGTAAAAGTATAAATTAAACAATCTTAGTTCATGTAAAAGAGCTGATAAATAAAAATCCTGTTGACGGACATCATTATGCCGTAGGCGACAACGGTGTAAGCATTTGATACTGAGGTTTATTTTGCATGTGTCAGAACTGTAAAGGTCCTAGTTAGGGATCGCAATCCCGCAGCTCATTCAATCCCACGGGATTGACATGCGGGATTGAACAATCCCGCGGAATTCCGCGGAATCCCGCATATTTGAAATTATTCACAATGATTCAACTTTTTGTCCCGTCTGTATTTAAGATAAAGTATTTCTTTTTAATATTTAGAAAATCGAAAAATTAATACTTTATCTTATTTAAAATAATGTTATGTTATAAAATCGAATTTAAACCGCAGGTTTTTGTTTAAAAAATCATGTTATATTAATTAAACAATAAACATGTCTTACATTATCCAACAAAAATATTACTTTTGTAAATTTAAATTTGCGGGATCCGCGGATCCGCGTTTTGAAGGTGCGGGATCCCGCAGATTAATAAGTGGTGCGGGATCCCGCGGGAATGCTCGATCCCGTTTTGCGGGATTGCAATCCCTAGTCCTAGTACAATGGGCAGACAATTAAACGCGGCCTGTTGGTTGCAGGGCGGGGCGTTACTTCGCGCGCCGTCCGGCTGCTGACAGAGTTCGTGGCGCACGACCAGGCCGACATATTCGCGGAGAGCATGGCCTCGCTGCAGGCCAAAATAAACACGTTCCTCAACGTGCGATACACCGACACTGATTGGTCCCTTTGAATAAATAATTACTCAAAAAATGTGGTTTACATTACTTTGTCGACGACGGATCTGAAATGTACATGATAATCTATCCTACGTGCTTTCCCGGGACTGTAACTATCACTATACTAAGTTTCAATAATAAAAGAGCAACAAACATCCACTTAAACTTGCGGCTTTATAATCGAGACAGCTCAAACTAGAATTATCCGCATTTTGAATCCATATCAATTATCAAATTCATTTGTGAGCTCTTAGAATGCAGTTCGTGTCTTGTTTCCCCCACTCGGCCGATTCTAGTATCAAACCCATAAGAGTGAAGGGACAGCAAGACAATGCCGAATGCCATTCTGAGAGCTCACAAACCGGCGACTTTACAGTTTATCTATAGCTAAGCAAACGACGATCATTTGGTAAGTTACTAAGAAATCTTTCAACATGAGACTACCAACTCCAATCATAATTACACAAAAACGGATCACTAATAAAAGTCGAGTAATGCTCGACATGTTTCGGACTAGTCCGTAGTCCTTCCTCTTGGAGCGCTACAAACTTGGCAGCGAAACGAACACGATCACGATCGTTTCGCATTACTCGACTTTTATTAGTGATCCGTTTTTGTGTAATTATTACTAAGGAATCAATTATTCTGTGTCGTATTGAACTTTTGAGTGAACTAGCTTATTTTTTTTATAGGTAAAATGCCGGTATACAAAAACCTGAGCAAAGCCACGAAGAACGAGGAGCAGAAGAAAGAGGAACAGAAAAAGAAAGAAGACGACGAGTCCACCAAGAAGCGGAGAGAGGAAATGGATGCTGAGATTCAAAAGAAGGTAAGCCAATATAGTAATTAGAGACGCGTTTAGATGTCGATCATATCATATATTTCAGCTAAGCGCGTGTCTTAGCGCTGTCTCCTGTCAGTGGCCCTGTACTATTAGGCAGTGGTTTCACCGTTGACGATGAGCGAGAAGCGAGTATAGCGAGATGTTGTTGGCTCTTACTAATAGGGAATAAGTCAATATACAGAGTGTCTCATTGAAATCGGTCAGTATGGAAAAGCCTGAAACTATAAGACGGACGAAGAACTGTTCTTGGGAACCATGTCATCGATTTTAATAACATCCTGTATACATAGAAAAAAAATATATCTGTCTCGGCACATCACAACTTGGAGGTGTGCTCCGCCTGGTCACGCGAGCGCCGCACTCTGCTGGCGGCATCCGCGGCGACCTCTCTGGCCAGCGTCGTGCAGGCCACGCTGGCCAGAGAGAAGTCTTGGGAGGCCGTCGCCTCCTGCGAGGAAGTAGTGTCGCAGAGGGAGGAAAGGGAGCGGGAACGCGAGAACGATCCTCTCGCCCACCTGCTCCGGCGCAAACGGATCTGGAGAAGGCGGCACTTTGCCGCCCTCCTCCGTAGTGGTACCAGCCGGCGGGGGATGAGGATTCCCTGTTGGCAGCAATGGCCCAAGAGTCTAGGGAGGGATCAAGTACTTCCGGTTCCCCCTCTCTTGGCGCGGGAGCTCTGGCGTAGCCTGGGGCGGCCGGTGGGCGTCCACGGTGATACCCTCATGCTCCCGTGGCGCCCTCCATTGGCAGTAAGGGAACGCCGATGGGTTTTTAGTGGGTATGCCTCCCCCCTCCTTCCGCTAGGGAAGGAAAGTCGCACATAACTCCCGTGCCGTCCCCTCGGCGCGGGAGTACGCGTAAAGCATTTTCCCGCCGATAAAAAAAGGCAGTATCTCCAGATCGGTCACCGGTGCCACTCGTGCACGCTGAGTGACTTCTTAATCGTCTGCCTCTGAGGGCATCCCTCGTTATTCATTCAAGACTTCGGAAGTCGGTATCCGTGTATTTATTTTATTCGGCGACGAAGCTGGACTAAACTTGTATGTATCGTTTAGGTTGCAGAGTTCAAGGAGAAAATAGCCAAGGCTCAGATAGCTCAGGAGCTGGGTCCGCCGGCCGTGGCGCTGCCCACCGCGCTCGGGGCGCCCGTGCCGTTCCTGCCGCAGCCCGCGCCGCCGCCGCCGCAGCCCGCCGCGCTGCTGCCGTACGTACACACACGCAAACACATAGAGAGACAGACAGACATGACACTAATTAGGACCCACCAGATGACACAAAAACTATACCCATCGCCATTTTGTCCAGACTACATTCATACCTATTTGTATGTCGAAATGTTATCCGCCATCTTGGATCCACAAATATTACGCCATATTCGGGCTGAATGCCACCAAATTATACGGAAACGACACCCATCACCGTTATTATGTCAAAGTTAAGTGTCAAAATGACACCCGTCATCTTGGATCCAAAAAAATACGCCAAATTCTGATTCAGGGCCACCAAATTACACGAAAACGACGCCCATCACCATTTTTATGTCAAAGTCAAAATGTCATCCGCGATCTTGGATCCAAAAATATTATGTCAACTATCTTTTTGTGATAAAATCGTTTATAATTGCTGAATCTTGTTTACATCGGTAATAATCGATGACTGTCACATCTGTTATTAGCATGGATCACGGTCAATATTATCATGTCGTTCCAGACATCGCGATCCAAATCACGAAATATTGATGCGTACCGCAACGAATCCGGTTGTTTTGGAATCCACGATCCTATATTGACATAATAGTGTCACACACGATATTATTTACCGTCTAGTCCAACCGGACCACAGGTTAAAAAACACTTCTTAACCTGTGGGTCCGCAGTTTCATCTGTCTAACTATTCGACAATAATAAATAAACGCAACCAAAATTTCTGCTGTCTTCTATATTATCTAAGTTCTTGAAAATTGTGCTTGATTTCCTTGGGGTCCGCGGCTGATAACAATGGTCTGGTGGTGAAAAACGATGGTCTTATCCATGATATTAAAGAGTGTTTCTTGCCAGTAAAATAAACAATCTAACCTAAAAAAATCATTTTAGATACAAGCTTTTTTGCTGACTGTACTTGAATTGTCATCTGTCCTTATATTATATTAATTGTCATATGTGCCATCTGGCCTTATGTGAACCAAATATCAAATCAATCAGACCAACTGTTGCAGAGTTCCCTCTTGCAGGGACAGTCCTGACCGGGCCACCAGAATTCTACTACCAGATTATGGTACAGTCATCTGAATTCCACAAATACAACAAATACAAACATACACATACATACATAAATACGTCTATAAAAATCTTGTAAAATTTACCACTGAAAACAACATGGTAGAGGCGAAATAGAAAGTTGGCTATAAGTCGTATCATATTTTCAGAACCCCATCACCTAGCAACTTATCCAAGGACTTCCAAGACGCGCTGGACATCATCTTCCCGTCGGAGGTGAAGAAGCAGGCGGAGCTGGCGCAGCAGGAGCTGTTCGCGGCGCTGCCGTTCGGCCACCTCGGCATGCCGCCCTTCCCGCTCATGCAGCCCGGCCTGCTGCCCACGCCGCAGCTGCCGCCAGGTATACGGACACACACACATTTTCTTATACTTCCATGCCGGTCTGGGAGCGAAGAAAAAACATACAACGTACCAGTTGCTTCTCTTCCCGCGCACATGGTAAAAACCCATTGAGGGAATGGGCGAAAATCTTAGGAATCATGCTATCCCATACATACCCATCACTATTTTGGTTCCCCTTTCCACCTATATGCCCACAATCATGCTAAACGTGGTCTTTAGGTCTTGTTACCTTAGGCTCTATCTATCCCGTAAAGGATAAAGACGTGATTTATGTGGGTCTGTCTGTATACATTTTCTTTATACGAAAAGAAATGCACACGAGAAAGTTGATCACCTGATGGTAAGTGTTTACTTACCACCCATGGACACCCCCATGCGTTGCCAGCCAAGAGAGGGCTAAGATAGAATATCTCGTGTACCAGTAATGTCACCAGCTGTCTTGCTCTCCACGCTGGAATACAGCAGTGCAAGTACTGCTGCTTGGTGGCAGGATTAGCGATTAGACGTATCGATACGGACGGACTTTGAACGAGGTTAGGACCTGATGGGTAGTAGGCTACCCGCAAATCAATCAAATCTTTATCCCTTACGCGGTAGACAGAGGGTAAAGTTACTTTAGGTCACGTTTAGCATGATTGTGAGCATATAGATGGAAAGGGGAATCAAAATAGGAATAGATTGCTAGTCGCATCGCCTATAACAACATTCCTAATATTTTCACTGGACCCTTCGATCGTCTACGATCTGAGCGGGAAGGGAAGCGTACACTCTGTTTTTCTATTCTCCCAGACTATCATAGAAAATGAATGACCAAGTTAAACATGGGAATAAAATGTACACTCCTATTCTATTCAAAAGAATCCGAACTCGTAGTAGAAGTAGGAGAAGTAGTTTCTCTTTCATACGGTTTCTGCTCTTGCGTGGGGAGAGTTTGTCTTGTTTTAACTTGCTTAATCGATCAAGTATTTAATTAGGGTTCCGTACCTCAAAAGGAAAAAACGGAACCCTTATAGGATCACTTTGTTGTCCGTCTGTCCGTCCGTCCGTCCGTCTGTCAAGACCCTTTTTCTCAGGAACGCGTGGAGGTATGAAGCTGAAATTTATATCAAATACTCAGGTCTACTGCCCCTTGGAGCTGTGAAAAAATCAAAATTCTAAGCCAACGCAATCAAACGATACAGCCGTTTATGCCGCAAATTTCCGCAAATTTTCAACTCTCAAGGGAATCAAAACCTACAAGGTAGTTCCCGTGAACGCAGAATTTTGAAATTTGGTATGAAGGTAGGTCTTATAGCACAGATTAAAGAATAATTGCGAAAACCGTAAATGTGTATGTATGTCTGTATATAGCAGTGACCAATATAAAGTAACCCCACACTGCGTACATTTTGCTTTGGAGCAGGGCTCTGCTTACACTGGTTTTATATATTTATAGATAATGATACGGAACCCTCGGTGCGCGAGTCCGACTCGCACTTGACCGGTTTTTTTTTTTAGAGTTCTTTTACTTGGGACATCATTAAAATATTTAAAGTGCTGCAGTATTTTTCTCTTATCTCTAGGTATGATGATGGGTTTCGACATGAACCCCTCGCTCTTCCCGCCGAGACCGCAGCTGTACGACACGCACGTCCCCCTGGTTCCCAGCCCCAAGCCGCGTCAGAACAAACGGCAGAACAACAACAAACACAAACAGTACCCGAACAACCAACAGAAACATCAGAACCAGAATAACCAGAACCAGAATAACCAGAAGCAGAATACCCAGAATCAGAATACCCAGAATCAGAATACCCAGAATCAGAATGCCCAGAATCAGAATGCCCAGAATCAGAATGCCCAGAATCAGAATACCCAGAATCAGAACGCGAGTAAACCGCCTGAGAAACCGGAGGAAAATGGTGCTGTTGCCAAAAAGAGGGAGGAACTGGATGAACTAGCGTTACTGGGTATTGATGCAGGTGATGTGGCGGGCATGTAGGTGATGATGATGATGATTTTCTTCATCACGTCCCATAGGGCTCGGAGTGGAGCCACTCGTCACCTTCGGCTGTAGATTACTGTAGATATGTGGGTATTATAAGATTAGTGTAAGGTCATTTCGGAAATGTCAAAAGGTCAATCTTAGTAAGGTTTAGAAAGGACCGGTGTTATCAAAGAAGCGTGGAAAAAGCGTTTTTACTATCAGCGCTTTAACTAAAAGTGAAGTAACTGTTTAAAAATACATTAACTACTTATATTTAGTTTGGATAATTAACTTTTTAAATCAGCAGTGAATATATTATATAGTATTTGATGGTTTTGTTCGTACTATTTCCACTATTGATTTATTGGTTAAAATTGTACCTGTGGGGGAGTACTTTATTTTTTATTCCAAACATATTTTCTTAGACTTTTATACTTATAATTATTCTTATCTTTTCCGTTCCTTTATAAGTAATTTGATTTGACTTAACGTGTATAATATACGTATATGTATATATTTTTGTATGGAGACAAGTGTTAATAAATGACAAGTGATTACATATCGTTGTTTTATTTATATTTTTCTACTCCACAACTTTTTCCCAAGTTGTGGAGTACCACAGCACCGTTGCGAGATAGACTTCCATGAGCGACTTTGAGAACTGCTTAGCGCCACGCTTTTGACCTTTATTTCCCGTGGCACTAGTGTCCAAAGATTTATATTTCATAATAAAGTTGATTTCGCGGAGCTCCTGTTTCTGGGTATTTTCGGCCCTTCGGGCCTGCTGAAGATCTAACATAACCTAAACCTACCTCCCATAGCGGATACACGAATTTTATGCAGACGAAGTTGCTGGCAACAGCTAGTACATAATAAGTGACAATGTGAGGCCGGGTTACAAACTACGCCGTGCCAAATGCGCGTGAGTGTAGTAAGGCTGTTGCACATGGTAAGCGTAGTTTTACTGGCCTCTACTTCACCAACGCGACAATTGTCGGTGACAAGTGACAATTCTATTCACATTACAAACTCGACGAGAGGCTGCGCCGGTTGACTTCACATTGAATGCGCATTGCATTTCGAATTGTCACTGCCAGTCGCTGACAATTGTCGAGTTGGTGAAACGGGCAAAGCTCAGTTCGCTGTCTTTGCGATTTGATCTGTATTGAAACGACTCGGAACAATCTCATTGAAAACGAATCGAATCGGTTTAAACCGGACATTTATCACATTTAACTTATTATCAGCTTCATACAAAACAAACTATTCAAACAACGAATCGACCAACTTAAAAATGTTAACACAAAATAGCTTAAGTTTTACCCAGTCTTTAGTCCGTTGTGTTAGAGTCGTGTATCTGGACTGTGTTGTTATGGAAGTGTAATTATAAGTTGGTGTTGATAGAACGCGATCTGATAGGCCGTTTCGCGAGATGTGTGACGTCACGGCCAGTTGTACGATGATTTACTTCAAAGTTAATGTTCGTTTACCTGAGCTTCTATAAAATCCAATCTTAATTATATGCAACGCCGGATTTAGAAGGCTGGAGGCCTCTGGGCAAGAAAGGAGTGGAGTGGAGGCCCCTTATTGGCACCCCAGTTATTTTCCTTCCCAAGTTCTTTATTAGTGTTTACTAGTGTGAATTTGTTTTTTTTTTCAGTCTCTATTGTAGGGGCCCCTTTTTTGATGAGGCCCCGGGGCTGTTGGCTGATTATATGGATAAAATGACAGCGCTACTTGCGGATCAACACGGCAACAAACTGTGTCTCATAGTTTGACACAACACAAACGCGATCGAGACGTCTTTTTGTGACCGAAAACTAACACTACGTAAGCAAACTGTTAGTTAAGAGTACACATGGCAAAAAAGTAGGTACTAGGTAAACAGCTTTGGACAATCGTTTCGATTTTTATTTTTTGTCAATGTTGACATTGCAGTGCCGCCTTACTGCTTGACCTACCGATATACGCTATACTCAGCTCTGCGGTCTCATTGCGGATTGGGAACTTCTCACACCTTTCGCAGGTGTAAGCAGTTCCCTCACGATTTACCTTTAAAGAACCCATAATCAATTTTCAGTGTGATTTCGCACATAAATTCCGAAACAGTGGTGCGAGCCCGTGATTCGAACCTAGGAGACAGCTTGAGAGGCCATAGGTCAAATCACTAAGCTACCATGCTACCAACGGCTTTTTAAAAATAACCTTAACCAAAACAAACGATTTTGACATTATATTTCATAGATTTTCTGACAAATATATGTTAAAATCTTCGGTTTTAGTTAAAGTTATCCTTAAACTAACTTGGTGAAATTCCCACTTAGTAGCCTACTTTACTTTAATTGTTCGCGGTGAAGCGGGGCCTCCTGTTGCCGTAGCAAAACTGACCGTGCGTAAATTCCTTAACCTATTCGAAATGAGTTCTAAATTGTAACGGCAAGACGATTTTACCTTATGATGTTCAAAACAAAATATATGATGCAAGATTGTTAGGCGTAAGATAATGAAAGTCATGGAAACCTGGGTATGTAAACTAATAAAATGCAAGTCATTTCCTGCTGAGTTACGAGGTTGCGCTCAGGGCCGGATTTAAATTTGTGCCGCCCTGGGGCACTGAAGAAAATGCCGCCCTATGACTTAAATTTTATTTTAATAGTTTAGATATCTTATTTCTTAAAAATTAGAATAATAAAAATTTCAAAATTTTGCCGCCCTGGGCACTAGCCCCGACTGCCCCTAGTGTAAATCCACCACTGGTTGCGCTTCGACTGGAGACGCGCGAGGAAGCGACGAAAAATCCACCAATAGAAACGCAGCGCTGAAAGAGGCTAGGTAAATGAAGTTATACATACTCTAAGGAACCGTGCACCCAAGAGGGCGCAGAACCCTGCAAAGTGGGGCGTGGGCCCCTACTACGGCCAAGAACCCCGCTTTTACGCCCTACGCCCTGGAGCTTATATTAAAAAATCTGTGTTCTGATGCAGATGTTTTTTTTCTTTTTATAAAAGGGCCGCGTTAGGTATGAATGTATTAAGGAATTCGCTAATTCGAAACTTTTACCCTATCATAACGAGTACAAGGTTAGGTTAGGTTAGATTTACAACACATACACATAAAATACGTCTTTATCCCTTATATGGGCTACACAGAGCCTTTTTTTTAACGGAGAGGAAATCTTTATGGATGCCCTAGGCACGGGGATGCCTAGGGTAGTTATGTGGGACCCCCCCCCCCCGACCCAAACTAAACTCTCCAGCGTTGCCTCAATACGGTCGTGTGATGGGGACGCAGTGGGATGCCACTAGGGTTTCACCACAAACGATGGGCTAAACAGAGCCTAAGGTAACGAGACCTTAAGGCCACGTTTAGCATGACTGTGGGCGTATGGTGAAATAGTGTGTTGTGTTGTGTAGTATATGTTCCAACGACATTATCCTCCCACGATATTACCGCAACGGAAGGAAAAATTGCAATAACTTTGATGGAACCAGATTCAGAGCATCTACTATTCTAACAATAGGTACTTGAAGAGTGTCCCAGTGAGTGGCATTTGTCTTTGTAACAACATTAATCTCGCTTGCTTGCCGCTGCAATGTCACTTAGACATATCGAATAGGCCCACTGTATCCCATACGATAAATCATACAAAGCACATATAGGCTTTAACACATGTATTATTGTCGCGGTGGAGTAGAGTCGTGTCTCGCGAGTGCCTGATTATTGCATCATACAGTGAGTGTTAAACATTTACGCGTCTTGTTTCCGCAAGAGAGCGTTTCAAATTTTTAAATACTTACTTACTGTTTCAGCTGTATTTACTCTAGGGACTTAATCACGTAAAATATTTGTTGCTACGTTTTTTATGTTAATAATATAGAGTTTTGAGTAAAAATTGCAAAAGGTAGGTACTATAAATGAATCAAGAATTTTTACTTCTTGATTTTTTGTTTATTTTTACGGTTTTACCGTTACAAATTAAATTTCTAAGCGATACTGAAAATTAGAACACAGGAAAATCCTAAAAGTAAAGCTATAGCGCGGAATCGAACCCGCGGATTCTCGTCAGGTTGTGGTACGGGATAACACGCGTCACGGAACGACGAGGATCCGGGTTCGATTCCCGGCCATAGCTTTACTTTTCGGATTTTTCTGTGTTCTAACTTTCAGTAGGCATCGTTTAGAAATTTGAAAATTTGAAAAAAAGTTTTTGGTTTTGAGTCAAGTTGTAGGTGAAAAAATGATGAAACTAAATTATAAATTCTGTGTAAATATAGGTACTGCCTGCTTTAATAATCTCAAGTCTTTCAGATTACCTAGAATTACCTAGATATGTTTACTTGCGGATTTCCCGTAGGCCAGAATTGTGTAGTTAGGTAAATGCACTAAGCTACTTTCCTTGTTGTGTTTTTAATTTTTTTACCTCAATATTTAGTCATTACCTACTCATTTTGTTTTGGATAAATGAAATGTAATGTGTGTTAGGTGGATCTGTGAGTTAAGGCTAGGTAGTCCAACAGAGGCCGCGTTTTAGAGTTATTAAAAACCATCTCAGACGTAGAAAATAGGGTTTAAAAATCTGAAAAAAATATATGTATTACTTAAGGATATAGTATAGACAAAGTCGTATTCAGTTACACGATCTAATGAACTTGACTCGATAGAAAAAAAATCCAAAGTTACCTCTTTTCGTAAAGCATTTTCAATATTATGACTAAACTATTGACATTTTTAATTAAAATTTTGTACTAAACTAAAGCCATTACATATTTGTAGACAAAATCGCAGAGTTTGAACAGATAAAATGATTATCTTAATTACTATGTCCAAATACCTACAAAATGTGCGAGCGCGGAGCCTCGGCAAGCCCGATCAGTCGCGCGCTGGCGCTTGCGGACGACGGACCTGTGTCAGTTTTATCCGCGACAGTTTCGTGCACCAAAGACGCAGTTTTTGACGAATTTATATAATTGTTGAAAGTTATTTATGATGGGCAATAAACAACGCAAACGAAAAAAGTCGTGCAAAGCTATAAAAATAACAAATAAAAAGAATGCACTCCAAAGATAAGTGACGAAGTAAGTAAATATTAATATAATATTGTCGACAACATATCGAAATTGAATAAGTTAAATTATATTTCATTTTATCTCCATTTCTGATTGGTAGATAATTTATAAAAATATTATGCTTAAAATTACGGCCATAGTGCCATAGTATAAAAATATCAGTATAAAAACTGAAGATCGCTACGATTTTTGACAATGCATATTTTGTCTATATCGGTACCTCTGCCTGCCGTTTAAAAAAGGTAAAGTAACTAAGTAAGTAAATACAATTACTCCTTTACTTTTTAGTGTAGGCCACTGGGGCAACCTCAAAAAACAGACAAGGACATTGCCGCTGTAATAAACAACCCAAATATACCGGGTAGGTATATTTAACAAGCTTTGCGGGTGGTAGGGCCTTGTGCAAGGTCCGTCCGGATCGCTACCACCATCTTACTCGCTAATCCTGCCGCTAAGTAGCAGTGCTTGCTCTGCTGTATTCCGGTGTGGAGAGTAAGGCAGCCAGGGAAATTACGGGCACAAGAGGCATTTCATCTTAGTCCTCTAGGTTGGCAACGCATCTGCAATCCCTCCGGGGTTGCGGGTGTCTATGGGCAGTGGTGATCACTTACCATCAGGTGACCCACTTGCTCGTTTGCCTTCCTATTCATATAAAAAAAAAAGATGAAGACTGAAACGATTTATAGGGTGCTTTGGGGTAATTGCGAAATTGGGTATATTCCGAAAGTTTATAATAATAAATACCAAACGCCGCGATATTCTCTTACTGGCTACATTGCTTTAGACACCATTGTTATCGGCTTTGATGCTCCAATCGCCGTTCGTCGCTGCTAGCGTGAGTGTGTGAGCAACGTGCCATCTCGACAGACAAGTGGTTTTCGCGCCTTTTTGGGTGATTCGCAATAACCCCAACACCTTAGTTATTAAAATAATAGTTTTTTAGCATTATAGATTATTGTTTTTTACTATTGACTGCAGGGAACACGAAGTCCGAGTGATTTTTTTATTTAGTTTCGGAAATACCCCTCTGGGGTTATTACGATATACATATAACCCAACCTAATATTTTCATAGAAATGGCCAGTGGTTCTCAAACTAGGTATTTAAGATAAAGAATTTGAAGAATGAAGAATAAATTTAGTATATAATATTGTACCAAATTAATCACCAGCGGCTTCTTTTTCAGGGTCATTATGCCTCGAATGTATGTCAGCATTAGAATAAAAATATATACACGTCTCAAGATTTGGCTACGGCCGTGGTTCTATTACGTTTAAGTTTTTTGTAAAACAATAAAGTTATTTCTCAGTTAAATGAGTTTTTTTATTACTTAAAATAATACGTATCTGTAAGAAATGTTGAGAACCACTTCCTTTTACCGGGGTAAATCCGAAGTAATCTATTCGAAATGACCGTAAAAGCGAAACTTTTAACAAAGTTACAAATATTATAAGTAAGGGGCAATTACAAAAATGAAAAATAAGTATAAACTATCAGTTTATAAGTAGTAAGGTCTACTTTTCAATTATTTCGGAATTACCCGGCCATATTTCGTATTTCCCCCAAATGTCCAAAAACGGGAGACATGACAATAAATATGCATAAAAAGGAAACAATAGCGTATTTTTGTGTGTTATGTCTACTAACCATAAGTCTATTCACCAATTTTCAAGTGTTATGAAAATAAAGGCAGAAAATTTAAAAATAGAGTGGTTTTTTCAATGAAATGATGTCATATACTCAACTCGTCAAAATTTCTATCGTAATTACCCCAATGCGCCTTACTCGATTTGTTTAAGAGATCATGCTAATTTTTATCTATTTGTGTTATGTTTATACAGGGTGTAGATGACGAAGACTAAAACCCTAGATCTAGTTTTGCGTGCAGCTTATGTTGGTACTCTAAGTTTGTTATTCGAATTATTGTTACCCGTACGTGTGTGCTTTAGTTTCACCGTAATGAACTGGATAACCCTAGAGGGGTATTTCCAAAACTAAATAAAAACATCACTCGGACTTCGTGTTCCCTGCAATCATTAGTAAAAAACGACAATCTATAATACTAAAAAACAATTATTTTAGTAACTTACCTGGGTTCCGAGAAAAGAGTGTTGGGGTTATTGCGAATCACCCAAAAAGGCGCGAAAACCACTTGTCTGTCGAGATGGCACGTTGCTCACACACTCACGCTAGCAGCGACGAACGGCGATTGGAGCATCAAAGCCGATAACAATGGTGTCTAAAGCAATGTAGCCAGTAAGAGAATATCGCGGCGTTTGGTATTTATTATAAACTTTCGGAATATACCCAATTTCGCAATTACCCCAAAGCACCCTAGGTATGTATTGAGACACATGTTTCTTTAGTTCAATATTGGTTGTTTCATAGATAAATAATAATGTACCTACCAATTATTTCAGGCATTTGAGGCCCATAGTAACAAAATATCTAATTAAATAAGGATTTTTCAGGGTTTTTGTAATTCTGCGGTTTTAAATATAATGCATTCCACTGTAAGTTTGACTATTAATTATTCTTTTATTACCTATTTATTCAAATTCATATTAATTAGGTAGTTACTAAAAATTGATCATCTATACATATAATAAAATCGTTGAAACCAAAAAATCTGTACATTGAAGATTTAAAAAAAAAACCGACCAGGGTGACTTAAAATCGGTAACTGAACATATTAAAACCATTTTTAAAATTTTTGTTTGTTTGTTTGTTTGTTTGTTTGACTGAGCATCACGTAAAAACTACTGAACGGATATTAATGAAATGTTCACAAATCGATTCCAATAAATTCAGAATAGGATATAGGCTACAGAAATTGTGGAAAATTTTGGAAAAAGGGGGTGAAAAGGGGGGTTAAAGTTTGTATGAAAAAAGAAAATTAGATTGTTCTGGAATCATGAAACTCAGAATAAATACTTAGTTGGTGCTTTTAGTATAAATCTGACAGCGAGCGAACCTAAACTGAATCGCATTAAGACATCATGGCAACTATGGCAAGGCCCCTGTAGGTAATTAATTTGTAGAATGATAATAAGTGTTAATAATCTGTAATTACGTACCTACTTAAACCAAGAAAATAAATTAAAAAAGCTTCTGCTAGAAAAAATTGAGTCGCAAAATATTAATTAAAACGGATTAGTAAATGAATTGTTAGTTGTAAGGTAAAAACAGGTAAACATTTATGTATTATTTGGTTAGAATAGATTTAATTTTTTAAATTAATCAGGGTACAAATATCGTTGAAGTGAGCGCAGTATTCGCCAATAAGCGTCATAGTTTGGCGAAATTAATAGTGATGTAATTAAAACTGTACTTAGCTTTTTTGAATAAAGAAACTATAAATAAAACTATTTGTAAAATAAAGTATAAATAAATGTGATGAGTCATTAACCAGTTTGCACTTGATTTTTTTTCAAGATTCCGTGTCGCAAATTATTATTTTCATGACGTAATTCTAAAAGTATAGTTTCGTACATACTTTCAGTGGTTCATGTGACGAAGTTAATAGTCATAATAATAATAATTTTGATATCGAGAAAAGCCGTAAGTATCACAAAAACACACGCGGACGAAGTCGCGGGCAACAGCTAGTAATAAATGCGTTACTAAAGTCAAAATAAAGTTTTATTTCTTTACTGTGACGCTGCCGGGTCATGAGAGTTCACAGCCGCTGAGCCCGCGCGATGTATTTGACGCGCGGTCTTGACAGCGCCAAATGCCTACTTTCGCAGGAATACCCGGCCTTAAAAAATCTGCTTCAAATTTTATAATGATAAGATTTGTTTGAAAACAATTTCAAGATTTTTATCAAACGATTAACTTTGTTTAATAGTTTTTCAAGTGAATCGAAGTAATACCATACCATAATATATTATGAGAGAACAACCATGTGTAATATGTAAAAAGTACTCGGGTAATTATTTAGTTAGTTTGTAGGTAGGTACGTAATAATACAATAAAAAGGGGGTTAAATCCGTGACCCTAGTTACGTCATAATCATAATAAGGGTAATGGAACTGAAAAGGCTAGGAAACACTGCTCCAGTGCAATGACCAATTTCTTCGGCAAAAAGTGTGTAAAATATAGCAAATCTTAAAAAAAGGATACATTTGTATACTTAAAAATATTACAGCTGTAAGTAATTGCTTGTGTTTAGTTAATTATTTAAGGGTCAATACAAAAACCACGCATAGCTTCTTGATAGCTTTATTCTTTCTGCCCCTCCAAAAGGCGGGGAGCTGTCACCGTGACAGAACGCGTCACAGATACTACAACATCTCTCCGTTTTACATACAAAAAAGAAACTTAAATCTACATAAATTGACAATTTTTTGTTTTAGTCACATACATAGTCATTAAGATAAATGGGTCTCTTTACAAGCCTTCTGGATTCCCTACCTTCTGTATTACTATCATCCTGCTGGTTATTATTGTCAGTCTGACTGTTATTAAATTTAGTTAATTGCTCTGGCGAATCCAGAAAACTTGTAGGAGTTGTACATACTTCTTCCTGAAAAGGGTAATCAACATCCCCTAAGTTCGCATGAGGGGCTAAAACCAAATGCCCGCGATTTCGTCTAAACAAGCCTTTGCCAGTTCTTACAATAAATGAACGAGGTTCTGTACAATGTTTTTCTATTACACCATATGTTTTTAAATCAATAATCCACACTTTGTCATTAATCTTCAATTCTGGCAAGCTTGAAACTCTATGTCTCTTATTATAGTAACATGCATCTTGTATTTTCTTTTTATTTCTTACATCTTTATATTTTTCTCTAATATCAATGGTCTTATTTAGTTTGCTAGACACTATAGGCAAATTATCACGAAGTTTCCTACTAAACATCAACTCAGCTGGGCTGTAGCCGCCTTGAACAGGTGTATTTCTATATATCAATAAAGCAAGATTTATATCATCATTTTTACTTAACAGAGCTTTGGCTATCTTGACCGCAGATTCAGCTTGGCCATTACTTTGGGCATAATAAGGACTACTAGTAATTGACTTAAACCCATACTCTTTTGCAAATATATTGAATTTAGACTTAAATTGAGTGCCACAATCAGTGCGTACTACTTCTGGGATACCATACCTAGCAAATGTTTCCTTACATTTAGTGATAACACTATCCTCTGTCAAATCTTTTAGTTTGAATATTTCTAAAAATCTGGAATAGTAATCAACTATTACTACATACCAATCATTGTCAAATTTAAAAAGATCTATTCCAATTTTTTGCCATGCCCTATCTGGAATTTTATCTACAATCATGTCTTCTTTATGATTTACCCGCATTTCTATGCATTTTGGACAATTTCTTACAGTTTCCTCAATTTGCTTAGATAATCCCATCCACCACACTGATTGCTTAGCTCGTTCTCTACATTTTGTAATGCCTAAATGGCCCTCATGAATCTTTTGTAATATTTCCCTTTGTAAGGTACTTGGAACTACTATTCTGGAATTGTACAAAAGCAAATTTTCTTCTACAGTAAAATTATGTCTATATTGAAAAAATATTCTCAAGCAGTCTTCTATTTTATTCTTATGAGGCCATCCATTTACAGTGTATTCTATTAATTTTGAATTTATTGCACTTTTCTCTTGTTCTGACTTTATTTTACATAACATCTCATTATTGACAGACTCATTTGTATTTAGATTGAATATTAAATTTAAGTACATTTTTCTCTCACAATTTTCATTTGGTTTCAAAGGATTCCTAGAAAGAGCATCAGCTACTTTCAAATCTTTTCCTGGAGTGTAATTTACTTCAAAATCAAAACGCATTAGCTTTAGCCTGAATCTAAGTAACCTAGGTGTCAAGTCATCTAATGGTTTAGTTTTTAAAATTTGCAAAAGGGGCTTGTGATCAGTCTCTAAGTGTACCTTTATTCCTATAACATAGTCTCTAAATTTTTCTATGGCCCAAACTAAAGCCAAACACTCCTTCTCAATCTGTGCATAATGTTTTTCTGAGTCAGTGAGGGTGCGGCTTGCATACACAACTATACTCCTTTGACCATTCTTATCTTCCTGCATTAATGCGGCCCCTAGGCCATATGAGCTGCTATCAGCTGACACAATAATTTTATGGTTGGGATCAAAATGTGCTAAAGTGGGAGCTTTTAGAAGCTTATTTTTTATTTCTCTAAAAGCCAGTTCTTGTGACATTCCCCAGATGAATAAATTGCTTTCTCTTAACAAAGAATGAAGGGGTTCCAAATGATGTGATTTGTTAGGTATAAACCTACCAACAAAATTCACCATGCCTAAAAATTGTAAGAGTTCTTTTTTATTAGTAGGTGTTTTAAACTCACTTATTGCCGTAATTCTCTCAGGATCAATTTCTATTCCATTCTCATTTATTATGTGACCTAAATAGGTTATTTCCCTAACTCCAAATTTACATTTACCTCTATTAATAGTAATGCCTTCCTTTTCTAACCTCCTAAGAACTTCCCTTAATACTTGATCATGTTTCTCTTGATTTTCCTCATATATTAATATATCATCCATGTGTATAGCAACTTTTAAGTCTCTAAATAAGTTATTAAATTTCATAGTGAAATATTCTGGTGCACAGTTAAGTCCGAAAGGTAACCTATTGTAAATATATCTCCCAAATGGAGTTATTATTGTTGTAAGCTTTTTAGACTCTTCGTCCAATTTGATTTGGTGGAAACCTGAAGTTGCATCAATTTTCGAGAAATATTTGGCTCCCTTAAGCTGTGCTAAAGTGTTTTCAACTTTAGGTATAGGATAAATAGGTCTTTTAATATTTTGATTCACCTTTGTATAATCCCCACATATTCTTACTTTATCATTTTTTAATACCACTACAATAGGGGAAACAAAGTCCGTCGGTTCTTCAATAGGGCTAATAATACCTAAACGCTCTAACTTATCTAACTCTTCTTTGACTTTAGGCAGGAGAGGAATAGACACATTTCTCGGTGTTGCATGTACATAGGTTTGAGGGTTATCAATTAACTTTATACTAAATTTGTCCTTGAAGACACCTAACTCATCAAATATGTGAGGGAATTCTCTCTCAACACACACCTTGGAACCACTTTCTATAAAGTCACTATTATTTTTTACATTATGTGTCATAGAACAAATTGATATTATGTTCATGCTTTCAATAGCTGGCCGTCCCAGTATAGCACTTTTTAACCCTTTTATAATATAAACTTTGCCATAATACACTTTATCTTTATAAACTAACTTTAATATAGCTGTACCTTTAACATCTAGTGGTTTACCATCTGGACCCTTTACCCTGTCTGCACATCTTGATACTTGGAGTTGGCTGATACAGTCTGGAATCGCAGTTATGTCGGCCCCTGTGTCTATCAAAAATTTCAACTTATCAATGTATGCGTCTCTACTGAAAATATCCATTTTAATCACATACTTTTGTAGCATCTCACATGAACCCACCTTAAAGACCGCCGCAGTCTCTTGCAGGTCATCTTCCATTCTTTTCATGTACTTTGCACGACACAGACTTGCAAAATGTCCTATACGTCCACAGTTGAAACATTTTACCTTCACTGCTGGACACTGATCTTTTGGATGACGACTGCCGCCACAAAACCAGCAGCTTTGTTTTCCTTGCTTATTCTCCTTTATCCTAATTTTGTTAATAGTTTCCTCGGCACTGCTATTTCTAAGTGCTTCATTCTCTTTCTGTTGTGTTTCTGCTTGTTTGGCTATCAATATAGCATCTTTGAGCTGTAGGTCTTCTTTCAACTGTAGTCTCTCACTGGTCCTCTTATCCTTCAGCCCAATCACTATTCTGTCCCGAATAAGTTCTTCTTTCAGCGACCCATAGTCGCAAGATTCGCTAAGCTTGTATAAATCAGTTAGAAAGTCTTCGAAAGGTTCTTCCACTTGCTGGCTCCTTGAATTAAATTTAAATCTCTCGAAGATGACGTTTCTTTTTGGTAGAAAGAAGTTATCAAAAGCCACCAGTGTTCTTTCATAGTCCAGATTTTTTTCGAACTGCAGAACAATGTCCTCGGCACGATCTCCCATGTGATAAATTAAGCAGTTTAATTTACTCTCATCGTTTTTCATATCCGTGCCACTAAGACACATGTATCTCACGAACCTCTTCCTCCAAACAGTCCATTGTGCCGGGTTAAACGAAAATTTTTCTGGCGCCGCCACGCTGCCACCGGTCGCACCGATTTTTTCTTCACTCATCTTTTCTTTATTGCAAAACCCCTTATAGCATTTCACGATCGTTACTTCTTTATTGTTTGTTTTACCGCTGCCACCATGTTTAGTTAATTATTTAAGGGTCAATACAAAAACCACGCATAGCTTCTTGATAGCTTTATTCTTTCTGCCCCTCCAAAAGGCGGGGAGCTGTCACCGTGACAGAACGCGTCACAGATACTACAACAGCTTGTAATGCAGTGAGATTCGCAGTTTTGCTCTGAATTGTTAATCCATTATACGCATAAACAAAACCGAAAGAAATTTGTAAATGGAGAGCGGAAAATATTCTTACATACATACATACATACATGTATCACGTCTTTATCCCTTACGGGGTAGACAGCTTTAGCAAGACTGTGGGCGTATAGGTGGAAAGGGGAATAGAAATAGTGATAGGTTGCTAGCCGCATCGCCTATAACATGATTCCTATTTTCGTCTATTCCCTCGATGGGCGTTTACCATCTGCGCGGGAAGAGAAGTAACTGGTACATTCTATGTTTTTCCTTTGCTGATAATATTCTTATTAGAAGTACAGTCCAAGGCATAAATATACATATGTTAAGTTACCAGACGTCAAAAACATCTAGACATCTTTATGCTATAAACAGACATCCCATTCTTGCCATTTGCGAAGCCCTAATCACGCCTTTCACGTAAACTTACAGTCGATCATGTCTTCGATGGCGGACAAAGTGTTCCACCCCCGCTCGGAGGGGATCCCCTCCGAGGGTGTGATGGATCAGTACGCCGACGGCAAAGCCGCGAGGGTGTGGAAGAAGTTCGTCGGTGACAGCAACCAGAGGACGCAGAATTACAAGGACTTCCTGATCGGTCTGCTCCGCGCCAACGGGTGCGTGAAGATTCTGGACGCTGCCTGCGGTACCGGGTAAGAAATGTTTCTGTTCCTTATTCCGGTTTCTGTACCCAAACGGGAAAAACGGTACCCTATAATTCGCTGTCCGTCTGTCACCAGGCAATCGCATGAACCGTGATGACAGTTGAAATTTTCGCAGATGATGTGCTCGTATTTCTGTTGCCGCTATAACAACAGATACTAAACACAGAATATATTTATGTCTATGTCGCAACCAACATTAAATGACCTCACACTACATACATTTTGCTTAAGAGTAGGGCTCTGCTAACACTGGATTTTATATGCCAAGGAATGGCACGACCAATCGGGTCACCTAATGGAAAGTGAGCCTACCCATGGACTGCAGATGCACTGCATTTCTGTACGCCCCCCTAGAGGGGAGCCCCCTAGGTTGGGAAGTCTTGATTTAGATCTCTAAACCAAGACTTGTCTATCTACACATCAGGAGGAACTAGGTACCTACTTGGAGTTTTATTTTTCGAAGGCCGCTTAATACCATCCCTCTCTCATGCGCTGGAGCTACACAGAGAGCTCAGCAAGAGATTGAGAGAGGCAGGCGATCCTCGCGCCGGCAGCTATCTCGCGCAAAGAATCGCAATCGCAGTTCAGCGCGGGAATGCTGCCTGCGTGATGGGCACCCTGCCAAGAGGCCCACAATTAATTTACAATTAATTTTAAAGTTTATTTAGTTATTTTAATTTAATAGTAGTCTTAGTTTTGTAATTAATAACCATTCGTTTTAGCGAAAATACGAAACGAACTTCGGATTACAAGGCTTGATTTCTCTCGATAACAGCGTAGCAATAAGATAGGTAGCATCACTCGTGAATAGTAATAAAGATAACAAATGATACAGTTTCACAAATATTATGTGATGATGTAAACGGTGATAAAGCAGGGTGACAGGTCAGATGGCCGCCGACATCACAACACGCGAATACGTTTGAAAACGACCACTGTATCCGACTGTATCTGATGTAAAACATAACACAGATGTCGCTACTGCAAGACTTGCAAGTCATTTAAAAGGGTGCGAGTCGGGTTACCTCTGCGTGTGGTCAAGAGCTGCGGTTCGTTTTTGGATCCGTCCGGGGGAGCAGTTGGTCCGGTGCACCCTGGGCATCGGCTAATTCCTGACAGTTCCTGAGGGATATCATTGACCCTTGGCTAAGAGCCCGACAGGGGGGAAGGGAATCTTTGACCTTTACCGTACAGGCGTACAACGTTGCCGACATTTTGTTACAAGATTTTTTAATTATTATTTTTGTTACTTTGACATTGGCGAAGTTGTCGTCGCTATCTATAACGACTTGATACGCCACAAACTCATGAGTAAATGCATTTAAGCAGTTGGGAACTTGTCGTAACGGTTATTATTAACATTGTAATTTTCCTGTTTTGTGAGCAGTTAGTGCGACAATAAAGACGAAATACCTACTAGGTGTTAGAATATAACACAAATCACGTCTTTATCCCTTACGGGGTAGACAGAGCCTAAGTTAACAAGGCCTAAAGACCACGTTTAGCATGATTGTGGGCGTATTGGATGGAAAGGGGAATCAAAACAGTGATGGGTTGCTAAGCCACATCGCCATATAACATGATCCCTAAGATTTTCGCCCAACACAACACACAACAACATAACAAGGTACGATAATATTCCTGTACCTACCATTCCAGGGTAGACTCCATGATGCTGGTGGACGAAGGCTTCGAGGTGGTGTCCGTGGACGCCTCAGACAAGATGCTGAAGCACGCCCTCAAGGCGCGTTGGGAGAAGAGGAAGAACCCCAAATACGACGAGTGGGGTATGTATAGCCTATAGTCGCTTATCTACTAGAGGCAGCCTCGGGTCGAGCGGCTGCCTCGCTCCGAGGCCGCGCAAGTGGAGACGCTGGCTAAGACGTTGAGGCAGCGAACTTTAACAAAACGAACTTTTCATTCCAGTGATCGAGGAAGCCAACTGGGAGACGCTCCACCGTGACGTCCAGTCCTTCCAACCAGGAACCATGTTCGACGCAGTCATCTGCCTCGGCAACTCCTTCGCCCATCTACTGGACGAATTCGGAGATCAACGGGTCCAGAGGCGGGCGCTCGAGAACTTCGCCAAGTGCCTGAAGCCGGGGGGCCTGTTGTTCATAGACCACAGAAATTACGACGCTATGATAGACAGCGGGGCTACGCCAGGCCATTCTATTTATTACAATGTGAGTAAGACTTTTTTTTTACTAGCCCGTAATAGTACGTCACTAGACAAAGGAGTCTCCCATAGACTTCCAACTCGCCCTATCCCCGCTTGTCTGGCCAGTCGCTCGAGGCGTCTAGGGCATCCCGGCACCTCCACCTCGGCCTGGCGCGGCGCCAGTAGCAACCCTGGGGCATCCACTGAGTCGTATAACACGTGCCCACCGCTCTGGGTGCATGCGGCAGACGTGACCAGTCCAGGGGACTTACCACAACGTCTCAGTGCGATTCAGTTCAGGTTCTTCTTTGTTTTTAGGGTTCCGTACCTCAAAAGGAAAAAACGGAACCCTTATAGGATCACTTTGTTGTCCGTCTGTCCGTCCGTCCGTCTGTCAAGACCCTTTTTCTCAGGAACGCGTGGAGGTATGAAGCTGAAATTTATATCAATTACTCAGGTCTACGTCCCTTGAAGCTGTGAAAAAATCAAACTTCTAAGCCAACGCAATCAAAAGATACAGCCGTTTATGCCGCAAATTTTCGACACTTGCAAGGGAATCAAAACCTACAGGGTTCTTCCCGTGAACTCAGAATCTTGAAATTTGGTACGAAGCAACGTCTTATAGCATAGATAAAGGAAAAATTACGAAAACCATAAATTTTTAGTTACATCACATAATATATTTTTTTTTAATAATTTTAACCTTACTACCCATTTCCTCATAAACGCGTAGAGGTATTAAATTGAAATTCATACCAAATACTCAGGTCTATAATACCTTTAAGCTGTGAAAAAATCAAAATTCTAAGCCAACGCAATCAAAAGATACAGCCGTTTATGCCGCAAATTTCCGCAAATTTTCAACTCTCAAGGGAATCAAAACCTACAAGGTAGTTCCCGTGAACGCAGAATCTTGAAATTTGGTATGAAGATAGGTCTTATAGCACAGATTAAAGAATAATTGCGAAAACCGTAAATGTGTATGTATGTCTGTATATAGCAGTGACCAATATAAAGTAACCCCACACTGCGTACATTTTGCTTTGGAGCAGGGCTCTGCTTACACTGGTTTTAGATATTTATAGATAATGATACGGAACCCTCGGTGCGCGAGTCCGACTCGCACTTGACCGGTTTTTATATGGCCCATCGATCGATGCGATGATTTTGCCAATGTCAAAGTAATAATTGGTACCTACCTATTAAAAAATCTTGTGACAAGTGTCGGCAATGTTGTACGGTTGAACACGGTCAAAAACCCCCCCCCCCCCCCCCCTGTCGAGCTCTTAGCCAAACGGATAATGATATCCTTCCGAATCTGCCAGGAAATCATTAACCGATGCCCAGGGTGAACCGGACTAAGCACTGCTCTTCCCCTCGGACGGATCCAAAAACGAACCGCAGCTCTTGACCACTCGCGGAGGTCAGGTTCGCTCCCTGTCAGATCAGATCCATACTAAAAATTACAGCTAAAACCTGAACTGAGTCGGAATTGCATCGCATTAAGACGTCATGGTAAGGCCCTATAGTAGGTACGTACCGTCGAAGAACCTCTCCAGACAGATGTTTGGGTATACGTTCGAGACGATTTTCTTTGAGAAAACTTAACTCAGGATGTACCCCTAATATCGCTTTGGCAATCATTCCAGTGCAAGTATCCTTTGGACATAAAGACGTCAGTGCTGGTGGTGGGCGGGCGGCCCGAGCTCGTCACGCTCGACTACTGCATCGGCGGCGAGCAGGACGGCGACGACTCCGACCGGAGGTATACCCACTACAGCATTTGTCTTTTTTTTCATACATAAATCTATCCCTTACGGCGTAGACAAAGCCTCAGATAACAAGAAATATAGGCCACATTTCTGAATAAACATGAATGAAAAATAATGTTGTTAAGGTCGAGAGCAAGTGTAACAGCATCGAGCGTCACTCAGTCCAAACTACTCGCTCTCATCCTATCAATATTATAAATGCGAAAGTTTGTGAGGACGGATGGATGTGACGATGTGTGTGTGTGTTTGTTCCTTCTTCACGCTGGAACGATTGGACAGATTTGAATAAACTTTGGAACGGAGATAGCTGGTACCCTAGATTAACACATAGGCTACTTTTTATCCCGAAAATATTCAAAGTTCCCGCGCGATAGCGATAAATATGTCAATTGCTAATTCTACGCGGACGAAGTCGCGGGAAGAAGCTAGTCCCCAATAATGTACTTTTTCATTCATGTTTATTCAAAACACGGCAACTGTCAAATATCACATTAACTAAAAGCACAGTAACAATGTCTTTATTTATTTCAGCGAGTTCCGCCTGTGCTATTACCCGCACAAATTAGAGAAATTCAAGAAAATGCTGTATGAAGCCTTCGGGGCGGGCAGCAAGCACGGCTTGTACGCAGACTTCAAGCCGATTGACAAAGTTCGCGAACCAGCGTTCTACATACACGTAATAGCGAAACCCAAATAATTATTTATACGTTCCATCCCGAATCGGACCAAATAAAAATTGGAAGACAAAGTGAGTGAGGTCGGTTTAAAATAGGCCTAGGCGAAATTTATTAAATAAAATCTTAAAGTTCCTAAAAACAAAAATTGTATATACATGTGGACTCAATTTATCAAGGTAGGTATTTTTGTAATATTCAAAGTCCAGAAGTCATAATTTTTAATTTTATTTAAATAAGTTCGTACTTCGTGCTAGTCGTTACAAGCACTTCAACTTTTATGTTGGCAATTTATCATTGTTACCCAGCTACTTAACGACATACGTGTTTTACTATACATATTCATAAAAAATATTTACCTTGCTACTCCGCTACTCCCGTGCAAGCAAGGTAAATATTTTTTGTTCATTGAAATGGACCTCCGCAAAATAAAGTCTGATTCAATAAAATATTTAAAAAATATCTGTATTGACAAATAATCATCACAATTATTTATTAAATGCGATTTATCTTTTAAGATATATAAGTGTTTTCTGTGTTTTTATGTTTGTTATGTGCTGTTAAATAAACGTTATTCTATTTTTAACTGTCATTTATTTCATACTTACCTAAAAAAACGTTACATACAATAAAACAACCATTCTATTAGGCTACTGGATTAACATTCATACATTTTCACAATTCAAACAAAATTAGAAGTTGAATAATTTATTCATTCAAATTATATATAAAAGAACATAATGGGGTGTGGTATAACTTAGAATCCGGGCCTTAATTTAGTGTGGAGATGGGCAGGACCTAGACTAATTGACACAAATTACTGAAGTAGAAAAAGTAAAAAAAAACAATAAACAAAAGATGCTTTTCCATCAGAGTACACCTACATAATATTTCATGCATGCAATGAGGTTTACTTTAAGAATGTTCAACATAAACTTTCATAATATAGAAATTAAGGACCGTAACACGTTTCAGAGTAGATAATCAACCATTATGTCTTCTTGGGCTCAAAACATGACAAATTGCACACGCTAAAGCACTAAAAGCTCGGCCGTAGACAAGTCATAGATCGTCCCTACGTACGTCTCTTTCAACCTGTTCGATCTGTGGCTGAGCTAGGTTTTCCGAGTAAGTCCTGCCCATCTCCCATTGAGAATTACATCTAAACTAAAGCTTAGGGTCTATGAGCCAACGATAATGTTGTTGATGGGGATATGTATGAGCTTCACAAAGAAACCAATGAAGCCCATGATGCAGAAACCGATGGCCGTCGCAATGGCGATCTTTTGGAATTCTGAAAATAAAATAACAACAATTAATTGTTAGATAGTTAGATTTTTTTGGGGAGTTGATTAGAATTACATTATTTGTAAGCTACTTATACAGGAATGGTGTTGACTACCTTCAGAATTTGTAAGCTTCATACACTAGGTGTCCTTTGGCTTTTTGACCTTGGACTATTTAATCTCTACTAATATTCTAAATATGAAAGTAACTTTGTCTGTCTGTCACATTTTCATGCTTAAACTTGTAAGCAATTTTAATGAAATTTGGTTCAGCCTTACTTACAGTCCCAGGGAAGGACCACAGGATAGTTTTAAGCCAGAAAATCAAATACTACCTAGGGAATAGCGGACAACTAGTTAATTATAATACTAGCTTGTGTTCACTGTCATTAAAAGTAACACAAATAAATATAAACACGAAGTTTAGCTTAAATACACTTGATTGAAAAGTTTAAAAAGTTTGTGTAGTTATTTTTTTCCTATGTGGATGCATTTTTGGTGTTTTGTAATTCCAAATCAAATTGTAATACGGTCCGTGGAGTGACCAATGCTATGGAATGCTTTACACGTTCTTGTAATAGTTCTTCAACAAGGGTTTGGAGGGTAAAAGTTTGGGAATTCCTGTCTTAAGATACAGACATCAACTTTTTAAAATTAGTACAGCAAAGATCATAACAATAATTGAGTGTGTAATGTGAAATATGCTTCTGGTGCACAATGTTTAAATATTGCCCTTTTATTTCAGAACATTATTTAATAAATAGCAGACTTCAATATATCAATATAAAAAAATAACTATGGTTCTAAAAGTGCCCAAATATTCCTCACTAATTTACAAACTTTTTTTTCACTGTAACAAGATGTTCAATTTAATGAACTCAAAATCTTAAAGTAATTCTCTAATCAAATTAACACTTTATTACTAAACACTTACAAACTTAATGTGTATTACTTAAATATAAAAATATAATATAACATAGGTAATATAATATTTACAAACTTGTATGTAAATCAATAAAGATTCTGGCAAAGTGCCCAAGAACAGCTGCTTGTAGACAATTTTGTACACAGCTTGTACTTTCTTCTCAAAATAGGTTAAACAGAGGAACGTACCCTGAACTACGTTTACTAAGCTGCGTTGTTGTAGGTAAACTTTAGTTACTTTTGCTACCGACTCCAAGCTTAGTTAAATAATACGCACCTTTCCTGTCGGGCTTGGTGCATCTCCTGACCAGCCTCAAAGAATCCTTAGCGAACTGCTTGCCAGGCTCAACGAACTTAGCGATCTGATCCATTCTGAAAATTAGGACGGAGTTTTAGACTACTTTCACATTTAGAAGAGAGCTCACTGGGATAATTTCACGTATAAAAGCACACTTACTTATTCAGAAATTAGATTTCACAGTTCTTGTTAAAAAAACTGCGCTAAAGCGTCGATTTTCAACGAGTAAATGTCCGCTTACGAGAGAGAACGGCACGAAATACTAAACGTCAGCCAGCCACGTATCGAAAAATTTCACGCACGTCACCAGACTTAGTGATGTGCTGATGTAAATACTAGGCTTATCGATTGTAATTATTTGGTTCAAGAATAAGAGGGAATTGTATAACAACCGTTTTAAAATTCACGACTAAACTTCATTAAAGACTATATATTCAGGGCAAGTTGGGAAGCGCTATTATTTACGACATTTTGTTAGAGATAGTAATAATTTTACTTGGATGTCGACTTTTAAACTGAAATAGGGACAAGCTTAGCATCACTACCTGTAAAAAAAGGGGAGACGGAACTGGAAACACAAAACATTCAGTTTATAGTTAATATAGGTAGTTTGTTTCCTTTTTAACGTTTTTTAAATCTTTAATTTAGAATTGTATGTGTGTATTTCATGTATATTTTTTTCGCATGAAGTAAGAAAATTTAAATGCAACTGGCAAAATGCAAATTACTTACTTATCTAAAGATTGAACATTTTTTTGATATTATTGTTATATAATATTCTAATTAGGTCTGTGTTTGAAAGACTCGAAACCTTAAAACATTTTGCGAAATATTGTTTTTTTTTTCTTTGTAAAACTCGAATTTGTGGAAGTACTTTGTTGGTGTTTTCTTGAACAAAAAAAAGCCATATGTCAATGTCATTGTCAGTCAGTCATGTCAAAAAAGTCAAAATAGTGGATTTTTGTATTTAGTTGAGTGCGGATTTAGTAAAATAGGCTAATCTTCTAATTGTTTAATTTTGTTTTTAGGCTTCAAATTAAATTTGTATTCTAAGCAAAGTTATTAAGTGTAATTAGAAATAGATAGCGTTTATAATGTACGCTATAGAGAAGAAATTTGAAATCGAAATGAAGTTGAAAAAGGTCAGTACCATTTAGTAAATAATAAATATCTTCGGACTGAAATAAATTTAACCAAAGTATATTTATACGTAAAGAGTACATTTGAAGTACGTTCCACTTTGTATTTACTGGCGACGACTATCATGTTTGACCCAGGTAATTAAATCACTGATGTGATGATAAACTTTGAATGGGCGTATTAATTATTGGGTGTCAATCAATTGTATGATTAATTCCTATAGTTCTGTGAAAAAATAAAAACTAGTAAACGGAAGTATGTAAGACAAATATTTTTTGTTGCCATCTAATAAATTTCTGTGCTGAAAGGGGATTATTACTTCACTCCAGAACTTACAGTAATGAACAAACTAATGAACTATAGACTTAGATATTGCTTTAATATTAGAAAGTTAATTTAATTACATCATTTTATTAATACAAAATTGACCTGGTAAAAAATATGTGTGAATTGAATAGCATCTCTGAGTTGTGCATTTAAACTAAATTACCAGGAGATGAGCAACATTCAGGAGCTCAAGGCAGCGGCCAACCGCAGCTCCTCGCTAGCATCAGACGTGTGCAACGTGTTGGGTGCTTGTGAGCAGAGGCTGCAGCAGCTGGAGACAGCTGTGCTACCATTATACGGTGACACGGCCAGGTTGCAGCAAATCCACCATAGTATGTTAAAGAAGACATTAATATAATTATACCTAGTAGCTAACGAATTTGTTTAAACGGTGCATGTTTTGTTGTTAATCTATACAATTACAATTATCAAATTCAAGTTCAAATTAATTTATTTGTCAAAACATAGGCAAATACATAAATATACAGAGATCTTCTGCATATATTTCGGATCACTATGTTGCGCCATGAGGCATACCAATAGCAATTATAATGGATGGCATGCATTTTTCGGGTTTTAATCTGCATTACATGTTATATTATTCTACAAGCAAATTTACAGCCTTTCCGCTAAATAATCTTGGATAGAGTAATTAATATGCTTTTTCGATTAAAAAGTTAAATAACATTTTTTTAAATTTAGGCTGTTCAGAAACTTATAATTTTAGGCAATTTGTTGTATACCCAATGCATCATTCCAAAAGCACTCTTTCGAAATAAAGCTGTTCTAAAACGAGGCGTTGTGATCTTATCCTGTTGACGCGTGCTTATATTATCTTTATTCTCATGTCTAAGTTTTATCTAGTTTTATTGTTGAATTTCATTAGATATGGAGCGCACAGTGAAGGCCCTAGAGCATGTGATAAACTACTACATGGTGTCGCGCGAGCTGGCGGACCTCGTCATGGCCGGGCCCCACACGCACAGCACCGACACACTCAACATTTATTTAGAGGTACCATACCAATTGTGTTAAGGCCCGAAGATGTTACAGATATAAAGTCTATGATAGGTATATCACTAAGGATTTGTGAATAGTGACCGTTAAGGATATGAAATTATTTCAGAATAGCTGTACCTGTTTTTTTTTAAAGAAAAAGATATGTCAATGTTTTCTCACTGTTTAAATTTTCTCTAGACTTGCACAAATGTTTCGAAGGCAAGATTATTCTAATCGGTACAGCCATTCTCGAGTTTTAGCGAGACAAACTAACAGCAATTCATTTTTATATGTTGTTTATAACAACATTAATAATATTATTAGTTTAATCTTGATGGGATGCTAATGGAGTGTTCCTCGGTCGATGACGAGCACTAGTAATGGACAAAGGGGTGGCTCATTCATGGCTTACAGATTGCCACATTACAGAAAAATGAGCAGGGAAAAAAACTACATGCTTTGACTTATAACAGCAGAAGAAAAATTTTTATTCATAAAAGTATTATAGCTATTTAATGGCCAGTAACAATTTACACTCAAAAGAACAAAAAAGTTTTTATGTCACAAACTTATGTACCTACAAATTTAATAAAAGTTTCAGTTTTTTGATAGTAACTAATTGTTAAAGGAAAGAGAAACCGAGAAATAATGGGACTAGAAAAAAGGAAAGAAAGAAAAAGTTATTTATTATTATAATAAGTGTATATGATTCAAAACTTATGGATACACAAATTTTGGTAATGGGTACAAAGCCCCATAAAATCCTTGTACAGATATACATATATTTCCGCATTAAAAAGTGTTACCTGTATAATTGGCATTGTTCATTTTTTTTAGTATGCTCCAATTCGAAAACCATTTCGAGGAAAACCATCAATTATACGATTTATCTTGTCCGATTTCAAAAATACTTTATGATTGCAGATATTTTTTTAAAAGTACGTTGAACCTTTGTTTGACCGAACGACCGGGTTTTTAGACAGAATCCAGCATCGAATGTTTGCAGGTCGATTTACATCAAACGAGCGAATGCTCATTCTATCCCCACTACATCACATTCTTCTAGTGTAAACAGGCGTAGAGCATTCTTTCGTTGTTCTTAGTGCGTTCGCAAAGATTCTATAGAATATTCTAAGAATGCTCGTTCGCTTGATGTAAACGGCGCAAGAGCGCGCGAACAGTTGCTTAGAGCGTTCTAGCGTGTTCGGACGTGCTCGCGCCACTGAGCGGTCTTTTCAAAGCGTTCTTGTGTTCTAGCGATTGTTTACGTATCTTATCGATTAAATTATGGATTGGTCTCAAGAAAAATGTTTATTAATGATAGAAGCCTACCGCAATTTCAGATGGAATTGTCCATTTTCTTCTTGTTTTCTCATATCAGTCATTGTTTCACCTACATTATCCAGTGTCCTTCGATGCATTAAATTTGTAACCCACCAACGTCTCTTCCTTCTTTTATTTTTGAGTTTTCGCGACAAAATAATAAATGCAGCACTTGCAATAATGATATCGCTGTCAGAGTCAGACATAACGAAGCACTACCAATACTAACCACAGAATTGACACGAATGAGCAAAGAACATTCGATCTAGCTTTTGTTTACACTAAAAGATTACGAAAGAATGCTCTTGTTCTAGCTCTAGCTCTATGTTCGTTTGATGTAAATCGATACCTCTAGCTTTCGTTTACACTAAAAGATTACGAAAGAATGCTCTTGTTCTAGCTCTAGCTCTATGTTCGTTTGATGTAAATCGACCTTGCCACAAAAATGAAAAAAAAAAGTTTGGCTACGGCAACTGTCACGTGTCACTGTCAAATTTACAAAACCATAGACAAAGCCGTTTTTTTTATAGCCCGCCGAACGAAGGCGATTGGGATTCTGTCTAAATTCACGAATTGGCATTGTTCATTTTTTTTAGTATGCTCCAATTCGAAAACCATTTCGAGGAAAACCATCAATTATCCGATTTATCTTGTCCGATTTCAAAAATACTTTATAATTGCAGATATTTTTGTAAAAGTACTTTGAACCTTTGTTTGATCGAACGACCGGGTTTTTAGACAGAATCCAGCATCGAATGTTTGCCACAAAAATGAAAAAAAAAGTTTGGCTACGGCAACTGTCACGTGTCACTGTCAAATCTACAAAACCATAGACAAAGCAGTTTTTTTTTATAGCCAGCCGAACGAAGGCGATTGGGATTCTGTCTAAATTCACGAATTATCAAACAGCGAAAAAATATTTATTATTAATTAACAAAGCTACGTAAAAGCATAATATTCCAATTAGTTGCCTGAAATAGTCCATTTTATCAAATAAAGGTGTTAAAAGCACAGCTTAAAAAAAATTAACAATGCCAATTATCAAACAGCGAAAAAATATTTATTATTAATTAACAAAGCTACGTAAAAGCGTAATATTCAAATTAGTTGCTTGAAATAGTCCATTTTATCAAATAAAGGTGTTAAAAGCACAGCTTAAAAAAAATGAACAATGCCAATTACTTGATTCTGCGTTTATTTACAGGCATTGGACAAACTGGCGGAGGCTCAGAATTATTTCAACAAGAGCAATCCGACGAGCGTTGAACTGGAGAATATTGTTTGTACAAACTTCTATACCACATTTTAAATATTGTTTTTTGTGCACAATTCAATAAATATTTGAATTTTTTGACACTTTTTAGAACCAACTATACAATAGTGGAGTGCTGAAGTTGGAGGCTGCCTTTGAGGAGCTCTTGAACAGAAATACGAGACCTGTATCCCCTACAACACTCATGGATATGATTGCTTTGGAAGAAGGTGAGATTTAAAATGTAACAAAGATATGTCCAGAAAACATTCGATTTCCTATTCTATCCCAGCCCTCTAGGCTGGCGCCGCATCTGCAATCCTCTAAAATGGCATTACGTGTGTTGTCCTATTTAAAAATGATATATAGTCAGCATACAAGTTAGTGTAATAAACTAATAAACCTTTAAATTTACTTGATTATGATAGTATTTTTTTCTTTCAACATGAAACTACCGTAAGACTTAATCATCATTACACATAAACGGATAACTCACTTATAAAAAGTCGAGTGATGCTCGACATGTTTCGGACTATTTCGTAGTCCTTTTTCCAAGAGCGCTCGCCCCGGCACTCACTCGACTCACTCGACTTTTTATATGCGAGTTATCCGTGATGTCCTGAGCCTTTCAGGACACTTCGAATAATAAAATTATAACTGCAATACGTTTTAATGAATTTATTTAATAGGTTTTACATACATGAAAAAAAGGGCACGCCATGTGCTTGCTTGCTATCTAGAAAAGTTGCTTTTCCCGTCCCCCTCTACTTGACACATCCCGTGCGTTCGGAAGTACGTTCCAAGTTCGGATACATATCAATACTCCCCTTATAAATTAAGGCGTTGGGGTGGCTTTACTATTCTTGAGGATCTTCTAACTATTACTTCATTATCCTTGCTAAATGTTTGTGGAGTTTTACTTTCCCTTGGGGATTTAGGTACTGGAGTTGTATAGACATCAGGCTGCTGTAAATTATTATTATTTTCTGTCCCCATTTCAGTATCTAAATCTCCAGGTACATTTTCTTCAGGTAATTTACTTTCAGTCTGGACTTGTATGCTTTCAGAATTATCAAAGTCTCTAATTACATTTTCTTTGCTTTTTTCACCAAAATTATAATCACTTTTATAATTATTATAATAGTCATCATGATCTTGGGAAGAACAACTTATTATCTGATCCAAATGTCTTTTCCAGACTAACTCTTCATTAATTATTTTACAGAGATAAGTTCTTTTTCCCAGGACTTCCTCAATAATAGCTTTTACAAATCGTTTTTTATTTGGATTTCTGTAATCCCTACAATAAACACTCTCCCCTTCTTTGAATGCTACATTTCTTCCCCCGCCATAATTTTTTTCTTTTCCCTCTTTAGTACAATTTTTATTTGTTAATAAATCTAATCTAGTTCTCACTTTTCGTTGAAACATTAATGATGCCGGGGCACTTCCAGTAGTGCTATGAATGGAATTTCTGTAATGGAACAAATAACGGTTCATTAATGTTTCAAATGACACTTGATTTTTTTCTTGCAACGCTTTTAATAAACCAGATTTAAAATTTCTAACTGCATTCTCAGCAAGACCATTTGTAGCGGGATGAAATGGAGCAGATGTCTGATGTTTTATACCATTCCTTTGTAAAAACTCAGAGAATTCCTTGCTACAAAAAGTCGCTGCGTTATCTGTTACAACAATGTACGGTAAACCGTACCTACTGAAACATTCCCTAAATTTTTCAACAGTTGACTTAGCCTCTAAGTTTTTCATTATGAATGCTTCTGGCCATTTTGAATATGAATCTATAATTAATAAAATCATTTTGCCGTCAATAGGTCCAAGAAAATCAGCATGGACTCTTTCATATGGAAAACTACATTTTGGCCATGGAATTACATTTGCTTTTGGTGGTTCCGGTCGTGCTGACATACAAATGTTACAATTTTTTACCATGTTTTCAATACAATCATCTAAACCAGGCCACCAGAAATACGACCTGGCATTTGTCTTCATTTTAACAATGCCTTCATGGGCTGCATGTAATTCTTTGAGCAACTTAAATCTTAATCTTTCTGGGACAACTACTCTATAACCCCACATAATTACATTTTGATCAATATACAACTCATTTTTTTTTTGGAAAAATGGCTTAATAGATTCCTCAGTAACATTTTTAGGAAAACCATATCGAATCATATTATAAACAGAACTCAAAGTTGAATCTCTTCTTGTTTCTGATCTGACCATATTTAAATCAATAATATTCTGCTCCTCTACAAAATTTATATAATCACACTCTTTAGCTACAGTAAGTTCAGCTGCACTAAAATTATTTGTAACTGGCAATCTAGACATACAATCAGCTTTAACATTATCTGTACCCCTAATGTGTTTGAAAGTATAATCAAATCCTGCTAAGTACAATGACCATCTTTGAAGTCTACCTGCTGCCATTTGTGGCAAACTTTTATTTTCTCCAAACAGAGCCTGTAATGGCTTATGATCAGATTGTAATTCAAATTTAGTGCCAACCAAGTACTGATAAAATGTTTGAACAGCCCAGTAAATAGCTAATGCTTCCTTGTGAATCATAGAATAGTTTTTTTCTGCGGTTCTGTAGACCCTGGAAATAAAACTTATTGGCCTGTCTGAACCATCTGGCATAATATGGCTCAGCACCGCTCCAATTCCATTTTGAGATGCATCACATGACAATCTTAATGGCAAGTTCCTATTAAAGTGAACCAATGTATTTTCAGAAGCTATATCCTTTTTTATCATCTCAAAACTATCATTACACTTTTTTGACCACACAAACTCTGTATCTTTTTGCAGTAACTCATACAGTGGTTTTAATTTTAATGACATTTGGGGAATAAATTTTGAATAATAATTCACCATTCCTATCCAAGACCGTATCTCAGTAACATTACTAGGTGGTGGTGCATTAATCAATCCATCCAGTTTAGAATTGTCTTTCTTGAGACCCCCTTTTGAAATGATGTGCCCTAAATACTTAACCTCGTCTTGAAAAAATAAACATTTAGATTTATTTAATCTAATACCAACTTTTTGAAATCTTTGCAAAACTTCCTCTAAATTTTTAAAATGTTCTTGGTCATTTTCCCCTGTAACTAACACATCATCAATAAAATTGACTACACCTTTTGCTCCTAGTAACACTTTTTCCAGTTTTGCTTGAAAAATTGCACTTGCTGGTTTAGTTCCGTAGGGTAATCGATTTAATTTATAAATACCTTTAGGTGTTGACCAAGCCAATAAATTTCCAGTGTCATCATCACAGATTAACTGATTGAAAGCATTACGCAGATCTAATTTTGTGAACTTTTCACCACCCTGTAAAGCTGTAAAAATGTCCTCAATTCTAGGTAAAGGGTGGTTAACATCTTTCAAATACTTGTTGATGGTGATTTTATAATTTGCACATAGTCTCAACTGCCCATTCTCTTTTAAAACAGGTACTAAAGGTGTACCCCAATTAGTACTCTCCACTTTTGTAATAACCCCCTCTTTTTCTAACTTGGACAGTTCACTATCAACTTTTTCTCTATAAGCATGTGGAATGGGTCTTGGTTTGTGAAAAATAGGCTTTATATTTTCATCACACAATTCTAACTTAATTTTTTCACCTTGAATTTTGCCTAACTCTGGCTTGAAAACATCAGTAAATTTTTGTATGACAGAATCTAATGTTGGAACTATTTCACTTTGCAATGAGTGTACTGGAATATAATTTTTAACGTCTATTTTAAATTTTTCTATTAAATCTCTGCCAAACAAACATTTACATCCACTTTTTACAATCAGTAATGAGCAATTTATTTTCTTGTTATTACACATTAAAGGAACCATGATCTTACCCAGAGGCTTGACAATTTGACCATTATATGTCTTTAAATCGCAGCTTGCTCGCTGAAGCTGGAAATCAGAAAAAATATTTTTGTATATTTCCTCCGGAATACATGAAACGGCAGCACCAGTATCTAACTCCATATTAATTTTTTTTAAGCCTATACAACACTCTACCATGTATGGGGCAACATAATTAAGATGCAACACCAAATCTTCAACATTAAAAATGTCCACTAACCCCTTTTCATCCTCCTCTTCTTGCACCTCCAATGCATTTGTCGGCTTACTTTTACACACCAATGCCAAATGTCCTATTTTTCCACATGATTTACATTTATATGCCTTATATTTACACTTTGCAAAAGAATGGTTAGACTTGCCACAATGTACACATAATAGAACACCCCCTTCAACACTCTTCTTCTCTACCATTTTGATCTTGTTAACATAATTATCTGTTCTCTCGAGCAATGCCGATTCTTTATTTAAGGCAATGTCCAATAAATCCGCCATTCCCTTAGTAACTTGCTCCTCGCATAATCTTTCAAAAATTTGACCCGACCGAATACCAGTGACAAACTTGTCCTTTACTCTTTGTTCAAAATCTGTGCCAAACTCACACTCTGCAGCCATTTCTCTAACTCGTTCATACCACTTCGATATGCTTTCACCCTCACTCTTTACTGCCTTGTCAAAGACAGCCCTTTTCCTGTAGTATGACACTCTTGGTCGAAATCTTAACTTCAAAGCTGCCTCAAGGTCACTGTAACTTTTTTCTTTAGGTAATATAGGGTGAAACATACTTTTCAGGGTCTTGTACGACTTCTCGTCTATCAACATCAGCAATGTGGACACTTGTTTTGTTTCTGCGACATCGTGAGCCTTAAAATACTGTTCCACGCGCTCCAAAAAACAGTCAACATCGTCCCCTTCCGCGTACGGTTTAATTTGACAAATATTTGCCATCGTCGCCATTTGTGATGTCCTGAGCCTTTCAGGACACTTCGAATAATAAAATTATAACTGCAATACGTTTTAATGAATTTATTTAATAGGTTTTACATACATGAAAAAAAGGGCACGCCATGTGCTTGCTTGCTATCTAGAAAAGTTGCTTTTCCCGTCCCCCTCTACTTGACACATCCCGTGCGTTCGGAAGTACGTTCCAAGTTCGGATACATATCATGTGTAATGGGTATTTTTTTCTCTTAAAATATAACTTGGCCAAACCATTTGTATTGTCGATAGTTTCGAGTACACCACTAAACAATGAAAGCTGGTATCATTATTCGACAACTCGACATTTGAACTTATCAATTTAGTATCCGATATAAAAGAACAGACTTGGGGTGCGAGTTGGTTACCTCAGCGTGTGGTCAAGAGCTGCGGTTGGTTTTTGGATCCGTCCGAGGGGAAGAGCAGTGCTTGGTCCGGTGCACCCTGGGCGTCGGTTAATGATTTCCTGGCAGATTCTGAGGGATATTATTGACCGTTGGCTAAGAGCCTGACAGAGAGGGAGTAACTACTTTGACCATTACCGTAAATCATCGCATCGATCGATGGGGCCATATTAAAAAAGAAGAAGAATAGGCTTTACCATCAGATGATCCACTCGCTCGTTCGCCTTTTACCGCGTAGACTCGAGCGTGGACAGCGTGAGCGTGAGCGTGAGCGGCAGCGGGTCCAGCGCGTCGCAGGGCCTGGAGGGGCTGCGCGCCGCGGCGGGCTGGCTGAGCGCGGCGGGGCGCGCCCCGGCGGCCGCGCTGCTGGCGGCGCGCGCGCCGGCCGCGAGGGGCTCGCTGCAGGCCTTCCTGGACCACCTCAAGGCGCGCTCCGTGCCGCACGACCCCATCATGGTGAGTCAGCCCGCCATGGCCGGCGGCCGCGCTGCTGGCGGCGCGCGCGCCGGCCGCGCGGGGCTCGCTGCAGGCCTTCCTGGACCACCTCAAGGCGCGCTCCGTGCCGCACGACCCCATCATGGTGAGTCAGCCCGCCATGGCCGGCGGCCGCGCTGCTGGCGGCGCGCGCGCCGGCCGCGCGGGGCTCGCTGCAGGCCTTCCTGGACCACCTCAAGGCGCGCTCCGTGCCGCACGACCCCATCATGGTGAGTCAGCCCGCCATGGCCGGCGGCCGCGCTGCTGGCGGCGCGCGCGCCGGCCGCGCGGGGCTCGCTGCAGGCCTTCCTGGACCACCTCAAGGCGCGCTCCGTGCCGCACGACCCCATCATGGTGAGTCAGCCCGCCATGGCCGGCGGCCGCGCTGCTGGCGGCGCGCGCGCCGGCCGCGCGGGGCTCGCTGCAGGCCTTCCTGGACCACCTCAAGGCGCGCTCCGTGCCGCACGACCCCATCATGGTGAGTCAGCCCGCCATGGCCGGCGGCCGCGCTGCTGGCGGCGCGCGCGCCGGCCGCGCGGGGCTCGCTGCAGGCCTTCCTGGACCACCTCAAGGCGCGCTCCGTGCCGCACGACCCCATCATGGTGAGTCAGCCCGCCATGGCCGGCGGCCGCGCTGCTGGCGGCGCGCGCGCCGGCCGCGCGGGGCTCGCTGCAGGCCTTCCTGGACCACCTCAAGGCGCGCTCCGTGCCGCACGACCCCATCATGGTGAGTCAGCCCGCCATGGCCGGCGGCCGCGCTGCTGGCGGCGCGCGCGCCGGCCGCGCGGGGCTCGCTGCAGGCCTTCCTGGACCACCTCAAGGCGCGCTCCGTGCCGCACGACCCCATCATGGTGAGTCAGCCCGCCATGGTTCGGGAGTGCCGGCAGAAGTGTAAACTACACACAAGCACACTCGCGCGAGCGCCCAGCGCTGCTTAAACGACCGAGCAGCAACTCTTTCTCCGTCTTACGCATTTTCGACCAGGTCACGTGACCTGACGCGAGTAGCATTCTTTTCTCAAACATTATCGTAAATGTCGTCTTTGTATTCTAAGTAACGGAACACGAAGGGCCTTGTTGACGGCTGAATTTTCTGATCATAAGTCGGATTGCTGGGCTGTTTTTAACTTTTTAAATAGTCAATGAGACTATGGAATAATGAACGACAATGTCATACATCGAACTCGATGGCCAAAGAGTGCGCGTTTTGTTCGAATCTAACGTTTTTATCAATGTGTCAAATAGCTTACGGTGACAGATGACATAAAAAAACTTAAGAAAAAAGTTGCAAGGAAGTTTAATGCAAAATTTATTTTCATTTCCTCTCAATGTTTGAAATAAAACATTATATCTGCCTCATATGGAAGAGCAATTGCTGGATTCGTAACTTTAAAAAACACTCACCTGCGGTTCGTGTTTTTAAACAAGTTACCCATCCAGCAATTGGCTACTTCCCAGGCCTCGGCATTAATCTACTATTATTATTATTGTTTGCAGAGAGCCAAAAACATGCTTCATCGTTCCGACAGCACTACGAAAAAGACGAGCAAGATACAAAAAGTGTGAGTATCTCAATTTATTAATAGTCTTAATAGCATAATTGGCATTGTTCATTTTTTTTAGTATGCTCCAATTCGAAAACCATTTCGAGGAAAACCATCAATTATCCGATTTATCTTGTCCGATTTCAAAAATACTTTATGATTGCAGATATTTTTGTAAAAGTACTTTGAACCTTTGTTTGACCGAACGACCGGGTTTTTAGACAGAATCCAGCATCGAATGTTTGCCACAAAAATGAAAAAAAAGTTTGGCTACGGCAACTGTCACGTGTCACTGTCAAATCTACAAAACCATAGACAAAGCCGTTTTTTTTATAGCCAGCCGAACGAAGGCGATTGGGATTCTGTCTAAATTCACGAATTATCAAACGGAGAAAAAATATTAATTATTAATTACCAAACCTACGTAAAAGCATAATATTCAAATTAGTTGCTTGAAATAGTCCATTTTATCAAATAAAGGTGTTAAAAGCACAGCTTAAAAAAAATGAACAATGCCAATTGTGGGCGTACCTACAGGTGGAAAGGAGACGTATGATTTCTTACATTTTCGCCCTATTCCCTCAATGGGCTTTTACCAGCTGCGCGGGAAGATTAGCAACTGGTAAATTCTACGTTATTTCTTTGCTCCCAGACCAGTATGGAAGCATTTACATTTTTAACCGACTTCCAGTGGCGTAGCTAGGTAATCAAGGGCCCTAGTGCAAATAAAAAAATGGGGCCCCACACTATCTAAACTGGTTAGGTTAGGTTTTAAATATTACTTCTGGTACGGATTCGTGGGCCCCCTGATCTTGAGGGCCCCGGGGCAGTGCACCGTCTAGCCCCAAGGTAGCTACGCCACTGCCGACTTCAAAAAACGAGGTTTCTCGATTTTACCGTATAAAGGAGCGACCACACCGCTGCGAATACGCAGTGACGTGTCGCATGCGGCACGTTCTCTCACAGTTTCTTCATACATTTTGTTGCGATAAACGCACAGTCGACGTCTTTTACGTACTGGTGTAGCCGGACCTTTATCATCATCATCATCATCATCATCATCATCAGCCTATGTTAGTCCACTGCTGGACATAGGCCCCCCTAATGAGCGCCATAGCGCCCTGTCTTTAGCTTGACGCATCCAGCATCTGCCTGCAGTCTTTCGCAGATCGTCGTCCCACCTGGCCGGAGGGCGTCCTACACTACGTTTGCCAAGTCGCGGTCTCCACTCAAGAACACGTTTACCCCAGCGGTTGTCGGTTCTTTGCGAGATATGGCCGGCCCACTGCCACTTCAGCTTGCTAATTCTTTGAGCCTTTGGACCTTTATACCGTATATTTATAGATACTAATTCAGACGTCTGCTGAATTTATTCTGGAATAATTTTAAGAGAGACCCTTGTGTTGTTGCAGTATAGAGAAGCAAGCCAACAAGATAATTCAGAAGGCGTCGCAGACCTTCGAGAATTCCACCGGCCTGGCCATCGGGCCGCGTCGCTCCGTCAGCGAGTCATGTATTTATTTTTTACAAGCTTTTCATATTTTTATTCTGGTCGATACAAGATGGCGTCGTAACTCAAATTAACCGGTTAATTTTGCTTAATAAAACTTTAGTTTCTGTAATAACCGGTAACCGAACCGTTGACCACAATTCACGTCGGTTTCGGTCATTGACCCCAGGTTAATGTAAAAACCGGTTTTTGATCCCCGGTAACGGGTGCGTCGCCGGCCCTTGAAGAAAAGAGTGGATTCTTTTTTTAAAGATTGCTAAGTTGCAGAGATGTACAAAATGGTTTTAAAAAAGCATTTAAATACAAAATGCAAAATACTTTTCAAATTTACTATTTCAAATGCAAAATACCAAATAGTTTTGCGTTTTGTATTTCAAATGCTAAATGCAAAATAGGTATTTTCAAAATACTTTTTCAAAATAAAATACCTTTTGATCAAATATCAGTCATTTTTATTTATTTTAGGTATTTATCATGAGAAATAGAGACACAATGGCGAGCCGAACAAAAACGTCTAATAACATGGCACCTTATGCATGACATTTTGGTCAAATTTATCAGTACGCGTATCAATAAATTCTGTTACGTTAATAATTAATAATAATAATACTCCTTTCAACATGAAACTACCGTGAGACTTAATCATCATTACACATAAACGGATAACTCACGTATAAAAAGTCGAGTGATGCTCGACATGTTTCGGACTATTTCGTAGTCCTTCTTCTTGGAGCGCTCGCCCCGGCGGCAGCGAAACGAACACTGCGCGCCAGCGCTCTGCTCGCGCAGCTGTTCGACGCAACTGACAGCGGCGCACAACTACCCTCGTTTTCATCGTCATTTTTAACGTTTTTTTGTGTTCGTTTCGCTGCCGCCGGGGCGAGCGCTCCAAGAAGAAGGACTACGAAATAGTCCGAAAAATGTCGAGCATCACTCGACTTTTTATACGTGAGTTATCCGTTTATGTGTAATGAATAATAATACTCACTTAAATTAATGTAAAGCAAGTAGACTAATGAAAAGAGAGCCATGGCTCCATTTTGTGAATTGTGTGGCCATTTATTTCGGTTGATTGTGCATCTAGTGCGGCAATACAAGCGTCATTCGTTCATTTCATTTTGTTTGACTGGTAATGTTGGCTAAACTTAATCAAAAAGTATTTTGCATTTTGAAATGAATATGAAAATGCAAAATACATCTCGAAAGGTATTTCAAATAAAATACAAAATGGTTTTTACTAAAAGGCATTTAAATGCAAAATACAAAATACGTATTTTGCATTTTGTATTTGCATTTTAAATAGAAGTATTTCAAATAAATCGCATCTCTGCTAAGTTGTAGTTCGGGAAAACTGGTGCATCTGGTCTTGGGCTTGTTAAATAGTTATTTGTGTCACAAGGGAGCAAAATGATGTATTTATGGCGAGGGCGCCTCATTGAATCCAGAGCGTGATGAGGGATTCAAGTGTAACGCCCAAGATGGAAATAATTATGCTCCCGAGTGGCTGATACAACTTTTAACACCGAACATTAAAAAACTTGAAAAAATAATTCTAAACATAATTAAAGACCTACCAGCAAAGAAAACGGCGTGGTTTTACAATTGTCAGGGTGTCATGGAAAAACTAAAATAAAATTGTAACACCATTTGTAAGAGCACGATAAAATAATAATAATAAATAAATAAATAATAATAAAAAATTAATAAATTATCGACTTCAAAAAATTGTATTTGCAAAAAAACACTTAGAAAAGCTTAGAACAGAAAAGTTGCTTGATCCCTCTCGACATACCAAAGCTTACTTTTCTGAATAGTGGTGTGAAAAATGATATGATCATCACGCACTTTAGACACGGAGGAGTCGTTCGAGGCGCTGGAGGAGTGGGAGGCGTCGCTGGCGGGCTCGCTTGCGGCGGCGCTGGCGCGGCTGGCGCGGCGCGAGCAGCGCGCGCTGCTGGGGCTCGTGCCGCTGCCGCGCCTGCCCGCGCTGCTGCACGACGTGCTCAAGGACTGCTTCGCCATACTCGCGCACGCCGTCGAGGTAAGGCTTCTACAGTATTCTAGTGGCCAGATGTCGAGAAACTATCCTACTTACTAGGCGCTCTCGAAGGGTCAGCTCGCCAAGCGGTAGATGGTTTGGAGACGACAAGCGCCAATTATGCTGTTGCTAGGGACATTTTAGAAGGTCGCTTTGGGAAAAGGGACCGAGTAGTAGATGCGCACAATGAAGCTCTCCAAGATTTAGGCAAAGCACACGACACAGGAGCAGACTGTAGACGCACACTCAATGATATAGAAAAACATCTTCGAGTGCTTGAGGCGTTGGGTGAGCAAACAGACGTCAGTTACTTAAGGGTAGGCAGGCAAGGCGCGTGGAACAGTCGATCTGGTATCAAGCGGATCGCTCATCGAGTAGTGTTAGAAGGCCGAGTGCGAGCGAGGCCGTCTATTATACGCATCCACCTGTCTGTGTTATAGTGTTATACGCGAAGTTCGGAATTAAAAAAGTGATTTAAATAGTTTTTCTATCAAGTTAAAATGATTTACAAATATTTAGGTTTAAGGTTCATTATAGTCTGAAAAAATTATCCTCTAAGTCGACATCAAAGATACAGTCATTTGAAAAAGTTTCTAGTTGTCCTAAAATTTTGAAATTTGGTATGAAGCACAACTAAATATTCCCAAACTTTTTTTGTCCATGGGGATCTTAGAAGTGATGTTGTGTTGTTGCAGCGCGCGTGCACGCGCAGCCGGCGTGCGTGCGCGCGCAGCTCCGCGGGGGCCAGCGCGTGCTGGTCGCTGCTGGCGCGCCTGCAGCGGCTGCAGCCCGACATGGAGCGCGCGCTGGCGCCCGCCGACCCCGCGCCCTACAGCGCCGTGCTCGCCAGCTGTCACGCGCACGTGAGTACACGCACAGTGTTAACACCTACCATGTGTGTGTGTGTGCACCCACACACACACGAACGACCGGCGCCGCCGCCACCCGCCAATAGACTACCGTCAAACGCACCCGTATTCAATTTCTCTTGTAATTTCATTCATTGGGCAAGTAAAGTCATCTAGATGCAAAATTGCTTATATTTCTGCGACTACAACACGCCCCAGCAAACCGGAGTTCGCATCAAAGAGCTTGTATTGTTCCCACGCGGGCCGTATAATTTAGAAATTAGATTGAATCATTTTGAACTTCAATTATTCTATCAATAACATCAGCTGATGCTGTGGGCGCCGCCATATTGGCCTTGGCTGCTCTGCCGAGCGCCTGTCACTTTATCCCCACTCCACGGCCGGCTAACGCGACATGCGATAGACGGACGAAAAAATTTCACTAGTAAAATTAGTTGGTCTTCTTTTAACAAGGAGGGTACTCAGCAGATTGATGAGGGTAGTTTGATGTTCCAGTGTCTGAAATCTCTGGAGGAGTGGGTGGAGGGCGTGCGCAACGACAGCGCGGCGGGCGCGGTGGACGGCACCGTGCACCAGCTGTGCGTGGCCGCGCTCGCGCACTGCGCCACGCTGCAGCTGCACCACAGCGTCATCGGTAACTGCGCGGCGCCACGCTCCGCGGGAACTCAGTCCAACTCGAACTAATAAGAGTGTCCAAATTGCAACGTGACCATGTGGTTCTGTGCGCAGTGTTGCCAACTTTAAAATCGCGAAGTCGCGGAGCTCAAGCTCGTCAAGCAGAGCACCAATATTTTATTTATTTTACGTCTCTCTGGCATCAAACTTTGACAAACTATCGAAGCTCTTTCAGATTTTAAAAAAGTACATAAGAAAGCAACCTCAAAAGCCGTTGAGTATATATCTTTTTCGCTAGGATTTAAGCAAAAGTCCGCCATTTCTGGCCACCACGTCGCTAAACTAAGAAGTTATTAATTTACAACACTGTCCCTACATGAGCAATACTTTGTCGCTAAACTGGCAACACTTTCGCTAAATTGGCAACGCTTTATCGGTCCCTAGGTTAATACTCCTATCATCTACTCATAAGTTCGCTTTTGCGCAAATATCAAATAATTTCTTGTTATTTGTGTTTGTTTCTGTATATATTTGTACAATAAAGCATTTACTTACTTACTTTGTCCCTAAATTGGCAACACTTTGTCGTTAAGCTGTCGATTTGCTGGTAATTTTCCAAGTCGCTAAATTGGCAGAGCAGTGAGTATACTGGCAGCGCTCGGCAGGTCCCGCGCTGGCGACGGAGCCGAGCTACGCGCGCGCGGCCCCCGCGGGCGCCGGGCGCGGCCAGCGCGGCGCCGCGCTGCTGGCGCTGTACGTGCGCCGCGTGCTGGCGCAGCTCAACCTCGCGCTGCGCACCAAGAGCGAGCAGTACCCCGACGCGCTCAAAGCCATATTCCTGCTCAACAACACGCTCTATCTACTCCAGGTTCGTGTTGCTGCAGGACGAGTTGCTGAAGGGCCGAGCACTAGCGAGGCCATCTATTTGTATGTGACACCAATTTGATAGTTTTTGATTGATCAGGCGTTACTTTGCAGAGGTTCATTTCGATGACATTTACCTTGCTACTCCACCACTCAGGTAGAAAGGAGTAAAAAGGTAAATTTTATTTGTTCATTTAATTTGATAATTGTAATTATTTAGTTTGTGTCGATTTATGTGAAGATTTTGTCAAAAAAATATATTATGGCGTCATTATAGCTCATTGTAAGCATTTAATGGCTGCCAACATGTTGAAAAGATTAATGTGTATATGGTCAATTTGTCTATGTATGGTGTTTGGTCTCGTTTGTCAGGGTCTGCAGCGCAGCGGGCTGTTAGAGTTGCTGGTGACCGTGGAACCAGACTGCGAAGCCAGCTACCGCGCCATGCTGGCCGACTATAAGAACAATTACTTGCAGAGGTTGGTAAAAATAAGTTTCTTTGATGCTTCGCTTGGAACGTAGGGGTCGTTGACTTTGGAACATAACATAATTGTTGATATATATTATATATAATTTTAGTAACTGTAAGGCTAAAGTTGTGCATGACTTTGATTGGCAGTTGGAACAAACTGTTGAGTCACACGGTGCTAGAAGAAGCCCCCCCTCCCAAACTGAGGGACCGCGACCGACAGATTTTGAAGGACAAGTTCGCTGTGAGTATCCTCTGGCTCGGTTATCTAATCTACTATACTGATGTTTAGCCTAACCACTTTCTATTTGGCCCTCATCATGTTGCGGGTTTTCGGTGGTGTCAAATGGATCGGGAGGGAGAAGTCAAAAACTATAGATATAGGCCAGGGTCGATAATTTTTGAGACAAAATAAAATTATAGTAGGATGAAACCCATTAGAAAAGGTAGAGAATATTACAAAAATTAAAGGAAAAATAAATTACGGTCGATCTGAGGTCGGGAAGGGGGGAGGGGGGAGTTTTTAATGGTGAAAAACGGTTTATCTCGATTTCCGGCGAAACTACAAGTCTTATGAAAAAAAGTTAAATTGCAAAGTTGTAGGTAATAAAAAGGTCTACAAATTTTGTTTTTACACTTTTTTCACATAACCTCAAAATTTATGAGAAAAATTCATTTAACCAAGTTTTTGGTTTTTTATTTTTATCTTTTGCAAAAATAATTATTTTTTCACGAAACTTGGTGAAAACTTACCTTTTTATGTCCCGAACATACAGTAATTTTTTTGATTTAAAAGATTCATTTTTTCACCTTATTTTGACTTAATATCGAAAAAGCACCCTAATTTTCAATCGAAAATTCTCACGTCAAAATATCTGTTTTTTTTAAAAAGTCGGTGGCTTTTTTGTTCGTTGAAATCTCTACTTTCTGATGGTATAAAAAATATATACATTACAATGGTAATTTTTGTCAGAAAATGCAAATAAAGGAAAAAAACATTATGTTCAATTTTGAGCTATTTATTTAAAATTTACACTTAGTAATTACTCGTTAAACGTAAGATTTCATGTTACATTGATAAACAAAAAAAATACGAATCCATAAAACATAAAGATTGCAAAAAACATGCGAAAATAGTTGTTCTAAATATTTAAAAATAGGATTCAAATCCTATTTTTATTGTATTTAAGAAAATTATTATGAATAACGTAATCAGTATAAAGTATCAAAATTCAATAGTACGATTTACATGTATATTTATATATTACTAGCTGTTGCGCGCAACTTCGTCTGCATAGAATTCGTTTATCGCTATCCCACGGGTATTGCGCAATTTTCCGGGATAAAAAGTAGCTTATGTGTTTTTCCAGACTATAATCTATATATGTTCCAAATTTCATCCCGATCTGTCCAGCCGTTCTGGCGTGAAAGAGTAACAAACTTTCACATTTATAATATTAGTAAGATGAGATTTTCTATGACATAAATGTAATTAGAATTTAATAAATCAACTTTATTACTGAAAAATATTGCAACAGTCACATTTTTTAGATGAAATCTCCTTTAAATCCTATTTTTTTAATATTTAGAACAATTATTTTCGCATGTTTTTTCCAATCTTTATGTTTTATGGATTCGTAATTTTTTTGTTTATCAATGTAACATGTAATCTTACGTTTAACGAGTAATTAAGGTGTAAATTTTAAATAAATAGCTCAAAATTGAACATAATGATTTTTTCCTTTATTTGCATTTTCTGACAAAAATTACCATTGTAATGTATATATTTTTTTATACCATCGGAAAGTAGAGATTTCAACGAACAAAAAGGCCACCGACTTTTAAAAAAAAACAGATATTTTGACGTGAGAATTTTCGATTGAAAATAAGGGTGCTTTTTCGATATTAAGTCAAAATAAGGTGAAAAAATGAATCTTTTAGATCAAAAAAATTACTGTAAGTTCGGGACATAAAAAGGTAAGTTTTCACCAAGTTTCGTGAAAAAATTATTATTTTTGCAAAAGATAAAAATAAAAAACCAAAAACTTGGTTAAATGAATTTTTCTCATAAATTTTGAGGTTATGTGAAAAAAGTGTAAAAGTAAAAGTTGTAGATCTTTTTATTACCTACAACTTTGCCATTTAACTTTTTTTCATAAGACTTGTAGTTTCGCCGGAAATCGAGATAAACCGTTTTTCACCCTTAAAAACTCCCCCCTCCCCCCTTCCCGACCTCAGATCGACCGTAATTTATTTTTCCTTTAATTTTTGTAATATTCTCTACCTTTTCTAATGGGTTTCATCCTACTATAATTTTATTTTACTTTTTATCATTTTCAAAGGTATCGACCCTGGCCTAATAGGGGATTCGATTCTTAGGGACCATGGCATCAATTTAAGATTTATCAAAAATGGCATTCATATTTTTTTACCATACTAAATTTCTGCGAAAAATGTCATAATGTGTTCTGCAGGTTTTTCGTTGTTTGTGCAACTTATTATTCAGTAACAAGGAACACATTATAAAAAAAAAACTCAAAAATTATTTCATCTAAGCTTATTTTGACCGGGTTCGATTGCCGGTTATGTATGTTTTTTTTTATAAAAATTGAATGCCATTTATATGAAATCTAAAACCGATGGTTCCTAAGAACAGATTCTCCTATCCTACTAATATTATAATCGCGAAATTTGTGAGTATGGATGGATGGATGTTACCCTTTCACGTAAAAACTACTGAATGGGTTTGGATAAAATTTGGAACGGAGATAGTTGATACCCTATAACATGGGCTATTTTATCCCGGAAAACAGCCTAGTTCGTTTTGCAGACGAAGTCACGGGCTGCAGATAGTCTCTTATAGCTTTTGACTTCTCCCTACTGGTCAGTAGGATTGATCACCCTGTATATGACATATGCATAATTATTTCCACATTTGAGCTGTTAATATCGACACCATTAGCGCTAAATAGAAAGTTGTTGAACGCTGTCCGCGTAGCCCTAAATTCGATTTACATAAACTTCACCAGTCGTTTAACCGCGAGTGGGAGGAGTGCACGAAGGCCCAGAGGAGCTACAGCGTCCCAGACCCGGAGCTGCGAGAGGCGCTCAAACGAGACAACAAGGAGACCCTGCTGCCGCCCTACACAAAGTTCTACGACGCTTACGGATCGTTGCCGTTCTCCAAGAACCCTGACAAATACGTCAAGTACAGTCCTGTCCAGGTGAGTGATAGTGCCACTGCTGGGCACAGGACACCTCAGAACGAGAGCTTGGAAATACCCACGCGGGCACCTGCCTCGCTGGTTTATGCACGATGTTTTCTTTCACCGGAAAAGTCATGGATAAATTTCGGACAACCCACGACTCTCTGCTTGAGGGGTTAGCCCACTAGGCCAGAGGTGGCGAACCTTTTTTGGTGGACGTGCCATTTTTTCACAAATAAAGTAATATTTGGCTCTGACCTGTCATCAAATACCCTGTTGTCTTAAGAGTGTGTTGTTATTTTACCATAATATGACCACATTGCCGGTTTTCCTCCCTATTTCATAATAAAAGAATCTTAAGTTGGTGATTTAATGGACAAAAATAAACCTTTATTATTGGCGTGCCCAAATTATTTTGAAGCGTGCCAGCAGTGGCACGCGTGCCATTGGTTCGCCAGCCCTGCACTAGGCTATCACGGCTTTTTCAAACTTTTTTCGATGGTTGATACGAAACCAAAAATAGGAGCTCCGCCAGGACGCCGCTACTGCAAGACAAGCAAGACGCTACTGTACGTTAATAGTGTCTCTCAGTGCGTAAAATAATCTAACCTAAAAATTTCATTTTAGATACAAGCTTTTTTGGTGACTGTACTTTTTGTTGACTGTATTTGCATTGTCATCCGTCCTACATATGTGAACCAAATTTCAAGTCAGTCGGACCAACCGATGAAGAGTTCCCTCCTGCGGAGACGGTCCTGGCTGGGCCACCAGTATTCTACTACCAGATTATTGTATTGTCATCTGACTTACACAAGCATAATTTCAGCTCAATCGGATGAAGATATCTGCTTCAGAATTGAGTCTCAAGATTCCACCCGGACAAACATTTTCATACATACATACCATAAGAGTGAGACAGCAAGACTTTATCTCGCTCTAACGTAGGCGTATTGCATAGCTCTTTCTCTTATGATTGATCGTGCAATTTATCTTTCAGATCGCTACGCAACTAGACGGTTACTTCGATGAAGCTGCCTAGAGCCTATTTAATTTATAAAGGATTTTCACATATTTATTCCATTTATTTTGTATAAATAAAACACGTTATGCAATCATATTGGCGTTTAATCTAATTCCCCCGCGTCTTCTTTCCTCGTTTTTTCTTCGGCCACTGCAACAAAATATGACACTAAACTAGTTTAGCTCGTAGTACACTTTTTCACAGCGAACACGCACGTTAACATTTTCTGTTCGAAAGTTCGAAATGAACTGAGATTAATGTTTCTTGTTAAATTCATAGACAATCTAGACTCGAACCGACATCGATTCTCAATAAAAAAAATACATTAAATGAAATCACAACCAAAATATGTTTTTTTAAGAACGTGTTCGAAATTTGAAGGAAATAATTAGCAACTAAAATGGGTGCAGCAAGGCATCAGCAAAAAATAACCGTTAACACATTAAAAAGTTTCTTTTACCAATTATTATCGTTATTTTTTTTATAATCGTTTCTCTATACCTCTCTAAGGGCCTGCTTCACAGCTCTATGTTAAGTTCCTGATTAAGTGTCAGATACGATGCCGTTTGCCTGTTGCGTAACAATAAATACATAAATCACGTCCCTATCCCTTACGGGGTAGACGGAGCCTAAGGTAACAAGACTTAATGGCCACATTTAGCATGACTGGGCGTATAAGCGGAAAGGGTAATCGAAATAGTGATGGGTTACTAAATCGCCCATAACGTGATCCCCGAGATTTTCGCCCGTGCCCTTGATAAACTTTTAAAGCAACTGGTACATTCTATTTTTTTTTCTATGCTCCCAGACCAGCGTAGTTTACATAGAGGCACCATAGCACTTTGAACTTGATAGAGAGCTGTGAAACAGGCCCTAGGTATCGTTCACAGATGTCCCATTATATTTGTCCAAGGTAGCAACTCGCCGGAATACGTCACCACGCTTTCTCGCGGACAACTCGCCCCGACCGTCTCGGGTCGAGTGCAACTCGATCGCGACTCGATCGCGACTCACAAATTACCTGTCCTCGGGCGCCGTTCCCCGCTCCACGCAACTAACGACAAACAAACAACTTCTTTGTAGGGACATGACATTTTTCAACACCAAATTTCTATTACCTGTGTCGCCTTTGTTATGTACGGCCGTATCGCAGGCTATTAGCAGTTCGATGCACTTTTAACACTTCTGGTTTATAATTACCCCCATCGTGTATCACCACTTCTGATTTGTAACTACCCTCCCAGTTTGTAATGCTAGACTTTGCCCGCGATTTCAGCCGCTAGGACTTCTGAGACAGACGGACAGAATTCGATACCCCGCACTCAAAACAGTATAGATGAATTAGCGAGAGATTGGAATTCCATTTGTAATGGTTGTACGGTTCGTATGAAAAGGAGAATATCTTAAGTATTTCACTTAACTTAATAAAATTACATACATCTCTCTTCTTAACAAGTAAAATAATACTCAGTCCTTTTTTGTTTTCATTCGCTATCATTCCCATTTGAGATTAATTCTTAATTTGAAAATTGTGAAACACAATAAAAACAATGTACAAAAAATATTTACTATGCTACTCCGCTGCTCACGTGCAAGATAACCAAGCCTGTGTGAAATGAGTACGACGTTGGTTTGCATGCGTAACAGTTGTGCTCATTAAACTTTGATAATGATCCCGTAGAGAACGAAACGCGTCAGTGCTTGTGTGGTGTAAGTAATAATTAAGTTTGTGGGATTTATATGTTATTTTTGTGGCAGTAGTGGAGAGAGGGATTGTATGAAAAACATATGTACCTATTCATTCACACAGGCTTGGTTATCTTGCACGTGAGTAGCGGAGTAGCAAAGTAAATATTTTTTGTTCATTGAAATAAACCTCCGCAAACTAGCGCCTGATTCAATAAAATACATTAAAAACAGCCGTTAAAATATACGCACAACTTAACTAGTATTTAGAATTTGACACCGATTTTTTTTTGGAGTTTTCTTCTTCAATACAATTATTATAAACCTCTGTTTATGCTGATAGTATGGGAAAAGGACAATTTCAAATATAGAATGTCTATAAACACACAATACCACTACATATGCAATTCCACGTTCTCGGTAATTTATCTATACAACTTCGTTAACCTTTTCGACACCAACGACACATCACCGCAGGTTCAACGCCAAGTACCTATATTTACATCCATTACTTCAATGTTAAAGCAACCTTCGTTCAATTGGGTTTAGGTTCAACTTAAGGCATCGCAATAAAGACGTCTGGCGTATAGGTGACGTTTCTTGTATATGACGTGGCCATAGAAGAGATATAGTAGAAGTGTCATATGAACGAGAGATATGCGGAAAATAGCACGTATGAAGGGTACCTCCCATTTGTTCTATGGAACTGTGACGTCATAGAACTGTTAACATTTTTCTTTCCCAGCAGTTCCATGGTAGAACTATTGAAACAAAAAATGTGATATTTGTTCTATAGAACTAAAAGCACATCAAGATTGTGATGGGAAACTTGAGGTGCTTTTAGTTCTATAGAACAGTGTTTTTCAAACTGTGGGTCGCGACCCCCTGGGGGGTCGGAAAGCCTAGACAAGGGGGTCGCGAGAGGTCGCCGAAACTACCTCATCAAAACAAAAAAGTTGCTTACTAGGCAAATGCATAAATGTGTCGTATTAATTGAATATTTGTAACATAAATAAAATACCTACATGAAAAAAAGAAGGGGGCGGGGGTCGCGAAATATTTTTTTCATACTAGGGGGTCGTATTGTGGAAAAGTTTGAAAAACACTGCTATAGAACAAATAGTACATTTTTTGTTTCAATAGTTCTACCATGGAACTGCTGGGAAAGAAAAAAGTTAACAGTTCTATGACGTCACAGTTCCATAGAACAAATGGGAGGTACCCCGTATGAACATCAAATTGAATTTGACGGTTCGAGTAGCAGAATGATGCTGCCCGAATCAGATTTTCTCGAGTGTTCCGCTGTAAACCTAAATTCCATTTAGTAATACAGTTATTTTAACGACATCTGTTGTGCAATGGCAAAAGTATTATTTAGACAACTGTCATTTTCAGACTATCATCTTTTGGCTACTTCACGCTAGATGGTGTTTATATACCTCTACAAAGGACTATAAGCAATATTCTGTGGGTGGAAAGTTCAATTTTTTTTTTAAGATTTATTAATTAAACAAACATTAACAGGCTGTACAGAGAGGTAATGCCGCCAGTGTGTTGGGGTCTATGCCGCAGGAGGGCCTTTTAGATGGTATTTTCTTTTTATAGTTAGGTATATTTATTTTGTTTTAAGTTTAGTATATTTAGTTAACTAAAGTTCAAATTATAATACCGATTCAGAACTTATTACATTTTTGTAATAGAAAAGCTACCAATAATTGCCAAGATTTCAAGGCAAGAGTAAACTGTCAATGTCAAGGTCAAGGTTTAGCGACACCGGTGTCCCTGGCGAAAGTGACTTATCGCACTTCTACTATATCTCTTTTTCTGTGGACGTGGAGGCGAAAAGGTTAATTTTATTTGGGCACCTTATTCGGTATTTAAAATGTGACTGGAGCGACAATGCATTTTGATTTATACTCAATGGCAAAAATGTGGCCCTCGCATGTATGTATGGCAACATTTTGTGTCACTGCGTATATTTTAATTCGTCACTCCAGCGTGCAACGTTTTTTTTTTCTTTAATACACAAAGTGTTTTAGAATTGTCCTGGATTATTTCAGCAGGCCGATATTTCACCAATGCGACAATTGTCGCTGACAAGTGACAATTCTGTTTACATTACAAACTCAACAAGAATCTACGCCGCTTGGCTTCATATTGACCACGCATTGCAATTCAAATTGTCACTTACATACATACACAAATCACGTCTATATCCCTTACGGGGTAGACAGAGCCTAAGGTAACAAGACCTACAGGCCACGTTTAGCACGATTGTAGGCGTGTAGGTGGAAAAAGGAGTCAAAATAGTGATGGGTTGCTAGCCGCATCGCCTATAACATGATTCCTAAGAATTTCGCCCATTCCCTCGATGGGCTTTTACCATCTGCGCGGGACGAGAAGCAACTGGTGCATTCTATGTTTTTCCTTTGCTTACTGACCAGCATTGTCACTTGTCACCGACAGTTGTCGAATTAGTGAAATAGGGGCCTGATGGTTGGGTTTGTTTAATTTAACTCATTTCGTATTCAAAATTAAGCCGCCCCATAGACGCATTACATACATTTGACAGCCACAATTAAAAAAAAAACAGGGTTCAAAAAACGAACAGAGTTCAATCAAACTAACCAGACTACCTGCCGAAGTATTCTGGATCAATTCTAAATCACAACGTATTAGTTCGCTTCGATTCATAATAAGATCAAACGAGTGTTTTTATGTACAGTCGCATAAATTAGGTATCTACATGAATATCATAAATTTCCTACAGTAAACGTTTTCACATCAAATTACGTTATTTTATATTCTTCGAAAGTTCTAGATGAAACGACTGAATTTATAGTTTTTTCATAAATTCTAAGACAATAGACACAGAGATTTTGTTATTTAAGATATTCGATGTTTGAATGTTATTAGAGTATCGATATTGATACTCTAATGTAAACATTAAAGTATAACCACAGATACAGGTTGCTTAATGTAGGCAATTTGCTAATCGTTCCTGAACATATTATAGGGAAGTTATGATATCGATGTAGATGAAAACTATTAAAGCAGTATGCCAGAAAATAATATATAATATATATATTAAATTAAATAAAGTAAGGCCAAGGATACAAGAAAAATAATGTAAACACACGTTCGAGGATTCCAACGTTGACAACTGCGGTACTGACTGCGTTCATGTACCATGAATCACGCAACGACAGCTGTCATCGACCAGCTGACGCCATTATTGCGTACGAGAGTTAGGATAGATAATAATCGTTCGCAATGTAACTCAGTAACGGCCGATTGCTTACGAATTTTATCTTGTCTCGTTGGTCTTACTTTAGTTACGTTAGACTCTGACTGTAAAAAGTAAAATCAAATGGCGGCGGCTCCTTCGCAACAGTCACATTTTTGCGTCATTTCCATTTTTTTTCCATTTTCTCGACGAATCATGATCCCTATGACACTTCTAGTGACAGTTCATTTTATACAACCTTGGGTGCGTTCAGTTTGATCACCCGACGACGCCCGACGACGCTCTGGCCCGTTCAGTAAGTCAGTGCGATCATCGGACGATCACACCAAGTCGTTCAGTAACATCGTCGGGCGTCGTCGGGCGATCGCACCGGTCACCCTGTAAAATAGATGGGTAAAAAACGCACAGACGTCACTTTGACAGTTGATATGAGGCAAAATTTATAATTCGAACGCTGGGGATATAAACTTATTATTACGAATACGAAATCATACTTCAATTGACACTTTTGACAGAAGAACGCCCCAAGTCGTTCAGTAAGTGTGTTCATGATCGGACGATTTTCACCCGACGATAATCACACTGACACTTTAGTTACTGAACGTAGCCCTTGTAATGAAGTTCTGTCACGTTGAATAGGTTAGAGGCGAAGCTTGAAGTCTAGCGCGTCATAATATAATAGAAATGTAATCTATATAAATAAAAATGAATTGCTGTTCGTTAGTCTCGCTAAAACTCGAGAACGGCTAAACCGATTTGTCTAATTTTAGTCTTGAAATATTCGTGGAAGTCCAGGGAAGGTTTAAACGGTGAGAAAATATTGAAATTGAGAAAAAAAACGGGAGTGAAGCCGCGGGCACCAGCTAGTATTTGAATAAGAATATAATGAAATTAAAAAATCAAAATCAAAAATCAAAATAATTTATTGCAAATCACATTACAGGCATAAGATGGAATATTTTGATTAGGTCTACATGTGACACCCTGCAAGGGCACGGCAATATCAGAGGGCTCTATTATTAAGTAATTATTATTAGTAATTATTAAGTATTTATCATATTTGATGATAATAAGTTCACTTAAACTTACATGCAGACGTATTGCAAAAGTTACTACGTTACTACGATCGACTAAGGATTAGGCATATCGATAAGCATGACTAGGAATATCGATAAATTTAAATTGTATAATGTATTCTATTATTGACATAAAATACTAAACATACAATAAATATCGTAGCAAGTGGAACAAATTAGTCTCTGCCTACCCCTGTGGGAAAGAGGCGTGACGGTACAGTTTGACAACAAATATAATGCGCATCGGCAGTATTCGTTTGCGCAGAGAAGCGCAGACCAGTTTCCGATGGTAGCCGAACGTGTAAATAATCTATATTGAACTTTATTTGCAAGCGCAACTGGCAGAGTATTGCTTGCTTTGCATTCTTAGCTCTGTCCCGCTTACACGATTTTGCCATTGTTGGTACGAAATCGATCGACCAATAACAGCGCCAGAGTTTCCCGCGCTACTAAAATTGGTATACTGCGCAGGTACATCGTGGAGCATTATTTTTGTTGTCAAACTGTATGTATGTATGTACAATAAAAATATGAGAAACATTGATATATCGTCACTTTACTTTCTCAACGTCGTATCTGACTCAAGCTTGTGATAACAGAAGCGTCTTTATCGATAACTAGCTTCTGCCCGCGACTTCGTCTGCGTAGAATTATACATAAAAACCTTCCTCTTGAATCACTCTATCTATTAAAAAAAAACCGCATCAAAATCCGTTGTGTAGTTTTGAAGATATAAGCATACATAGGGACACAGGGACAGAGAAAGCGACTTTGTTTTATACTATGTAGTGAAGTGATAGTGATGATAAACGATTGCGTCATATACGAGGTTGAGATGCATGTAAAAAAAACTGATCGAATGCAAGACGTTATAATGATCTTTGCCTCGAAAATAGAAAAATCGATACTGGTGCATTACCATTAGAAACTAGCTTTTGCTCGCGGCTTCGCACGCGTGAACCATGAGCATTTCAAAGAAGCTAGCAATCAAGCAAGCGAGCAACCAAACCTGCAAGCTTTCAAGCTGCAAGCTTTTACTTATATGCTAAATTTGAAGTCTAGTAATTATAGTTCATAGGATTTCGTTAAACTGAATATATAAATCCCGGTTTTTTCCTTATCCCGTGAGAATTTCCAAAAATCCTGAAATTAGTTTCTTAGTTTTGTAATCACCTACTTTTGTATCAAATTTGAAGAGTCTAGTTATTGTAGTTACTGAGATAGCGTCGCTCGGAATCGAATATATAATTCCCGTTTCTTCCTTATCCCGTGGGAATTTCCAAAAATCCTTCCTTAATGGATGCCTACATTGTATAAGGTATCTATGTGCAAAATTTCAAGTCTCTAAGTCCAGTGGTTTGGGCTGTGCGTTGATATACAGTTAAGTCAGTCAGTCAATCAGTCAGTCAGTCAGGACTTTGAATTATATATATATAAAAGATAAGATAAGATAAGATATAAGATAAGATAAGATGTCAAACAACTGTCATAGGGATCACGATTCGTCGCGAGTATAACTCGAAATGAAACGAGTGTAGGCGCCAGCATAAAAGGCATTTTTTTGTACCTTCAGAGCCTGCGGGGGAGTCTTCTGCCGGGCGACTGGCCTCTTCGGCTCCTTTGCGATCGACTTCGGGTATATTGTGAAGGCACAGGGCAGGGTCTTGCGGAATCTAAAGAAAAAAGATAAAATTAACTCTGTCTCTCTCTCTCCAAGAAAAGTTTAAAAATCAGAATGTCGATGCTTCTTCCATGCTGGTCTGTTGCAGGGATGTTACGGAGCTTCGACTCCGGTTCCGTTAAGTCGGAACTTCCGATTATTATTACACCTTCGGTTCCGACTTCGGCTCCGACACTTAAATCGAAGGTTTTAATCGGAGGTCGAAGCATAACATAGCGGCGGCGGCGGCCTGTGTCGACTGTTATGAACAGGTTCATACATGTCGCGCGGGGAATCCCCCCGACTCCCACTACGTGCACTCTATCGTCAATTATCCGACCTTGCCTCCGACTCCGATTCCGACTCCGATAAAGCTAATCTAAAAACTCCGACTCCGCCTTTGGTTCCGATTAAACTACCCCCGTTACATCCCTGGTCTGTTGACCAGTTGCTTCTCTTCCCGCGCATGGTAAAAGCCCAGAGAATAGACGAAAATCTAAGTAATCATGTTATAGGCGATGCGGCTAGCAACCCATCACTAATTTTAATCCCATCTATACGCCCACAATCATGCTAAACGTGGCCTTTATGTCTTGTTATCTCCTCTGTCTACCCCGTAAAGGATAAGGACGTGATTTATGTATGTATCTATTAAAATAAATGGTTAATTTTACTTTGCTACTCTTCTCGAATCTTCTACCGATCGTCTGAGCGTCGACGGTTAAAGGTTATTGTGGTGGTGGTTTAGGTTACCTTAACCTTTTCGACGCCAACGACATATCAGCACCGCAGGTTCAACTCCAACGACCTATATACGTCCATTACTTCAATGCAAAAGCAACCTTCGTCCAATTGACTTCAGGTTCAACTTAAGGCATCGCAATAAAAAGTCTGGCGTACGGCGTCTCCTGTATTTGACGTGGCGGCGAAAAGGCAGAGTTAGGGGGGGGGGGGGGGGGGCAGATTTTTTATATGGTATGAGATAAACGAGCTCGCGGGTCACCTGATGGAAAGCAATCACAGCAGCCAGTGAACTTACTTGTGATAGGGCAGCAGCTCTGTGGTGATGAGGGGCGGGTTCTTGACGCTCTTGGCCTCGTCCTCTTCGCCGAGCGTGGAGCAGTCGTACTTCAGCACCAGCTGTTGGTTCCGCCCCGTGTTGCGGGGGGCGTACAGCAGCGCGTTGTTACCGTGGCTCGGCTGAAAGGATTTAAAATTTACATACACACATACATACATAAATCACGCCTTTATCCCTTACGGGGTAGACAGAGCCTTTTTTTTTAACGTGTGGAAAATGCGCCTTATGCATTCCCGCGCTCGGGGCAGCAACGGGAGTATGACGGGCTCTCCAACTCGCCGCTGCCTTCCCTATGGAAGGAGGGGAGAGGCCTACCGTCTAAAAACACACACGTTCCCTCCTGGCCGCCCCGGGATGGGGCAGGTGGCAACGGCACCGTTGAGTGCGGGTTGAGGATTCCCCGCCCTCCCCCGCCGGTGACCGTTTGATTTTTATAGAGGTTGACTCCTCGCAACCCCCGCAGCGGCCCACGTTCCCAGCGCACGGGGTAGACAGAGTCTAAGGTGACAAGACCTAAAGACCACGTTTAGCATGATTGTGGGCGTATTTAAAATTTACTAACTACTAAAGTAACTGGGATCACGGGTAAGATCTCTACAAAATGGCGGTCAGGATGAACGTTGACCAAGTGGTTGGGAGCTATCAGAGATAACTAAACATGGATGCAATACGGTGACGAAAGCATAAGATGGATAACACATTTATTAAACTTCGAATAATATCCTTATATTATAAATGCGAAAGTAATGTCTCTCTGTCCGTCTATCTGTCTGTCTGTAACACTTTCATACCTGTACCACGGAACCGATTTTAATTTCAGTCCCGGAGAAGGACATAGGATAGTTTTTATTCCGGAAAAACGCATAGCTCCTCGGGATAGCGATAAGCGAATTATGCGCAGACTCGCGGGCAATGGCTAGTTTATACATAAAAATACATGCAGTTTGTGTCATATATCACTCAGTAGGGGAGACCGAGGCGAGTTGAGACAGAGGTGAGTTGATACAAAGCCGATTTCTCTGAACTGTGACAGTTTATCGGGTTGGTAATTTCGCTAACTCGTTGCTCTTTCTACACTCCACAGTTTGTGTGAAGTTGGGACCTCGCTAACTGTCATAGGTGCAGAGAAAAAGGCTTTGTATCAACTCAACTCTGTCTCAACTCGCCTCGGTCTCCCCTACACATACCTCGTGTGCCAGCAGGTAGTGTCCCGGCAAGAGTCCCTGGAGCTGGTTGAGCGTCGTGTGCACGCAGCTGGCGACGCCGGCGGCGAGCACGCCGTTCCTCTCGCACACCTCTTGCAGCTCCTCTATGGTTATAACGTCGCCGGATTGCGCGTCTATTCTAACTGCAGAACAAAAGAAAACGTCTAAATGTCAGTGAAAATTAGAACACATAGAAAAATCCGAAAAGTAAAGCTATGGCCGGGAATCGAACCCGGATCCTCGTCATTCCGTGACGCGTGCTATACCCCTACACCACCCATAGCAGGTGGGTAGTCTCCGAATTTTTCTACCTGTTACTAACTGTCACGTGACTTTTTGATACTATGCGATTTTTTGTCGCTAAGCGTCATCTGTTTGAATGATGTGTCTGTACGACACAATTACAAACTCCCATGGAACATCTACTGCTCACCAGGGACGAGAGAAGGCGCTGTTTTTCAAATGATAGATACTATCAAATGAATCAAGAAATTTTATTTCTTGATTTTTATGTTTTACTTTTTCGGTTTTACCGTTAGAAATTAAATTTCTAAATGTCAGTGAAAATTAGAACACATAGAAAAATCCGAAAAGTAAAACTATGACCGGGAATCGAACCCGGATCCTCGTCATTCCGTGACGCGTTCTATACCCCTATATAAAAGAAAACGTATATGTGAAAATACCTCTCCAAAGTGATAAAAAAATGGAAAAAGCTTTTCGGGTGTGCCAGCTGAGATCACAAACCTTCATTTGCAGCAAAGTAAATTTTAGACTAGTTCACTAGATAAACTACAGTTGTAATTATCTTCTAATGTACTCGGTATTTGTATCACAAAGACTGCATATTTTTTTATATTTCATACATAAATATTCTAAATTGAATAAGTCTTATCCATAATTACACATAAACGGATAACTCACGTATAAAAAGTCGAGTGATGCACGACATGTTTCCGACTATTTCGTAGTCCTTCCTCTCGGAGCGCTCGCCCCGGCGGCGGCGAAACGAACACTGCGCGCCAGCGCTCTGTTCGCGCGGCTGCTCGACGCAACTGACAACGGCGCTTTATTTATCCGTTTATGTGTAATTATGATTAAGTCTCACGGTAATTTCATGTTGAAAGTCTTATCCACCTTATGTTCTCGTCACATATTGCTAGCGCGCAAAGAACAGTAAGTTAGTCTTGGCGTTTACTTTTGTCTAAAACTTCTCACCGTTTATGACCGAGGCGTTCTGTCGTAGTGCGAGGGAGAGAGCGAGACTCCTGATCCTGTCTTCGCTCTGCTTGCTCGCGCCCAAGTCGGACTGATACTCCGGTATAGGTTCCAACAGCACTTCGCCTGATGGACCCTAGAAAAGTTAACAACATAATTCAAGAGAATAGAATAAATGCAGCAGAAATGAGAGCGTTAAGAAGTATGGAAGGTGTATCACTGAAAGATAGAATAAGGAATAGTGTGATAAGGGAACGTGCGGGTGTGAAAGAGGTTCCAATCCTGCATTGCACAGGTGTCGCAGGGAGGTAGCCCCATCCCGGGGTGGGCCCGCAGGGACGTCGCGGTTCACGAAAGTTCTCCCGCGGCCCCCTGCAACAGTGCCAAATGTGGGAATCCGTGTGTTTTTTACTGGGTATGCCTGACGCCTCGGGAGAGCCCCAGATACCATCGGTAACCCCGTACCGGGCCGGATGCATAAGGCGCATTTTCCACACCATAAAAAAAAAAAAAAAAAGGGTGTGAAAGAGGTTATAGTGACTGGGATAGAAAAAAGTATGCTTAGTTGGTTTGGGCATGTAGAGCGGATGGATGAGAGAAGGTTAACTAAACAGATCTATATGGGGAGTGTGAATGGGTGCGTTGGGAGGGGACGTTCTGTGACCAAATTGGGGACGTTTTAACAAAGTCAGGTCAAGAGTACCCGAAACCGACGAGCATGTATGAAGAGATTGATGAATGTGGATGAAGCGAAAGAGGTGTCAGGATCGTAGCAAGTGGAACAAAGTAGTCTCTGCCTACCACTGTGGGAAAGAGGCGTGACGGTATGTATGTATAATTCAAGTCAAAGAGGAATCCTTCGCTACATGGAACAGTCATTTTAATAACAAGATTTTGTTTAGTGTCACCTGTCCCATTGTCAGTCTGTCTGTAATCAAATCTTGCATGTTAAATTTAACCCACTTCCCGGTTTCCGATCGAACCGATTGAGCTGATATTTGGTATTCATATGATAGAACAAATTACGCCGTACCCCGGTGTAAATGATGGATGTAGGCGCAGGATTGACGAGGACAAAAGGTAAAGGAAACTTTGATAAACTGCCAGTGATGTGCTTAAGGTGCATGTACATGTACGCGTTGTTCGGCTGTTAAAGGGGAACCAACTGACTGACAGCGAGGCGACACACACATAGACATGAGCCCGCGCGCATCGTGTCACCAAACAAGAGGTTAAAATGAGGGTCCAGAGATGGTTGCAACATCTCCAATATAGTGACACAGAAAGTCTACTATAAACTATAATTTAGAATTATAAGGTGTATTCGATCACATATTACGATGTATATTATGCTGGTGTTTCTGTTTCTTTTTCTTTTTTTCTTTATTTTAATACTATTTTTTTTTGTTTTTTTATTCTCTCTTTTTCTCTAGATTAAAATTCACATTTGTTTGTACCGCTGTTACATAGGAACTCCGTCCTTACCTCTTGATATATGTCTAGTCTCTAAATGTTGGAGTAACTCTCTACCTAGTCCCTAAGATACAGGTATTTTTTTACCTAGTTCAGGGCTCAGAATCTTGGCTATCACCCATGACTCAGCTGTACCAAACCTAGATATATGTTTATGTATAAGTACCTCTGTAACCTTGTACAATAAATCATTATTACTTACTATTACTTACTTACTATTCTCACACATACAAACAAGGAAACAGGTAAGTACCTTCAATTTTAACTATAAACTATTATCTAGATTTCTACCCTAATTATTTTTTAGCTTTTGTTTCAGGTGCAGCACTGCGTGTCAACTACACTCGGGGTAGTAAAATTAATGGCCGACTGTACAAGTTCGCACTTACCCTAAACTTGTGCGCCGAGTGTACCATAACGTCGTAATGCTCTGACGTTGTGTTGTTTCTGATCTGCCATTTTCGGAAAGATCTCGGAGGCGGCCGCTCGAACAGAGAGTCTGTACGGAACAAGTCGAATAAAGTAAGTAAGTAAGTAAGTAAACGCTTTATTGTACAAATATATCTATGTTGAAGGAGCACTATCTGTCATCTTGTGCATGAATCTTGTAGCTGGCTTTTTTAGGTATGTGTGTATGTGTCTATTTATATCTCCATTTATTGTAAATGTGTTTCATGTAGGTATAATATATTATGTATTTCAGTACTTAGTATATTAATACATATTCTAAATTGCACCACCTCCTCAGATCTGTTCTGTTATCCAGTCCATTGTGGTTGCCTGGTAGAGATCGCTCTGTAGCGATAAGGCCGCCTATTGTTACCTTGTAATATTCTGTATACCTTTTTTTCAGTTTTGGTTGTTATATGTGGTGTTCAATAAAGAGTTATTGTATTGTATTGTATTGTATATATAGAAACAGAGACAAATCACAAAAAAAGACCTTACATATATGCACAAAGGCGAACTTATCCCCATAAGGGATCTCTACCAGTTAACATTTGAGTAAATGAGAGGAGCATTAAGCGAGAGACCGACAAAAAGTGAGTTTAAAATATCCCTATACAAGCCGAAGCCAAGCTTGTAGGCAAGGATACAAGGGGAAAACTTTCTACGACATTGTATCGGCGACATCGCGCGACTTATGTGAATAGCGACACAATGTCGCCAAACATACAATACAATACAAATACTTTATTGAACACCACAAATCAGTATAAAACAATATAGAAACAAACAACAAGGTAGACAATAAGCGGTCTTATCGCTCAATAGCGATCTCTACCAGACAACTAGCATGAGAAAGAAATAAGTCGGATACAGTTTAAGTAGGTGGCGGAAACGGGTCTATATGGTCCCAACGGAAGACCAGCGCTGGCTGTAAGGCCAGCAAATGCTGAGTTGGGACCATTTTGTGACAATTTATTTCTTGTGATAATTTATTTTGTTTATATATTTTATTTGATTGTGATTGTCATGAATAAACTTTTTTTCTTTCTTTCTTCCTTTCTATATTTTGTCCCATAAAATTGAAGTTCCGAATGTATGGTTTGGTTCGGTTGTGGTTTCTTTGTGATTTGTTTATGAGCCATGTATGACTGTTTGTGTTCCTATAAATAAATAACTTTCGTTAGTCATACAACGTATTATTTCTGAAACAGTTTTTTTTTCTATTCGGATTGTTTTTTTGCTGAAATTCTGATGGCTCTTCCAAAATTTCTGAAAAATGCGCGGTTTCATGTGTTATGACCAAAAAAAATATGACGAACGATTATTATGACCAAAAAAAATTATGGGACAAAAAGGGAAACTTCTGTCATGTCAAAATTATATCAAAAAACCAATAGCCAGTCTGTATTTTTGACACTATTATTTATTCTCACAGACCCGACAATAAAACAGAAGAATCGCACCAAATCTTACCTTTACATGTACAACTATAAATTCCGAATCCGTCACTCTTCTTCTTATCCTTTGTCTTTTTCTGTTCCGCTTTCTTCTTCCCTCCGTCATCTACCTGTCTCATGTCCACATCCGACTGGTTGCCCGAATTTTTCCGTTTATCCTTTGTCGCAATATTTGAAAGGGGAATGTCGTCGTCTAAAAAAATAAAAAAAAAAAACTAAGTCCCAACTACGACAAAAAACGACGCTGTAAAGTATGAAACAAGATTTTTTTTTTATATATAAGAGGGGGCAAACGAGCAGACGGGTCACCTGATGGAAAGCAATCACCGTCGCCCGGGGACACCTGCAAGACCTGGGGAATCACAAGTGCGTTGCCGGCCCTTTGAGGAACAGGAAGGCTCTCTTTTTAAAGATCCCTAAATTGTACCGCTCAGGGAATGTTGCAGCAGGAAGTTGGTTCCATATCTTTACCGTACGAGGAAAGAAATTGCGTTTAAAACGCACGGTACTTGTCTGCCAACCATCAAGATGTTGAGGATGGATGGATGTTGAGAGAGATGTAGACATATTCAAGCTTGAAAGGCCGTAGTCGCATGTGACATATCTATGTACAGTTTGACAACAAATATAATGCGCATCGGCAGTATTCGTTTGCGCAGAGAAGCGCAGACCAGTTTCCGATGGTAGCCGAACGTGTAAATAATCTATATTGAACTTTATTTGCAAGCGCAACTGTCAGAGTATTGCTTGCTTTGCATTCTTAGCTCTGTCCCGCTTACACGATTTTGCCATTGTTGGTACGAAATCGATCGACCAATAACAGCGCCAGAGTTTCCCGCGCTACTAAAATTGGTATACTGCGCAGGTACATCGTGGAGCATTATTTTTGTTGTCAAACTGTAACAAGTGTCTACTCGCAGTAATACTTTAACAAACGTTGTTCAGGATGTTGGATCAGCGGGAGCGGCACAGCGGGTATCTATATAACGCGCGACTGTGCGTTTTCCAAAAAAGTCTACATAAAAAAAACTTGTCACTGAAAATTAGAACACAGAAAAATCCGAAAAGTAAAGCTATGGCCGGGGATGCAACCCGGATCCTCGTCATTCCGTGACGCGTGCTATACCCCTACACAGCATGGAAGACCAATGAACAATGAAGTAATTGGCATTGTTAATTTTTTTTAGTATGCTCCAATTCGAAAACCATTTCGAGGAAAACCTTCAATTATCCGATTTATCTTGTCCGATTTCAAAAATACTTTATGATTGCAGATATTTTTGTAAAAGTACTTTGAACCTTTGTTTGACCGAACGACCGGGTTTTTAGACAGAATCCAGCATCGAATGTTTGCCACAAAAATGAAAAAAAAGTTTGGGCTATGGCAACTGTCACGTGTCACTGTCAAATCTACAAAACCATAGACAAAGCCGTTTTTTTTATAGCCAGCCGAACGAAGGCGATTAGGATTCTATCTAAATTCACGAATTATCAAACAGCGAAAAAATATTTATTATTAATTAACAAAGCTACGTAAAAGCATAATATTCAAATTAGTTGCTTGAAATAGTCGATTTTATCAAATAAAGCTGTTAAAAGCACAGCTTAAAAAAAATGAACAATGCCAATTTATATAAATTACAAATGACCATTTCAATTTTCAGATTCAGCACACATTTCGTCGCAATTACTTTATCTACTTTCGCACAGGTCTGTGGCTTTCGCCTGTCAAATATCGCTTACCAATATCGTCGTTACCGATATCAATGAACAAGTTGTCCTCGTCATCACTACCGGACTCCATCCAGATGTTCTCGAAGGCTTTCTGATAGTCATTATCGTTCGGCATCTCGGCAGACTTGCCATCGTCCATTGCTTTGACCATTTTGGCCATTTCTGTAGGACTGAAAATATATATTTTTTAAATAAACGAAAGTGTTTTTCTGAGCGCCGGACGGATCGAACGACGTTTGTATATCTGTGCCTCTAGTGAAAAAGGGAATAACTCAAAATCGCTGCATTTCAGTAGGGGCAAAACCTTTCTTTCGTCGTTTTTGGGTCTTTAGCGTTTACTAAATAAATAAATATTATGGGACAAATTAAACCAATGGGTACCAGGCAACGGTAAAACATACCTATATAATATAGATAAATACATAATACATACAACAATGACTTTTTTTCTTAAGTTTTTGCTATGTCATCTGTCACCGTAAGCCATTTGAGACATTGATAAAAACTTTAGACTCGAACAAAACGCGCACTCCTCGGCCATCGACTTGGCTGTATGACATTGTTGTTTATTATTCCATAGTCTCTTTGACTTTTTACAAAGACAGATGAAAAACAGTCCAGCGATCCGATTTATGGTCAGAAAATCGCGTCTGCAATGTAATTCGGCCGCCAACAAGGCCCTTGGTGTTCTGTTACTTAGAACACAATTACGACATTTACGACAATGTTTCAGAAAAAATATGTTTTGTAATCTTGAATGCCATTTGTATACTTACGGCACGAAAGCGACTTCGAGCAGATGCCTGTACGCACGGAACGTCCTGATCAGTACATTTTCCCTCTTGTTTGAGAATTCGCTTCCTAGCACTGTTACTAGACAGGAGTCGCCATCTAGAATCAACAAGAAAACATAAGCAACGCAACAGAAAGGAAAGATACAAACTGCACGCCGCTGTCCGCCGCGTACTGCGCCAGCTGCCTATGCACTCACCGGATGTAGCAACATCCAGCACGCTAACGGGCAGGGCCCAGGCTCGGCGCTGCACGAGGCACCGCAGCGCGCCCTCGCTGCACACAAACTGCACGCCGCTGTCCGCCGCGTACTGCGCCAGCTGCCTATGCACTCACCGGATGTAGCAACATCCAGCACGCTAACGGGCAGGGCCCAGGCTCGGCGCTGCACGAGGCACCGCAGCGCGCCCTCGCTGCACACAAACTGCACGCCGCTGTCCGCCGCGTACTGCGCCAGCTGCCTATGCACTCACCGGATGTAGCAACATCCAGCACGCTAACGGGCAGGGCCCAGGCTCGGCGCTGCACGAGGCACCGCAGCGCGCCCTCGCTGCACACAAACTGCACGCCGCTGTCCGCCGCGTACTGCGCCAGCTGCCTATGCACTCACCGGATGTAGCAACATCCAGCACGCTAACGGGCAGGGCCCAGGCTCGGCGCTGCACGAGGCACCGCAGCGCGCCCTCGCTGCACACAAACTGCACGCCGCTGTCCGCCGCGTACTGCGCCAGCTGCCTATGCACTCACCGGATGTAGCAACATCCAGCACGCTAACGGGCAGGGCCCAGGCTCGGCGCTGCACGAGGCACCGCAGCGCGCCCTCGCTGCACACAAACTGCACGCCGCTGTCCGCCGCGTACTGCGCCAGCTGCCTATGCACTTCCGTCACGGGTAGTATCGACGTGGTTTTTTCACCTGTGGTGGCAAAAATTGTAAATTTTTAAAAGTGAGATTGTGCTACAGATAAATGGAAGTTTTTTCACCTGCCCTTTCTAGAATGAACAGTAAGAAAAAGCGCGCTCTTATGGTAGAATAACTGGGGTGGCAAAATAGCAGATTTTTAAGACTCGTGTTACATACCGGTTGAAAACTGGTATTTTACTCACCTGGCAGCACAAAGCGCACAGGGTGCTCCTCGCAGGGCTCCGGCAGCGAGCAGGGCCTGGTCACGGTCAGCCGACTCTGTATCCTCAGCGGGTACACCACTCTTGGCAGATCGGATATGTTCACCTGGAATATAATCAACAGATACCTTAGTATAATAGCTTAGTGGTTACAGAACCTGACTATGAAGCTCGAGGTCCCAAGTTAATATATCGAATATTTGGTTACTAATATAATACTCTATCCAATAAAATACTCACACTAATAATATATGTACTCAAACCAACATAATACTCGGACTATAATAAAATACTCACACTAATAAAATCCTTTAGCGGCACCATTTCAAACTCCCCTTTAGACTCAAGAGCCAGCTGTGCAACCATTTCGAACGTCTTCGGATAGCCCTTCATCTGATGGGCCCTCATTTTGAACTCGGCCTCGTACACCGACTCTATCTGCGGCTTGGGTCGCAGCGCGCGGATGCAGTTCCCGTTGGTCCAGAGGGATTTCGCCCATTCTATGTATTCTTGCTGCTCCTTTGCGTATATCTCCTTTACTTCCTGTTGAATGTGTTTTGTATTAAACCTCTACTATAGGTGGGGTAGGGGTAAACGCACGCATCAAATATTAATGAGGATCCGGGTTCGGTTACCGGCCATAGCTATACTTTTCGGATTCGTCCATGTGTTGTGTTTAGTATTGGTTACACATATATTTTCTAACGGGTCAACCTAACAAAAATCGGAAATTATCTTATTAGAACATAAGGGCCACTTGTGTTTCTAGATTTTTTGTTTAAAGTTGGGTTTATGCAAAAAAAATACAAATAAATTGTGATGCATACAGGTTAATTTTTCTTTTGTAATTTAATTTTACCCATATTGCACACATTCTGGACAGTGTTTCACCTCTCTCTGAGGCATCTTCAGCGGATGTTGACGCTCCGATCTATGGTCGATGGATGAGCTTGCTCAGAATGGTTGCTGTATTTTACTACTACTGTGACCGTTACTACTAACCCCATTAAACCCCTATTTTTGTACCTAATGATCTCTATCTGTTTCAAAACACTCATTCGTAACCCTTTCTCACACACATGCAAGATATCGTGAGAATGCGAGTCTCTGGCTCTGGGGAGGGGATGCTGCATAAATTTTGATCTCCGATCTTCTTGAGTCCTCCCATGATGCTGACATAGTCACCCCTGTGTACTAAAGCCTCTTTAAAATATGAGTTGAAAAAAAAAAGAATTAAAGTCCAATAAGTCATGGTTGATTTCCAATAGCTGTTTCGCGAAATTTGAAATTTCTGGGCGTTCATTTCTAAACGATCAAATATGCTTCTTATATCTTGTCCCGAAATTACGTCCTGTAAAGTTTGTCTTTAGCTACATTTTGATAGGAAGTTGGATGAAAACTGATAGACCAATTCGGTCGACCGGTGACGGTCCTACCTCAAAAACCTTGAAGTCAATCTTGACCGGCCGTGGCATGAACTCGTCGGGCAGGAGGCTGGGGCGGCGCGCGCACAGCACGCGCAGGCAGTGCAGGTGCTGCTGCTGGCTCAGCAGCGACAGTCGCGGCTGTGGCGGCAGCGGCCGCAGACCCGGCACGAAGATACGGTGGAATGACTGCTCCTGAGCAACAGTAGACACATAGCAATATATCGCTACCTTGGGGCTCAATTGTCGTAAACGCCATTTTGACGAAAATGAGATTTAAATGCAGTCTTGCTCAGTTTTTTTTTCTCTATCGATCTGTGTATTTAAAATTCTCCAAATCCCGAAAAAATATCGAATACAACCTCAATTTTCTGTTACTCTAAACAAGAAATTAAAAAAAAACGAGCTATAAAAGCCAGCTACTCGGAGTGTGAAAAATGCAAAGGTATTATTGACCCTAAATCAAGATTTATAATTGGCATAAAGGACATTGCTTATCAAACTTGGCGTATACGACCTTAACGATTTCTGAAAATTGAACAAAGTTTATTATACAACCTGCAATTACGTTTCATTTTTAAGATGTATAAGCCACCACTAAACCATTTTGGTGAATACGACCTGAGTTATTTCCAATAACAGAATAAAGTTTGGTGTACGGCCTGCAGTAGCGTTTCATTTCATGGCAATAAACGCCAACCAGAAATAAATTTGGATTAAAAAGAGCGTTAAACACATAACTTTTATAAAATAGATTGTTTTTGATTGAAAGAGATTAGAAGTATTAAATGCCCTATTCTTGTTGCTACTTTTATTTTTTATCGTTTTATGTGTTACTTGAACAATATTTTTAATAATAACAACGATATTTGTGTTTTTTTTTTCGTTGACATTGATTTTTTCCCTTCAGCGATATATTTTTTTTCTATACGAATTTTTTGTTACTACCAAACCCTCCAATCTTTTTAATATGAATGGACTTTGAAAGTTAAATACGATTCTCAAACTGATTTGGTTTATACCTACCTTATCATCGTTATCGCAGTAAAGTAGTTTTGGGTGTATATAGATGATTTATATTTTTACAGTAAAGTACCTAACCAAAAACAGAAAACCGGTGACTAACACCTTTGCTTTTCTCAATAAATCTTAATAGCTGACTTTTACGTCCTAAGTAGCATGTACAGCAACTATTATTTTGGTCATAAGCGTCATGTTGTTTTGGTTTTAAGAAGCGTATACGCCATCTACTTTCTTTGTTATGGGTTCTATCTTAAATATTATGAATTCATATTGTTCTACTCATAATTTTAAGAACTTTCATCCTACGAAGCTTCTTTATAACTATTAAAACAAAAGAGTTACAATTTTTTTTCGTTTTTCTTTTTAGTTTTTTGGCTCTCCTGAAAAGTCGACTTTTGGCTTTTACGACAATTGAGCCCCAAGGTAGCGATATAGTCCACCAAGAAAGTCTTTTACCACCTTATGGTTCAATGCAATGTCTTTTGTGCTTAATCCATCAAAGCCTATTTTCACTCGCAAGTCAATGTGATAATAAGCTTTTTTCCTTTTATTCTGTCATAAAATATCAAAACACACTTTCTGTCGGCAACTACAGTATGTGAGCTCTTAGGATGCCATTCAGGTTTGTCTCGGTCTCACTGTTACGGGTGTGATACTTGAATCATCCGAGTGAGGGAGACAGCCTGACAGCCCGAATTCCGATCTAAGAGTTCAAGGCCTGTACTTCAGACAGAAAACTATTTAAAAAATATATTATTTACAATTAAGACTTACATTGTACTTTCTCTGAAATATTGCGTCCCAGTCTAGCCCAGGCTTCTTGGGCTCATCCTCTGAGTCACTGGAAACCATGGGATTGAAGAATTTATTTTGTAATATCTTCTCCGTAACGCAACTGTTGAGTTCTTGTTCGGTCAGGAAGTTTATGGAGTCAGGTGTTGATGTGCACCTGAAATTGATTTTATTTAAATAAGGTAAGTTTTCAACAGTACTATAAAAATAACCTCACTTTTTCTAAGTAATAATAATACACATTTTTTAAATATTTTTTTACTAATGCAGTGACTGACTTGACTATCTTTAAAGTATAATTTATTATTTTAACTGCATTGCCCAATAAGTTACAAATAATAACAAGACTATTTCAATGGCGTTACTTCTCTAGAGTAAAATGTATAAGGAAAGGCGAATTAATAGTATTTTGACTTTTTCAATGTTTATTGGCTATGAGTTATTGCATCGGAGTTTTAGATTCGGGTAATATTTCATTAAAGCATAAAAATACCACAACTAAGTGTTTACTGTACTTACCAGTCGTACTGTCGTATGTGCTCCATAGTTAATACAGCAAAGTTAAATTATTTTCCTAAATTATACACACTAATGCTGGTGTTCTTTATATTTCGTTTTTATTCTATTTTATCAATAATAAACACCCGTTCCCGTTGTCTTGTTTTTCCTCACACCGGACGGATTCCCATGCATATCCTAAACGTCAATGTCAGTCAATATCTAACTAATCTGTCACAAAAGTGACTTCTTTTTAATTTTCTTCTATTACACAGGAAAGGCAAAGGGTTTAAAGCTCATACAACTATGTCTGATATGTAATAATTTTCCATAGATGTAGGTAGAATGAGTGTTGTTTATGCCAGATTTAAAACAGTTAATCACTGTCTTAATAGGGCTTTACATTATAGGGTTTGATTTTGTGGCAAGGCAAATAATTGCTTTAATTTGAAATTCCTCATATCAAGAGTAAATGACAGTTGATTTTTTTCAGATTTCGGGGGGAATCACTGACATGCCATTAGTTTACCTCAGATTTAAGAAGAATCACAGTTGAGGTGGCTGAGGTGCTCATGATTAAAGGTTATCGTACACAACCGCTCGGCACCAAATCAGCACCACCTCACCTCATCGGCTCGCCGTCAAGCAGGCGTCAACTATAACCTCGTAACGGAAGCACCTCGGTGCCTTCGAGGTGTCATTAAGTCATTAAGTCATTTATTCGTCGCTTTCATGTGTACCTACATTGGATCTTATTAGCTAATGCCGCCTGCTGCCTGCTGCTGCTGCTAATTGCTGTCTGCGCGGCTACAGCGCGCTTACCGCGAGGCGGCGACTGGTTGGCGGCTAGCAGTCAACGTTGACACTAGGACTAGGTGATGTCAGAGAGGCAAGCGGCGGGGCGTTCGCGGGCCGCCCGCGGTAGAAACACCCAAGGTCCGCGTGCAATCCCCGCGGCGGCGACTCGACGTAAGCGCGGTGACGGCGAGTTGTCCAGCACTGCTAGCTTATGCCGAGGCGCGGCGTTGCCGTTCCGAAGCCGATAAATGTGCGTTGCATTATGGAGCTTCATACAAAAAATACTGAGCGGGTCGGAGTGAGCGGGTGTCAACCATTCGGTTGGATCACAGTTTCAATTCCCATACTTTATGGGGAATCGTAAAAACGTGCCAAATAAATTAGAAAGGCGACTCCGAGATTTCATTTGAATGTCGGAAGGCTACTTTAAGTAAAAAGACTGAATAGAATTTGCGCTAATAAATAAGCGCCTTGCCTAAAGCCCCTGTTTCCTTTTACAATGTAAGTGCATTCTAGGCTATGCAATTCAAGTTAATACTAAAAGTTTATACTAATACATAGTTTGTAAACTAGGTAGTTAGTACCGTTTATCTGAATGTAGCATTATTGCTCATAACCCCTGATTTACGGTGCGATGCTGACATACCTGTTCTGATTAACGCACTCTGCTTATTAAATTCCGTTGTAGCCTGCATTATGATGGAGTTTGCGTTATGCCTCACATAGTTGTGGCGTCTACGAAGAACAGTCAGATCTATACGGGCACAGTTTAATTTCCAACTTATGTCCCACCACTGGGGGTCAGTGCCCATGCAGTACTTTTTCGTTCGCAGTACACCACCATCTACACCATTTTGAATTTTTAATTTTTTTATACTTGATGGGAGGCATACGAACAGCGGTACATTGGCACGAGTACCGCGACTTTAGCTTTTGTTTAGCTTATTTTTATTATTCAGAAAATCCAGATTTACTAGCACTGGTTGGTAAAACGCCTACAATAAAGTTAGTCGCAAACACTCAGTAAAATTCAAGAAAAAACTTATTTTCATCCTATGAATGTTAATATCTGAACTTTTCGGGGGCAGTTTTGACCCCCAAAACGCCCAGTCTACGTCTGTGACTGTAGCCAAGCCCTCTCATTCGGAGAGGAGGCTTGTGCCTAGTAGTGGGATGTATATAATGATGATGATGATTAGGTAGGTGTACGGTAACGCCTAAACTAAACACGGGACCGTATAATCGGGGCATTCAGCGTGGGATGCGTATGGCTCTAGCGGGCGCAGTGGTGGCGTAAACAGCGAGCGAGACAAGGGATCGCTCCCGCGAGTCCGAAGGGGACTATTCTGAGCCTCTAGTGTAAGTTTTCACACGAACAAACGTCTCCAACGCGTTCACGTAGGTAAACGTCTCGATTACTATGCAAAAATTGGCAGCGTCACTTGCGTATCGAAACTTCACACTTGACCGTTTTTTTGGAGTACCTGGTCTACAATCAAAAGTAAGTACGTGTCTCGGTTTTCATACATAAAACCTTACTTAGATTGAACACTGAAGTCTTTATTTTTTTTTAGAAACAGTATTTAATTTTCAAACATAACAAGGCAACCATGGTCCATTCACAATGCCCATAGCGCAAACATAATACAGATAAGATATCCATTGATCTTCCACAGATAGGTAAAAGAGTGTTCCGAAACAGTACCGATCGCTGATTTTGTTTAAAATAAGCATTTCATACATTCTACTTAATACATAAAATTGTCTGCCGCTTCCACAATACACCCCTGCCGGCCAGCATTAGCCCCTTTGTATTGCAATATATTTTTTTCATGAGATGTGTACTTAGGACGCGCGGTCGGCGATAAAATTACGATTTACGGTTATCACCGGGATCACGGCTTTGAGAATTGGCACTGCTTTATAAAGAAACTGGCCGGTTATTGTTTTGGTTATGGAACGCCATTTCTTGGGGTTTCTCGGCCGTTTTACCTGGGGAGCTGTAACCTACACCCTGAACATAACGTTTAGATCCGAACGCAGTTTATACGAGTGCATGTAAATTGCCATGGCCTTTAGTACCCTAGAAGCGCGGGTATGTTAAGAGAACAATAGGTATAACATCGTCCATTTTCTTCCACGCTGGTCTGGGAGCAAAGAAAAACAGAGAGAGAGAGAGAGAGAGAGAACCCAAAAATAAGATAGAGATACATATAATCACGTCTTTATCCTTTACGGGGTAACAAAACCTTAAGCATGGATTAAGGGCGTATAGGTGGAAAGGGAAATCAAAATAGTGACGGGTTGCTAGCCGCATCGCTTATAACATGATTCGTAAGACTCGCCCATTCCCACGGTGGGCTTTTACCATCTGCGCGGGAAGAGAAACAACTGGTAAATTCAGTTTTTTCTTTACTCCCAGACCAGCATGGAAGAAAATGCCTTTCATCATTTTGGAAAAGAGCTGACACTCTTCAAACTACTCGACCGATTTTTACCAAATATAAACAAAAATCAGCGCAAGGAAACTGGCTTTCGAATGAAAAAAACCGCATCGAAATCGGTCCATCCGCCTGAGCGCTACGATGCCAGATATAGACACACACGCAGTCGACAGTCGGGGGTTAAAAAATAAATACGAGCCACTCAATTATTCTCCAAATCCCATTTCCAAACTATAACCTCTTATTACATACTTATAGAGCCAGAGCAATCGTGGCACGCGCGTCTCACGGCCCAGTTAACGTGACGCTAACCCAAAACTTATTGAATAGGGAATCGGGATCCAATAAAAAAGCTGTCAAACCCAAAGTATTCCGCGGACAGGTGCAGACGTAATCTTTGGGCCGAACGGCGGCCACGTGAGGGACAATTATATCAGAGGGACAACTATATTGGAGGGACAACTTTATTTATTTTACAGAAACACCTTTTTTTGTTGAGCCTCATTGACATTTGGCGTGATATAGTTTTCGTAATGCTGAGCCAGTGACCGTTTCACTTTTGCGAAGCGAAGACACACAACGCTGAGCATCTATTTTTAATGTCTGTGTTTTTTTCTTGTTTTTTTTTTTGCTATAAAATTGTGTATATTTTCTTATATTTGTGTGTCGTGCAAAAAGGAATAAATGTTTTCTTTCTTTCGTGCTTAATAAAAGCAATCGCTGACTGTACTGTCTTATTTATAATTATCGCTATCCCGCGGGAACTATGCTGTTTTATGGGATACAAACTATCCTATGTCCCTGGGACTGAAACTAACTGTATACCAAATTTTAACTAATTATCTATGTATGTTTAATGTAACCGCGGCAATATAAGGTGCCACGCCAATTTTACTTAATTAGATGCTGAAGTTGTTGTGTTCCACGGGAACTCTTTAATTTTCCAGGATTCAAAGTATCTAAAATATTGACCAGGGATATAACGTACCACCTCGCAGAATTTCATTTAAATCGGTCCAACAGTTTTGGAAATTAGCGAACACAGACATAGGTAAATGAAAACATCCATACATACATACAGATAGACAAAAATTATAAAATCTACTTTTTTGTGTTTTATTACTCTTCCCTAATCGTTAGCACTCTATTTTTGATAAATTTATTTAATTTACAGACACGAACTTTCTACTGATTTAGGTATGTATAAGATTACGAAGGAAAATAAACAAAGGTACCTACTTAATTAACAACTAAAGCAAGATTTAAAAACTATAAAGTAAACGTGGTCAAAATATTCCGTCACAGGCATTGACCCCAAAACGCTGCCCGCATTGCAATTAATTAATCAATCATTCATTTATTGCAATCGTATTCAAAATATTCTTCTTGCAACAAATACCAACGCTTAAAAAGCAGAGACCTATGATACCACCGTTTCGACCACCGACCAGCCAGCGACCGTTTCACTTTTGCGAAGACACACACAACGCTAAGCATCTATTTTTAATGTCTGTGTTTTTTCTTGTTTTTTTTTTGCTATAAAATTGTGTATATTCTCTTATATTTGTGTGTCTTGCAAAAAGGAATAAATGTCTTCTTTCTTTCTTTAAACGAGACAAGTAATAAGCACTATCGTGCCATTTCAAGTTTGCGCACGTAATAAATTGGCCCATTAACTACTGAAAGCATTAAACGGGTACCTAATTAGTTAGGGCACAAGGCGGCTCTTAGAATGACATGTTCTGTGTCGCTAAATGCTTCTCATTCTTACAGGTGTTGAGAGAAAGGGACGCGAATAGTGATAGGAGTCACAAGGTAATGTGCCAGCCGAGCAGTGAACACTAACTCTAGCATAAAAGCGAGCAAATGATCGTAAAACTTGCTCAATTGAGTCTACGCACTGCGGTGGGAAACACAGTGATTTTTGGCCATGTTTAATTTTACAAGCCGTGGCAGCCTAAGTGGGTCGACCTATGAACCCTCAAGCAGAGGATCGTAGGTTCAAATTGCTCTGTAGGCTTATTATCTAACTCGGTCGCAATCGCCATCGTGTTTACTTTGACAGTTCATGTATAGGCTGACAATTGGCATCGGAATCAGCTAGCTGTCACATTCATACAAGAAATGTCAAAATGAACACGATGGCGATTGCGAGCGAGTTAGACAATAAGCCTACTGTTCTGGCGTGGAAACTATTAAGACAGGCGGTAAAATTACTGGCACAAGAGGTCTATCGTAGCCCCCAAGGTTGGCAACGCATTTGCAATCCTCTAGTGTTGCTCACTTACCACCAGGTGACCCACTAGCACGGTTGCCTTCATTGTCGTATAAAAAAAAGTAAAGTCATCAACTTGCATTTAAATAAGTTTGACGGATACTCAGCTAACTGTCTTGGTGACACGTAGACTACGCAGCTAGCACGAGAGCGCGTGAGAGCTGTGTCGCACGCGAGACAAGACTACCCTTTTTATCTTAATGTTCTTTCTAGAACGACGGGTAGTCGCTAGCCGTCTTGGTGTATTAATAAAAGCCGCATTTGTCCCCAAGTGCGTGACACTACGTGACCTATAGCAGCGTCACTGATTATCCTCCCATGACGCTCGGCACGCAGCACACGTCCCGCTGACGCGCCGTTGCGTCACGACATTGCGCGTCCACACAACAAACAAATCACTCCACCACATTCCAATCACATCTCTGTTAGTACACTCTTTAAGGTTAGTTTGGGAGTGGTAAGTTGGATGATTGCGACGTTTTGCGTGGGTAACGTTTTGTGGTCACGTCAATTTGAGAATCTTGTGCTGACGCGTATTTGCGATACAAATAACGTTGATTAGGTGTTCCGTGAGATGGTTAATTTCTTAGATGTTTGGATGGAGGACTATCTAGATAAATCAGATTCGTTAGTACGGGATATAGCCACGACTTCACAAATAATGCAGCGTGAATTATTTTAAACGTAAAACTACTGTGAGATTGATTGCCAACAATGCCAACATGACGGAAAACTCTTCATCTTCTTATTTGTGGCGTATCAAATCGTTATAGCGACGACAACTTCGCCAATGTCAAAGTAACAAAAATATAATTATAATATCTGGTGACAAAATGTCTGCAACGTTGTACGGTAATGGCCAAAGACCCCGCCCCTCCTGTCGGTCTCTTAGCCAACGGTCAATGCTATCCCTCAGAAACTGCCAGGATATCATTAGCGGACCAAGCACTGCTCTTCCCCCGGATGGATCCAAAAACGAATCGCAGCTCTTGCCCACACGTGGAGGTAATCCGACTCGCACCCGATCGAAAACTCACGTAATTATGATGGACAATTACTTGACATGTTTCGGACTATTCCAAAGTCCTAGGAGCGCTAGTCTTGGCGGCCGCGACACGAACACTACGCCTAGAAGAACTTCGGAATACTCTATTTATTAGAAAATTACCTACCTTATACTCAAAACGGTTAAGCACGCTCAATAAAATCCGGAAAACACAAGTCATTGCCCCAAACCATGCCCCGATGACGTCACTCCATCCCCAAGATGAATAGATTGTCACCCGCTTTTTATCAGGAGCAACTCAAAAAGGTCTCGGAGTCACTTGATAAATAACCGGCGAATGAGGAATGATGCGGATTCCGGCTAATTATTATATTTCCCCATTCCACTGCGAACTGCGTGTTATAAATGAAGATATTTTCATTAATTAAGACGTTGGCTGAACGTTTTTTTAAATTAGAAAAAGATGGATAAGATTCTGCTTGAGAATAAAGCGTATCTACTGTGACTAATAAAATAACGGCTTGTTCCCCGTACATAACCAAGTTACCTAGCCGACACTGGTAAAACCAATGTAGGATGATTTATTTGGATTAATTTAGGTTTAGGTGCGGCGGCTAAGCCGCGAACATGTTTGTTTTAATTTAGAAATAGTTTTTATTTTACCTTAGAATGTCCTGGCAATGTAAAATAGTTATGTACGGGAAAGTGACTAAGGGATCCAATGTGCGAGTGAGCAGCAATGCTTTCTATTTCATTGGCCAAGCTCCTCAAGCTCTCAAAATAATTATAATTAATTAATTAAATAAGGGAATGATTTGTTACTGTGTACTTCCATGCTGGTCTAGGAGCCAAAAAAAAACATAGAATGTACCAGTCGCTTCTCTTCCCGCGTAGATGATAAAAGCCCATCGAGGGAATGGGCGAATATCATAGGAAGCGTGTTATAGGCGATGCGGCTAGCAATCCATCACTACTTTGATTCCATTTTCCACCTATACGCTCACAATCTTGCTAAACGTGGCCTGTAGACCTTAGGCTCTGTCTACCCTGTAAGGAATAAAGACGTGATTTGTGTGTGTGTATGTATGTGTGTATGATTTGTTAACTTAAGTTAATTTTAGTTTTTAAATTGTGTCATAACTTTCGTTCTTTCTTTCCTATTTCACCAACTCGATAATGGTCGATGACCATTGACAATTCGTAATGCAATGCATATTCAGTATGTAGCCAACCGGCGAAGATTCTCGTCGAGTTTGTGATGTTAACAATATTGTCACTTTTCATCGACGATTGTCTCGTTGGTGAAGTAGGAGCCAGAAAGGTCCACACCAAATGTCAAGAGACTTAAGAGTCGAGTATAAACGTATTCTAACTTAGAAAACATTGGGGCGTTCTAGCAGTAATCTGAAATTTGAAGTGCGTTGAGAAATGTTAAGGGCTCTCAAGATAGTATTGTAGACGTCAGAAATCTCAATCGATTGGCTGTATCTATAGTGATGACTTGGACATCGAACATCGCGCGGCTAGTGATAAGACATAAACAACTAAATCCCATAAAGATGGTCTGATAGTAAAATTAATAAACTTTGAGCGGACAAACGTGAGTTCTTTATTTTTTCTGCAAATTTGGTACAAAAAGGCAAAATTGTTTTTTTTTAATATCTACAACATTTAACTAATTATTTGCCAAAAATACCCTACATCGTTTTAAATAAGAGCTGATACTCCTAAAACAGACGAACCGATTTTTACCAAACATACCTGAAAACTACCGTAACTGACTTACGAATGAACAAAATTGCATCGAAATCGGTCCATACGTTTGAGAGCTACGATAAACAGACAGACACATACGCACAGACATTGACGCCAAACTCATAACACCCCTCTTCTTGCCTGGGGGGTTAAAAATAAGGGCCCCTAAAAGTAAATAACCCTCAACAAAACACGTAACGGCTAATCGTTTTCCGGTCCAAGTGCACTGCAGTAATTAAATGGCTCCTTTCAAGGGAAAGATTTATTTTCATTATCCGGCAATGTTGTCCGGGATCTTGCCGGAAAAATATGGCCGACAGCGATTCATATTCATAATGTCGGGGAAATAATTAGTTTTCATTATTCAAGCCCTCATCTTGCGGAGTGGAGCGAGCCATGTAGATAATCTTCAAGTTTGAAGATTTTAAAAAATCATGGCGGCGAAATTCTTCTATAATTTTAATATGAAGATTTGACTGCAAATTATTTATTTGCGGTTGAGAGAGGGCTGAGAGAGAGCTCTAGCACAGAAGAGCGAATTAACTAACTTAATTTTGCCTAAATAAAAAAGACGGTATTTTGAGACACGATTAGAGCAACAATTTGTCACAGTAATTTTACATAGAATCGCATTATCTTAAGGGTGATGTAATGAGGCTGCAATTGGCCTATTACAATCTCCAACCTGTTTTCAGTTTTATTTCTTTAGATCAAAGCCTATTCCAAATTCAAAATTAAAAAATCATATTGATCGTCTCGTTCGATTGACCACTAGCTGATTAATACTCTACGACACTGTCACATTGTGATATCTTCATTATTTCCAAAAGCATATTTGTATGTCAGCTATCTTTATTATTTGGCTTTTCCTTATCCGTTTATCCTTTTATAGCAGTGTATTAACTATGTTTGTAGTAGCTATTTGTTGTAGGTGCCTTATATTTTAAAATTAATAAATAGCACTTCCATCCACCATCTGCCGAGTTTCTTTCTTTCTCCCATCGCAGTGTGGTGGCGTCTAGGCGTTTACTCTGCTTACCGCTTCCAAAGACCCGAGGCACTTGTAAATTGGTGCCATTTGATTAATTAATAACCAGTACGTTATTTTGGTAATTCTTATATTCTACGGGTTTATATATTAACGGAAAATAAATAGAGTTCACTATTTCACAAAATGTACTCCTTTTTCAAATTTGCCATTCATGTTATAGAAGAGATCCCAGAATGCCATTCGCTTGTGAAAGGGCCGCCCTTGGAGGCCCAAGTCCGCACTTATATTCAGACAGTGCCATTTCTCAGCTGTGATGGGCGTCCACAAGAAAGGCAGTAGCTCCGAAGTTTCAGGAGTAGGGTTTCTGCGAAAGAAGGTATGGATGGTTAAGAAGTGAGATGAAAAGAAATTGTTCTTTTAGTATTGCCTAATTGCCATGACGATTAAACACGATCTCAAATGCATACAGTAACCGGCCATATGGAATACACTTCGGTCTTTGGAAAGAGACAATTGGCGTCACGTAAGTTAGAGAGAGACAACGCTCTACGAAGCCAAAATTTGCTGAGAAGACCGATGCAATCTTTATGGCCGTGTACTGCAACTAGGCACCTACCCATATTTGATGAAGTTAGTCCACATCGTAGTCATCCTATCAATAACGGTCTGGTCTTTTTGATTAGGTTCCTCTGTCAAAGCCGGGGGATCAAAAATGTATCCCAATTCATCGGCATGGGCTGCTCCTGGCGCATTTAATATGTCATTCCTGTATTTTACCCAATTTCTATTACCTGTATAGGTAAATACATAGAAGTAAATGTTTTCAGCCCCACTTTGAATATATTTCCTTATAGCACGCTGTGTAGCATGAACGTAAGTAAAATCTGATTCAAAGTCAATCACGCTCCATCTATCATCTTCAGTCATCACATCATCGCCAACGTAAAAGTTTCTTACAACCTCGAGCATGGCGTCAAAATCTTCACCAAAATCAAAAGTTTTTTCCAATTCGTCCTCAAACACCTTTAGGTTTCTAAAAAAATCAGAATTTCGATTAACATATTTCGCTAACATTTCTTTGTCAACTGTTCCTATCAGTACAGGAATGTTAGAAACTTGTGGTCTACTGGCAGTAGCTGGATGCTCGGGTACAAATATTTCCACACCTTCGAATTTCTTCTCAACGCACGCTCTGAACTCTAATCCTAGTTCCAGCGTTGCTGCTATGAATAGATTAGTATCAACAGTTGCTAGAAATGACACAGCTTCATTTAAATCCCTGGTAACCAATCCAAAATGTGCAGCTAGCTTCAGTGGCTTTGTACTATCTGATTCAACAAGCCTTGCAGGAGTTAGGGATACCCCGCTCTGTAGTATGACTTTATTAAAGAGTCTAACTCCAGGATACATTAGATGGAAATCTATTGCTGCACCCCCAGCGCTCTGTCCTGCTAAGGTTACTTGAGTCGGATCTCCTCCAAATGCTCTGATATTTTCTTGAATCCATTTCAAAGCTACGATCTGGTCTTTCAGTCCGAAATTACCCGGAAACTCTGGTGTATCAAGGCACATAAACCCGTAAGGACCTAAGCGATAGTTGATGGCTATCAAAATAATATCATGTCTCACTAGAAACTTTGGCCCGTAGAGCTGTGTACTAAAACTTCCTCTCTGTAAGAAACCTCCGTGTATCCACACCACTACAGGGAGAAGGTTGCCAGAATGAGCAGAGTTAGGAGAAAAGATGCTGAGGTGGAGGCACTCCAGTGTTCCAGTTATGGTGTTGGTGGTATCATCTAATTGAGGACATAGAGCAGAGTCGTCATAGGCCTCGAAAGGTTCTTCGAATATCGGATGAGGTATAGATGCCTGGAATGAGGAACAATATTATTTAGTCAGAAGTGGTTTGGAGAGTTTTAGAGACAGAGAGATAAAGTAAAAAAGAGAGAATAAAAGAGAAGAGTAAAAGGAAACAGACGATACCTTGTATAGTACAAATAAGTACAACTGAATTGTACCGATATGTGTAAAAAGGGGCAGCAGCGCTGATTTCTAGTGTGTTTTGTTGTTAAGTGGAAATAACGATAAAAGCATCTGTTTAATCATAAGTATATTATTATTCGTTCAGATACAGGTACTCAACAATACGTGAAACTACTCAAGACGACAAAGCATCGTACTCCCCGTATTCCAAAGTATTTATTTTGTATCTTATCATGAACATTAGTTATCTTTTTGGTTATACGTGACCAAGCACAAAGCTAGCAACCTGTTTGAGAGTGAGCCGAGCGTCCATTCAAGCGTAGGCAAAAGAGTATCTTCAGAAGAGCCAGATTAAACTGTTAGGTTACCACAGGTTGAAATAGGCGCACTACCCGCCCGAACCTCTCTCGGACCTCTTTGTCGTCCTACCCCGCGCCTCTTTACCCGCGCAAGCGAGGACTCATTTAAGCAGTTTACCTATAGTCTGGGTAATTAACAACTCTTTCTTCTGGGCAAACTCTAATTACATTAGAGTAATTTTTACGTTTTTTACTTTTAGCTTAAAATCGCGAGACTATACATGGATACATAGACTTATCTACCAATGACTGTCCCGTAAATCTGTTTGTTACTTATTTAAATATACCTCCTAGAATCCTAGATCATTTGAACAGTTTGAAAGGGTAAACTTTTTACATAAGTACAATTAGAAATTATAACTTGCAACTCACCCCAAAAGGATTAGCCTTATCCACCGTGGCATACGGTATCCCCAAAAACAGAGAATAGTCCCCATCTGTTGCTCTCAATCCTTTGATTAACCCTACTTTAGTACTAACTAAAGGGTCTGTCCTCAACTCACAAAGGAAACCATTAAAAAACAGAAGTGCACACAATATGTTTATGGACGACATTCTAATGCCACGAACGGTATCTCACGACTATTGTGTTTAGTTTTGAACACGCTACTGTATTATTGTTATTAGGGTTTCGTACATTTAAAGAAACAAACAGGAACCATTGTAGGATCAGGTGTATGGTAACGGTGTTTTTTTTATATTATTATAATGCAGGTGTAGTCGTCCTTTCAAACCCAATCGCTTTCCCGTGCCCGTTGTGCTGTCGGAGATGCTGCTCCCGTATAAGCTTCTTCAGCCATCAGACAAAGTGCTGATGATGCAATGCTTGAATCATCTGACATAGATATTTAGATACGAGTAATTATATTTTATCTGTGTATCGTTTCGTGAGTCACAGACGGTTCTGGCTGAAAATCAGTGTTGCAGGTGTCTAACATCTCGCGTAATGCTGAGCCAGCGACGGTTTCACTTTTGCGAAGACACACACAACGCTGATGATCTATTTTTCATGTCTGTTTTTTTTTCTATTATATATAAAATTGTGTATATTCTCATATATTTGTGTCTTGCTAAAAGGAATAAATGTTTTTTTCTTTCTTTCTTTCTTTATTTTGTTCTGATAAAATGAATTTCTGCTAAGTTTTATATATAGCGTCATTACCAAGAAAAATGTGCCTTGTGGTTCTTTCCAGAAGCGCTGGTAGCATAATACAGTCCTTAAAGAAATAGAAAGATAAGAGTTTCGAAAAGTGTACAAAGTGATTTTCAAATTTTACAATGGTTTTCTTAATATTTCATATAATATGAAAATTCACACGGAACCTTTGTAGCGTGGGGCCTAATCGTAATAACTGGTTTTCTTATTGTCTTATCTATTATCCAACAACTTGGGATTTCGTGGATTCAGATATCGTTTTATATCGTGTGACGTTTTTGTTGTTTGAGATTGTGACCCCCCGAGTTTTGGATATGATAATATTTCAATCAAGTGTTTCTAAATAATAACACTTACTATTATTACTTCACATCCTTCAAAATCAATTCAGTACAATACTTACGTTACGTTACGTTACAAGTTTTGACGTTACCACTAACCAATACATGCACATAAATCACGTCTTTATCCCTTACGGGGTAGACAGAGCCTTAGGCAACAAGACCTAAAGGCCACGTTTAGCATGGTTTACCAATACATACTTTTATTAATTTACAATCCTAGTATTACGCCTACTCGTAGGAATAAATAGATCTTGTTTAACCTTTTCAACGCCAACGACACATCAGCACCGCAACGTCGACGGCCTATTTATTATACGTTCAATGCAAAAGCAACCTTCGTTCTATTGAGTTTAGGTTCAACTTAAGGCACCCCAATAAAGAAGTCTGGCGTATGGGTGACGTCTCTTGTATACGTGACGGCGAAAAGGTTAACTACCTCCGTTTTTAACCACCGATTAAAGTTTGGCCTCTTTGCGTAGGTATGTCTATAGCGCTGTAGCTCTTAAAACAAAACGCGGGTACCGAGACTTTTAAAAAGTAGGTAGGTATTTGATTTAGCCTTATATTCTGGTCTGGGAGCAAAGAAAAAACATAGAACGTACCAGCTGCTTCTCTTCCCGCGCAGATTACAAAAGTCCATCGAGGGAATCGGCGAAAATCATTGGAATTATATTATCTTATAAACGATACGGCTAGTAACCCCTCACTATTAAACTCACCCTCACAATCACGCTTCACCCAAAACACAACTTCACAACTACATACCCGGACGCAAAGTGTAAACCAGAACAACAAACACTCAACAGTGAAGTTTAGTCCGTAGGCGTCTGGTGAGCAATTCCCAGATGAGTCGGGCATGCTGTCAGGACCGGCCTAGCAGTATATCACGAGTATTCTCCACTCCCACGCAAAAAAACCCTCACTTTTTCTCCCCTTTCCACCACTATACGCATACCGTCGTGCGAAACGTGGCCTTTAGGTGTTGTTACCTTAGGCTCTGTCGTAAGAGATAAAGACGTGATTTATGTATGTATGTATTATTTCAATAAAGTATTGCTGTCCCTTTCGTCTAATCCCTCCGGAAAGAGTATGAAAAGGAAAACTGCAGCCCGAACTGCACAAGCCGGGCCAAGCTTAAAACAGTAAATCAATATTTATTTGTCTCCAACAAAATAGCCAAATTCATAGAAAGTTTTATTTGCTTCTTGAACTTCAGTCTACCATCTAGTTTTATCCTCATAGCCGGTAAAAAAGGCGTCCCAGAAAGCCATTCTTTGAAGGTAGGGCTGCGATGTAACCCTCACGAAGTCATCGAGGACAGCGTATGATGGTTCAGCGTAACCTGATGGGCGCCAGATGAAGGGGATCACTTCAGTTGCCTTGGGAGTCGGGTTACTAAAAAAAAGAAAATAATATGAGATGAGCAACTCATTCGCAACTTGGGTGTCTGTGAGATAGAAATCAGTAAATTGTAATCCATCTCGTAATAGTATTTATTATAATGAAAAGTTGTGACATACCTATTTCAATTTTAATCACATCCATCAATCTCATGCATGCTCGTCGAGTATGGCTGGTTATGGTCGGGTGGTACTATACCATAACAAAGTTAATCTACATTAAACTTTCTTGGAAGACTGCGATCAGATATGGGGTTTGAAACTTTTAAAATCACTACAAAGTATAAAACAAAGTCGCTTTCTCTGTCCCTATGTCCCTATGTATGCTTATATCTTCAAAACTACACAACGGATTTTGATGCGGTTTTTTTTAATAGATAGAGTGATTCAAGAGGAAGGTTTTTATGTATAATTCTACGCAGACGAAGTCGCGGGCAGAAACTAGTGTATAATAAACGGATTTGTTGCAACGCAGGCTTTTCTATTTTGTTTGGTTATAAACGTTAATCTGATTAATATTGTTATGAAACTGTATCTTATTGTTTACTGATTTATGTACTCGTAGGATTGCTTTTTATCTCGGCTCCTGAATCATCATGTATAAACATTTTAACGGATTGAAAACGACAGCACATTTGGGTAGGGCAATATTTAGAAGAACACGGTTGGGAGAATAAATGCAGTAGAAATGAGAGCGTTAAGAAATATGGAAGGTGTATCACTGAAAAATAGAATAAGGAATAGTGTGATAAGGGAACGTGCGGGTGTGAAAGAGGATATAGTGACTAGGAGAGAAAAAAGTATGCTTAGTATGTTATTCCTATTATATATCAACGTGTATCGAATGTGTGTAAATAAATGTTTCTCTCTCTCTCTCTCTCTCTCTCTCTCTCTCTCTCTCTTAGTTGGTTTGGTCACGTAGAGAGGATGGTTGAAAGTAGATTAACTAAACAGATCTATATGGTGACTGTGAATGGTTGCGTTGGGAGGGGAAGGCCTAGACGGACGTTTTGAGATCTAATAGCAGACGTTATGGAAAAAGGTCAGGTGAGGAGTACCCGAAACCGTCGAGCATGTATTGAGATTGATGAAAAGTATGTCAGGATCGTTGCAAGTGGAATAAAGTAGTATCTGCCTACCCCTGTGGGAAAGAGGCGTGACGGTATGTATGTGTATGTATGTGGTTGGGAGGGCTGAGCCACTGGGTATAGGAAATCTTACTTTACCTGGTTTTTGCAAAGTTAGTCCACATGGTTGTCATCCGGTAAATTATTATGTTGTCCATATTCGTCGTTGGTGAATTGTAGTAGGCCTGGTGAAATAGATAGCCGAGTTCGTCCGCATGCGTGGCACCAGTCGTTGATGTCATATTAAGCCTATATTTCATGTAGTTTCTTGCTCCAGCGTAATCAAACATGTACAAGTATACCGGAGAACTCGACTGTAAGTAGTATCTGCTGCTCCTTACGCTAGGGTAGACGAAGGTGAAATCAGAATCGAACTCTATCATTTCATCCACAGTAGCTTCTCCTATTTCTTCACTTCCTATATAAAAATGCCTGACTATTTTCTCAGCGTTAATCAGCTCTTCGCCATTAAGATCGAAATATTCACCAATCTTTGCTTTGAAAGTTCTATTGCTTTTCTCAAAATAGTCATCTGGTGATTGTAAATAGTTGTGCATGTTCCGCAATTGTTCTCTACTGTTGAAACCAATTATAACTGGGATGGAAAAAGTCGTTTGTTTCAAAAGTATGCTGGGTTTATCCCTTATCATAGCTCTTACGCCTTCAAACTCATATTCCACTACAGGCTTAAAAGACTCTCCGTAACCAATTCCTATAGTTGCTTTGATCAGATCATGAGGATCTAACTGTGAAATGAATTTTAGAGCTTCATCAACATCGTTTGTTTCGAATCCCATGTAGCCAGCTAGTTTGATTGGTGAATACACATCCGGTTCTTTCATCACCCAATCACAAAGGACGGTTCCACTCTGCATTATGGCTTTATGAAACAAACCATTTGAATAGCCTGATAGTAAGTGAAATTCAACCGACGCCGCTCCAGCACTTTCACCAAAGAGAGTTATGTTGTTATCATCACCACCAAAACCAGCTATATTATTTTTCACCCATTGCAAGGCTGCTAGTTGGTCTCGCAATCCCGCGTTACCTGGGACGTCTGTAGTATTTAGTGACATGAAACCGTATGGTCCAAGTCTGTAATTGAAAGTGACTAATATCACTCCCATTTTGACGAGAAACATGGGTCCATATGAGTGTCGGTTGGAATTCCATCTCCGGAAGCCGCCTCCATGGATCCAGACCATGACCGGCAGTCTGTTGTGCGAGTTGGCCTCATCAGGAACGTACACGTTGAGCCGCAGACAGTTCAGGGTGCCCACGATAGTGAAGTCTTGATCATCTTGTTGAGGACATATCGCTGAGTCGTCTGTGGCGTCGAAGGTTCCTTCAAAAGGGGGCACTTCTAGTGTATGCTGTAAAAAAATAATTTTAAATACTGAGAATAAACTAAAAAGCTTAGCCCACCCAACTAAGACGCCACTCTTCTATGAAGATGATTGTTCGGTCGAGGGAATAAATATCGATACAGCCATATATACATAAATCACGTCTTTATCTCTTACGGAATAGACAGAGCCTAAGGTAACAAGATCTAAAGACCACGTTTAGCATTATTGGGGCTGTATGGATGGAAAGGGGAATCAAAATAGTGATGGGTGGCTAGCCGCATCGCCTATGACATGATTCCTAAGAAACAGCCATCATGTCAGATATATGTGTCACCGCCCTTATTGTTTGTGGGATAAAGGTGTATAGATGTTTTTGGCGGCTTGGCAACGTACATATACGTGGCATATATTTATGACCTTGATTGAATCACAATAAAACACATAGGTTGCTTATTTTTGCGTGGTTTTTCAATACTTCAGCAGTTATCAGTCTCAAAGAATTTCAAGGGTCCTAACGAACGAAGCAGAAAACTATGCCATTCCTTTGAGCCCTTTGAAATGAGGGCCTCGTTAAGATTTAGTTTAGTTTCTCCTTCCATGCTGGTCTGGAAGTAAAGAAAAAGCATAGAATTTAGCAGTTGCTTCTCTTCCCGCGCAGATGGTAAAATCCCATCGAAGGAATGGGCGAAAGTCTAAGAATCATGTTATAGGCGATGCGGCTAGCAATCCATCATTATTTTGATTTCCCTTTCCACCTATACGCCCTTAATCATGCTAAAAGTGGCCTTAAGGTTTTGTTACTTTAGGCTCTGTCTACCTCGTAAGGGATAAAGACGTGATTATAGCTATGCATGTAGTTTTTTGTTTCCTTCTGATTCAAAAATGTCGTACTCACCCCAAAAGGATTATCTTCGTCAACGTTAGCGTACGGTATTCCCAGAAAATTGGCATAATTGCCATTATCAGCTGCAAAACCACGCACCAAACCGTTCTCGGTCAAAACTATCTGATCAATGCAAATAATTTTGGTCACAAATATCGGCAAAATAATGCAAACTATGTACTTCATCTTTGGAGTTGTGATACCGAATGCTACTAGACAGATAAAGCGATAAAGTCTGAGATACTTACCATTTAAAGTGCGGTAGAACTAGTATCGCAGAAAGTACCGCTAGGCATTGCGCTATCGCGATATACAGAAGAGGACCGAGATAGACCGAGATCGAGATACCCACTTCTATTGTTAGAACGAAATGAAAATGAAGACAAAATTGTATCTGTGACCTACTAAAACCAATTAGGTAGTACTCAAAGCAATCAAAAAAGGAAAGTTCCCAATCCGTACTGAGCCCGCGTGGGAACTATAGCCCAAACACTTCAATAAATTGAGGAGGCCTATGCCTTGAGGCACGCCGAATTACGCGATAATTAGTAAAAAAAAACCCTACACGATGTACTGAAATAATTTAAGTTCAGTGGAGGTGTAAAACGCCTCCACCGTCAAATAAATTAATTGGAGATGTCTCCAATGTCGAGAAGAAAAAAAAAGTACCTAGTGGTTAGTGACCCTGGCTATGAAGCTAAAGGTCCAGGGTTCGAATCCCCGCAGACAGTTGTATGATGAATACGAATGTTTGTGCCTGAGTCATGGATGTTGTATGTATTTATCTACTTTATATAAGTACCTATGTTTATCCGTTGCCTGGTGCCCATAGTACAAGCTTTGCTTAGTTTGGGGCTGGGTCAATTGGTGTAATTTGTCCCAAGATATTTATTCATTTTTATTTGTAGGGCCACGAGAAAACAGGGACTTTTTTTGCCCCCCCAGCAATAAATAAACAATACCCACGCTCATAATTAAAGCAAATCCCTAACAACAATAAATTATCATTTAGCCGTTACTGTAAATTTTAAGACCTAATAAGAAGTAAACAAAAAGCGAAGTCCGTCATGAGTTATTGGGCACAATAAGCCTTAGAGCCCTTCTAATAGATCGTTGTTCGAGAAAGTTCTGCCTGTTTGAACACCTGGACTTGGGTTTGAGACCCTTGTTTGGAAGACTGCCGCACAAACGGACAATGGACTATTTTAAGCTTGAATTTAAGGCTGGGAATAGATGACACATGTCTCTGTAGCCGCCGCTAATGTCGTAGGCTAGTGGTTTGCCACGTTTCAAACCCTCTACGGGTGCATCCTCACAGTAGACTACTCAGAGCACAACTGTGTAGCATGAAAACCAACGAAACTGACTAGTATTTTGTGTGGTGTATGGGATACTTAAGAATGTAGGATTTATGCATACTTACATATGCCGCAAAGGTGTCTGTCTGTCTGTCTGTTTATACGTGTGGCAGCGGAGTAGCAAAGTAAAGTAACCAATGAAGTAACACAGATCCTCGACCTATTGGAAAAAAAATGGGTCACTCATTTTTACTTAAATTGAAATGAAATCAATGGCTTGCTTTCGATTTTTATATTTAATTCATATTTTACAAATTACATGACACGTAACATGTCATTTTCTTAGACTTAACAATGAATAAGGTTCGGAATGGGTTCCTAGACCTCTCATAATGAAGGAGTTTGTGTACTTTCAGAATATAATCATTATAATATACAATAAACAAAACACTTAAGAAGCAATTAGACATGAACAAAAAATTTTACCTTGCTACTCAATTTCATTCATTGAAATGGACCACCTTTATATCTGCAAAACTACACCTCTAATAAAATTTTTGACTAGGACACAAAATTAATGAGAGCTGTAAGTATCTTCTACTACTAGTATCTGCTACTCGTATTTCAAATTCAGCACAATTTTTTACCACATTCGAGTGGTATTTTCACGTATGTGCTTTCAAAAATCGGGCCCAGTAGAGATATATGGAAAAGGCGAATGTTTTTTGTGCATTTAGTACCCATTAACTTAAAAGAAACCAACAACAGAACAAGAAAAAAAAATGACTATTATATTATTTCCTGAGTCTGGTCGAGATCATTAACAAGGGCTTTGGCATAGTTATGATAATTTTTCTCCTGTGCTCTGAAGTTAAAATATTTGTATGGTAGTTGGAATAAGGTTGGAATGGCTACTACTTATAAATTAATACAATCAGCTGCTCCGCGCAAGTTCGTCGCAGGAGACTAGCTGGTTTAACCTACTAATGATGTGTAATTATCGCCATCGCAAACTGTGTATTAAAACGATTATTTTGTCTATTATTACTATTACTATTATAACTATGTCTTCTATGCTAGTATGAGCATAGAAAAAATATAATGTAGGGTCCATAATTAGGAGAACTAATGAAGATAAATGACGTCCAAGATCGGGGTTTGCCAGCGAGCCATGAAACGCAGCATGCTAAGTGTAAAACTAGTGCTAAAACTGGTAATAGCTCCGAGCAGACCGGTGAAGGACTTGGCGAAATGTTAAAAAAAAACAAAATGGCGCACACCGTCCTGTTCAAAATGTCCTTTTTGATTTTTCAATCGATTTATTTTTGTTATTATTTCTTTTAACAAAATTATTAGTTCGATTTTGAACTGAATTTATTAAATACATACATACATATATAAATCATGTCTTTATCCCTTACGGGATAGACGGAGCCTAAGGTAACAAGACCTAAAGGCCACGTTTTGCATGATTGTGGGCGTATATGGAAAGGCGAATCAAAAATAGTAATGGGTTGCTAGCCGCATCGCCTATAACATGATTCCTAAGATTTTTGCCCATTCCCTCGATGGGCTTTTACCATCTGCGCGCGAAGAGAAGCAACTGGTACATTCTATGTTTTTTCTTTACTCCCAGACCAGCATGGAAGATACTACCGCACCTAAATTGATCCCAATTAATCATCTGTTGGTTTTACTAGTGCTGGTAATGTAACTTGGCTATTTTTTTGGGGCTTACATATTGATTAATCTCGCGTCAGAAAAAAAGCCAATACAGCTGAGCCCACACGAAAATTATTATTATTTTGGTACTTTTAATTAACGCTGGCAACCCCTTCTCACCACCCGATCGATTTAATTTTTTTTTGGGTGCACAGGGAGTACAGAGCAACTGTTCGAAAAAAAATTAAAGTCGCTGAGCCCACATTTTTTTTCTTTTTTTTCCCCACCCCACTACACCCGCACCCACCGCCCGCGGCCTGCCAGCACGAAGATTATAGGAAAAGGTTGTTCAGGGAAGTAGCTAACGGAGTTACAATACAGCTGAAGCCACGTGACCGATTTGGTCACTAGCTCTTAGGCTAAATACTTAGCTACTTGGAAAATAATTACTCACGTTTCTATAGTCTCGTATTAATAATAGTGCTACACACTATTTCAAGTTTGAAGGGTTATAAAGTGACGTGTGAAAGGTGAGGTAGGTAAGTGGGGTTAACTTTTTGACACTTGGAACTGATAGTGGAGGAGCTCCATAAAAGCATTCTTGGAATAATAAACCCGTCACAGTTCTACATAAAAACGGAGTTAAATATAAAACTTTTAATTGTTTACCTCGTTAAAGTAACGGTGAAATACAATATAATGGTAACTCCAATGAAGCTCAGTGAATTCTTATATTTCAATTAATGTTTATCAAAGAAGTTTATTTAGTTTATTAGATAACTAGCTTTTGCCCGCGGCTTCGCACGCGTGAACCATGAGCTTTTCAAAGAAGCAAGCAATCAAGCAAGCGAGCAAGCGAACCTGCAAGCTTTCAAGCAAGCATGCAAGCATGTAAGTATGCAAGCAGGCATGCAAGCAGGCATGCAAGCAGCAGGCATGAAAGCAGGCAAGCAAGCATGCAAGCAAGCATGCAAGCAAGCGTGCGAGCAAGCACTCAGCGAGAATGCATGAACCTGAACATGAAGCGATCAAGCAAGCGAGCAATCAAACCTGCAAGCTTTCAAGCATGCATGCAAGCATGTAAGTATGCAAGCATGCATGTAAGCATGTAAGTATGCAAGCAGGCATGCAAGCAGGCAAGCAAGCATGCAAGCAAGCGCGCAAGCAAGCACGCAAGCATCCATGCATGCAAGTAAGCACGCAAGCATGCATGCAAGCAAGCCCCCCGCATTGCCCCGCTGCCTTAATTTTTCTGAAACTAAATATTGCAGGATTTTTATAAAACAAACCCAACCTAACCTATAGGGCTGTCCTAAAATATATCCTAAATAGCTCTATCTAGCTTTATCTTTATCGCTATCCCGCAGGAATTACACAATTTTCCGGAATAAGAAAGAAAGAAATTAGCCATGTGTTATTCCAGACTATAATCTATCTATGTTCCAAATTTAATCCAGATCTGTCCGGCCGTTCTGGCGTGAAAGAGTAACAAATATCCAAACATCCATACAAACTTTCACATTTATAATATTAGTAGGACATATTTTACTAATTTTACTAAAAATTTGATTTCTTACCTGCAATCACAAATCTCAACGTAATAGTAGTAATAGTACCCACTTAGTAGTAATATATTCATCACCATCATCATCATCATATATCCCTCGGGAACCGTTCATTTTCCGGGATAAAAAGTAGCCTATGTGTTATTCCAGACTATAATCTATGTATGTTCCAGATTTCATCCAGATCTGTCCAGCCGTTCTGGCGTGAAAGAGTAACAAACATCCAAACTCACAAACTTTCACATTTATAATATTAGTAGGATGGAAATCAATAGGGAATATGCATTAATCAATTAATTGTATTAGGGAATGGGCATAGGAATTATACAGGCGATGCGGCTAGCTACCCATCACTATTTTGATTCCCCTTTGCACCTATACGCCCACAATCATGCTAAACGTGGCCTTTGGATCTTGTCACCTTAGGCTCTGTCTACCCCGTAAGGGAGAAAGACGTGATTTATGTATGTATGTATGTATGTATGTATGTATGTTAATTAATTAATTATTGGGAAACAAAGAACATAAAATTAAAACTTAAGAATAGACAATTTCACTATCATTGTTAAAATGTGAAAATAACGTAAGAGTTGACATAAAGCGAAATTAAAAGTAACATTGTCCAAGAAATATGGAAAATTTAAGAGTTTTAGTTAATACTAATTAGTCAGCCAATAGAAAGAGAGATCCAAGATGACATGTGACGACATAATATGTCACAACGTCCACAAAAACCCCATATTAAAATTCAGTTTTTCTAGAAAGAAATAGAGACAAATCTTTGGTAGCGTATATCTCAGCTATTTTTATAGATACATATATATCACATCTTTATCCCTTACGGGTCAGACAGAGCCTAAGGTAACAAAACCCTAAGGCCACGTTTAGCATGATTAAGGGCGTATAGCTGGAAAGGGAAATCAAAATAGTGATGGGTTGCCAACCGCATCGCCTGTAACATGATTCCTAAGACCTTCGCCCATTCCCTCGATGGACTTTTACCACCTGCGCGGGAAGAGAAGCAACTGGTAAATTCTATGTTGTAATATTTTTAGTCATTTCAATAATATTTTTTTAAATTGTTTTTATATAAATGAGCTTTTAATGAAAGCCGTGGACAAAATCAGGAATATTCCCTATTCACGTCATCTCGTAACATTTGAAGTATTTACCAAGGCAGGTGCTTAAAATAACAATGTTAAACAAACAAAAGAGGCCCTCCCTAACAAAGTATTAACCGAATTGTTATTTCCCCAGTAATAATTAATTATTTTGTACCGTGTCCTTCTATTTTGATGGAGAGAGATAGAGCAATTTAAAATTAATGGCTTGCCATCCCGTTCCTCATTAAGAGAGGCGTTAAATAAACGTGGCAGGTATTGTCTTAGGTAAATTAAACTGAAAGAGTTTCCCTTTTTATTTGGGCAATAAGAGGCAAGTAATGGCTTTTTTGATAGAATTTGACGATAAAGTTTTAGGATTGGAGACAGTCATTAAGGACTGGTCGGTTGCTATGATGTCCGACCTAGTTTATTTTAGAATTCCGATCTAGTTTAGGTAAGCTCGCTGTCAGATCAATTCTAAAAATGACAGCTAAACCTAAACTGAGTCGGCATAGAATCGCATTAAGACGTCATTGGTAAGGCCCCTGATTATTATTAGAGCGCCTACTTGGGTACGTATTTAAAATACATAAAGTTTGAAATGTATAATGAATGGGTCTAATACATAACACAGCTCTACAAAAAAAAAAAACTTTTTTTTTTTATATGAATAGGAAGGCAAACGCTCAAGTGGGTCACCTAATGGTAAGTGATCACCACTGCCCATAGACACCCGCAAGTTTTTTTTGTTGGCTTGGATATGATCGCAAATTTTAACGTTTTCAAGTGCCCAGATTACGAATACATTCATGAAAGTTCTCAATGTGTTCGTATTTTCATGATTTTGGCATATCTTATATTTTGAACAATTATTACTGCTGGTCTTTGAAAAGAGATTGTCCCCTGAAAAAATATAAAAGAAAAGCTCATAAAAGTCGTTTTATGGAATTATAAAATATGTTTTCGACATTTTCCTTTTTATTTACTTCGATGTATCCTAATTTCTCAAAACATAACGGACATTATGAATATATCTGTTATTTTGTTTCTCGTTTTTTGATTTTTGTAATGTGAAATGAAAAAAAAGATTAAAAAAAAATCAGAACAAATCTTACAAAATCATTGATAGTTTCATGAATTGTGTGCATAAATAGACCCAAAATCACTTTCATATCTAGGGCAACAAAACCACTGTAGACCAGTGTAATAATTTCACCGAAAATTACTTTTAATACTAGGTATTTTGATTGTGTTCGGGTGTCCAGCCCGCGAGTGGCGGCCACTTACCATCGGTCGACAAACCTGATCGTCATTCATCCTATTTTATATCCAATACTATTATATTTTTGGGGTGCGAGTCGGGTTACCTCCGCGTGTTGTCAAGAGCGGCGGTTCGTTTTTGGATCCATCCGTACAACGTTGCCGACGTTTTAGTCACAAGATTTTTGAATACTCTATTACTTTGACATTGGCGAAATCATCGCATCGATCGATGGGGCCAATATTAAAAAAGAAGAAGTATTATAATATATTTTCTTTGATACCTAATCTACATGTTATCAGCGAATATAAAAAATAGTCATCATCCCTAATTAGGATTGTCTGAAAATTATACCTGTGCTTTTAATTTTTTGTGTGCAACGTTCATCTTACTAAATTGTGTCATAGAATTTGTCACGAAACTTTTTTTATAACTACTGGTAACAAAACCGAACGGAAAATAACCTCGTCCATTCTGTCCTGCTAACGTACAGTCAGCAGCTTAATAATTTGGGAACTCATGCGACATCGTCTGAGTGGAATCAGTATTTTGGGCTGTAGGCTTTATAATCTAACTCGCTCGCAATCTCCATCGTGTTAATTTTGACAGTTCTTGTATGAATGTGACAGCTAGCTGATTCCGATGTCAACTGTCAGCCCATACATGAACTGTCAAAATGAACAGTATGGATTCACATAAATGGGTCCTACTGAAAAACAGCGTTGCGGCTTGCCGCAATTATTATGCTGAGTGGGGCCCATTTTACACCATATCGGTGCTGTTGCTAAGTATATTGTATTTCTTCTTACTATTATATATCTACGTGTATCGAATGTGTGTAAATAAATGTTTCTCTCTCTCTCTCTCTCTAAACCAAGATTTGCATACATACATACCTACTTACATAAATCATGGTCTTTATCCCTTACAGAGTAGATAAAGCCTAGGGTAACAAACTAAAGGTCACATTTAGTATGACTGAGGGCATACACTGCCCTCATAAGGCAATAGGCGGTATCTCATTTTTAGTCAAATCAAGTAAATTGAGGAAACTTGAAACTTGATTTCGCGTCACCTTAAGGAGGATTTATTTGTTACTATGAAGGTAGATTCATACCAATATTGTATTACATTTATTATGGATAAAATAAAAATAAGAAATATTATATATTCTTTCATTTATATGAGATACCGCCAGTACGCTTCATATTATAAGAATATTCTTTCTAGTTGCCGCTATTTACATTTATGCATCAATACAAAGTCCCATACAAAATTTTTTTTACACAATTTTGCCAAAAATCAATATTAATAAGTAATAAAAGTCAGAATTATATTTAATTATCGTGTATTCAATACCTTTAGAGACTAATTGTAATTAAATTTTTAGTGAATTAAATCGACACCTGTGTTTTTTATCGACATTTAATTTGTATTTGAAATAGGTAAATAGTTCCAAAACGGCATTCTATTACATAGTGTTTTCTTTCGAGTGATTTTATTAGATTGTTTTTCTATGTTTCCGATATACCTACCCGCATATTTTTGTTTTTTCTTAGGGCGTCGGAGCACTTTAGATTTCAATATATTCGCACGCATATAATACTCGTGCCATAGAACAGGAAAGATATTACAGTTTCGTTGATTGTCCCGTGGGAGCAAAGGTTTCGTTATAAACGACAATTCTTTGCGTAAAAATAGCCGTTTTAAACATATCTATGCGAGGCCAAAGGCCAAATAATGACTTTCTGTAGATTTGCTGAATATACTATAATATCATTCACTACGATCTGATGGCGGGCAACTAAACATCTTGAGTATCACATGTCTATTTTGTGCAGAAATACTAAGCGATTTGGCCGTAAGTAGGGATATATACCTCTAAATGCCTTCATAATAAGTACATACCGCTATTTCTCTTAGAAATATTAAGTTATCACCTAATGGCTTAGTAAATCTTGTGAAAATTGAGATATGAAAAATATTCTTAGGGTTTTTTTGTCACGTTGTAGATAAGATACGGCCAATTCACTAAATTCATCTGATGCAGAATTTTGTAAGCTACACGATGGTGTAAAAAACTCAAAAGTGACTTTTTTTGAGATACCGCCTATTGCCTTATGAGGGCAGTACAGGTGGAAAGGAATTAAAATAGTGATGGTTTGCTTGACGCTTCACACACAACAAACAAACAATATGATGAATGATGTAATTTTTATTGAATGAATAAATAATCTAAATCTATAACATGATTCCTACAATTTTCGTCCATTCCCTCGAGGCTTTTACCTTCTGCGCGGGAAGAGAAGCAACTGTTACATTTTATGTTTTTCTTTGCTCCCATACCAGCATGAAAGTTCATGGTGCCGACTGTGCAGCGCTTTGCGTTCAATTTTAGTTGCTACCAAAGTAACTGGCATACACTCCACAGCACTCTATAGCGTAAATATTTGATAAGTTAACTAATGGCTTGCAAGCCAAAAATACGTCGATTTGGACAGTTTCCTGGCTGAAAGTCCGGCCAGTTGCAGTTAATGCTTTCGGGACAATTGACAGGTTTACAAACTCGCCTATACATAAAGTCCAAATTTCGAAAAAGTTGTACTTGATATTTTGTTCCCCAATTTTACTATTTTGGGTTATTCTTACTCAGAATCATTTACCCTATCGATCCTGATAAGAAACTTTTTACGAATACTCAAATATTTAGTAAGACCATCATTGTCAAGAAGAAAGCGCCGTAAGAAATTTGGCAGTCATTTTTTCAAAATAAAAAACAGAATGAATACTTAAATTGTACCTACTTAAATTAATTACATTTATAAAAGGGATGTATAAGGTCCCCGAGCCATAAATTCTATTAGTCTATAGTAGAGATGTATAAAGTGTCTACTAGTCAAGTTTTATTGATGATTAAACGAACTTACCATAAGTGAAGTTCTATCATAATTATACGAAGCGCCTCGTCCGAAGAGATCAGTATTAGTAGGTTATATATATACACATGTAGTTACACATAAGTGATACCACTCTCACCACAATAGTTGAGAAATTATTTCTTTTTTTTTTTTTTTTTTTGCGGGTAATTTTAATCCCATATCCCCTTTTAATCTGTTGCTGGCCCGCGCTCGCGTCATTAAGTTTAGAGGTTAAGTTGATATTACCGAATTTCTAAAAGTAGGGAACTGGGCGGGCGGGTGACTGATCTCTTCGGACGAGGCGCTTCGTATAATTATGATAGAACTTCACTTATGGTAAGTTCGTTTAATCATCAATTATACTCGCGCCTCGTCCTCGAGATCAGTATTAGTAGGTTATATATATACACATGTAGACTTTGAGAGCTACGTATTTCGGGAATATCAATAAATTAGTCGTATAGCCAGATTTCAGTATGTAAATATGTTTAATCAGAAATCTAAACAAACAACAACCAAGAATACAAGTTCTTATAAGTAACTGAATATAATTATTCTAAATTATATGATTAAATATAACAGTCTAATAACTGTATCAGTCATCTGTCGATTAAATATAGCTATTGTTTATCTTAAATGTTAATTAATAATAGCCCTAGCTAATGAACAATCATCGTTTTCAACAATAACTCTGTTGTAAAAATGGGCAAAAGTGCTGGAGCCTCCGCTCCAGCCCGCGGTCTTTCTTATGAGGTCGATGTTGACCCCCGCACAGCGCGCGCGCGACGTGCTGGCGTGCCGCGTGCTGTGCGCGGTGAACATTGACACGTCCACGCCGCTGTCTCTTAGCGTGGACTTGATCCAGCGACTCAGTGTCTGCGTGGATACCGCATTGTGCGGTTTCTTTGACCCAATAAATAAAGTATCAGATTTACGAAGGTTTTTCGTTATATTTGTATAAGCAAGTAAGGTTTTTGCGGGACAAATTTCGGGCTTGCCTTCAAAAAATGGCAAGGAAAGCATTGGCTGTACGGAACCGATACGTGATGTTTTTATTAGGTCAGGAATTTTAATTAGAATTTTTCCTGGTAAAATCTCTATATTTTTTACATTAATTTTGGAAAAGGTTTGCACCCTATGAGCTGTAACGAGAGCTAATAATGTAATGCACTTTTTTGATAGACTCTCTATAGAAAGATCTTCGTTCGGGTATAAGGAACATAAGAAATCTAGGACGCAATTTGGGTTCCAGGTGCAATCATATTTTGGAAGAGGTGGCCGTAGGCGAAAAACTCCTTTAAAAAACCTGGTTATTCTGTCATCTTGTGACACATTGGTTCCCATAATAAGGGACAAAGCAGATCTGCTCGAATTCAGTGTCCCGTACTGAGCGCCATTTTGGAAAAGTTGACTGAAGAAACTTAAGATATCTGTGACTGATGCTTTAAATATGTCTACAGAATTTGTCCTACAAAACTGCCACCATTTTTTAATAGCACTATCGTACTGTTTAAGGGAGTTTTTGGATAATGAGGCGCAAGCGATGTCTAATGCCGGCGCTGGGATGCCTCTGCGTTCGAACGACTCCCGGATAACACTCCGGCCACCAGGGTAAGCGTCGACCGGATGCGCTTGGTGCTGGAATGAGAAATAAGTACATCTTTCTCTGGTTCGAATGTAATCATGTCTGATACAAGAAGAGATCTGAATATAGGGAACCAAGGCTGTGTTGGCCACATGGGTACTATCATAATTCCTTTTGCTTTTTCTGCGATAATTTTCCTTAATGCTTTCAGAATTATAGTAAAAGGCGGAAAGGCGTAAAAGAAGGAGTCGGACCACTTTACAGTAAATGCATTTACGGCAAATGCATCCGGGTCTCTTTGCCAAGATATGTATTTTGGGCATTTTTTGTTTATCCTGCTAGCAAATAGGTCTATTTGAGGTTTACCAAAACAATGTGTTAGATATTGGAAAGCCCAATCTTTTAATTCGAATTCTATGTCAGGATGAGAGCGCCGAGATTCCGCATCTGCTATAGAGTTGTCGCAAGACTTGATATATGATGCAAATACAAAAATCCGGCGACTCTCACACCATTGCCAGATGAGTCTTGCAACCTGTGTTAGGTGGGGGTATTGTATACCCCCCATGCGATTAATGTAAGAAATTGCTGTTGAATTATCAACACGTAACAGTACCTGACAGTTGTGCAGATTTTTAGCAAAGATCTTTAGAGCTATAAACGCGGCTAAGAGCTCAAGATAATTGATATGTCTCTCTCTTTCACTCTCTGACCATTGGCCGCTTGCCGTCTCGTTGAGGCATGCCGCTCCCCAACCCGTAGTTGAGGCGTCAGTAAATATTTCCCTACAGTATTCATCACTTCTAATAGGATGAACTGAGCCTTCAATGTTGTCTGACCACCATTGCAAATCCGGGCGTAAAGTATCTGGCAAAGTCATGAACTTGTCATAGTTGTTACTACCGTTAAGATTTAAGAATTTGCAGCGTTCTAGTGCCTTAGTATAGAGCCAGCCGTATTCTATCGCAGGACACGCGGATACCAGTAGACCAACTAATTGTGCAAAAGCTCTTATTTTGCAACGTTGCATTGTCATGAATTTATTGACTAAGCGTTTGATTCTTAATCTTTTGTCTGAGGGTAGGCTCAACTGAAACCGTTTCGAGTCCAATATAACCCCGAGAAATTTACAGGACATAGACGGTTTTAACATACTTTTTTCTTCGTTTATAATGAAACCCAATGCGACCAAGAATTTCTTAGTTGTTTCAATGTTAAGTAAACATTGTTCATAAGTGTGACCTATAAGACACCAGTCGTCTAAATATAGGGTAGAGATGAAACCAGCGGTACGCAGTATCTTAAGAACTGGCTTCATAAGTTTGGTAAAGGTAAATGGGGCAGTGCATAAGCCAAAAGGCAAGACGTTAAATTCATATAAGACTCCATCAAACATAAACCTGAGATATTTCCTCGAATCTTCGTGAATTTTTAATAGAAAATATGCATCTTTCAGGTCCAATGTGGCCATGAAGCAGTCGCAGGTTATAAGTTTAGTTGCGGTTCTCAAATCCTCTAATTTAAAATGTACGGTCTGAATGAAATAATTTAAATTTTTTAAATTTAATATAAAGCGCGTCTTGCCGTTTGACTTAGGTACAAGAAATATACTGGAGATAAATTGGCCAGAACATGGTTCACATTCCGAAACTGCTCCAATTTGTACTAAATTATGGATTGCTTCATAGAATTGTAATTTTTCTGTGTCCGTATAACTAGAAGATATAGGTATAGAAGTTTGGCTAACTGGTTGTGAGAACTGGATCCTATGTCCTCTTATCCATGAAAGAATTGTGCGGTCATTCGTAATGAGCGACCATTGTTCATAGAAATTAGCCAATCTACCGGCGTACTTAACTGTATCTAGCGGCGCCAGGAGCGTGTCGTCGGCGGCTGAGAGTGCGACGACGTCCTCGAGTAGGGCTGCTGCGGCGGCGGGGGAGGCGGTGCTCGCGGCGCTGCAGGCAGGCGGCTCCTCGGCGGCGGCCCGGGCGGCCTGCGCGCGGGGGCGGGAGCTCGACGGTTTAAAGGCCTCGGTGTTAGGGTCTTAGGGGCTTTCTTTTGGTTAGGTTTTAGTTCAGTGCCAGACTTCGATACTGCCTTTGCTGACTTCAAAGCCTCAGGTAGATTCTCGCTAAAAAGAAATTTATCAATTTTTGTATTTGATAAATGTTCCTTCATTTCTTTTTTCAAATTAGAGAAAATGAAATTCCGGCGAGTAATGGAGTCGCGGTGCTGAATATCGCAAAGCAAGCGCCCCATATCCATCAGTTTGGATAACATGTCGTTATTCTTCTCTTGGCAATTTAAATGATGCGACAGCACCTCAGCTAAGCAGGAAAGAGCACTCGCCATTTGAGTCTGTTTCGATTCAATTGCTTTGTCTCTTTTGACATTATCTTCTAGCAGCGCGGCTTTTATCTCTGGATTTAGGCCGGGCGCACCAATATGAGGACAATTTTCTGGAGTCAAATATTTGGTGGTTAGTTCTGTACGCTTTTCTTTGGTAAGGCCCTGAGTAGCAATATGCTCGAAGCGTCTTGCAATTTCGATGTGCACATCAGGGGCAAATATGTTCGGTTTTGAAGGATCCTCGCCCAATATTTCTAGTACATCACTTTCCAATTGGGCCGCGGCACTTTGTTCTTGAGCTGGTGCTGAAGATGAGCCTGGTTCATTTTGAGCCACCTCAGGATCGTTGCAATCTTCTAAGACGTTTACGTCGATTGGTAACGGCTCCTCAACGTCTTGTGCGTTTTGGTGTAGCCAGTCTTGTGGTCCGAGAGCGGCCATAACTGAAGAAAAAACGTAATAACGTATGCTAAAAATAGTATTTTAAAAACCAGTTTTAGACGCAGAGTTAAATACATACTGCAATCAGTACGCTACAAATATTATGTGGGTAACCATGTAAATACAAGACCCAATATTTGTTTAAGATGCGTAGGAAAGAGTGCGGCTCATAGGTTGCACACTTTTTGTTAAAACCTAAATAGGTTTTTGCACCCTGCTTCATAACTAATTGTGTCACGTTCATATGCCGATAAAAACAAATATTATGTGGGTAACCATGTAATTACAAGACCCAATATTTGTTAAGATGCATGGAAAAGTATATTAGTCCATAGGTTACACACAATTAGTTTAAAACCTAAATAGGTTTTAGCGTGCTGCAGCATAAATTACGTAGGTAGGTACGAAAAAACTGCTTTTTACTACAGGTGAAAAATTATAACCGTTTTAAGTTTAGGGTCGAATACCCCCAATGTTTGTCATGAAAGAAAGTGACGGTTTTTATGGTTACAACGGTTATGGTTATTTCGAAAGATTATGATTTCTGGTACATACCTGAATCTTCTGAATCTTTGCCTGATGAACACGAACGTGGCGGACGTACTGAATAGTCTTCGTCCGACGATGAAGAAATGGTACGCTTACGGTTTACTTGGCGTTCCAATTTCTTAATTTTATTTAAAAGGTGTTTATAATTATCTTCTTGCTTCCGTTTCGACATTTTGTATTTTGTTAACAGGTATTGAGTGGTTGAGCACTAAAATGTGAATGACGCGAGCGCGGGCCAGCAACAGATTAAAAGGGGATATGGGATTAAAATTACCCGCAAAAAAAAAAAAAAAAAAAGAAATAATTTCTCAACTATTGTGGTGAGAGTGGTATCACTTATGTGTAACTACATGTGTATATATATAACCTACTAATACTGATCTCGAGGACGAGGCGCGAGTATAATTTAGTTCAGTCCGTCACGCTGCCCGCTAGTCTACAGTACAGATGTATAAAGTCTAAGGAGAAAAAAAACAATAAAAATAATTTAAGTTCAGTGGAGGTGTAAAACGCCTCCACCGTCAAATTAATTAACTGGAGATGTCTCCAATGTCGAAGAGAAAAAAAGCAAACAAAAAAATTATAAAATATAAATTAATAAGTAAGTAACCAATAGGCTTTTGGATCGTCGAAAAGGATAAGAGACCCAATATGTATACACATAGGTACCGATAGTATAGATAATACCTAAATGAGTTAGTCAGAGGCTACACATGCCAATAGCTAAAGCGTAAATCCGGGGTAATCGCGTAAAATTGCTTTTTAATATCAAAAGCGTAATAAGATCAATCCGGATAGCAATCGGAGCTGTTGGGATCAATCCCCGCTTAGGACGTCTCCCGGGACTCCGTGGATCAGGCGAAGATTGCTTCCGTGGAAAGGGGAAATATTGTCCCAAAATTGTACCTACTGTTTGCTACAAAACGTTATGACACGAGGACATGAGTCATTAAGGATATTTTTTAATTAATTTAGTAAATTTTGGACACATTTGGGCCGACTGCGATGGGGATGGGAGAGGGTACCTAATGTTTATGCTTTTGTTGATGTTATTATGGTTTATTTGATTAGTATTATACATGCTGGTCTGGGAGCAAAGAAAAAATATAGAATGTACCAGTTGCTTATCTTCCCGCGCAGATGGTAAAAAGCCATCGAGGGAATGGGCGAAAATCTTAGGAATCAAGTTATAGGCGATGCGGCTGGCAACCCATCACTATTTTGAGTCCCCTTTCCACCTATACGTCCACAATCATGCTAAACGTGGCCAGGTCTTTTAGGCTTAGGCTCTGTCTACCCCCTAAGGGATAGATACGTGATTTATGTAATGTAAATGTAATGTTTAATTTGTATTATACATACCGCAGGGTAGGCAGAGACTACTTTGTTCGACTTGTCACGTTCCGGACACACTTCTTTCGCTTCATCTACATTCATCAAATTCACACTGCTGGGCACAGGACTCCTTTCAAAAGGGCCTTTCAAAATGAGAGGGCTTGGGTCATAGTTGTCTTCGTATATTTTACATAAATATAAAACAACTGGACACCTACTGTCCAAACACATTACCATTCCCGGCGCCGAACCGCATCGTATTTCAGAATTTACAATTACACGTTGAATACAACATGCAGTTGAGCGGTTTCACTCGGGGCCGAGAGGTTTTTAAATATATATTGCTAGTTCAAGCAGCGCTATTAATATTACATGAGCTCGCCTTGTCGGAAATGCAGGATCGCCACCTAAGAACTGTGGCACGGGAGCCGCCGGCGAATCAATTAAAAATAACTATCATTTTTATACTGTTGTTGTTGTTGGGGTACATCTTGCATGTCTTCAGTGGAGAGAAGATTAAGTTGTCACAGTGGTCCATTCAACTGGTTCCTTTCGCTATGGCTGTGGAAGTTCCTGGCGCGCATCTCCTACGGGACCTTTCTTTTTCACATGACTATTCTTTTGGTTGCCATTATTCTTCTTCCTATTCTTTTTATGCATTTTTATATTATTCACTTGTAACTTTTGTTTTACTTAATAAATATAGTTACGTTTGTGGTGAGACCCCAGTGGCATCCCATCATAGCGTCCCCATCACACCGGATTGAGGCAACGCCGGAGAGTTTTTAGTTCGGGTATAACCCTAGGCATCCCCGTGCCTAGGACATCCATAAATATTTCCTCTCCGTTAAAAAAAAGGTTAATCAATAAAAAGACCAGTCGACAGATCATTTTTGCATTACTTCATTGTAGGCAACAACAACAACATACTTAAGTACATGCATAAATCACGTCTATATCCCTTACAGGGTAGAGCTTAAGGTAACAAGACCTAAACGCCACTTTTAGCATAAATTGTAGGCGCATAGGTAATAAAGAAACATTGCAAATAATTCATAACATCCAATGTATAAAAAACGGCCCAGAGCGAGTAGCACTCGCGCACCGAAGATTATTCTGTACAAATTCGGATCCAGCGTTAGCAAATGCCTGCTTCTAAGCGAAATGTAGGCAGTGTGAGGTCATTTTATATTCGTTACTTACTTTTTTTTACTAGTTGTGCATAAGAGCTACCGTCATACCAAATTTCAAATTCCTTTCCTTTGTTCTTCCATACTGGTCTGGGAGTGAAGAAAAAACATAGAATTTACCAGTTGCTTCTCTTCCCGCGCAGATGGTAAAAGCCCATCATCGAGGGAATGGGCGAAAGTCTTTGGAATCATGTTATAGGCGATGTGGCTAGCAACCCATCACTATTTTGATTTCCCTTTACAGCTATGCGCCCTTAATCATGCTTAACGTGGCCTTAAGGTATTGTTACCTTAGGCTCTGTCTACCCCGTAAGGGATAAAGACGTGAATGATGTATGTATGTATGTGTATTTCCTTTGAAAATGTACGAGAAATGCAACATAAGCTGCCATATCTTTTGATTGCGTAGACTTAGGCTTGATTTTTTTCACAGCTGGAACTGCTGTGCAGACCTCAGCATTTTGGTATCAATTTCAATTTTACATTTCTACGCGTTCCTGAAAAACAGGATTTTGAAGGACAGAATACAGATAGACGGACAGCAAGGTGATCATTTTTTCCTTTAGAGGTACGGAACCTTAAAAACAGTCGAATAGAGAACTTTCACTTTTTTGACACCTGAATTCTGCGGCATGAATGACATTGTAAATGTAAATTCTTTGGCAAAAATTGTTTTCTCAACAAGCAATGAAATATGAAAGAGATCTTTGTATTAGGCTGCGAAGTGTCACGTTTCAGGTGAGACTAGACAAGAGATCTTTAATGGGATTTCATACAGCATTGCAGGCCCCCGCCGGAAATGTGCTCTTTTTAATTTTCCTCCCACACAATGTGTGTCATGAAACATGTCATGTTTGTGACACAGCATCTTGGCATTCAGCCATTAAAAAAAAACAAGCAAATTTGCTTTGTCGTTATGACAATCTGTCCTTACCTTCGCTTAAGAAAAAACAATAAACGAGGTTTATTTTCAGTTTTATTTTGTCTGATATACTTTTAGTGTCTCTAGAGATAGTGCTTTATTTTCTTGGAGGTTTTTAATTTATTTCACTGCATGTTCGAGAACTTCCCGGCTTCTAATAACGTTCCATTATACCATCCAGCTCCCGGTCTACGAGCAATTTTCAAAATGTCCGTCTCAGGTGGACGTTTTATTTGATGCTTTGAGTCGCGGCACTGCCAGCCAACATTGCATTCAGTTATGCCCTCTTTTAAAACTTTTGCTCCAAATGCACACGTGTTTTTGACAAAAATTAATCAGCAAAGTTAAAATAAAATAAATAAATAAATTCCTTTTTCCATGACCTGATCTATTTCCATGTGCCACTTCTTTCTAATATAAATTTCCTTCTTTATTCCGCCAATCCAGATAATTATATATTTATCTATAGCCTTCTATATATCTACCAACAATATAAACCATAATTTTTCTTCTTACAATTTGACTCGCTTTACGTATTTTTACACGCTCGTATTATAATTAATTAAAATATATTTATATGTATATCCCACCATCCTTGCTGATCCATCCCTTTTGGCTACTTGTTTTGTTAGTTTAGAATTTTTATTTCGTGTAAACAGTTTCCCTAATTTTTAAATATAAAAAAAACTTGAAATATGGCAATGTATTCGTGCGGGCCCAAAAAAAAAAAATATCTTGGGACAATTGATACCAATTGACCTAATCCCAAACTAAGCAAAGCTTGTAATATGGGTACAAGACAACGGATAAACATATTTATATAGATACATTTAATACTTTGCAGTTCAAAGAGGCAACGCGGCCAGCATAATGGGAACCTTTGAACCAGGCACGAAACAGGGGGCATTTTTTAGGTTAGTTTTAATCATTTTTAACATACTTTACTTTAAAATCAACTTTCCCAGTTTTAGTGTTCTTCATTGTTATTTAGTTTTTAATAGTTTGTATATTAATAAATTCCACATTTATACTTAAATACATATGAAACATTCTAGGCTCGAGAACAAACATTCGTATTTTTTCATACAAATATCTGCCCACCACTAGGCCATCCTGTCGTCGAAGTTGCTTCAAATCCGCATGTATTTTAAACCTGTAGCAATAATCATCTGAACTAAATTCAGCCGAGCGGTTGCCGGTTACTTTGTAAGTTACTTATGATCTTCTATTGGTTGATATCAAACAAATCCGCAGCAACGTAGCGCCGCACATCTCTGGTGTAAAGGCACTCTAAACAAAAACAAAACAACATTTCTAAGTCTAAGCTCTATCTGTTTCCAGTGCACCCGTGCCGCAGCGATTTGGTGTTATTTTTTGAAGTGCGCCGCAATATCGACTTAATTAAGCGACAGCAAACATTTGCCGAGCACTCGGCGCCGACAAATGAAACTGTGGGTGCCGGCGTTGGAGGGTAGTGCGAACCGGCGACGGCTTGATAGGTGGACTTATAATTGACAGTGACAATAAGCGGGGTCTATATTTTGTTCCATAACTTTTTTTGTTTTAAATATGATCGCGTTGACATTTTGTTGCCGTCACAATGTGCTTGGCGGATCGTTTACCATATTATTGCTGCCATGCAAGTTCGTCTACATTACCAGTTTTAACCCCCTAGAGTTTGTTTGTTGATATTGTCAATGTTAATGAAATTTCTCTTGTCAGGTCACGGCAAAAAATATTTATTTTTATAAAATTCATCCCTTGTGGGATAGGTAAAGGAGTCATTGTCCATTCAGCCATATTAAAAGTCTACTGAGGCTGCTCAGTAGCGGAGTAGCACCGTAAATGTGTTTTGTTCATTGTAATAAAGCTTAATCAAACTTATTTCAATGAATTGGACACTTGCTTGCAGATTGTATACGCTAACATACTATATTTAAGAGCTGTAACTAACCGTATTCTTTCTTTCATCAAGCCTAAGCTTTATTGAGTTTTTTTTTCGTCTTCAGCGTAAAACAAACATTTACCTTGCTACTCCGTTACTAAACTCCGCGCTGTTTGTTCATTGAAACGGTCCTCCGCAAAGTAGCGTCTGATTCAATAAATTGTCCAGTGCAGTTTAAGGTTTGGAGGTGGATTAACATGTTACACAACTTGACCTAAAAATCCGAATGCTTGCAAAAATCTCCCTTAGCGTCCAAAGTCCGAGGGTGGCTCAATAGGAGCACCCTTTGTATGCTAAAAAATACCCCTTGCTGAGCTGCCCGTCTGGCGGCTCGCCCTCTCCCCGGTAAGTAAAAGCCGCCCTGAGGCTAACAGCAACAGACAGTTCGAAAAAAAAAGACGACCTTCTTCGCGGAGTAGAGTAAGGTCAGTACAAAGTTACTCCGCAAAGTAACCCCTGAATTCATGCAAGTGTTGAATGATGTTTATTTGCTTGAAATCGTAACCACATCATAGTACCGCAGTAGTATTCAGATTAACATTCAACGTATTCATTCAGTGCCGAAAACTACGTAATTGAAATATTTCGCAGTGTTGTCATCGCAAGAAAATACCCCCGAAGCTAAAATTACATTCCCCTGAAACCCCAGAACCACAGTATATATATTATAAGCTAAATCAGTAAGGAAACTACGAACAAATCGGTTGAAACGAAACACGCACACAGGCGCGCGCTTTACACGGCCCCTAAGGGGATCTCGTCCACTCCGCTCAGGCTCAGGTCCGCTTAGAGGCCGTGTAAAGCGCGCGCCTGTGTGCGTGTTTCGTTTCAACCGATTTGTTCGTAGGTTCCTTACTGCTTTAGCTTATATATATACTGTGCCAGAACCGAGGCAGATGTGTGATTCATCATCTTCCTCATCATCATGATTTTTGTCACCGTAAAAAAATAGCCCCAAAGCTAAAATTACCTTGCCCTTAAACCCCAGAACCGAGGCAGATAAGAGTTTATTTTTGTTATCTTATCTGAACTTAAAGCTGGGTTCTTAAGAATACACTTCGACTCCTCCCAGGGGTCTTATATTATTATGATCTTAGGTCCTACTACTATTATTAACGCGAAAGTTTGTAAGTATGTATGGATGGATATTTGTTACTCTTTCACGCCAGAACGGCTGGACAGATCTGTATCAAATTTGGAACATATATAGATTATAGTCTGGACTAGCATATAGGCTACTTTTTATTCCGGAAAATTGCGTAATTCCTGCGGGATAGCGATAAACGAATCCTATGCAGACAAAGTTGCGGGCAACAACTATATTTCAATAAATAAATAATTTAGGGAACAATTCACACAAATTGACCTAGTCCCAGATTAAGCGCTAGTAATGGCTTTTGTTTTACGGGTACTAGACAACGATATACATACTTATATAGAGAAATACATACTTAAATAGATAGAAACATCCAAGACTCCGGAACAAATATTCGTGCTCATCACACAAATATGTGCCCTTACCAGGATTCGAACCCGGGACGCTTGGTTCGCAGGAAGGGCACTGCTAACGAGGCCAACCGCGTCGTTAAATGAAGTTACGAGTAGATGAGTGGTTGGATCCATGGCCACAAGCAGAACATCATAGGTTCGAGCCCCGGCCTTCGAGTTTTTTACATGCTTTATAATTAACCTTCAACGTATGTATGTATGTATTTATGTATGTAAGTATGTTTGTCCGGGTGGAATCTTGCGACTCAATTTTGAAGCAGTTATCTTCTTCTGATTGACCTGAATTTTTGCATAATTGGGTAAGTCAGATGACAATACAATAATCTGGTAGTAAAATTCTGGTGGTCCAGCCAGGGCCGTCTCCGCAGGAGGGAACTCTTCAACAGTTGGTCTGATGGACTTGAAATTTGGTTCACATTATGTAGGACGGATGTCAACGCAAGTACAGCAAAAAAAAGTACAGTTAACAAAAAAGTTGTATCTAAAATGCAATTTTTAGGTTAGATTATGAAGAATTTATTTTAATTACAGCTGTGAAATCCCCCTAAATCGCCTTCCGTGACTTTCCCTAAATCTGGGGGAACAGTCTAGCAACCCCGCTTGCTAGATTGGCTAATATTAGAAATTCCGTTTGTCGGCTACCCACTACGTGTACATACACGAAATGGTCTGTCTGTCATTCAAATATTAACGCTTTGAGAGGGGATGCGGATAGTTACAGATATATACAATACATGACGGTTCTGGCTGAAAATCAGTGCTGCAGGTGTCTAACACCTCAGCGTAATGCTGAGCCAGCGACCGTTTCACTTTTGCGCTCAATGCTGATGATCTATTTTCATGTCCATGTTTTTTATTGTTATACCTTGTTTATTTTCTATAAAATTGTGTATATTATCTTATATTTGTGTGTCTTGCAAAAAGGAACAAATGTCTTCTTTCTTTCTTTCTTCTTTCTTTCTTACATACATACATACACTAATCACGTCTTTATCCCTTACGGGGTTGACAGATCCCAGGGAAACAAGGCCCAACCTACCCTATTTTGATTTCCCTTTCCAGCTATACACCCTTAATCATGCTAAACGTGGCCTTAAGGTTTTGCTACCTTAGGCTCTGTCTACCCCGTATGGGATAAAGACGCGATTTTATGTGTGTACTAGCTTTTGCCCGCGACTTCGTCCGCGCAGATAACGTCAGAGTGACGACATAAAAAAAAATATTTTTTTTTAATAAAAATTATCCTATGTTACTTCTAATACCTCCAAAAACATGAGTACAAAATTTCATGATGATCGGTTGAGTAGTTTTCGAGTGAAAGCGTAATAAACAAACTTACATTCGCATTTATAATATTAGTAGGAAGTAGGATAGAGTAAGATATGTAAGATAGAGGTACATGTACACTTAGATGGGATTTTCCGATATTCCTCCGGGATATAGAACTCCCTTATAAATACTCTTCTAAGGGGCCGATGCCACAGGCTAACTAAAGTTATCCCAATTAATTATTGTATTTGAAAGTTTGTCCGTTTGATGTTTTCAATCATGCATCCGACTGAACAGATTTGGACAAACTTTGCATAGATAGGGAGTTGAATTCCCCTGTGTTCCTTGAACCCTAACAGCTTTCCAATTTAGGGTACGTCGGTATTAGACAAGCCTGCTCAATTTTTATATCACATCTTCACTTACATTTCCGTTACACACATACACAAATCACGTCTTTATCCCTTACGGGGTAGACTGAGCCTAAGGTAACAAGACCTAAAGGTCAAATTTAGCAAGATTGTGGGCGTATAGGTGAAAAATTAAATCAAAATAGTGATGGGTTGCTAGCATCGCCTATAACATCATGATTCCTATGATTTTCGCCCATTCCCTCGATGGGCTTTGACCATCTGCGCGGGTAGAGAAGCAACTGGTATATTCTATGTTTTTTCTTTGCTCCCAGACCAGCATGGAAGAATTGAATTTACGCTTTATAAATTCAAAATTCAAAAGCTTATTTTGCAAATAGGCCGCCAAGGGTTTTTTTGCATGTCTTTTTTGAAATTACCAGCGCATTCGGAAATACCATCATTGCCAAGAATGCGCCGCAAGAAAAATGAACGTTTGTTGTAGCGTTCTTTTCCCGCGCAGAGGGTAAAAGCCCATCGAGGGCGAAAATCTTAATCACCATGTTATAGGCGGTGCGGCTAGCAACCCGTCGCTATTTTGATTCCCCTTTCCATACGCCGACAATCTTGCTAAACGTGGCCTGTAAGTCTTGTTACTCAAGTAGGTAATTCAAGGCGGGCCAACCACAAGGGCCGGGCGGGCCACTTGCGGACTGCGGGCCGCAGGTTGAGTACGACTGCCTCAGGCTCTGTCTACACCGTAAGGGATAAAGATTTGTGATTTGTGTGTTTTCCGTTGGTCCCATTAACCGCGAAGGGGTCCCATTATTTCTTTTCGCACGGAACTTTAATTATGCAAATAAAATACAGATTAAGGTAATTAATTAGGTAAGTAGGATATTATTAAGATAAAGATTTATCTTATGAGAACGTACCCTGCATTAAATACTTAATTACCCTCATTAACTACCTCTAGGATCTGGTTAAAGTTTAAAACTTCAACTCCGTATCGCTAAAGAAGTTTTATCTCTATTTTTACTAAAAGTTTGTTAATGAACTGAATAACCTAACCTAAAAGTTTCAATACTATCAAATGAATCAAGAATTTTTATGTTAAGAACTAAAAATTCTTGGTTCATTTGATAGTACCGACCATTTGAAAAACAGCGCCTTCTCTCGTCCCTGGTGAGCAGTAGATGTTCCATGGGAGTTTGTAATTGTGTCGTACAGAACCAAACAGATGACGCTTAGCGACAAAAATTCGCATAGTAACAAGGTCACGTGACAGGTAGTAACAGGTAGAAAAATTCGAAGACTACCCACCTGCTATGGGTGGTGTAGGGGTAGCACGCGTCACGGAATGACGAGGATCCGTGTTCGATTTCGGATTTTTCTGTTCTAATTTTCAGTGACATTTAGAAATCTAAAAGCATTTTATATACACGCTTTTATGCTGACTGTACTTGCATTGCCGTCCTATATAATGTTAACCGAATTTCAAGTCAATCGGACCAACCGTTGAAGAGTTCCCTCCTGCGGACACACGGTCCTGGCTGGACCACTTGACCACCTGTCACCTGACTAACATAAGTATGCAAAATGTATTCCCGGCCATAGCTTTACTTTCTACTATGGGTGGTGTAGGGGTATAGCACGCGTCACGGAATGACGAGGATCCGGGTTCGATTCCCGGCCATAGCTTTACTTTTCGGATTTTTCTATGTGTTCTAATTTTCACTGACATTTAGAAATATAAGTATGCAAAATTTAAGTTCAATCGTATGAAGATTATCTGCTTTAAAATTGAGTCGCAAAATTACACCCGGACAAACATACTTTCATACATACCAGTGGTGTGGCGTCAAGTATATCAGAAGGCAAACCGAAGGGCGTTTAACTAGCCTTTTCCTCTAATTTTGCACAAAAAAAGTGCCCAACTGCCTTAAAGGCAAGTCGATGGGAATCGAGTTCTATGGACGCCACGCCACTAATACAGACAAACTTCCATGCTGATCTGGGAGCAAAGAAAAAACATGCAATGTACCAGTTGCTTCTCTTCCCGCGCAGATGGTAAGGGCCTCAGGGAATGGGCGAAAATCTTAGGAATCATGTTATACGCGATGCAATATTTTGACTCACCTTTGTGTAGATGTAAGCACTTATGTAAGTACTTCATCTGTTTCAACGTATTATAATATTTGCAGTTTCAGAAAATGGTTTACTCATTCACTAATTTCGAGTGTCATCCCCAAGCTTCTAGTTTATTTCGCCCGTCCCGCTCTTACGCGTGGGGGGCGTGTGCGTGAGCGAGACAACCGCGTATGAATGTGCAGATTCCACCGTCATGAGTTGACGTTTGCCCGCGACAGGTAATTTTCCTCCCGCCGCACACTGAAGGGCCAAGAGCGACCGGTTTTTATGAGAATTCCGTACATTTTCATCATTATTCTACTTCTCTACTTCTGTTCTTCTTCTATTTTGGCCTGGGAGCAAAGAAAACGTAGGATGCACCAGTTGCTTCTCTTCCCGCGCAGATGATAAAAGCCCGTCGAGGGATTTGGCGAAAATCTTGGGATTATGGGAAGCGGCGCGGGAGGACGACGTTGATTGGTCCGCGCGTTGACCAACCACGAGTAAGCGAGAAGCATGGTTAACGCGACGTTTAAATTAAGGCGCGAGCGCACCAAAGCCGTTTTATTGTACTACACTTTAATTTTGGAATTAATTTGGTTTGCATTGTATTATGTTTATACACTTAGGAAAAGACGACAAAAAAAGGCGACTGTATGACAGAATGTGAGATTGTGATTGCGGGTAAGAAAGTCGAACAGGTAAAATAGTTTGTATAATCTGGGCTCGGCGTTTACGAAAGATGGGAAGTGTGAAAGTGATATTGAAAGAAGAATGAATGCAGGAAATATGGTCAATGGGACGCTGCGCGCCTTTGTGAGCAGTGAGAAGGTGTCGAAGAAGGCGCGTCTGGCTGTCCACAGAGGGGTGCTCGTTCCAACATTAATGTACGGTAGCGCAACTTGGGTATGGCAAAAGAAGCATGAAAGTAGAATAAATGCAGTTGAAATGAGAGCGTTAAGAAGTATGGAAGGTGTATCACTGAAAGATAGAATAAGGAACAGTGTGATAAGGGAACGTGCTGGTGTGAAAGAGGATATAGTGACTAAGATAGAAAAAAGTATGCTTAGTTGGTTTTGTCACATAGAACGGATGAATGAAAGTTAGGAGGGGAAGGCCTAGACGGACGTTCCAAGACCAAATAGGAGACGTTTTGGAAAAAGGTCAGGTCAGGAGTACCCGAAACCGACGAGCATGTATGAAGAGATGATGAATGTGGATGAAGCGAAAGAAGTATGTCGGGATCGTAGCAAGTGGAACAAAGTAGTCTTTGCCTACCCATGTGGGAAAGAGGCGTGACGGTATGTATGTATGTAGGTATGTAGGATTCCCTTAAGACAAATTTTGCATCTAAAAAAGAAAAAGAACAAGGGTCCTCTTTCCTCTATACGGAACCTTGATAAGGATGATATAATGACGTGTAGCTGGAAAGGAGGAAAGGTAAAAAAATGCTATCAAGATAATATTAGATTGTGAAGTTTGTAAGTTCTTTTGCTCAACAAACCCGACAAAATATTGTGTTCCCGGAGGAAATTAAAACGAGGAAACACGTACCGTGGAAAACAGTCGGGCGAGATGTCATTTTGAACTTTGTTCGTATCGTATAGATTTTATTTTAGGGCAAGTAGCTGACCAGTGCCCATTTCACCAGTTTGACAAGTGTCGGCGATATGTGACAATTCAAGATGTAATGGTGGTATGGCAAACGTAGTTAAAAATATTGTCCTAACTAACTGTTGCTCGCAACTTCGTCTGCATAGAATTCGTTTATCGCTATCCTGCAGGAATAACGCAATTTTCCGGGATGAAAAGTAGCCTATGTGTTATTCCAGTCTATAATCTATCTATGTTCCAAATTTCAGCCAGATCTGTCCAGCCGTTCTGGCGTGAAAGAGTAACAAACATCCAAACATCCATACTCACAAACTTTCACATTTATAATATTAGTAGGATCGCTATCCCGCAGGAATTACGGAATTTTCCGGGATAAAATGTAGCCTATGTGTTATTCCAGATTATAATCTATCTATGTTCCAAATTTCATCTAGATCTGTGCAGCCGTTTTGGCGTGAAAGAGTAACAAACATCCAAACATCCATAATCACAAACTTACACATTTATAATATTAGTAGGATGTGATTCCGAATAACCAGGGAGGAAACAGGGGAATAAGTATGTATGGAGAAAAAAGCACTATAAAAACTACTTCTTCTTTTTTTTAATATGGCCCCATCGATCGATGCGATGATTTCGCCAATGTCAAAGTAATAAATACAGTATTCAAAAATCTTGTGACAGAAATGTCGGCAACGTTGTACGGTAGAACACGGTCAAAAGACCCCTCTCCCTGTCGGGCTCTTAGCCAACGGATAATGATATCCCTCAGAATCTGCCAGGAAATCATTAACCGATGCCCAGGGCGCACCGGACCAAGCACTGCTCCCCTCGGGCGGATCCAAAAACGAACCGCAGCTCTTGACCACACGCGGTAACCCGACTCACACCCCAAACTATTATTGTTAATCAGTTTGATCAAACAGCCGTCAACTTGACACATAATACAAAGCGTAATAAACGCTACAACCAAGAAGAGCCTTACCATGGCGTCTTAATGCGATTCAATTCCGACTCAAGACTACAAGCCCATGGAAAAAAAAACATGTGAAATGAACTTAGAAGGCTGTTACATACATACATACATACATACACAAATCACGTCTTTATCCCTTACGAGACAGAGCCTAAGGTGACAAGACCTAAAGACCACGTTTAGCATGATTGTGGGCGTATGGATGGAAAGGGGAATCAAAACAGTGATGGGTTGCTAGCCACATCGCCTATATAACATGATCCCTAAGATTTTCACCCAATCCCTCGATGGCCTTATACCATCTGCGCGGGAAGAGAAGCAACTGGTACATTCTATGTTTTTTCTTTGCTCCCAGACCAGCATGGAAGTATAGGCTGTTACTATAACATAAAATAACTCTGAGCGCAATGCCGTCTTTTCTGAGCGGTACATTTATGGAATTTCTCAGGTACAAGTGAGGAATTACGACTAATTATTAATTTACGGCGTTTTATAGCTTATACCTAGATGATTAAAAATAAATGTCGATCAGTCTATCAGTGTTTTAGCTGATATTTTTATTACGGTTCTAACAGCCAGCGAATCTAAACTGAGTCTAAATTGAATGGCAATAAGACGTCCTGGTAACGCCCCACGCCGGGGGTAAAAGCTAATTTCCGATACGTGTGCCTTGACACTCGACGGCGATATTTTATAAAGATTGTGAATAACGCTCGAAGTTTTGTGAGAAGGAAATTAAAGTGTCCAATTATCTATGGACATGTTTGAAGCAGACGCTTGTCACTCCCACCTGTTGTGCAAGAGCGGAACGCTTTTTAGGGGTACGCATACATACAGACGCGTGGGACGTCCACCCACAAGGTGGACCGATGACCTCATTAAGATCGGAGGATCGCGCTGGATGCAAGCCGCTTCCAACCGGTCTTATTGGAGGTCTAAAAGAGAGGCCTATGTTCAGCAGTGGACTTGTAATGGCTGAGATGATGATGATGATGATGATACATACATACCGTCACGCCTCTTTCCCACAGAGGTAGGCAGAGACTACTTTGTTCCACTTGCTACTCTTATATACTTCTTTCGCTTCATCCACATTCATCAATCTCTTCATACATGCTCGTCGGTTTCGGGTACTCCTGACCTGACCTTTTTCCAAAACGTCTCCTATTTGGTCTCGAAACGTCCATCTAGGCCTTCCCCTCCCAACGTTACCATTCACACTCCCCATATAGATCTGTTTAGTTAGTCTCCTTTCATCCATCCGCTCTACGTGACCAAACCAACTAAGCATACTTTTTTCTATCCTAGTCACTATATCCTCTTTCATACCAGCACGTTCCCTTCTCACACTATTCCTTATTCTATCTTTCGGTGATACACCTTCCATACTTCTTAACGCTCTCATTTCCACTGCATTTATTCTACGGTACATATTTCGTCTTTATTCCTTATGGGGTCGACAGCGACTTAGGTAAGACGTACAGGCTGCGGACAGCATGATTGTGGGCGTATAGGTGGAAAGAGGAATCAAAATCTTTGTTTTACTTTACTAGTAGAGACTTTATACATCTCTACTATAGACTAATATAATTTAAGGCTCGGGAATCTTATGCATCCCTTTTATAAATGTATTTTATTTTGAAAAAATGACTTTCTGCCAAGTTTCTTGCGGCGCATTCTTCTTGGCAATGATGGTCTTTCCGGATGCGCTGGTAGTTTCAAAAAAGACACGTAAAAGAGCCCTTGGCGGCCAATTTTCATAAAATTTTGTTTTTTTTTTGTTTTTTTTTAAATAGTGATGGGTTGCTAGTCGCTTCGCCTTAACATGATTTCTGAGAGTTTAGCTTATTCCCTCGATGGGTTTTTACCATAATGCGGGAAGAAAAGCAGCTTGACATTCTATGTTTCTTCTTTGCTCCCAGACCAGCATCTTCAGTTATATGATCCACTTATATGCCCACAACGCAATCATGCTAAACGTGGCTTTTAGGCCTTGTTGTCTTAGGCTCTGTCTACCCCGTAAGTAGTGCTGCCAACATTTTTTCAACGAAATACAGTATTTTTCAAAATAAGCTGCAGAAAATATAGTACACTTCTAAAAAATATAGTATTTTATGGAAAAAATTAAAAATAATATATATATTTGTTACTTATTTATTTTTATAAAAACCACATTTTGTTTTTCAGATTTCGTTCGGTGTTGAAAATACAGTATTTTTGCGTACTATATCTCTTGAACAGTATATAGTATGCAGACCGGAAATATAGTACAATACTATATATTATAGTACGGTTGATAGCCCTACCCGTAAGGGATAAAGACGTGATTTATGTACGTATGTATGTATTACCATTGGTTAGCAACTACTACCTACTAACTACTAGCAACTATTCTCACGCGCGCGGTTTGCGAACGGCGGGAAAACTTGTTTTAATCAGTTATTTTTATTTTATTATAGTATAACTTTAGCTGTGGTTTCAAAAGTTGCAAAATTTTACTCGAAATTAACGACACGGGATGCGTGCTAGCCATTTATCTGGTTTTAATGAAACACGCAAACAAAGCGGGTGCCAGGGGACTGCTAGCAGCGTGTAGTGGTGCCCGCGGGCGCCACGCTGGCAGCGGGCAGCGTGACGGACTGAACTAAATAAAACTTGACTAGTAGACACTTTATACATCTCTACTATAGACTAATATAATTTAATGGCTCGGGGACCTTATACATTCCTTTAATAAATGTATTTCATTTAAGTAGAATTTAAGTATTAATGTATTTTATTTTGAAAAAATGACTTTCTGCCAAGTTTCATGCGGCTCATTCTTCTTGGCAATGACAGTCTCTCCGAATGCGCTGGTAGTTTAAAAAAGTCATGTAAAAGAACCCTTGGCAGCCTATTTGCAAAATAAAGTATGTATGTATGTAAACTCTTTATTGTGCAAAATAAACAAGAGACATACAATTGACAAACACTGAGATACATGCACAAAGGTGGACTTATCCCTTTAAGGGATCTCTTCCGGTCAACCTTTGAGTGTTTAAAGTTTTTGAATTTCGAATTGTTACCAGTGACAAAATAACCTTACAATAACTATCGTACATCTGATTTCCTTGAATAGTGTAGCCTATTCTATTCCATTTCGTTCTCGCTTTAACCGTGGCTCCAACCTAACCGCACGGACGCGTGCGCTAATTCGCGCAGCGCAAGTTAGCTGCAGCGCTATCGCGATCTGCGCGGGAGTCGGGTGCCGTAAGTAATAAGCGACGACCGGATAGGCTAGTGGTCAGCGACTCTGACTATGAAGCTAGAGGTCCCTTTTTCGAATCCCGGTATAGTCAAGCATTTGTATGATGAACTAGCTGTTGCCCGCGACTTTGTCCGCGCAGAATACACTTATAGTTTTCCTGCGGAATAAATAAATAAATAATAAATAAAATATCTTGGGACAAATTACACTAATTGACCCAGCCCCAAACTAAGCAAAGCTTGTACGGTCAAGTGCAAAAATAAGTATCGATAGGAACTTCTCAAAAATATGTCCCACGACCTTATTACGCCGGTGTAAGAGCGTATGATACTTATTTTTGAAACTTTGTCTAGATACATATTATTACACTAGACTGTACTATGGGCACCAGGCAACGGATAAACATACTTATATAATGTAGATAAATATATATACTTAAATACATACAACATCCATGACTCGGGCACAAACATTCGTATTCATCATACAACTGTCTGCCCCTACCGGGATTCGAACCCAGGACCTCTAGCTTCATAGTCAGGGTCACTAACCACTAGGCTATCCGGTCGTCAATATATGAATAGGTATATGTAATTTTCCGGGATTAAACAATCTTTTGTCCTTCCCGGGACTGAAACTATATCTGTTTCACATTTCAATAAAATCGGTTCGGTGTTTAAGGCGTGAAAGTGTAACAGACAGACAGGCAGAGTTACTTTGAAATTTATAGTATTAGTAGGGATATGCCTTCCATACTAGTCTGGGAGCAAGGAATAAACATGGAATGTACTAGTTGCTTCCCTTCGCGCACAGACGGTAAAAGCCCATCGAGGGAATGGGCGAAAATCTTAGGAACCATTGTTATAGGCGATGTGGCTAGCAACCCAACACTATTTTGATTCCCTATTCCATCCATACGCCCACAATCATGCTAAAAGTGGTTTTTGGGTATTGTCCCCTTGGTGATAGTGAAAATAGTGGAAATAGTTATTTAATATTTATTTCATTAAATTTCACAGTATGACAGTAAAACCAAGGCACTGTGAAACTACACACACACACAAATCACGTCTTCATCCCTTACGGGGTATACAGAGCCTAAGGTAACAGGTACCTACAGGCCACACTTAGCAAGATTGCGGGTGTAAAGGTGGAAAAAGGAATCAAAATAGTGATGGGTTGCTAGCTTCATCGCCTATAACATGATTCTTGTTATAATCGCCCATTCCCTAGATGGGCTTTTACCATGCGCGGGTAGAGAAGCAACTGGCACATTCTATGTTTTTTCTTTGCTCCCAGACCAGCATGGAAGCAAGTGAAACTAAATCTTACAATATACAAAAACTAGCTTGTGCCCGCGGCTTCGCACGCGTGAACCATGAGCATTTCAAGGATGCTAGCAAGCAATCAAGCAAGCGAGCAACCAAACCTGCAAGCTTTCAAGCATGCATGCAAGCATGTAAGTATGCAAGCAGGCATGCAAGCAGGCAAGCAAGCATGCAAGCAAGCGTGCAAGCAAGCATGCATGCAAGTAAGCACGCAAGCATGCATGTATGCAAGCAAGCATGCAAGCAAGCCCCCGCATTGCCCCGCTGCCTTAATTTTTCTGAAACTGTAAATATTGCAGGATTTTTATAAAACAAACCTAACCTATATAATATCCTAAATATACTGGCTGTCCTAAAATATATCCTAAATAGCTTTTTCCCGCGACTTCGTACGCGCTAAGATGTAAAATTTTGGGGAGTGTTTTCGGAATACACTTAAAGCCTTTAAAGAAACACACGTTATAAATGTTAAGTCTCTTTCTTCCGCTGTTTCGTCTGGAAACGTAAAATTCCGTTTTTTCCCGTCCTTGTGGGCGTTTCGGAAAATCCTTTCTTAGTGTTCCACTATACTCCCGAATAAACCTACGTGACAAGGAACCCACTTGCCAAATTTCAGCTTTCTACGACCAGTAAAACGAAAAATCCTGTTTTTTCCCGTTCCCGTGAGAATTTTGGAAAGTACTCTTTTAATGCTCCTCTGCACTCCCGAAGCAACCTACGTGCCGAATTTCAGCTTTCTGCTACCAGTAAAACGAAAAGTCCCGTTTTTCCCGTTCCCGTGGGAATTTCGGGAAATCCTTTTGTAGTGCTCCCCTACACTCCCCAAGGGAACTTGAAGGCCAAATTTCAGTTTTATACGACCCGTAAAATGAAAAATCGATCCCGTAGAACTGAATATATAAATCCCGTTTTTTTCGTTATCCCGTGGGAATTTCCAAAAATCATTAAAACATTATTTTACTATTATAATCACCTACTCCTATGGCAAATTTGAAGAGTCTAGCAATTATAGTTCATAGGATTTCGTTAAACTGAACATATAAATCCCGTTTTTTTCCTTATCCCGTGGGAATTTCCAAAAATCCTGAAATCAGTTTCTTAGTTTTGTAATCATCTACTTTTGTATTAAATTTGAAGAGTAGTTATTATAGTTACTGAGATAGCGTCACTCAGAATCGAATATATAATTCCCGTTTTTTCCTTATTCCGTGGGAATTTCCAAAAATCCTTCCTTAGTGGATGCCTACATTGTATAAGGTATCTATGTGCAAAATTTCAAGTCTCTAAGTCCAGTGGTTTGGGCTGTGCGTTGATATATAGTTAAGTCAGTCATTCAATCAGTCAGTCAGTCAGTCAGGACTTTGAATTTTATATGTATAGACTAGTATTTGCGTGGGGGCCGCGGGCCCCGAGGGCCCCGCGGAGGTCCTGTGCCACCCTGTTTTGTTTTAATAATCCTAACCTTTTTTTTTTTCTTTATACTTTGGCCGCCTTTTTGAAACCGGCACCTTCGAAAAGTGATTCGTACTATACCGCCCTGTTTTTTTTTTTCAAATATTTCTCACCTATTTTACTTTATTCTTTGGCCGCCATCTTTGGAAAAGCATTTCGCATGGGGGCCGCGGGCCCCACGGGACCCGCGGAAGGTACCTTGCCATCCTGTTTTTTTCAAATATTTTTAACCTTTTTTACTTTATTCTTTGGCCGCCATCTTGGGAAAAGCATTTCACATGGGGGCCACGGGCCCCACGGGACCCGCGGAGGGTACCCTACCGTCCTGTTTTTTTTTCAAAAATTTTTAACCTATTTTTACTTTATTCTTTGGCCGCCATCTTTGGAAAAGCATTTCGCATGGGGGCCGCGGGCCCCACGGGACCCGCGGAAGGTACCCTGCCATCCTGTTTTTTTCGAATATTTTTAACCTTTTTTACTTTATTCTTTGGCCGCCATCTTGGGAAAAGCATTTCGCATGGAGGCCGCGGGCCCCACGGGACCCGCGGAGGGTACCCTACCGTCCTGTTTTTTTTTCAAAATATTCTAACCTATTTTTACCTTATTCTTTGGCCGCCATCTTGGGAAAAGCATTTCGCGTGGAGACCGCGGGCCCCGCGGGACCCGCGGAGGTTACCCTACCAGCCTGTTTTTTTTTCAAATATTTCTATACTTTTTTACTATATTCTTTGGCCGCCATTTTGAATCCACCACCTTGGAAAAAATTAGGTTCATTAGATTACTCCTCCCACCTAGAACGACACTTGGTCGAGCACAACCCATCTATCTCGACTGGCCACTGAGATATTCGCGTTTCAATTTTGTATGGCGGCCATCTTGTTTTCACAATTTTGAAAAAAAATTACCGGTTCACCCATAGGCTGGCTGTTTTGAGCAACTTTAGTTCGGAGCAAACTCGATAGGGCAAGTCGTTGCGGAGAACTGGCCCATGTGTCAGGTCAGTTTCCACGTTCAGGACAGTTTTGCATTTTTTTTATATTTGTGATAAAATTTCTTATGCGATGGTGTATAAAGTCGAACCCTATTTCTAAAAGCTGCTATACAACACAAGTGAGTCTATGAGTCTGACATTACTTTGTATGGCGGCCATCTTGGAAAATTAAATATGGCGTTTAAATTTGTGGCCTCGAAGAGCCGCGGATGCAAAATTTCAATCGGATCGGAGTAAAAAAAAATTTGGTCGCCATTTTGAATCCGCCATCTTGGAAAAAAAAATGGGTCATCCGATTACTACTCCCACCTTGAACAATATTTGGTCGAGCACCACCCACCTATTGTGATTGGCCTCTGAGATATTCGCGTTTCAATTTTGTATGGCGGCCATCTTGTTTTCGCCATTTTGAAAAAAAAATACTGGTTCACCCATTAGCTGGCTGTTCTGAGCGACTTTTGTTCCGGGCAAACTCAATAAAGCAATTCATCGCGGAGAGCTGCCCCATGTGTCAGGTCAGTTTCCACATTCAGGTCAATTTTTAATTTTTTTCGTATTATCATATAATTTTTGAAGCGAAAGTGTATAGAACCAAACCCTACCTCTGATGGGTTCCTCAAAACAACAGGTCAAATAAACAGAAATTACTTTGTATGGCGGACATCTTGGAAAATGGCGGAATCGAAAAATAAAGTATGCGGTTGGAATCTGTGGCCTAGAAGAGCCCCGGATGCAAAATTTCAATCGGATCGGAGCAAAAAAAAATTTGGCCGCCATTTTGAATCCGCCATCTTGGAAAAAAAATTGCATAGTCAGATTTCCCCTTCAACCCTGAATGACATTTGGTCGAGCACCACCCACCTATCTCGACTGGCCTCTGAGATATTCGCGTTTCAATTTTGTATGGCGGCCATCTTGTTTTCGCCATTTTGAAAAATCTTGGACCGGCTCACCCATTGGCCGGCTGTTCTGAGCGACTTTAGTTCCGGGCAAACTCAACATGTCGAGCCGTTGCGGAGAACTGCCCCATGTGTCAAGTCAATTTCCACGTTCAGGTTGATTTCGTATTTTTCTGGTACTCGTGGGGGCATTTCTGATACGATGGTGTATAGAGTCTAACCTCACCTATTACAGGTTCTTCCAAACAACTCTGGGGTGAGTGAGTGAGTGAGTGAGTGGGTATTCAGCTATATATATTATAACTAGTAATTCGCGTGGAGGCCGCGGGCCCCGAGGGGCCCGCGGAGGGTCCCGTGCCACCCTGTTTTGTTTTAATAATCCTAACCATTTTTATTTTATTCTTAGGCCGCAATTTCGAATCCGCCATCTTGTGAAAAGCGTTTCGCGTGTGGGCCGTGGGCCCCGCGGGACCCGCGGAGTCACCCTGCCACCCTGTTTTTTTTCAAATATTTCTGACCTTTTTTTACTTTATTCTTTGGCCGCAATTCCGAATCCGCCATCTTGTGAAAAGCGTTTCGCGTGGGGGCCGCGGGCCCCGCGGGATCCGCGGAGTCACCCTGCCACCCTGTTTTTTTTTCAAATATTTCTAACATTTTTTACTTTATTCTTTGGCCGCCATCTTTGGAAAAGCATTTTTCATGGGGGCCGCGGGCCCCACGGGACCCGCGGAGGGTACCCTACCATCCTGCTTTTTTTCAAATATTTCTAACCTTTTTCACTTTATTCTTTGGCCGCCATCTTGGGAAAAGCATTTCGTATGGGGCCGCGGGCCCCACGGGACCCGAGGAGGATGCCCTGCCAGCCTGTTTTTTTTTTCAAATTTTTCCAACTTTTTCTACTATATTCTTTGGCCGCCGTTTTGAAACCGCCACTATGGAAAAAGTACTTCGCGTGTGGGCCGCGGACCCCGCGGGGCCCGCGGAGCTTAACCTACCGCCCTTTTTTTTCCATATACCTCCCAGACATCCACGACTTGTTTAGAAGGAACCTTGCCAGCCGTAGCGGCCGAGGTCACAGCCTTAAGATTGTACGCACCCCATCAAACTCCAACGTAGCTTACCACCTCCTGAGCAATCGCGTTGTTGGGACTTGGAACGCTCTACCCGAAAGTGTTGTTACTGCTCCGTCATTAAATACCTTTAAAAATAGGCTTGACGCTTGGCTTGTTACACAAAATCAAAGACTTTTTAATGAGTGAAGTGTTAGCGAACTTTTAGATATTTATACTGGACTGATTTAAACTTAAACTTGGACTATGAGATAGGCACATCAGCAACTCTGCTGCTCGCCTATAATTCAATAATAATAATAATAATGATAATATATTTATAACCTTTTTTACTTTAATCTTTGGCCGCCATTTTTAATCCACCACCTTGGAAAAAAATTAGGTTCATTAGATTACTCCTCCCACCTAGAACTACACTTGGTCGAGTACAACCCATCTATCTCGACTGGCCTCTGAGATATTGGCGTTTCAATTTTGTATGGCGGCCATCTTGTTTTGGCAATTTAAAAAAAAATTTGCGGTTCACCCATAAGCTGGCTGTTCTGAGCGACTTTAGTTTCGGGCAAACTTGATAGGTCGACCCGTCGCGGAGAGCTGCCCCATGTGTCAAGTCAGTCTCCACGTTCAGGTCGGTTTTTCATTTTTTGGTACTTGTGATAAAATTTCTTATGCTATAGTGTATAAAGTCGAACCCTATTCCTAAAAGGTACTTTACAACACAAGTGAGCCCATGAGTCTGACATTACTTTGTATGGCGGCCATCTTTGAAAATGGCGGAATCGAAAAATTAAGTATGGCGTTTGAATTTGTGGTCTCGAAGAGCCCCGGATGCAAAATTTCAATCGGATCGGAGTAAAAAAAACTTTGGCCGCCATTTTGAATCCGCCATTTTGGAAAAAAAAATAGGTTCATTAAATTACTCCGCTCACTTTGAACGATATTTGTTTGAGCACCACCCACCTGTTGCAACTGGCATCTGAGATATTTGCGTTTCAATTTTGTATGGCGGCCATTTTGTTTTTGCAATTTTGAAAAAAAAATACTGGTTCACCTATTGGCTGACTGTTCTGAGTGACTTTTGTTCCGGGCAAACTCGATAGGGCAAGTCGTTGCGGAGAGCTGGCCCATGTGTCAGGTCAGTTTCCACATTCAGGTCAATTTTTAATTTTTTGGTACTAAACATGAAATTTGTAAAGCGACGGTGTATAGAATCGAACCCCATCTCTTATAAGCTCTTCAAAACAACAGGTCAAAGATACAGAAATTACTTTGTATGGCGGCCATCTTGGAAAATGGCGGAATCGAAAAATAAAGTATGCGGTTGGAATCTGTGGCCTAAAAGAGCCCCGGATGCAAAATTTCAGTCGGATCGGAGCAAAAAAAAATTTGGCCGCCATTTTGAATCCGCCATCTTGGAAAAAAAATTGCATAGTCAGATTTCCTCTTCAACCCTGAATGACATTTGGTCGAGCACCACCCATCTATCGCGACTGGCCTCTGAGATATTCGCGTTTCAATTTTGTATGGCGGCCATCTTGTTTTCGCCATTTTGAAAAAACTTTGACCGGCTCACCCATTGGCTGGCTGTTCTGAGCGACTTTAGTTCGGGGCAAACTCGATAGGTCGAGCCGTTGCGGAGAACCGCCCCATGTGTCAAGTCAATTTCCACGTTCATGTCGATTTCGTATTTTTCTGGTGGTCGGGCAAGCATTTCTGATACGACAATGTATAGAGTCGAGCCTTACCTCTTGTGGGTTCTTCAAAACAGCATGTCAGTGAGTGAGTGAGTCAGTCAGTGAGTGGGTATTCAGCTATATATATTATAACTAGTATTTCGCGTGGGGGCCGCGGGCCCCAAGGGCCCCGCGGAGGTCCCTGCCACCCTGTTTTGTCTTAATAATCCTAACCTTTTTTTTTACTACATACTTTGGCCACCGTTTTGAAACCGCCACCATGGATAAAAAAGTATTTTGCGTGGGAGCCGCGGGGGGTTCTCTGCCACCCTGCTTCTTTTCAAAAATTTCTAACCTATTTTTACTTTATTCTTTGGCCGCCCTCTCGGGAAAAGCATTTCGCATGCGGGCCGCGGGCCCCACGGGACCCGCGGAGGGTTCCCTGCCACCCTGTTTTTTTTTCAAGTGTTTGTAACATTTCTTCCTTTAATCTTTGGCCGCCATTTTGTATCCGCCATCTTGGAAAAAGTATTTCGCGCGGGGGCCGCGAAGGGGAGCCTACCATTCTATTTTTTTCGCATGGGGGCCGCGGGCCCCACGGGACCCGCGGAGGGTACCCTGTCAGCCTGTGTTATTTTCAAATATTACTACATTCTTTGGCCGTCATTTTGAAACCGCTACCCTGGAAAAAGTATTTCGCGTGGAGGCCGCGGCCCCCGCGGGGACCGCGGAGGGTAACCTAGCACCCTGTGTTTTTTTCAAATATTTCTAACCTTTTTTACTACATTCTTTGGCCGTCATTTTGAAACCAACACCTTGGAAAAAGTATTTCGCGTGAGGGCCGCGGCCCCCGCGGGGACCGCGGAGGGTAACTTATACCACCCTGTATTTTTTTCAAATATTTATAACCTTTTTTTACTTTATTCCTCGGTCGTTATCTTGGGAACAGCATCTCACATGGGGGCCGCGGGCCCCGCGGGACCCGCGGAGGGTACCCTGCCAGCCTATTGTTTTTAAATATTTCTAGCCTTTTTTCTATTCCTTGACCGCCATCTTGGAAAAAGTATTTCGCGTGAGGGCCGCGAAGGGTACCTTACCATCCTCTTTTTTCAAATATTTTTAACCTTTTATTACTTTCTTCTCTGGCCGCCATCTTAGGAAAAGCATTTCGCGTGGAGGCCGCGGGCCCCACGGGACCCGCGGAGGGTACCCTGCCACCCTTTTTTTTTCCAATATTTCTTTCATTTTTGACTATAATATTTGGCCGTCATTTTGTATCCACCATCTCGTTTCAATTTTGTATGGCGGCCATCTTGTTTTCACAATTAAAAAAAAAATATCGGTTCACCCATTGGCTGGCTGTTCTGAGCGACTTTAGTTCCAGGCAAACTCGATAGGGCAAGTCGTTACGGAGAGCTGGCCCATGTGCCAGAACAGTTTTCACGTTCAGGTCAGTTTTGCATTTTTTTTGTACTTGTGATAGATAAAATTTCTTATGCGATGGTGTATAAAGTCGAACCCTATTTCTAAAAGCTGCTATACAACACAAGTGAGTCTATGAGGCTGACATTTCATTGTATGGCGGCCATCTTGGAAAATGGCGGAATCGAAAATTTAAGTGTGGCGTTTGAATTTGTGGCCTTGAAGAGCCCCGGATGCAAAATTTCAATCGGATCTTATTAAAAAAAAATTTGGCCGCCATTTTGAATCCGCCATTTTGGAAAAAATATTAGGTTCATTAAATTACTCCGCTCACTTTGAACAACATTTGTTCGAGCACCATCCACCTGTTGCGACTGGCCTCTGAGATATTTGCGTTTCAATTTTGTATGGCGGCCATCTTGTTTTTGCAATTTTGAAAAAAAAATACTGGTTCACCTATTGGCTGGCTGTTCTGAGTGACTTTTGTTCCGGATAAACTCTATAGGGCAACTCGTTGCGGAGAGCTGGCCCATGTGTCAGGTCAGTTTCCTCATTCAGGTCAACTTTGCTTTTACTTGTATTTTTAATATAATTTTTTATGCAAAAGTGTATTGAGTCGAACCCCACCTCTTATGGGCTCCTCAAAACAACAGGTCAAAGATACAGAAATTACTTTGTATGGCGGCCATCTTGGAAAATGGCGGAATCGAAAAATAAAGTATGCGGTTGGAATCTGTGGCCTAGAAGAGCCCCGAATGCAAAATTTCAGTCGGATCGGAGCAAAAAAAAATTTGGCCGCCATTTTGAATCCGCCATCTTGGAAAAAAAATTACATAGTCAGATTTCCCCTTCAACTCTGAATGACATTTGGTCGAGCACCACCTATCTATCGCAACTGGCCTCTGAGATATTCGCGTTTCAATTTTGTATGGCGGCCATCTTGTTTTCGCCATTTTGATAAAACTTTGACCGGCTCACCCATTGGCTGGCTGTTCTGAGCGACTTTAGTTCCGGGCAAACTCGATAGGTCCAGCCGTTGCGGAGAACCGCCCCATGTGTCAAGTCAATTTCCACGTTCAGGTCGATTTCGTATTTTTCTGGTGGTCACGGCGGCATTTCTGATGCGATGGTGTACCGAGTCTTGCTTTACCTCTTATGGGTTCTTCAAAACAGCATGTCAATGAGTGAGTCAGTCAGTGAGTGAGTGAGTGGGTATTCAGCTATATATATTATAACTAGTATTTCGCGTAGGGGCCGCGGGCCCCAAGGGGCCCGCGGAGGGTCCCGTGCCACCCTGTTTTGTTTTAATAATCCTAACCTTTTTTATTTTATTCTTAGGCCGCAATTTCGAATCCGCCATCTTGTGAAAAAGCGTTTCGCGTGGGGGCCGCGGGCCCCGCGGGACCCGCGGAGGTTACCCTACCACCCTGTTTTTTTTTTTCAAATATTTCTAATCTTTTTTACTTTATTCTTTGGCCGCCATCTTTGGAAAAGCATTTCGCATGGGGGCCGCGGGCCCCACGGGACCCGCGGAGTGTACCCTACCATCCTGTTTTTTCCAAATATTTATAACCTTTTTTTACTTTATTCTTTGGCCGCCATCTTGGGAGAAGCATTTCGCGTGGAGGCCGCGGGCCCCGCGGGACCCGCGGAGGTTACCCTACCAGCCTGTTTTTTTTTTCAAATATTTCTATACTTTTTTACTACATTCTTTGGCCGCCATTTTGAATCCACCATCTTGGAAAAAATTAGGTTCAGTTGATTACTCCTCCCACCTAGAACGACACTCGGTCGAGCACAACCCATCTATCTCGATTGGCCACTGAGATGTTCGCGTTTAAATTTTGTATGGCGGCCATCTTGTTTTCGCAATTTTGATTTTTTTTTTACCGGTTCACCCATAGGCTGGCTGTTCTGAGCGACTTTAGTTCCGGGCAAACTCGATAGAGCAAGTCGTTGCGGAGAGCTGGCCCATGTGTCAAGTCAGTTTCCACGTTAAGGTCGGTTTTGCATTTTTTTTTGTTTTTGTGATATAATTTCTTATGCGATGGTGTATAAAGTCGAACCCTATTTCTAAAAGCTGCTATACAACACAAGTGAGTCTATGAGTCTGACATTACTTTGTATGGCGGCCATCTTGGAAAATGGCGGAACCGAAAAATAAAGTATGACGTTTGAATTTGTGGCCTTGAAGAGCCCCGGATGCAAAATCTCAATCGGGACGGACTCAAAAAAAATTTGGCCGCCATTTTGAATCCGCCATCTTGGAAAAAAAATTAGGTCATCAGGTAACCACGCCCACTTTGAACAATATTTGGTCGAGCACCACCCACCTGTTGTGATTGGCCTCTGAGATATTTGCGTTTCAATTTTGTATTGCGGCCATCTTGTTTTCGCAATTTTGAAAAAAAAATACTGGTTCACCCATTGGCTGACTGTTCTGAGCGACTTTTGTTCCGGGCAAACTCAATAAAGCAATTCATCGCGGAGAGCTGCCCCATGTGTCAGGTCAGTTTCCACATTCAGGTAAATTTTTCATTTTTGTCGTACTTACCATATAATTTTTGAAGCGAAAGTGTATAGAACCAAACCCTACCTCTGATGGGTTCTTCAAAACAACAGGTCAAAGAAACAGAAATTGTATTGTATGGCGGCCATCTTGGAAAATGGCGGAATCCAAAAATAAAGTAGGCCATTTAAATCTGTGGCCTCAAAGAGCCACGGATGCAAAATTTCAGTCTGATCGGAGAAAAAAAAAATTTGGCCGCCATTTTGAATCCGCCATCTTGGAAAAAAAATTGCTTAGTCAGATTTCCCTCTCAACTCTGAATGACATTTGGTCGAGCACCACCCATCTATCGCGACTGGCCTCTGAGATATTCGCGTTTCAATTTTGTATGGCGGCCATCTTGTTTTCGCCATTTTGAAAAATCTTGGACCGGCTCACCCATTGGCCGGCTGTTCTGAGCGACTTTAGTTCCGGGCAAACTCGACAGGTCGAGCCGTCGCGGAGAGCTGCCCCATGTGTCGGGTCAATTTCCACGTTCAGGTCGATTTCGTATTTTTCTGGTGGTCGTGGAGGCATTTCTGATACGACGGTGTATAGAGTCTGACCAAACCTCTTGTGGGTTCTTCAAAACAGCATGTCAGTGAGTCAGTGAGTCAGTGAGTCAGTGGGTGTTCAGCTATATATATTATAACTAGTATTTTGCGTGGGGGCCGCGGGCCCCAAGGGCCCCGCGGAGGTCCCTGCCACCCTGTTTTGTTTTAATAATCCTAACCTTTTTTTACTATATAGTTTGGCCGCCTTTTTGAAACTGGCACCATGGATAAAGTATTCTGCGTGGGGGCCGCGGAGGATACCCTGCCACCCAGTTTTTTTCTCAAATATTTCTAACATTTTTTACTATCATATTTGGCCGCCATTTTGTATCCGCCATCTTGGAAAAAGTATTTCGCGTGGCGGCCGCGAAGGGTACCCTGCCATCCTGTTGTTTTTCAAATATTTCAAACCTATTTTTACTTTATTCTTTGGCTGCCCTCTCGGGAAAAGCAATTCGCATGCGGGCCGCGGGCCCCACGGGACCCGCGGAGGGTACCCTGCCAGCCTGCTGTTTTTTCAAATATTTCTAGCCTTTTTTACTATATTCTATGGCCGCCATCTTAGAAAAAGCATTTCGCATGGGGGCCGCGGGCCCCACGGGACCCGCGGAGGGTACCCTGCCAGCCTGTTGTATTTTCAAATATTACTACATTCTATAGCCGTCATTTTGAAACCACTATCTTGGAAAAAGTACTTCGTATGGGGGCCGCGGGCCCCACGGGACCCGCGGAGGGTACCCTGCCAGCCTGTTGTATTTTCAAATATTACTACATTCTTTGGCCGTCATTTTGAAACCACTACCTTGGAAAAAGTATTTCGCGTGGGGGCCGCGGCCCCCGCGGGGACCGCGGAGGGTAACCTATCACCCTGTATTTTTTTCAAATATTTCTAACGTTTTTTACTACATTCTTTGGCCTTCAGTTTGAAACCACCATCTTGGAAAAAGTATTTCGCGTGGGGGCCGCGGCCCCCACGGGGACCGCGGAAGGTAACCTACCACCCTGTATGTCACTTAGTCGAGCACAACCCATCCATCTCGACTGGCCTCTGAGATATTCGCGTTTCAATTTTGTATGGCGGCCATCTTGTTTTCGCAATTTTGAAAAAAAAATACCGGTTCACCCATAGGCTGGCTGTTCTGAGCGACTTTAGTTCCGGGCAAACTCGATGGGGCAAGTCGTTGCGGAGAACTGGCCCATGTGTCAGGTCAGTTTCTACGTTCAGGACAGTTTTGCATTTTTTTTGTTCTTGTGATAAAATTTCTTATGCGATGGTGTATAAAGTCGAACCCTATTCCTAAAAGCTGCTTTACAACACAAGTGAGCCCATGAGTCTGACATTACTTTGTATGGCGGCCATCTTTGAAAATGGCGGAATCGAAAAATTAAGTATGGCGTTTAAATTTGTGGTCTCGAAGAGCCCCGGATGCAAAATTTCAATCGGATCGGAGTAAAAGAAACTTTGGCCGCCATTTTGAATCCGCCATTTTGGAAAAAAAATTAGGTTCATTAAATTACTCCGCTCACTTTGAACAATATTTGGTCGAGCACTACCCACCTATTGTGATTGGCCTCTGAGATATTTGCGTTTCAATTTTGTATGGCGGCCATTTTGTTTTTGCAATTTTGAGAAAATTTTACCGGTTCACCTATTTGCTGGCTGTTCTGAGTGACTTTTGTTCCGGGCAAACTCGATAGGGCAAGTCGTTGCGGAGAGCTGGCCCATGTGTCAGGTCAGTTTCCACATTCAGGTCAATTTTTCATTTTTTGGTACTGAGCATGAAATTTCTAATGCGACGGTGTATAGAATCGAACCCCACCTCTTATGGGCTCTTCAAAACAACAGGTCAAAGATACAGAAATTACTTTGTATGGCGGCCATCTTGGAAAATGGCGGAATCGAAAAATAAAGTATGCGGTTGGAATCTGTGGCCTAGAAGAGCCCCGGATGCAAAATTTCAATCGGATCGGAGCAAAAAAAAATTTGGCCGCCATTTTGAATCCGCCATCTTGGAAAAAAAATTGCTTAGTCAGATTTCCCCTTCAACTCTGAATGACATTTGGTCGAGCACCACCCACCTCTCTCGACTGGCCTCTGGGATACTCGCGTTTTAATTTTGTATGGCGGCCATCTTGTTTTCGCCATTTTGAAAAAACTTTGACCGGCTCACCTATTGGCTGGCTGTTCTGAGCGACTTTAGTTCCGGGCAAACTCGACAGCTCGAGCCGTCGCGGAGAACCGCCCCATGTGTCAAGTCAATTTCCACGTTCAGGTCGATTTCGTATTTTTCTGGTGGTCGTAGGGTCATTTCTGATACGACAATGTATAGAGTCGAGCCTTACCTCTTACAGGTTCTTCAAAACAGCATGTCAGTGAGTGAGTCAGTGAGTGGGTATTCAGCTATATATATTATAATAAGAGAAACTTAACTAGAACTTTACAGAAGAAGGCCGCACATCCGTCATCTCGCAGAACTTCAAACACAACACACACATCTAACCATCTGCTTGCGAACACATCACAGTGTGGGTGATGGGTTGCTAACCACATCGCCTATAACAGTTCCTCAGATGTGTCCATTCCCTCGATCTTTGAAAGAGAAGCAACTGGTACATACTATGTTTTTTCTTCGCTCCCAGACAAGGCGCCTATTTCACCAAAGCGACAATTGTCAGTGACATGTGACAATTCTGTTCACATTACAAACTCGACGAGAATCTACGCCGGTTGGCTTCATGTCAATTCGAATTGTCACTTTTCGCCAACAAATTGTCGTATTGGTACATTTCATATATGTCATTTACATATTATTTCTCTCGCTTTGGATAAGTCAATATTGCATTTTGTAATAATGTTGTATGTATGTATGTATATGTGTGATGTGCACATCCGGCCCGGGGACAAAATTTCGATACGCCGACGATAGTTCCGATACATTTTTAATGAATCGAATTTTCGATAGTGCACGTTTTTGATGCGGCCCAATTCACGAGCGAGGAGCTGTTTGAACATTTTACAAGCTTCCATTTAACTAGCGGTTCTTATAATAATATAACCCTAGGTAAGGTTTTATAATGTTTGTATATTTTGTATTAATATTGTAAGAAACTAACTTAAGATAAAAACAAATATACAGATAATAATAATACATAACAATACATAACAATCAAGAAGACATACACACACACAATCGTCCAACACAACATTTACACAAACACACACATTCAACATGACATTCACACTAACTTCTAACCACACAATGGTACCATGGTACTTGGCGTACGCCCGTATCATAGACAAAAAAGCCGACAGCATTGTCGAGATCAAAAGTATTTTAATAATAATGATAATAAAGATATTTATTGCCACAACACAAAAAAAGACAATATACACAGTTATCCAAACAATAATAATTTTGAAAAAAAACAAAATATGTACCTACATAAAAGAATTACACAAAACAATACACAACAGTAGGTGGCAATAGGCTCAGGCTCAGCGTGAGCCGCCAGTTTAGATTAAAAAAAACTAGCAGCCAGTGGCTGTTTTTTTATGTCAAACTAGCAGCTGCCCGCGACTCTGTCTGCGCCAAATTTGCTTATCGCTATCCCGCGGAAACTATGCAATTTTCTGGGATAAACACTATCACGTGTCCTTTCTTGGGACTGAAACTATATTTGTACAAAATTTTACTACAATCGGTTCAGTGGTTTAGGCGTGAAAGGGGAACAAATTGACAGACAGAGTTGCTTCCGCATTTATAATATTAGTAGGGATTGCCCGCTTCACAATTTTGGATAGCATTTTTGACCCTTGGAAGTAAGAACTTAGGTACCTATATATCATAAAAATTGAATGATAAAGCAAAATGTACAGCCAGCGAAAAACAATTGCATTTCAATCAAATCAAGCGTTTAACAAAACGTCGTCTTTAGCAAACGGGATGGCATTGCTTGGGTTGCAAATAAATGAAAATAGTTACTATTAATTTTGCAGAGCTTGCACCGTCCGTCACTAACAAAAGTTTGCAAGTATTCTTTGCTACGCTTACAAGACAGAATGAAATTATTAAAAACCTATTAGTTAAATCTTTTCATACAAAATGACTCTAAGACATAGCTATGAACGTCAGGTGTTTTCGCTGGCATAGAGCAAAGTAGTAGAAGCGTTTACGTCGGTTTCGCTTGGTAAAACGTTCAAAACGACCATATCGCTGCCGCTTATGCCTCGTATCACGTAATTTGTAACAGTTGACACTTGCTCCCGGCGGTGCGGTTTATTCCTGCTGATATTTATCGCTATACGAGATAGAACAGTATATAATTTTACCTTCATTGTAAATTTCATATACACTGAGAACATTATTAGTTATTTTTTCATCATTAGATAAAATCAATTGAAATCGGTTATGATAGGGTAAAGGTAAAACTTGAAGTCTCTGTGTACAATCTGACGTCTTTTTCAAACGTGACGCTTGTCGCTGCTAACAAGTACAACGTGCGCGCTTCTTAAGTAACTCATGGACTCGCTGCCGCTCATGCCTCGCACCAAGCTCGTCCAGCAGCTGATGCCAAGTTACTGCCGCCCACGCTTGTCACTGTACTAAAATTTACTCCTTAACTAGAACACGGACTCGCTCCCACTCATGCCTTGCGCCAAGCTTGTCCAGCAGCACCGTTTGCTGCCACCGACGCCCATCACTGTGCTAACACGTACAACATACATGATCTTTAACTAATTCATGGACTCTCTCCCGCTTGTGACTTGCGCCATGTTCGTCCAGCAGCTGACACCGGGTTTGTTGCCGCATACGCTTGTCGCTGTACTAAGACCTAACACACGCGCTCCTTAACTCATGGACTCTCTCCCACTCGTGCCTCGCGCCGAGCTCGTCCGGCAGCTAACGCCGGGTTTGCTGCCGCATACGCTTGTCGCTGTACTACGGCCTAACACACGCGCTCCTTAACCCATGGACTCGCTGCCGCTCGTGCCTCGCGCCAAGCTCGTCCGGCAGCTGACGCCGGCTCCCGGCGGCGCCGTTTGCTGCCGCTGACATTTATCGCCGTACGCGTTAATATAATTTACGGCCCTCCAGACTGTTAAAAATTGCACATGCACAGATAAGATAATAGTACATTGTTGTAGAGGCTGGAAAGTGAGCAATAGATGGACAAGTGAGTTTGAGGGCCGAGCCGCAGGTGAGGCCCTCGAAGAGAGACGAGTCCATCTATTGCACTTTTGGCCGAGACATTACATAGTGCTTTTCACGACTACTGCGAGGAAATAAAAAACATGAGCGTAAATACAACAGTAGTGACTCTCCCGCCATATTTTACTTTAAAAAAAAAAAACGAGAGCGCTCTAGTGGCCAGTCCCGCAAAGGCTTTTTTTGTTATGTTATTTTATTAAGCAAAGCGCTTCGAAGTGCTTATTAAACACACCCATAATCGCTTACAGTTTTAATATGACGTGACAAGGACGGACTGACGACTCTGACTTTAAGACAGGACTTAAACATTAAAGACAAAACAATTTACGTCAGACGTGGCTGTATGGACCTAGTTTCCTTTGCCTCTCCCTGATGGGATAAACCTTGAAAAAATGTAATATGCAGCACACGACGTGTTCTGATTGGTCGATTTTGTGTAATAGCATCACAAATTGTGTTCTGATTGGTGGAATCAGGGATCAGCATGCCGATGTGATTGGACGACTTTGGTCTTTGAAACTGTCCAACAATGTTATTGTTGGCCTGTTTGAATTCATAGTTGGCCTGTTCATTCAACCTACAACTATACTTTGTTTTGGGGCCCCATTACTGACCATCTTTTGCCACATTTCCGAGCAGTGGCGTGAAATAGTACATTGTTGTAGAGGCTGGAAAGTGAGCAATAGATGGACGAGTGAGTTCGAGGGCCGAGCCGTAGGTGAGGCCCTCGAAGAGAGACGAGTCCATCTATTGCACTTTTGACCGAGACATTACATAGTGCTTTTCACGACTACTGCGAGGAAATAAAAAACATGAGCGTAAATTCAACAGTAAAGTTTCACTCTCCCGCCATATTTTACTTTTTAAAAAAAAAAAAAACGAGAGCGCTCTAGTGGCCAGTCACGCAAAGGTTTTTTTTGTTGTTATTTTATTAAGCAAAGCGCTTCAAAGTGCTTATTAAACACACCCATAATCGCTTATAGTTTTAATATGACGTGACAAGGACGGACTGACGACTCTGACTTTAAGACAGGACTTAAACATTAAAGACAAAACAATTTACGTCAGACGTGGCTGTATGGACCTAGTTTCCTTTGCCTCTCCCTGATGGGATAAACCTTGAAAAAATTTAATATGCAGCACACGACGTGTTCTGATTGGTCGATTTTGTGTAATAGCATCACAAATTGTGTTCTGATTGGTGGAATCAGGGATCAGCATGCCGATGTGATTGGACGACTTTGGTCTTTGAAACTGTCCAACAATGTTATTGTTGGCCTGTTTGAATTCATAGTTGGCCTGTTCATTCAACCTACAACTATACTTTGTTTTGGGGCCCCATTACTGACCATCTTTTGCCACATTTCCGAGCAGTGGCGTGAAAAAGATATATATACACCATTGGGTATGCCGAGCTCTATGAATTGTATAGTGTTTCGATATACTCTAGGCGGTATGATATAGTATTTTTCACGAGGATGGACCGGTTTGTCCACCTAGTTTTCGACGGATTATGGGGCGCGAGTCGGGTTACCTCCGCGTGTGGTCAAGAGCTGCGGTTCGTTTTCGGATCCGTCCGGGGGGAAGAGCGGTGCTTGGTCCGGTGCACCCTGGGCATTGGCAATGATTTCCTGGCAGTTTTTGAGGGATATCACTGACCGTTGGCTAAGAGCCCGACGTAAGGAGGTCTTTTGAACGTATTACCGTACAACGTTGCCGACATTTTCTTACAAGATTTTTGAATTATATTATACAAGCTTCTGCCCGCGACTTCGTCTGCGTAGAATTATACATAAAAACCTTCCTCTTGAATCACTCTATCTATTAAATACAACCGCATCAAAATCCGTTGTGTAGTTTTGAAGATATAAGCATACATAGGGACATAGGGACAGAGAAAGCGACTTTGTTTTATACTATGTAGTGATAAGAAGACGGAGCTTCAATAAGGGCGAAGCTCCAGTTTCTGGGTATTTTCCTTTTTATGTAATACCTACCGAATTCCTATACAATGACTTAAATTACATTATGAGGTATAATTATCTTCAGATTTTAATCGATTGGCGATATCGAAAATATTTACAATGTTTCCAAATTATTTCATCGTTACCTTCTTAATTCCATTTCCTTAATCTCTTTTTGTGCCGTTATTATTATTTCGTAAAGTTAGCTATTGATTTATTTGTCTAATTCGTGTCTAAAGTGTCTGTCTAATGATTTTGTTTCGTCGAATTATCGCTTGTTCAAAATGTCTCCCGTTGAGACTAAACACATGTCGCAACTTCACATAATTATGCTGTGTTGAATAAGTTAGCTTTATTTTATAACGTACCTGAGGCCCAAACGATCGGCTTATTATGTAACTCGGTCGCAATCGCCGTGGTGTTCATTTTGACAGTTCATGTATGGGCTGACAATTGGCATCGGAATCAGCTAGCTGTCACATGGGGTGCGAGTCGGGTTACCTCCGCATGTGGTCAAGAGCTGCGGTTCGTTTTTGGATCCGTCCGGGGGGAATAGCAGTGCTTGGTCCGGTGCACCCTGGGCATTGGCTAATGATTTCCTGGCAGTTTCTGAGGGATACCGTTATCCGTTGCTAAGAGCCTGACAGGGGGGAGGGGTCTTTTGACCGTGTTCTACCGTACAATATTGCCGATATTTTTGTCACAATATTTTTGAATACTGTTTTAATTACTGTGACTTTGGCGAAATCATCGCATCGATCGATGGGGCCATATTAGAAAAGAAGAAGAAGAGATGTAGCTGTCACATTCATGAAAGAACTGTCAAAATGAACACGATGGCGATTGCGAGCGAGTTAGACAATAAGCCTACAGTCCACTAAACATTAAATTAGACCAAAACATTATTCGACCATCGGATACTACTTAATTTTATGTCAGAAAACTCTACCGTCTAATTGTTTCATAAGAAATTTAATTAAACTGATCACTGATTACAGAATTCGATTCGCGTCAGCCTCATCGGAAATTCATAAGTTGAGGCAAGTATGCGCTAACTCGATTGCCTTGATTGGCTTCCGGTAATTTAGTACTCGTAATATAAGCCTTTGTTCAACCAGAGAGGACGGTCGTTCTGATTCTTTCTGCATAATAAAAAAAAGCAAAATGTGAGAACATTACCAGTTCGCTACCTCCATGCCATGTGAGGATTGACTAGTAGAGTCTAGACTTCATACATCTCTACTATATACTAATATTATTTAAGGCTCGGAGATCTTATGCATCCCTTTTATAAATGTATATAATTTAAGTAGTATTTAAGTATTCTTACTGTATTTTATTTTGAAAAAATGACTTTCTGCCAAGTTTCTTGCGGCGCATTTTTCTTGGCAATGATGGTCTTTCCGAATGCGCTGGTAGTTTGAAAAAAGACATGTAAAAGATCCCTTGGCGGCCAATTTCGATTTTTGATTCTTGATGCGTTGAGACTTCTCAGCTATTTTGCTATTGCTTTAACGGCAGAAAAGTAAAATTTAAACTTGATTCGGGTAATACGCAATTGCGATTAATTAGCAACGCGCCCGAAAAACCGTTATTTTCTGATTTGTAAGTAAAGTAAATGCTTTATATTACAAAAATAAAGAAACAGATACAATTCACAAAAAAATAAAAATAACATTGATATAATGCACAAAGGCGAACTTATCCCTATAAGGGATCTCTACCAGTTAACCTTTGAGTAGATGAGAGGAGCATTAAACGAGGGACCTACAAAGTGTAAGTTTAAAATTCCAGATTTCATTATCTGGAATTTCAGAAATGACGGCATAGCACTCAGAGTTATTTTATGATATAGTAACAGCCTTCTAAGCGTTATTCACGCTGGTTCATTTCACATGTTTTTTTTCCATGGGCTTGTAGTCTATTAATACGCCACAAATAAGAAGAAGAAGAAGAAATATTCTGGAAGACTTTTATAAGTACTGGGGGGTTACCACAATCGCTTGATGCGTGCCAAGTGTTACCAGCGTAAGGGGCAGAGCTATACGGCTGCATACAAGTATCTCTTACGCTGAACCGAGCTTAACACGCACAAGGGAATGTGGACACCCCCTGAACATTTTTTAAAACACCGGAAATTACTTAGCTAACATTGATAACTCCAATAACATTACACAATTAATTGCATTGAAAGTAAATAATTAATAACGATTAAAAACATAATCTGTTGAGATGTCAATCATCATTACCTATATAGAAGATTAGGAATTACATATATAGAAATTATCAGAACAATCATTAAAATACATCAGCTATCAGTCATAATGCGTGAGAGTGGGCACACAATTTACATTTTTATTTTAGCATTCCACAGTTAGGTATTTTTCCTTTTTATTTTTATTTTATTGTTCACCAGGTTTTGCCAGCGACTTATTCCGCGCAGGTAACATCAGAGTGGCGCCATACCCCATATATCCACTCATGTTTCCAACTATAAGGTTTTTATTTCATATCCCGTGGGAAATGTATGTATACATATATCAGGTATTTATCCCTTACGGGGTAGGCAGAGCCTAAGGTAACAAAACCTTAAGGCCACGTTTAGCATGATTAAGGGCGTATAGCTGGAAAGGGAAATCAAAATAGTTGGTTGCTAGCCGCATCGCCTATAACATGATTCCTAAGACTTTCGCCCATTCCCTCGACGGGCTTTTACCATGTGCGCGGGACGAGAAGCAACTGTCACATTCTATGTTTTTCCTTTGCTCCCAAACCAGCATGGAAGTAAATTGATTCATAATGGTTTTTTTATTCAATTACGCTTTTAAAAGTTTGCATTTTTTGATAGCATTAACAAAAATAGTTTTAAGACAAGTTATCGAATATTTAACGCAATCTTATCTATAGATATATGTAATTCATCATAGCTGAGCACAGTAACACCTTTTATAAATTTATGAGATCGTTCAATCATTGGTCACTACGTCCGTCATCTCAGTTCAAGATGGTGGTGAGCTGGGCATTGCTTTTCGGCGTTTTCGTTTCCACGTTCATTGTTGGAGCAGTTCCAAACGTTCGTCCATTGGTAGATGATGACCTCGTAGTGAATACTGGCGTCGGGCCCATACGGGGGCTGAGGGCAGAAGATGGAGACTACACCATGTTTCTTGGAGTACCCTACGCTGACGTTGATGGGGATAACCCCTTTGGAGTAAGTACTGAGATAGTTCTGCCCATACTTTGTTGTGTGGATGTTAGCTTCGTACTTGAGCCTTGTCTGATTCAGGTAGTTACTATCTTGTATGCTTAGTGTAAGGTTTCGGTCACAAAATAAATGTCTCGAACTCGTTCAAGTAAACGTCTCAATTACTATGGAATAATTGGCAGCGCCACTTGCGGATCGAAACGGCAACAGACTGTTCTCATAGTATTTTACATTTTAACGCAGGCGAGTTTGAGACGTATTTTTTGACTAAAAACTTACACTAACCACACTGTAGGTTTATTGTCTAACTCGCTAGCAATCGCCATTGAGTTCATTTTGACATTTCTTGTATGAATCAGCCCATACATGAACTGTCAAAATGAACACGACGGCGATTGCGAGCGACTTCACTATCACTACATAGTATAAAACAAAGTCGCTTTCTCTGTCCCCATGTCCTTATGTCCCTACAAATACAAATACAAATACGTTTATTTCGTCATCACAGGTAATAATAATAACAGATTGTAAAAGTGGGGTTTTCAGTACGAAGACCATGATGAGCCCATTAGGCATACGAAAATCAAATTAGGTACAATGTAATGTCCCTATGTCCACACGTATGCTTATATCTTCAAAACTACACAACGGATTTTGATGCGGTTTTTTAAATAGATAGAGTGATTCAAGAGGAAGGTTTTTATGTATAATTCTACGCAGACGAAGTCGCGGGCAGAAGCTAGTAGATAATAAGCCTACTGGTATAAAATAGTAATAGTGGTACAGTCAGTGTAAGCATAAATTACTCTATTATTATAATTATTGTTTAGTAAAACTAAATTACTTTCACACATTTCTGAACGTTTCTAAATCTTCTGTCTCGTTTACACTGGATAATAATATAGCCCTTTCGCTCTCTTCCCTTTCGACATGGCGACAAGTGTACTCTAGTTCATTAGTTCCGCATTAAGTTAAAACAAGTGTAAACTCGTGAAAAAGTGAATCAAAAGTTTCATTGACAGTATTAGTATCTTTCAACTATATCAGATAGTGCCTATGGTTCCACAAACTCAATAAATATACTACAATTATTCTCTTTACTATTATTTTTTCTCTATTATTAATTGGACTTTTGTTACTATATGTATAAGTAACTAGCAGTTGCCCGCAACTTCGTCTGCGTAGAATTCGTTTATCGCTATCCCGCGGGAATCACGCAATTTTCCGGGATAAAAAGTAGCCTATGTGTTATTCCAGACTATAATCTATCTATGTTCCAAATTTCATCCAGATCGGCCCAGTACTTTTTGAGCCTATTCATTACAAACATACAAACATACAAAAATAGGTACAAATCTTTCCTCTTTATAATATAAGTATAGATCAGGGGTGGCCAACAGGTCGATCGCGACTGTTAGTCCAGTCGATCGTGGCAAGGCAAAAAATATAAATACGTAGACCAGACTGCGCATCGTAATCACCAACTGCTGATTTAAGGTTTCATGAAGTATGTAATTGGTAGATCGCACAGGGTTTCGTTAGTAAACAGGAGATCTTGGCTCTAATCAAGTTGGCCACCCCTGGTATAGATTATGCTGACACGCCGCACAATGATCTCCGGTGAATATAAATAACAAAACAAGGCGTAGCGATACTACAATATTCGTAACGTATTTATTGATCTGTTTTCAAAAAGGTTATAGTGACAAAATATTAGGCAGCCTTAATATACGTTCGCGAAAAAATCTTGCCAGCGCGATGCAGGACCAATCGCAGCGCCATCGAGCGCGCGCTTGTGGCATTAATTTAACTTAGCCGAATTTTACAACGTATTACGTTTGTACAATTTGTTTATCATATTTTTCTATGTATACTATACTGTATTGTTGTGTGTGTGTATTTTTTTATGCTTTCTATATTTAGGTTAAAGTTAGGGTCATTCGCTCTTTTAGCTTTTTTAATATATCTACTCTCTATACTCTGCTGCTCCTGTCAATCGTTTGAAGGTTAACTGGAAGAGTATAACTTCATAACTTCACCTCTATACGTGACATTACCTGTAAAATTAATGTGTGCTATGTACAATAAAGAGTTATAGGTACATAATTTTTTTCTGTTGTTAGTGGTTACACTAGATGGCACTGACCGTACGGTCCGTCAGCTCTGAGAATGCCGTTCGGATTTGTCTTGCTGTCTCACTCGCTCTTATTGGTTCGATGTTACCCGAAACCAGAGATGTTACGGAGCTTCGACTCCGGTTCCGTTAAGTCGGAACTTCCGATTATTATTACGCCTTCGGTTCCGAATTCGGCTCCGACACTTTTAAATCGAAGGTTTTAATCGGAGGTCGAAGCATAACATAGCGGCGGCGGCGGCCTGTGTCGACTGTTATGAACAGGTTCAGACATGTCGCGCGCGGAATCCCCCCCCCCCCCCCCTAAAAACTCTGACTCCGCCTTCTGTTCCGATAAAACTACCTCCGTTACATCCCTGCCCGAAACCCCAATGGCATTCTAAGATCCCTCGGACTGTTTAAGTTACTCAATTTGGTAATGGTTTGATCCCAGATAGTATTTGTTCATCGCTTTAGGTAAAATGTCGATTTCACTTTCCTCCTATACTATACGCTCACAATTTTGCTAAACGTGGCCTTTTAGGTCTAGTTACCTAAGCCTCCGTCTACCCTAGTGAATAAGACGTGATTTACGTATGTTATGATGTTAAAAATAATGTAAACGTATCTTATCTTTTCAGCCTGCGACTCCACATCAAACATTCGATGACATATTTGATGCGTACAACGACACGGTAATATGCCCTCAACGCACGGGAGCCGAATACACTTCAATCGACTGTTTGCACCTGCACATTTACGTCCCGAACTCGGCCAGTGCACAGAACCGTCTGCCAGTGTTAATTTGGATCCATGGTGGCTCATTCGCAGCTGGAAGAGCAAACCGGTTTGAGTTCGGACCTAGTTTCATCGTCCGGCATGACGTCATCCTAGTATCCGTGAGCTACCGACTAGGAATTTACGGATTCATGTGTCTTGATACACCCGAGGTACCTGGTAACCAGGGGCTGAAAGACCAAGTTTTAGCGCTCAAGTGGATCAAACAAAACATTGCAGCGTTCGGTGGAGACGACACGAAAATAACTCTATCTGGAAACAGCGCTGGGGGAATGTCGACGGATTACCACTTACATTACGGCCAGGAAGAATTATTCCATCAGACGATTCACCAAAGTGGCGTTATTTCTGTGCAGACTTCAATGGCGGATTCGGATCCTACAGTACCTTTGAGATTGGCAGAGTATTTTGACTATACCCCGAACGATCTCACGGATGCTCTAGCTTTTCTTGCCACGTTAGACACGAACCAAGTTATTCAGGCCACTAGCGCATTGAGTATTTCCTTTAGACCTTGCGTTGAAAAGCAGTTTGATAATGTTGATCATTATATTACTGAATATCCAGTTAATATAGACGTACCTAGAGTAAAGGACATTAAAGTTTTAATTGGTATTAATAATGACGAACAGTTTCTTGCTATTATGAACAATAACGCCGAGACTTTCGAAAACGCAGACCACGCAACCAGTTTGATAAATATCAATTTTGATTTCAAAGGCCAAGATGAGGTATTTGACAATATGAAAAATATTGTAACACATTTTTACTTAGCCGATGATGGTAACAATGCAGAAGAAAGGAGACCAGTTATAGACATGACTTCAGATTTCCGATTCAACCATGCAACGATGAGAAGCGTAAAGAAATTCTTAGACAACGGTGTCGAATCTATGTTTTTATACGTGTTTTCGTATACTGGTGGTAGGAACTTAAGAAGATTAACATCCGATGTAGTAGGAGGTGGTGCAGTTCATCAAGATGAACTGGGATATCTGTTTGATGTTTCATTCATGGAGAAGCCTATGGATCCTAATGATGAACTCATTGTGGACAGGATGACCACTCTTTGGACTAATTTTGTTAAATACGGGTACGTAATAATCGTGTATAAAGATGTAACACTTCTGACTAATTTATCTTTTTTTACAAATCTCCTTATACTGTTGTATTTGTATTGTGACTGATAAGTTATCGTAGTTAGACTTTTTGTGTTACATATCTAGATACATTTATTCACAAATCACGTCTTTATCGGTACGGGATAGACAGAGCCCGAGGTAACAAGACCTAAAGGCCACGTGTAGCATGATTGTGGGCGCATAGGTGGAAGGGGGAATGAAAATAGTGTAGTAGTCTATAATATGATTATTACGATTTTAGACCATTCCCTCGATGTGCTGTTACCATCTGCGCGGGCAGAAAAGCAACTGGTACATTCTATGTTTTTTCTTTACTCCCAGACCAACATAGAAGAATACCTATCTGATTGTCAACTTTATTGTCAGAAGACAATTCCCTCAACCTACTTCTGTTGATTACTGTCCACTTATTTACGACCACCATTTTTATTCCTGCATCAATTTCATGCAAAAGAATATTGAAAACAATATTTCCTTCAGGAACCCAACTCCGGAACAGACAGACCTGGTCCCGATACTGTGGCCACCAGTGACCCAGGACAAGTGGAACTTCCTGGAGATAAACACTGAGCTGCAAGTCTCCACCAGACCTTTCCATGAACGCATGGCGTTCCTCGACCTCTTCTACAAAAAGAACGAACAGTACCAGATAGGCTTTAAAAGAGAATCAGCGCCGTCTTCTGGAAGAAATGTCGTGTTGGACATCAGTTTGCCGATTTTGTTCGTTATTAAATATTTTGTATAATTGGGTCTTTTTCTAACCAACTGTAATAAAAGAGAAGTTAAATATAATGATTAAGACGTGATTGATTTCTGTGCTTCTAAGTGGGTGCATGAGGACAGATTGATGCGGCAAATATTCAATACTAGCTTTTGCCCGCGACTTCGTCCGCGTAGCATTAAAATTTGCACTAAAACTTCTTCCTCTCTCCCATCGATAATGTACAAAAACCAGCCAAATGCGAGTCGTACTTTAGGATGAAGGATTTCGTACTACCCACCTACCTCATCGAAATAAATCAGTTTCTTGCATGGACACCCACTTCCATTAATTTGAATCCCATCGTTTTGTTCTGTGGGAAATTTGATAAATCTTTTCTTATGATATCTAAGTGATCTTCAAAGAATATGTCTACTAAATACAAAGTCTATATTTTCTATACCGTCCTTTTATCCTGTGGGAAAATTGGAAAAATCCCTTTGTAGTGCACCTCTTTGATCATCAAGGAATATGTCTGCCAAATACCAAGAAACTATATTAGCAAGTCAGTTACTCCTTTTATTATCCCACGGGAAATTCGGAAAATACTGAAATTAGTTTTCAGATATCGTAATTATCTACTGGTATGCCAAATTTAAAGATTCTTGTAATAATCGAGGGAATGAGCGATCATCTGAGGAACTGTGTTATAACACCCTTCTCGTCCCGCGCAGATGGTAAAAGCCCATCGAGGGAATGGGCGTAATTCTTAGGAATTATGTTGTAGGCGATGCGGCTAGCAACCAATCACTGTTTTAATTAAAATTTCTATCTATACGCCCACAATCATGTTAACGTTTAGGTCTTGATACCGGTCGGCCTACCCCATAAGGAATTATTAATGACGTGATTTATATGCGTGTGTGTGTAAGTAATTCTAGATTTTTTTCTTTTACTTTTATAGTGAGGCTATGTTATGTAATGGGCTTGATTTATGTTTTTTTATTTAATTACGCCTTTAAAAGGTTGCATTTTTGATAGCATTAACAATTCCATGCTGCCATGCCATATCTTCCATGCTGGTCTGAGAGCAAAGAAAAAACAGAATGTACCAGTTGCTTCTCTTCCCGTGCGCATGGTAAAAACCTATCGCGGGAATGGGCGAAAATCTTAGGAATCATGTTATAGGCGATGCGGTTAGCAACCCATCACTATTTTGATTAGCCTTTTCACCTATACGTTCTACCTATGCTACACGAGGCCTTTAGGTTTTGTTACCTTGGGTTCTGTCTACCCCGTATGGGAAAAATACGTGATTTATGTATTAACAATTAAGTATGAAATGGTTTGGAGGCAAGTAATCGAATATTTAGTGCAATCTTATCTTAAGATAAGCATCAAAATAATTAATCATAACTGAGCACAGTAACACCTATTATAAATTCGTGAGATCGTTCAATCACTGGTCACTTCGTTCGTTATCCCAGCCCAAGATGGTGGTGAGCTGGGCATTGCTTTTCGGCGTTTTCGTTTCCACGTTCATTGTTGGAGCAGTTCCAAACGTTCGTCCATTGGTAGATGATGACCTCGTAGTGAATACTGGCGTCGGGCCCATACGGGGGCTGAGGGCAGAAGATGGAGACTACACCATGTTTCTTGGAGTACCATACGCTGACGTTGATGGGGATAACCCCTTTGGAGTAAGTATTGAGATAGTTCTGCCAATACTTTGTTGTGTGGATGTTAGCTTCGTACTTGAGCCTAGTCTGATTCAGGAAGCTACTGATCTGGTATAGTATAGTAATAGTGGTAGTAAGGGTAAGCATAAATTACTCTCTATTTTTCTATTATTCTCTTTATTATTATTATTTCGCTATTATTAATTGGACTTAGTTTGTTTTTGTGTGAATATTTATGTAGTTGCTGGTTTTTTTTAATATGTATTACTTATAGTGTGTACCTGTATTGTTGTGTACCTATGTGTATTTTTTAATGCTTTCTTTATTTAGGTTAAATTTAGAGTTATTGCTCTTTTAACTGTTTAAACAGAGTTCAAAAAAGGATTAGGTTCTTCAGTATGTCTACTCTTTATAGACTGGTTTCATTCGTCCTGTCAATAGTTTGAAGGTTAACTGGAAGAGATACCTTTAAGGGATAAGTTTGCCTCTGTACATCTGTTTATTTCATTGCCTGTGAAATTAATGTGTGTACAATTTAGTAATGGTTTGATCCCGAATTTAATTTAATCACCGCGTTAGGTAAAAATAATGTAAATATGTATCTTTTCAGCCTGCGACTCCACATCCAGAATTCGACGATATATTTGATGCGTACAACGACTCGGTAATATGCCCTCAAACGGGCAGGGGAGCCGAATACTCTTCAATTGACTGTTTGCACCTTCACATATACGTCCCAAACTCGGCCAGTGCACAGAACCGTCTGCCAGTGTTAATTTGGATCCATGGTGGCTCATTCACAGTTGGAAGAGCAAACCGGTTTGAGTTCGGACCTAGTTTCATCGTCCGGCATGACGTCATCCTGGTATCCGTGAGCTATCGACTGGGACTTTACGGATTCCTGTGCCTTGATACACCCGAGGTACCTGGTAACCAGGGGCTGAAAGACCAAGTTTTAGCGCTCAAGTGGATCAAACAAAACATTGCAGCATTCGGTGGTGACGACACAAAAATAACTCTATCTGGAAACAGCGCTGGGGGAATGTCGACGGATTACCACTTACATTACGCCCAGGAAGAATTTTTCCATCAGACGATTCACCAAAGTGGCGTTACTTCTGTGCAGACTTCAATGGCGGATTCGGATCCTACAGTACCTTTGAGATTGGCTGAGTATTTTGACTATACCCCGAACGGTCTCACGGATGCTCTAGCTTTTCTTGCCACGTTAGACACGAACCAAGTCCTTCAGGCCACTACCGCATTGCGTATTACCTTTAGACCTTGCGTTGAAAAGCAGTTTGATAATGTTAATCATTATATTACTGAATACCCAGTTAATATAGACGTACCGAGAGTAAAGGACATTAAAGTTTTAATTGGTTTTAATAATGATGAACAGTTCCTTGGAATGATGAATACTAACGCTGAGACTTTCGAAAACACAGACTACGTAACCAGTTTGTTAAATATCAATTTTGATTTCGAAGGCCAAGATGAGCTATTTGACAATATGAAAAATGTTGTAACACATTTTTACTTAGCCGATGACGGTAACAATGCAGAAGATAGGAGACCAGTCATAGACATGGCTTCAGATTTCCGATTCAACCATGCAACGATGAGAAGCGTAAAGAAATTCTTAGACAACGGTGTCGAATCAATGTTTTTGTACCTGTTTTCGTATTCTGGTGGGAGAAACTTGAGAAAAATAACATCCAACGTAGTAGGAGGTGGTGCAGTTCATCAAGATGAACTGGGATATCTGTTTGATGTTTCAACCATGGAGAAGCCTATGGATCCTAATGATGAACTCATTGTGGACAGGATGACCACTCTTTGGACAAATTTTATCAAATATGGGTACGTAATTAGCGTGTCTAAAGATGTAACTTGTTTTAAAGCACGATTATGGGCGTTTAGGTGGAAGGGGAATCAAAATAGTGATGGTTGCTAGTGGTTAGGCCTATTCCCTCGATGGGCTTTTATCATTTGCGCGGGAAGAAAAGCAACTGGTACATTCTATGTTTTTTCTTTACTCCTAGAACAGCATGGAAGAATACATATCTGATTGTCAACTATATCGTCAGAACCAAATTTCCTCTACTTTTATTTATTACTGTCCACTTATAATATATTACCACAACATTTCATTTCCTTTATCAATTTCATGAAACAGAATATTTAAAGCAATATTTCCTTCAGGAACCCTACTCCGGAGCAGACAGACCTGGTCCCCATGCTGTGGCCACCAGTGACCCAGGACAAGTGGAACTTCCTGGAGATAAACACTGAGCTGCAAGTCTCCACCAGACCTTTCCATGAACGCATGGCGTTCCTTGACCTCTTCTACAAAAAGAATGAACAGTACCAGATAGGCTTTAAAAGAGAATCAGCACCGTCTTCTGGAAGAAATGTCGTGTTGGACATCAGTTTGCCGATTTTGTTCGTTATTAAATATTTTGTATAGCTGGATCTTTTTCTTATCAACTTTAAAAAAAGAGAAGTTAAGTACAATGATTAAGACGTGACTGATCGCTTCCCACGTCATTACTGCGCTTTTAATGCGTTCATATTTTGACGTGATAACGTCTTAGTTATAAATCGATGAACGCCGGCTGCACTCACGAAAAAGCATAACGTCAGATAGTTAGGGAGCTGGCGAGCAAAATTTCTATATGATCAGCACACAAGGCAGACGTTATTAATAGTGATATTTATGCCCTAAGAAACATCAAGGACCTAGTCTGCCACCATGGTGGCGCTGCGTTCTAAATTTACAGTGTTTCAAAAATGTAAAAAAAAAGGTGTGCTATATTATGCGCACACGTCTGCCTCTGAGGCTGATGATCACCGTCATCCTGGAAACACAAAAAATCGAAAAGGCAGACATCCAGGGCTCTGACTTTTGTAGTATTTAATTTTTTAATTTATTTTTATGATTTAAAAAATTGTATATGAAGTGCACACTTGGCAGATTTGAATCGATCAAAAACAATGAGAAGAACCACAGAAAAATAGTCTGCCATCATGGTGGCACTGCGTTGTAAATTTATAGCGTTTCAAAAATGTTAAAAAAAAAGGTGTGCTGTATTATGCGCACACGTCTGCCTCTTGGACTGATGTTTGAATTCCTTATGAAAACCAAGAAAATCGATGAGGCAGACGTTCAGGCCTCTGATATTCCAAAGGCAGACCGTTTGATTGACCGCTTTATTAGTACAATATTTCGGAATTTTCCAATCCCGTGGGAAAATCGGGATAAAAAGTATCCTATGTCCGTCTCCTGGTTCTAAGCTACCTCCCTACCAATTTTCAGCCAAATCGGTTCAGCCATTCTCGAGTTATAAATAGTGTAACTAACACGACTTTCTTTTGTATATATAGATAATCAATTTTAATGAAAATAAATAATCGATTTTTGCGAAAAAAACGATTTTTCTATTATTTAAAACCCTACATGCTTTTCATATCTAATAAATTGGTTAAAAATCTACGTATTTTACACAAATAAAACGTGATTAAAAAATGTTAAAAACTGTTCCTATCCAGATCCTAATCCTATTCAGATTACATTCAAGCATGCAATTTAAAAAAAATACTTTCTAATAAAAGTTCCAAGCGCATTTCGTTTCTGGTTGGCATTGAGAAAAAATATGATTGCATAGATTTCAGCTCCAGAAGTTTAATCGTTACCGTGAGTTTAGAGAATAATATTAAACAAAATTATAAGAATAAAACTAAACAATAACAATAATCTCATGCAATAGGTTCACACGGCAATATAATCAGGTAAGCACCTACGCACGCTCGCGCCGTATCTATCCTGCTTACCGAATAGCTTTGCTGTGTGTACCTGCTGTCCCTTGATTCCGTGAATTTCAAACAGTTATACAGCTGAAAATCAGTGAGCCAAGTGTCTGCCACATTTTTTTTCGAATCCACGGAGTCATGGTGAATCGAATGGGCGCAATGAGAACCGTGTGCAAATGACTTAGTAGAGTTTTTTTTTTTACATTTTTACAACTCCGTCCCATGATAATGCAGAGTCCTGAATGTCTGCCTCTTCGATTTTCTTCGTTTTCAAGATGATTGTGACCAATGAACTCCAGAAGCAGACATGTGCAAATGACTTAATACCCCCATTTTTTTAAGCAACTTCAATCCGCTGTAACGCGAAAACGCAGCGACATAGGACCTTAGTTGATTGAACCAAATCGATTCGTAATGATTTAAACTGCACTCCACCTCGACGTGAAACGTGTGCAAATCATATACCGAAATGCTCGCCAGCTCCCTAACTAAGAGTGTGCAAGCGAGAGCGCGGAACAAGCGATAGAAAGGCACGATCTTCTCACGTGACGTCAGAGCTAGCAGTTTGAATATCTTTCTTTATCAAGTTGTCACGTAAAACTATCGTTCATAAACGGATTTTGCGGACAATCGGTCTTTTGTTTTTAAGCATTTTAATTTTCAGAATAGAGTGATGCGGCAAATATTCAATATTATGTTCCCTACGCCCGTGATTTTTTTTAACGGAGAGGTAATCTATATGGGTGCCCTAGGCACGGGGATGCCTAGGGTTATGTGGGACTCCCCCGAAGGGGTGTACCCAAACTAAAAGGGGGATGGGGACGCAGTGGGATGCCACTAGGGTTTCAGCCGTAAGCAGAACGCCATGTCTAACGTGGTGTTGTATTATCTTTGGTCACGTCCATACATCAGGGTTTTTGGTTACTGTAATGTGCCTTAGTTGTTAATTACCTTTATAACCAAATCTACTCAACCTATTTTAATGATGATGATCCTTCCGACCGATTTCGGCCATGGCGACCACTTCGACTCCTAGTTAGTATGACGCTCATGCGGCCGAAGATGGCTTATATAGCCGATCTTAGCGGTGAAACCTCGCGCACAATGAATGCACGTGAGTACACCGTTGACATAATGGTAGCGAATTGCAACCTATTTTCATACATAAGGAGTCAATCAGTTCTTTATACAGCCACGTACAACCGAACTTAATAAAGAAAGTTACAGCTCGCAGATTTCACAATACAATTGCAGTGACTCTTTATTGACGACTTCACAATAAACAATACATAAAACAGGTGCGTAGAGAAAAATCCTAGGTAAGCAATAGGCGGCGTTATCGCTTATCGCTTTCACCTTCATTGTCATTGAACTTCTGACAGGTGTTATGGTAATGTATTTAAATTAGGTTTTAAAATTCATAGCAATTAAGTTTCTGCTCCATAGTTGTTTATCTTTATCTTTACCATCAAAGTCGTTATGTGACGCTCGATGGCGAGCTAGTTACGTATTTTTAGGTTAAGACAAAATGTAAGACAAGTTAAAAGTTTTTTGCTATTGCTAAGAAATAATAAAAAGATTTAATAAATTTCATGAAAAAAAGTGACGAACTGGAATGGAAATTCTGGGACACATTTTTTTTTATAAGGATTGATAGGGTAGGTAAATGATTCTGAGTAAGAACAATCCACAAACACTTACTATAGGTACACCGCTCAGTCCTCACAGGGTCAGGCGAGGACTCATTTAAGCGGTTGGTATATAGAGACTCGGTTATCCGTCCCTGACTTGACTATTATCTAGTTCCATTGAAGCTTCTTCCATGCTGGTCTGGGAGTAAAGAAAAAACACAGAAGGCACCAGTTGCTTCTCTTCCCGCGCAGATAGTGAAAACACATTTAGGGCATGGGCGAAAATCTTAGGACTTACGGTGCAGGCGATACGGCTACCTATCACTATTCTGATTGCCCTTCCCACTGGTTCGCCCACAATCATGCTAAATGTGGCCTTGTCTTGTTACCTTAAGCTCTGTCTACTCCGTAAGTGGTGGAGACATGATTTATGTATGTATGTTTGTAAGTAAAATTACAAAATGAATAATTAATTAAAATGTCAAAATTAATATAGTAACTCGAAGAATTTTTGAATTTTTTTGTTACAAAAGGTATTTAATAGCACACAAAAATAGTAAACTAATATTTAGTACGACATTTCTTCCAGAAGATGGCGCACCTTCTCTTTCAATGCCTATTCGGTACTGCTCGTTTTTCTTGTAGAAAAGATCGAGAAACGCCATTCTATCGTGGATAGGTCTAGTGGAGACTCGAACCTCTGTGTCCAGCTCTAGATAATGCCACTTATCGTTGGTAACAGGCGGCCATACCAAAGACACTAGCTCTGTCTCCACTGGTGTTGGATTTCTGAAAAAAAATATACGAGGAAAACTGTTATTTGCAAATCACTGGAGTCTATCTAAGACTATAAGCAATTGTGTTTCACGCACCCGTATTTAACAAAGTTGGTCCAGAGGGTGGTCATCCTGTCCACGATGAGCTGGTCGTCAGGATCCAAAGGCTTCTCCATGTACGAAATGTCAAACAGATATCCTATCTCGTCTGCATGAGCGGCCCCACCGCCAGTCACATTTAAACGTTGCTTTATGAAATTTCTATTACCGGAGTACGAGAATAAATACAAATACATAGCATCCACATCGTGTTCCAAGTACTTCTTAACGTTTCTCATAGCAGGGTGATTGAAACTGAAATCCGAAGCCATATCTATGACTGGTCTTCGCAACTCTGTATTGTTTTCTTCGTCAGCTAAATAAAAATGTTTGACAATGTTTTTCATCTCATTGAATAATTCATCCTCGCCTCCGAAATTGAAATTAGAAGTTATCAAATTACTGGGATAGTCTGTGCTTTCAAATACTTCACCGTCCGTATTACTATAACCAACATACATCTCATCATTATTGAAACCAATTAACACTTTTATGTTGTTTACTCCAGGAACGTTCACGTTGACTGGATGTTCTGTAACATAGCTGCCAGGAAATTCTTTTTCGACGCAAGGTCTGAAGCTTATTCCTAATGCGTTGGTTGCTTCGATGACTTGATCTGTGTCTACTGTAGCAAGGTACGACAAAGCCTCTGTAACGCTATTCGGAGAGAAGTTTAAATGTTCTGCTAATCTCAAGGGCACCGTGGAATCTGAATTTGTCATTGAGCTTGCTACTGAAGTAACACCACTTTGTAATATGACTTGATGAAATAGTTCTAGATTGCCGTAGTGTAAATGATAGTCTATTGACATTGCGCCTGCACTGTTTCCCGCTAGTGTTATTTTTGTGTCATCTCCACCGAACGCTGCAATGTTGCCCTTGATCCACCGCAGTGCTAACACTTGATCCTTCAGCCCCTGGTTGCCAGGCACCTCGGGTGTATCAAGACACATAAAACCGTAAGGCCCTAATCGGTAGTTAAGCGTTACTAAAATGACGTCATGCCTGACAGTAAATTCAGGTCCGTACGTGAATCTACTGGCAAATCCCATGGTGAACGCACCACCGTGAATCCACACTAACACAGGACGAGGGTTTTGTGCACTAGCAGAGTTTGGGACATAAATGTGAAGGTGTAGGCAATCCAGTGAACCTACTATGGATCTGTTGTGCTCTTCTATTTGAGGGCATACCGCTGAGTCATCGTATGCGTCAAATGTATTATCGAAATTTGGATGAGGAGTAGCAGGCTGAAAAGATAAAAATTAGCATTAATATTACTGGTTGACTTCTAGGCACAGCTGCGATGGCAATATGACGTTGATAGATTTACGATTATGGAACTATCATTAGAATTGTATCAATACTTACACCAAAAGGGTCATTTTCATTAATATCTGCATATGGAATTCCCGAAAACATTTTGTAGTCTCCGTCCTCTGCCCACAGTCCTCGTATTCTCCCAACGCCAGTTTCCACTATGAGATCTGATTCAACATCTTCAAGTGGACGAACACTTTGAACTGCTCCAACATTGTGAAATGTGGAAATAAAAATGCTGAAAACAATGGTCCAGCTGTGAAGCTCCATGTCGAATAAGATTAACAATAGAAATGACCAATGTAGTTATGATCTGATAAAATTACAATTATAAAGTAAAAAGGCAATCTTGAGATAAGATTTGTTTTATCAACATCATTTATATTGAAATGATTTCGCAGCATGAAACCTCTCTCATAAGAAATCAAGGAGTAGGTAAATTACCAAACGAGAATTATAATTTTACTAAGTACTGGTGGATCGCTAAAAAATATAATTAATCTTATCTTACTATTTAACTAAATCGTACTAATCTTGCTAATATTGTAATAAGTTGATAATAGTAATCAATGACTACTGAAAAGGTACGACAAACAAATCACTATCAGAATGGTTTTGTGCAGTGTTTTGTTAATTTGTCTCATGATTTTGAGAATAGATGCAAAAGTACACGAATATAGTTCGAAAGATGGTACACCAGGCCCAGTAGTGGATACCAACGTTGGATCCATCAGGGGTTTAGAGGCAGACGATGGGGACTATTTGATGTTTTTGGGCATACCGTATGCGGAAGTTGATAGGGATAACGTTTTTGGTGTAAGTGATTTCGCATTTGGATTTTTGCAAATACAATTAGTATTTTCAACACCATTATTTGAACTGAACCAGTTGGATCGTTTTTAAATTTTATTATAATCGTGAGTTAGCCTTCCAATTTATACAAGGTGATTTATAATTACTCTGGAATAAATCAGCAGATGTTTGGTGACCCAATTAGCCAATGTCATTATATACTCTTCTTAAGAATCATGTTATAGGCGATACGGCTAGCAACTCATCTCTATTTTGATTCCCCTTTCCACCTATACGTCCGCAATCATGCTAAGCGTGGCCTCTAGGTCTTGTTACATAAGGCTCTGTCTACCCTTAAGGGATAAAGACGTGATTTATGTATGTATGTATTAAATACTCCTGAAAAGGTTTTATCGTAGTTTTTGTTTCAAAATTAAGTTAAATCTTGACACCTACATTATAAGCATCACCCAATGTTATGACAAATTTCGTCGATTACAACTTAAAAATCCTGGATAACATTTTATCAAAATAACTCGACCGCTTGCTGAAGTATTCCAGATTAATTTTGAGACAGTATATATATTTTTTCAAAGTAGTTAATTCTTATTAAACATATTTTCAGCCTGCATTACCTTATCCAAGATTTTCAAATACTTTTGAGGCATACGACGACTCTGCAGTATGCCCTCAAATAGACGAGTCGACTCAAAAAGTGGTTGGATCACTAGACTGCTTGCACGTCAACATTTACGTACCAAGCAGTGCCAGTTCAGATAACCCAGTGCCAGTATTAGTCTATATTTATGGAGGAGGTTTCTATACAGGATTCGCTGGGAGGTTCGTCTACGGGCCGAAATATTTAGTAAGACATGACATTATTCTCGTGACTGTCAACTACAGAGTCGGTCCATATGGATTTATGTGTCTAGATGTCCCTGACGTGATTGGGAATCAAGGCCTCAAAGATCAAGTCATGGCTCTGAGATGGATCAAGGAAAATATAGCTAAGTTCGGTGGAGATGATACCAAAGTTACTATAAGTGGAAATAGCGCCGGTGGAATATCTGCAGATTTCCATGTGCACTATGGAAAGGAAGAACTCTTCAGTAAAATTATTTCTCAAAGCGGTGTAGCTCTGTCTACAAGTTTAATGTGGAATGTCGATTTGACGGCTCCCTTTAAACTAGCGCAACGTTTGAACTACACAACAACAGACCTAAGAGATGCACTTTCTTTTTTGAACACTGTAAATGTACATGACGTCATTGAAACTTCTAATGAAATCGGTCTAATGTTTGGACCTTGCGTTGAAAAAGAATTACGTAACGCAGATAATTACATTACTGAACATCCATTACACATGGAAATTCCAAGAATCAAAGATATTGAAGTTTTAATCGGATTTACTAATGACGAAATGTACTCTGTTTTCTTCAATATGCCTGACTTGGCTTTTCAGGCTATCGATTTTGTAGAAAACGCCATAAGCAGTGGCTTCGATTTTGAAGACAATGACGATTTACTTTCTGAAATGAAAGAAGTTGTCTCACATTTTTACTTTGGCGATGAAGATATAACTGTAAATCTAAAACAGAAGGTTACTGATATGATGTCTGATTTTGCTTTCAACTTTGGGACTATACGGACCGTCAATAAGTATTTAGAAAACGGGATAAAGACATTGTACTTGTACTTATTTTCATATTCTGGCGGAAGGAATTTATCTAAGCACGGAATGAATATAACAAGTGGTGGGGCAGCTCATACTGATGAACTTGGATATCTGTTTGACGTTTCTTACTTGGAAAAATCTTTGTCTTTAGAGGATGAGCTTATTATGGACAGGATGACCGAGTTATGGACTAACTTTGTTAAATACGGGTAAATGAAAGGACATTTCCTTCGTTACATTCCAGAGTGTGCCGTGGGGTGTCGCCAGAGCAGTCTTCGCATACAAATTGTGGTACGCCAGCCTCCAACTTCCTACTATTGCCAACCCTCGCGACCCTCCATTGCACGCTACTGGTTACAACGTAGTTCAAATTCTATCTGCTCCTATGTTTATACCTTATCCATTTCAGGAACCCTTCGCCAATGGTGACGTCACTCGTTCCAGTGGACTGGCCCCCTGTGTCTCGGGACAAGTGGCACTTTTTAGAACTGGATACGGAGCTGAAAGTCTCCACGAGACCGTTACATGGTCGCATGGCCTTTTTAGATCTATTTTATAAGAAGAACGAACATTACCAGAAAGCTGTATTGTCATCAGCAAGTTATGTCAAGTTAGACATGCTTCTATTAGTGCTCTTCATTATTTTGTTTGTATCCTAGTTAACATAACGTTATTTTTAAGCTATTCGGCGGTTAATTTTTAAGCTTTTGTTTAACTTGCAACGTATGCTTGTGCAAGTTAATTTAGAGGCAGATATCTTCAAACGATGGTGCTGAAATTTTCCGTGCTTGTGTTAGTCGGACGACAATACAATAATATGATAATAGAATTCTGGAAGCCCGGCCAGGGCCGCCTCAGGAGGTAACTCTTTAACAGTTGGTTCGATTCACTTACTTGGTACACATATTTGTGTAGGACGGATGACAATGCAAGTACAGTTAGCAATAGCAGTTGGAACACACACACACACACACACAAATCACGTCTCCATCCCTTACGCGGTAGACAGAGCCTAAGATAACAGGTACCTACAGGCCACATTTAGCAAGATTGTGGGCGTAAAGGTGGAAAATCGAATCAAAATAGTGATGGGTTGCTAGCCTCATCGCCAATAACATGATTCCTATTATAATCGCCCATTCGCCCATCGCCCATCTGCGCGGGTAGAGAAGCAACTGGTACATTCTGTGTTTTTTATTTGCTCCCAGACCAGCATGGAAGACTTGTTGGAATTCTTAACAAAAACTTATTATATATATGTAGTATAAGTCGATGGCGTTTGCCTTGTCACAAGATGCATAGCATTCGACGAATAACAACTCTATGGGTATTTGTCAGTTAACTGAGGATTGAATAATCGACCCTAAGTGGGTAACGAATGTTTTCTATATCCCAAACTAAACAATAAATGGTTATTGAAACTGCCTGCTTGTTTATTTATTTATTAAAAACTATTTACTACAGGAAGTATTTTAGAGCAAACAACAGCGGTAAGCAGATATTTAAAACGATGTTGCCAGCAGCAGAAGGTTCTTGTTGGGGTTCGTAGCCCCGCTGGAATTGCTCGTTCTTCTTATAGAAGAGATCAAGGAAGGCCATACGGTCGTGGAAAGGTCTAGTTGAGACTTGCAAATCTGTGTCCAGGTTCATGTAGTTCCATTTCTCTTTCGTAACTCGTGGCCATGATATTGGTACCAGCTCTGAAACCTCGGGCGTTGGGTTCCTAGAAAAAACAAAAAAAGAACCTTAACTATGCTACTAATATTACAAATGCGAAAGTTTATGAGGATGTACTCGTGTGTATAGATGTTTGTTACTTTTTCGTGCCAAAACATTCGAACATGGATGAAATTTGTAACAGAGATAGATTATAATTTATAATCTAGAATAGTCCATAGGCAGCTTTTTATCCCGGAAAATTGCGTGGTTTCTACGGGATAGCGATAAACAAGTTCTTCAGACGAAATCGCGGCAACAGCTAGTTAAGGATTACGTGTTATATCTACTAGTACTTTTTAAAGTAGAACAAGTCCTTTAAATCTAAAAAATACGAAAACCTTCATGCTGCCTATAGAGGCAAGATATATTGATCTTTTATAGGTTAACTATAACTGAAGGAATTAAATACCGAACGTACCCGTATTTTGCAAAATTAGCCCACATGTACGTCATTCTGTCGACGATGAGTTCATCATCAGGGTTCATTGGTTTCTCCATGTAGGATATGTCAAACAAATATCCAAGTTCATCTGCGTGGGCTGCCCCACCACCCGTTATATTCACCCTGTGTTTAACGAAATTCCTTTCACCTGAGTATGAAAGAACGTATAGATACATATTTTCAACGCCATTGTCCAAATATTTCTTGACAGTTCTTAAAGTGCCATGGTTAAAACCGAAGTCAGAAGCCATATCTGTCAGTTGCTGTCTCAGCTCTGCGGTTATATCTTCGTCACCGAAGTAGAAGTGGGTAACAATCTCTTTCATTACAGCTAAACGTTCATCATCGTCTCCAAAATCAAATCTGCCAGTTATAGAGTTTTCTACGAAATCTGTGGTTGCGAAAGCAGCATCGGTTATTGAAGCATAAGCGGCATACATTTCATCGTTATTAAAACCAATTAAAACATCAATATCTTTTATTCTTGGAATTTCCACATTAAGCGGGTGTACGGTTATGTAATTATTAGCGTTATTGAAATCTTTTTCAACGCAAGGGTAAAAAGTCACACCTGCCTTGTCAGCTGCGTCGATGACGTCATGTGGATTTACTGCGCTCAGATATGACAGTGCGTCGTTAATGTCATTTGGAGCATAATTCAATTGCTCAGCTATTTTTAAGGGCGCTGTGGGATCACTTTCTCTCATTACGAGTGCCGCAAGAACACCACTTTGCGGTATGATTCTTTTGAAAAGATCTTCATTTCCATAATGCAAATGAAAATCAGCAGACATTCCCCCTGCACTATTGCCACTTATTGTAATTTTTGTCTCATCACCGCCAAATGCTCCTATATTTTCTTTTATCCATCTCAAAGCTATCACTTGATCTTTAATACCTTCGTTACCGGTTACTTCAGGGATGTCAAGACACATGAAGCCGTATGGGCCTACTCTGTAATTTAAAGTAACGACGATCACATCATGTCTGACCAAAAAACTGGGTCCGTAGAGGAATCTTCCTGCAAATCCAAGACTGAACGCCCCTCCAAATATCCAGACAAAGACTGGCCTTGGATTTTGGGCACTGGCACTGTCTGGCACATAAACATTGAGATGCAGGCAGTCTAAAGTGCCAACTATGGTGTGGTTAAATTCTTCGATCTGAGGACATATGGCCGAGTCGTCAAATGCGTCGAAAGTGTTTTCAAATCTTGGATACGGTGAGGCAGGCTGGAACATAAAGCGAAAAATTGGAGCAAAGAATTCTCAATTCCAATTTATCTGAAACAATCACGGCTTTAAATTGTTAGCACTGACAGTAATGAACCTAAATTTTAAATGTGCAATAGTGAAAACAGAAACATAACGTTTGTTTCTTTTTTTATACCACGTCGGATGCAACAAGCGTACCTATGGTTCGCCTGATGGTAAGCGGATACCGCAGCCTATACATACATTAGCGTCTTTATCCCTTACGGGGTAGACTAAGTAGGTAACAATACCTTAAGGCCACGTTTAGTATGATTAAGGGCGTATAGCTGGAAAGAGAAATCAAAATAGTGATCGGTTGTTAGCCGCATCACCTATAACATGATTCCTAAGACTTTCACCCATTCCCTCGATGGGCTTTTACCATATGCGCGGGAAGAGAAGTAACTGGTAAATTCTATGTTTTTTTTTCGTCCCATGCCAGCATGAAGGAACCGCAGGCTATGCTTATAAGTCCAAGGAACTAGAAAACATGGGCTGGGAGTTCAATCCACAGCTGGAGAGCTCACGGGAGAAAAATTCTCCAAAACCGCACCCTGCGCGTTTAAGATTGATCAATCAAATAATTCAGTGTTCAATTAATTAAAATAGTTATCAAAGTAAATCAGCGATGTCACACAACAAATGTTATCATCATTATTAATTCACATAAAAACATCGGGTTTGAATTAAAAATTCACACTTAGTCAAAATGCCTGCTGAAAATGGATTATCATTACCGAAATCTAAAAGAGTTTATGTTTACTTAAGTGAATACAAGGGCACGGCATCAAAAAACATACCCCAAAAACGTTATCCATATCCACTTCTGCGTACGGTATTCCCATGTACATGGAATAGTCCCCGTCTTCAGCTCTCAGTCCTCGTATGGACCCGACGTTAGTATCCACTACGGGCCCTGGCACGTCATCAAAGGAAACCACTCTAGGAACTGCTCCATCATTTTGAATTATAAATAAAACAATGTAAACTAACACACTTTTAAACGTCATGCTTCTTTTGAGTGATGCAAAAAATTGGACAAATATCTTCCAATTATCTTTTTATTAGAGTATAAATCGATTAGATTGTATTTATAATATGTACTTACATATCGTGAAGAAGTCCAGTATCTTGATAGCTTAAAATTAATATTTTAATACTGTAATTCATGGCTTAACTTCATTCTTGCTGGGTGGTCGGAAATTAAGTAGGTGCTGTAAATAAGCGTACAACCTCTTATCCTTGTTGTTTTAATTTTGAAAATTAAGAAAAAAATATTAAACGAACAAGCAATAGGGTTCAGATCGTAGAAGACGCCCACTCGGGGCAGTCGATGTTTAATTCGTATTTGATTAAATGTAAAAATATTTTCATTCCCCTTTCCACCTATACGCCCACAATCATGCTAAACGTGGCCTTAAGGTTTTGTTTCATAAGGCTCTTTCTACTCCGTAAGAGATAAAGACGTGATATATTATGTATGTATGTAAAAATATTTGCCAAGCTTAGGCATTTTAAATACGTTCTCTCCCTATAGAATCAACTTTATTAGTAAACTATAAAGCCGTCTGAGCTACATCACGTAGGTACACGTGTGTTCTTTGCATTCCATGTAGTGTTATGTATATTTAAGTGATATAATTTAATACAGAGACCTATCAAATAAATAATAGAGACTATTGGAGACCTGGCTGGCAACCTCGCACAACGTGTCAGCGTTGCGATACAGCGAGGAAATGCTGCCAGCATCTTTGGTTCTATGCCGTGGAATTAGTTAATTTTTCTTGTATTGTTTCACATATCACCATAAAAAAATATATTTTAGAGCGGGATAGCCAGTTTTCAAAATCTGGTTATTTCATCTGGACATAATATCCCGTCAAGCGTCCAAGCGACGAGTAGTCCCTAACTTTTTCGGGCGGGAGGCCTGAAGAGAGAGCGAGAAGCATATAATAATATAGCGAGTTGTCGCTGGCTCTTCCAAGGGAGGAAGACCTGGCCAGTGAGTGGCGTGAATGCATAATGCAGTCACTAGTACATTTCCTGCCCGAAAAAGTTAGGGATTACTGTAGTCGCTTGGACGCTTGATGGGATATAGAAGTCGAGTGATGCTCGACATGTTTCGGACTAGTTCGTACCTATATAGTCTTTCCTCTTGAACGCTCGCCCCGGCGGCAGCGAAACGAACACTTTTATACCTGAATTATCCGTTTTTGTAACTACGATTGAGTCTCACGGTAGATTCATGTTGAAACAACATACAATTTCATAATTGTCATTAAATTCACGGTTCCCGCAAACTTTCTAAATTTCATCCATGCAATTACAATAACTCTGACAAACGAGCAAGAGTATCAACAACAGAACTGCAAATTGTTGGCATAATTGCTGGCATAATGTAAACGGGGCTGGCTTCATGTAAATGAGCCATTCGCGGACGATGATCACCGCTAAGTTTATTAATACGCGTCTGTCTGTGACACTAAATCTACATGTTTTATGCGCCCGTTTAATAGGTTGAAGTGTATATATATATAGTTGTTTTGGAAAAAGGTCAGGTCAGGGGTACCCGAAACCGACGAGCATGTATGAAGAGATTGATGACTGTGGATGAAGCGAAAGAAATATGTCAGGATCGTAGCAAGTGGAATAAAGTAGTCTCTGCCTACCCCTGTGGGAAAGAGGCGTGACGGTATGTATGTATGTATGTATAAAGTAAATTGTCAAGTCAACAGCCTTCTCAATTGGAATTGGTTTAACAGGATTTATTATTCAACTGGATAACAGAATAAACCACCATGCTGCATTACTTCCATGCTGGTCTGGGAGCAAAGGAAAAACATAGAATGTGCCAGTTGCTTCTCATCCCGCGCAGATGGTAAAAGCCCATCGAGGGAATGGGTGTAATTCTTAGGAATTATGTTACAGGCGATGCGGCTAGCAATCCATCACTATTTTGATTCCTTTTTCCACCTATACGCCCACAATCTTGCTAAATGTGGCCTGTAAAAGACGTGATTTGTGTGATATGTGTACAGAATAAAAAAAATGAAATGAAGGTTTGTGAACGGTATTTCCTACAAGTTTTTATTTCACTTGCAATGTTTGTACAATTTTGAAGCAGATGTCTTCAACCGATTGAGCTGACATTTTGCATATTTTTGTAAATTGGATGACAATACAACGATTACGTAGTGAAACTGTACGTCTAGCCGTCTAGCACGAAAGCGGGCTGTTATGGATCCAAACCGAAGGTTTCAGATATGAGATTATAATTCACCATTCATAAAGTTATTTTCGTTACTAAGGCAACTATGTACGTAACACTCCCGAGCGAGGAAAGCCGGGAGGCTACCTTGAATACATACACATGCACATACACAAACCACGTCTTTATCCCTTACGGGGTAGACAGAGCCTAAGGTAACTGATACCTACAGGCCACAAATAGCAAGATTGTGGGCGTATAGGTGAAAAATTAAATCAAAATAGTGACGGGTTGCTAGCCTCATCGCCTATAACATGATTCCCATGATTTTCGCCCATTCTCTCCATGGGCTTTTACCATTTGCGGTAGAGAAGCAACTGGTACATTCGGTTTTTTCTTTGCTCCCAGACCAGCATGGAAGAAACCTTGGATAATTTAAAACATAGCCAAATAAGTGCTGTGGTAGCCTTATGGCTCGTCTCGGTCTTGCATTAGGGGCGTCGGTGGCATACTTATCATTCGCCACGCCAAGTGTTCCAAGTGCCTGCAGATGTGTCTGAAGATTGTCATAAAACGCGGTTAAATCACTTCCCGCTTCTTTGCGTTGCATCAGTGAAAGCAACCCTCGGACGTACGTCTCTAAGAGTACGTCACCGCGTGCGATTCGTGTCTTTAAAGCTTCGACTGCCTTACTGTAATTTCTGGCACAAGGTGGATAACTTTCCACGAGCTGTCGTGCGGCGCTGTTTGTAGTCATTGACTGGAGAAGATACTGAAACTTGTCGCACAAGTCAATATTGGAGTCTTCATGTACTTTTCTAAACTGTCCCCAAAACTGCAGCCAGGACTTCACGTTGCCGTCGAGCTTGCTTAGCTCTAACCTTAGCAATGTTGGCAGACGTTGCTTGCCTGTTTTAGGCTTCTGACTCGATTCGGCTGATCGTAAGAAATTCTTTGAGCGCAGCAAATTTTTCGGGAACATTGATTTGACATGGACTTGTCTTGGTCTGCTTGAAATTGAGCTACTTCGAAGTCCTCGGCCGCGCACCACTGAGGGACACTGCCGGTTCTACCTCAGAGAGTTCGGAAGCGGCTTCCGACAAGAAATCAAAGAATTGACCGGCAGAGTCGTCCTCGCCTTCTATGGCCTTTTCTGTCTTGTCAGCAAGGGTGGGAACTCTCTCCGCAACTGGGTACGCTTGCGTTTCAAATCCATGTTTTATAAAATTTTAAGTCACGGCCGCCATATGTCATGGATTCAAACTCAAGGTTTCAGATATTAGATTATAATGCACCATTCATAAAGTTGATTTCGTTGCTAAGGCAACTATGTACGTCACACGCGCAAGAGTCGCGTTGCCCGCGAGATAGATTGCCTGTCTCTTTCTCACTGTACGTTTTAGAAAAAGACGGGTAGTCTATCTCTCGCGCTCGCGTGCTAGCCGGGCTAGTGTTGCAATCAGGACCGACTCCGCAGTAGGGAACTCTTCAACGGTTGGTCCGATTGACATGAAACTTGGCATACATCATTATGTATAACAACAAGTACAGTAAAGTGTAGAATGGACGACAACGCAAGCTTAATCTATATATGTATTGTATCTATATAATGTATAATGAATTGCTGTTCTTTTGTCTCGCTTAAACTTGAGAATGGCTGGGTGGATTTGGCTGATATTTGTGGAAGTCCAGGGAAGGTTTAAACGGTGAGAAATCATTGAAAAGAAAGAAAAGAACTGGAACGGGAGCAAAGCCGCGGGTAACAGCTAGTTAACAATAAAAAGGGTCGACCAAGAAAGTGCTTTATAATTTTTTATGACATTTACTCCATCAGAAATAAAGGTGCGATCACACCGCTGCGTATACGCAGTGACGTGTCGCACGCGTCACGTTCTCTCACCGTTTCTTCATACATTTTGTTGCGTAAACGCACCGTCGACGACTTTTACGCACTGGTGTGGCCGGACCTTAAAGCTGATTGTCACATTTACTTGTGGAAATAGGCTTTGATGTTTTAAGCCGTACAAAAGACCTAGAACCTGGGGGTAAAGAACTTTATTTTTTTCTTATTTTTTTTATTTATTTATTCAAATCAATTACAAAGAAAAAACATTATGTGTGAACAGCGAGCGAAAGCCGCGATCGGTGTATCTGCTACTGTTGTCGCACGCTTACAGCGCGTTATTTATTACATAACAATTATCAAACTATACTAAATAACCACTTAAGTATTTGCCAACAGGATCGATTTTACAATTTTTTTACAGTTTTGAGGGTTGTTATTTAAGTTATCACAAACCGTTCCAGTCCAGCCATTCAGAATCTGGGGCAGAAGGTATTTCCAGGTTCGCTTCCCATACATGTTGTTACATGTTGGTGTATACTTTGACAGATACGGTACATTTCTTAGGTTTTGAGCTCTAGTTCTTTGTTTTAGTAAAGTTAGGTTGCTAATTTCGTCACATACGGTCATCATCTTGATCGACTATTTACACAGTCAGCAAAATAGCTAGTACTGAGAAGCTTTTGTAATTTCTCTTTTACGTCAAATCTCGCCGCAGTCCAGTAGATGGGGCGACCGCAGCGATTTCGGCCGCGATTAGCGTCGGGCCGATTCCCGCCACGTGTCGATAATCAGGAAAGTTGGCCGACGACGCTGGCACGTGATATCCATTCTGCCAATAAGGCACGCGGCAAAGAGTTACGGCTGTGTGAGGCAGAATCATAGAAGCGACTGCTGTCATGAGAGTAGGCTTTACATTATTATGCCGCGCACTTAAGGTGCATGTACGAGGTGCTTTATATGACAGAAAATAAAGATGGCGACTAAAAAGCTTATGTGTTTCTTTGTACAAGAATCCAATTTAATATAAATACAACCATTACAACTGCCTTCAGTCTCTAGTGTAAGTTTTCAAGCAATAACATTAAATTGAAAAAAGTTGCGTGGAATTATTTTGAGTATCTTATTTTTGTAATATTATAAATCCAAAATTACTCGCCCCCATCGAATCTCTGCCGAGTTTTCGCCCGCTGTTATAAAGCTTTTAAATTGTATATATAATAAATAATAATAAATAAATATCTTGGGACAATTTACACCAATTGACCTAGCCCCAAACTAAGCAAAGCTTGTATTGTGGGTACCAGGCAACGGATAAACATACTTATATAATGTAGATAAATACATACTTAAATACATACAACATCCATGACTCGGTGCTGTGTTCCGGTGTAGAGAGTAAGACAGCCGGGGAAATTACGGGCACAAGAGGCCATTCAAGTTAGTCCTCTAGGTTGGCAACGCATCTGCAATCCCTCCGGGGTGGCGGGTGTCTATGGGCAGTGGTGATCACTTACCATCAGGTGACCCACCTGCTCGTTTGCCTTCCTATTCATATAAAAAAAAAAAAAAAAAAACATTCGTATTCATCATACAACTGTCTGCCCCTACCGGGTCAGGGTCACTAACCACTAGGCTATCCGGTCGTCAATATTAATAATATATCATTAATTTGTTTTCAATAAATAAAATAAAATAAAAAATAAAAGCTGCATGTTATTAAAATGCCTAAAAAAAGATCACAGCAAACGTTCAAGCAGAACACAAATTATAAATTGTGTAAAGGGCCTGCCCGGAAGGCAATAGCAAAATCACCCCTGCCTGAATTTGAAATATTGTTATGCACGCTTGTTTGTTTTATTATAAGATATAATTATGCTGAATATTATGCCTTAAACGCTTACGGTTAGCGAAAAAATTATGTAAAAAAAACTTTTTTTTAGCCAAACTACGTTACCGATTACCTTGTCCTTCGGATATTTTGTACATATAAAAAAAAGTTTTAGCGTTTTGGCTGTTCCAGTTTTTTTTTCTTGCAAATTAGCGACACCTACCCTATTTTGATATAATATACGCAATTTTATATTCTATTAGGTACTTATTTTTTTTTAATTGTTCCTTTGGGCCGACAAAGTGAAAATAAGCATTTCTAACATATTCATAAGTAATTACTAACAATAATTGGATCTTTGTTGTCTGAATAAATAACTTATTATTATTGTGAAACCTTTTCTAATATAATTTAACCATAGTTTCTTTGACAGGTCATTGGTATGTAAGTCATTAACCTTTGCAGTGAAAAGTTTCTAATGTGGTACGCGACTCAGCAGTGGCGTAACTATAACGTCTGGGGCCCGTGGCAAATTCATCAGATGGGGCTCCTTCCTCAATACAAAGAAGTGCATCAGCGTCCCTTCTGTGCTCTAAACCAAGCCAGTTCGGGGCCCCGTAGAGCTAGGGGCCCCTGGCATTTTGCCACCCCTGCCACCCTATAGTAACGCCACTGCGACTCAGTTTTTTGCTGTCACACGTACAGAGGGCGTGGAGCGACTTAATTAATTGTGTTAATTTAATGACCGGGCACACCTCTGTCAATATTGCTCTGAAAATTGGAGCGGATCAGAATACATAAAGTTGAAAATGTATAAAGGGTTAAAATACATAATGGTTCAAAATATATAACGCAATTTTCTGTAAAACTATTAGCTAAATAAACTATAGATTGGTTTAGATTAGGTTAGGTTTGTTTTATAACAATCCTGGTAATTTGTAACTTTCTGAGAAAATCGCATTATATATTATAAACCATTATGCATTTTAACCCATTATACATTTTAAACTTTATCTATTTTAATACGTACCCTCTGAAAATATAGTCAGCCGCGCAAACTTTGACTTAATCTCCATACAAATGACCTATTATTGCCTACATACAACCATACAAGGACCAACATCTATGCTGGTCTGGGAGCAAAGAAAAAACATAGAATGTACCAGCTGCTTCTCTTCCCGCGCAAATGGTAAAAGCCCATCGAGGGAATGGGCGAAAATAGGAATCATATTATAGGCGATGCGGCTAGCAACCCATCACTAATTTGATATTACCTTTCCACTTCCGCCTATGCGCCCACAGTTATGCTAAGCGTGGCCTTTGGGTCTTGGAGCCCTAGGTTCTGTCCAAGTAAGGGACGAAGACGTTATTTATGTATGTACTTATGTAATAGACCACATTTTGTTTTTTACTACAAATATATTTGTTGAGAAAAAGAAGTAAGAACATTACAGAAATAGGTATGAGACAGAGATGGGTATATTTAGGATTAGTATGGGATTTGTTGCGTTGCGTAGTGACGTACCGCCGGTGGAGTCAAAGAGTTGTCTTAGAGACTTGAATTTATGTCATGTGCCGCGGATGCACGTTTGCGGCCCGGATTATGGATATAGTATGTATGTACGTATGTATGTAAACTCTTTATTGCACATAAAATTTTATAAAAAATACAGAAATTCAGACAAAAAAGTACAAAGGCGAACTTATCCCTAAGAAGGGATCTCTTCCAGCTAACCTACAGAAAGGAATAGTTGACAACAAAAAGGCAAGCAGTCATTATGCGCAAATAAGTAGTATTAATACTTAATAAATTAACAACTAAAGTACAATACATTATAAAACCAATACAATATAATAAAATAATATTATATAAATAACGGAATAAAATTTAACCAATAAACTTACATAAACACTATCAAATAGCAAATAACATAAATAAATACTCGAACTAAAATACAATATGAAAGCAGCTACCGCCTCAGGTGCCAGTGCTCAGCCACAACTTCCTCAGCCCACCCCTGAACACCGCCACAGACTGAGATTCCCTCAACGTCAGGGGCAACTCGTTCCACAGCTTGACGGAGCGGATCGTGAAAGATTTGGCATATGATCGTGCCTTGTTAGGCGGAAAGGCAAGTGTGAGGTTGGAGCTCGACCGCAAACGGTCCCCGCTTCCAGTGGCCAAGTAGTCAAATCTTTCACACAAGTAAGAAGGAGAAGTAGGATCAAAAAGAACATTGAAAAGGAGGCACAGGGTATGCATGTCTCTGCGACGTCGAATAGGCAGCCAGTTAAGCTGCTCGCGAAAGTGGGAGACACGATAGTATAGTTATTCTTGATCTTAGCTTACCCGTAACGATGCTAAGCGATGATCTGTCCCAGCAGTCAGCCAGGGCTTCACCGAGATGTTTGACGAAGGCAGATGTTTGTGGCGCGAAAAGTCCATCACCAGTGACTACGGGGTGAAGGTTGTTGGCGTTTGAAAGAAAGAATGAAGACATTTATTCCTTTTTGCAAGACACACAAATATAAGAGAATATACACAATTTTATCAAAAAAATACAAGAAAAAAACACACACATGAAAAATAGATCATCAGCGTTGTGTGTGTCTTCGCAAAAGTGAAACGGTCGCTGGCTCAGCATTACGCTGAAGTGTTAGACACCTGCAGCACTGATTTTCAGCCAGAACCGTCTGTGACTCACGAAACGATACACAGATAAAATATACTACATAATCCATAAACTTTTACGGAAACAAAGCAATAAATAGATAGAACCCGACATCAGTGTAACTAAAAAAATACGTTACTTAATTAAATAGTTTACAATAAACAAAAAATAAAAAAGTTTCTCACAGGCGTTTGAGTATTTTTTTCTCCTCTTCAGTCGATTTTAATACAGAAACGACGGGGTGTGAAATGTAAGACACCGCGGCAACTAAGGCTGCGGCTCCACTGAGGCGGAGACGAGCGGAGCGGAGAGGAGACGTGTAGGGATCGACCAATCATATTACAGATCGGAGACGAGATGTGGATTTCATGTAATATGAATGTAATATGATTGGTCGATCCCCACACGTCTCCTCCCCGCTCCGCTCGTCTCCGCCTCAGTGGAGCCGCACCCTAAAGTCGCCACGAAGTCCACAGTCTCCTTCAGAGATAATGGGTTCTTTGAATTACGTTTCCCCAGGCTTGATCGCATAACTCACAGAAAAGGTCTCTTATTTCATTGTGGCGACGTATTATTAATCCGCCAGTTTTGCAACACATTTTATTGCTACTGAGTCATTGACTTACAATAAACAACTAGACTCTCAGTCGCTAACAAAGGTTCCTCAAGAAACGTCCGAGTTGCTTTGTCTATGTGTTGTGTGTGTCAACACATCGACTTAGACAGATAACATTAACATATTCGTTCAAATTGACACCTTATTTAGTGGCAGTAATGTTTAATATCAATGGCGTAGGATCGTGAGAAGTAATGACACGACGCCACGCGCTGGGAACCTGCCTGTCTCTTTTGTTCTCAATAGTAAGATTACGGTGCGAAAGAGACATATACATTGTTATCAAAGCGCGGTCGAAACCCAACTGAACAAAAACTCTGAACAATAGACGCGTGTTCAGACTTTTGCTTCGGTCAGTTTTTGAGCGTGATTGGGAGTCTAGTTGTTTATTGTACGTCAATGTACTGAGTATATATTTTTTTGCAATATTGACAGAGGTGTGCCGGTACTTACCTACAAACAACTTGTTTTGCTGCTCAGTAAAACCAAGTTGAGTTCGGATTGCAGCACAGCAAACAATGTTCTGTAAAATAGTTTGTGCCGCTGTAGTATGGTACCATGTTGGAGCAGTTTTGCAGGTGGGTCCCCTGGTGGACAGCAAGGCGGGGCTGATCCGGGGACAGGCGGCCGCCGACGGAGACTACAACATGTTCCTGGGTATCCCTTACGCTAAAGTCGACGAGGCGAACCCGTTCGGAGTGAGTGCATCAGTTGATAATAGGTTTCAAAGTGAAAGAAGGAAAAGTGCCTTATTTGAAATATAAATACTCGTCCACTCATATTCATACTGTCGAATTAAAAAAATATATAAATGTCCATTTCCAACGAAAGAGATATGAAGGAGGCACAGTTTTGATTGTTACTTTTACAATGTCGAAGTGGAATTACTTTGTTTTGATTAACAATAAGTGAAATAATTATTTTTTTATAAACTAGTATAATATATATTTTTTAAGTTTTGTTAATATTTGAGATTCAAATCTTTTGTTAAAAATGAAACGAGATCACGGTAAAATCAATAATGATATATTTTTCCAGCCTTCAGCACCCTGTCCTGCGTTTGAAGACACTTTTAAAGCATTTGACGATTCAGCGATCTGCCCTCAAAAAAAGTTCGACAGTACCAAAATAATCGGTACCCTCGACTGCTTGCACCTCAACGTCTACATACCTACCACTGCTTCCTCCAGCAATCGCCTGCCTGTGATGGTCTGGTTCCACGGTGGCAGATTCGCATTTGATTTTGCGGGAAGATTTGTCTACGGACCAAAGTTTTTAGTTAGACATGACGTCGTTTTAGTTACGTTTAACTTTAGACTAGGCCCATACGGTTTCATGTGCCTCAACACGCCGGCAGTGCCCGGCAACCAGGGACTGAAAGATCAAATACTAGCTTTAAAATGGATAAAAGAAAACATAGATGCATTCGGCGGCGATGCTAACAAAATTACAATATTTGGCGAAAGTTCTGGAGCAATGGCTGTCGACTTGCTCGCTCATTCGCGTCAAGATAATCTTTTCAATCAAGCTATTTTGATGAGTGGAACTATTTTGAGTTCTAGATGGTATAACAGAGCTAGTAACGATGTTCCGTTACAATTAAGTGAACAACTCGGATTTATAACAAATGACGTTAATGATGCCTTGTCATTTCTAGCTTCAGTTGAATCGAACCTTGTGATTGCCAGCTCACAGAAATTGGGATTGACATTCACACCATGCGTAGAAAATAATTTTGATGATGTAGAATCGTTTTTGTCTGATTATCCGGTAAATTTACAAGCTAAAAAAGTCCAGCTTTTGATTGGTTTCCACGATGAAGAATGTCTCATTTATTATAATGACTTGAGCAGAGCTGACTATTATACAAAACGTGATTATCTACGTGACAATATAAACTATATTTTCAGTGTTGATAGCAAAATTTTGGATGAAATGTCAGAGATGCTCAGATATTTTTATTTTGGCGGTAAAGTGGTAAATGAGAAAACATTGCGTCAGGTTTTGGACTTCTGTTTAGATTATTGGTACGTGCATCCAGCGCAAAGAAGCATCAGAAAATACTTTGATAGTGGAGTTAAAAATGTTTATTCATACAAGTTTTCTTACGTCGGACAAAGGAATTTAATGAAACGTTTACGCAACATTACCTATGACGGTTCCTCTCACGCCGATGAACTGGGTTACTTGTTCGACGTGTCTTTCATGAAAAATATCATGCCATATAAGGATCAAATTTTCATAGACAGAATGACTGCTTTGTGGGCTAACTTCGCAAAGTATGGGTACGTATTTTTTCTCGGTTCCACTGTACGTTTCTAGTTTTAAGAAGATAATTTTGAGATACTTAATAGTAATATACCTGCACCTTTCAGAGATCCAACTCCTGAAACGACGGAAATGCTGCCGGTGAAGTGGGTGCCAGCCACCAGAGACCGGTGGAACTACCTGAACATGGACTCGGAGCTGACCATGGAGAGCAGACCCTTCAAGGAGAGGATGGCTTTCATGGATTACTTCTACAAGAGATACAAGAAGTATCAAACTGGATATCGTGAATATAATACCACGAACTCAGTTTGTTTTGAGCCCAATTTTTATTAAAATAATTAATAATTCGTGTTGTATGCGACATAGGGTTCCATACATAAGTCGATGGTCATAGACGAGAGTAGCTAGTTATGTATATATATATATATATATATTATGTAAACGTTCCTGTGTGGCGCTCAAGGTAGCTACCAAAAGCGTGACGTAAATCGCTTTTGTTATAATGTTCAATTAAACAGGGTTGGTTGACTGAACCCGTGGGAATTTTTCAGATTTTTTTAAATTTCGGTTAACAAAATATATTGTTTTGTTTATGTTGTGTGTTGTGCATTGGTTGAGTTTCAAAATGTACAGCGTCAATATAGTGACTTAAAAAGTGATTCGACTCTGGAATCGGTTGCCAAACGGTATAGGGCAATCGCAGACTGTTGCTACCCTGCGCAGTCGCTTGAAGGCGTATTGGCTCGATGGATCCTCTTAAACGAATGTGATGTGTTTTGTATCGTGTGTGTATGTACATATTTATATATTATTTAGTATATTTTATTTATTGTGTATTAGTTTATCGTATTTATCTATTATGTGTAGTTTATCATTATGTCTTACATTATTTAAAATTTAGACATTAGGATTATTTTAGGTTTCGATCGGTTCTTTTACTTTTTCTGTGTGCCTACTCTTGCTTTATACTTATGTCCTGTCAATAATTAAGGGATAAGTTGGCCTTTGTTCATATGTGTCGTCCTGTATTTATCTTTTTCTTGTGTTTTATGTACAATAAAGAGTTACACATACACGCGTACATACCTAATTTTTAATCAAAAACACCAACCCAACCTCCTGGTGAAATATTCCAAAACAATTCTGTCACTTGTATATTACATACAGTTTAGTTTATGGCAATTGTAACTTTACCTACACAATCAAAGAAGGTGGTTGTGGCAATTTCAAAGTGAGGAAACAGGGTGGAATTAAAATAACCCGAACTTTTAGATTAAGAAACAATACAGTATGCTTAAAACGACTACCTGATAGCCTAGTGGTTAGTGACCCTGACTATGAAGCTAGAAGTTCCGGGTTTGAATCCCGGTAGGGGCAGGCATTTGTATGGTAAATACGAATGTTTGTGCCCGAGTCATGGATGTTGTACTTATCTACATTATATAAGTATGTTTGCCGTTGCCTGGTACCCAGAGCTTTGCGTAATTTGGGACTGGGTCAGTGTGTAGTTTGTCCCATGATATTTATTTATTATTATACTATATATTTATTTATAAAATTGCCTTAAAATGACAAATAGTTACTAACTACAGGTAACTACAGGTTTTCCCGAGCCTAACTAATTGATCGTAATTTGAAGGAAGATGTGAAGTAATAAATGACAATTAATTGTAACATAGATAATTTGGGCGAAATTCTTACGAATCATGTTATAGGCGATGCGGCTAGCAACCCATCACTATTTTAATTCCTTTTTCCACCTGTAAGCCTACAATCATGCTAAACGTGGCCTTTAGGTTTTGTTACCTCAGGCTCTGCCTACCCCGTTAGGTATATAGACGTGATTTGTGTATGTGTACGTATGTGTAGATAATTTGGTACATAAAAAGTAAGTGAGTAAGTTAGTAAACGCTTTATTGTACAAATATAAAGAAACCGATACTATTCACAAAAAAAATATGTAAAAAAAACTACTAAAAGGTTAAATTGAACGATAAAAAGTATGGAAATTTCGTATAAAGTATCAATTGAACTGATATAATACTCGTAACTTGCTGCGCAACCAATCAATGGTCGGGTTATGACCAATGATGCTACTGTAACTTTAGACTTGTAAAATAGTAACTTCGACAAACAAGCCACTGGCATTTTATAGGTAGTGTAATAGCGCATTTACATTATTCGTGCTCTTCGAAATACATAACAATTTTATGTGCAATCGTGACTAAAATATATGTAAATGCAAAAGTAACTTTTGATTTATTTTAATACACTTGTTTTTCTATACGCCTCTTAAAAATAACAGCAGCAGTAAGCCGAGCGTGCAGGCTGTCTTGCATGTGAGTAGCAAGTAGTAGCAAGGTAGGTAAATGAGTTTTGATTTCATAATGCCTGATTTATATATCCTAAATACTTCAGCAAGTTATATATAAGCATACATAGAGACAGACAGTGGAAAGCGACTTTGTTTCATAATATGTAGTGATCGGCTGTACCATTTCAAAACCTAGTAAGTCTCAAAAACTCAATTTTGGGATTTTTGCTTAAAACGTGGTTTCTAGCATGTGCCTATAGGATACAGAAACATTTAGAGGCCTATCTCGCTCAACTTCAGAGATACGAGTACTGCAAAACCTAGTAAGTGCCAAAACAAACGGGCTTGACCATTTCAAAACCTAGTATGGCACAAAACCATTTCAAAAACCTAGTATGGGACATGCACTTACTAGGTTTTGAAAAAGTCAGAGAGACTTACTAGGTTTTGATATGGTCAAACGAGTTTAATTGTAACTTTATGGAAAGTAGTATGTGTTTGTTATTTGAAGTTACTAGGTTTTGTAAGTCAAATGTTATAGGTACGTTGTTCTTTATTTATTTTGACGCGTCAAGGTAGGCAGCACTGTGCTCCCGCGCCAACTTCATGCTATTGCGCTGGAGCTGTTTCGAACTCGTTTAAACGCGTCAGTCAGTCAGTTGCCTGCCAAGGTTGAGTGTGCTTGCACGTGTTATGTTAAAATTTTGCTGAAACGTGGCGTAATGGATAAAATTTGCCAGTGTTGCCGTTTGGTTCCGTTTCTTCCGTTTTGCGGAACTTTTGACACCCCCGCGGAACTTGGAAGGAACTTTGTATTTTGGTACAATTTTCGGAACTTTTAAGGTCCCGGCATAAAGATACGTGGTAAAAAACTTTACATACACACTAAAAAATACAGACTAGTTTTCCTGTTATTAACACAAATATTATTCCTAATTCCTATGATGAGGTAAAAAAAAAGCTCGTTCTCCAAGATTTAAATGAAACTGGAACTTTTCTACCAAAATTGGAACTTTTTAGGGATCGCAATGTATTTTCAAGGGAAGTGGCCTGGCAAAACTGAAATTAGCAGTCGCACTAAGCGTATAGTAAACAACGCTTTAAATTTAGACGACAACCATTCTGTGTAAGTTAATTTCTATAATATACCTATCCTGGTTTACTTTGACATATATTTATTTGACATATTACATATTATAATATATTTTTTTTGTAATGAACAACTACTTAGCTGACTGGTTTGTTTTATTTAAATTGAAAAAAAGGTCCACATATTAAAACTTAAATGATTAAATCTCTTAATCATGCCAAAGTGGCAACACGTATGTGGTTGGTTTTGAAACTGATCGGTTCACTATAGTTTTTATTTGAGTTCAATTTCAAAACCTAGTATGGCACATAAAACATGCAATATAGGTAATTAAGTGTATATATATATATATACCAGGATATTCGGCTTAAACTAATAAACCAAGAAAGTATCACTTTTGGAACGAATATTGCAAAATTTTGTACGGCTGAGACAAAACATGTTTTTTCGCTCTCCTGTAAAATTTGCTTAATGTCCCTTACTAGGTTTTGAAATGGTGCAGCCGTGATGGTTCCTCTTGAATCACTCGTATCTATTAGAAAAAACCGCATCAAAAACCGTGGCGTAGTTTTAAAGATCTAAGCATACATATGGACAGACAGTGGAAAGCGACTTTGTTTTATAATATTAATGTAGTGACTATGTGTACCTAAAGATGTTTAGTTAAGCCGATTGCTTGACGGTAAATAACGGCACACCTCTATCAATATAGTTCCTAAAAATAACCTAAATCTCGATAAGAACAAGACAAATAGTGTTCAGATAGCAAACGATGTTCTGTAAAATAGTTTGTGCCGTAGTAGTATGGCACCATGTTGGAGCGGTGTTAGGGCAAGATCTTGTGGTAGACAGCAAGGCGGGGCTGATCCGAGGACAGGCAGCCGCCGACGGAGACTACAACATGTTCCTGGGTATCCCATACGCTAAAGTCGACGAGGCAAACCCGTTTGGAGTGAGTACATCATTTTATTGAAGAGTTTTGAAATTTCAAAGTAAAATGCCGAAGAGTTAACAGTTGTAAACACACTCATATTATAAAATTTACAGCGATCGGGATATGAAGGAAGCACGGTGTTGATTGTTACTTCTACAATGTCAAAGTGGAATTATTTTGTTTCGACTAACAATAATTGAAATTAATCGAGAATCTTCTTGATTTTTTTATTTTTATTTATGAGGTTTAAATCAAATTTCTAAACGACACTGAAAATTAGAAAACAGACAAAATAATCTGAAAAAAAAACCGGCTATAGCTTCACTTTTCGGATTTTTTTAAGTTCGTTCAGTGCCATTAAGGCTTGATTTCCTCCTACGCTGACGTCGGTCGCGCGTACGAATATCCACAATATCAATGGGCATCCGCGCTGCAGCGCCGAGCGCTCAGCGTAGGAGGTAATCAAGCCTCAGAAGTTTGAATTTAATAAAAAACGAAAATTAAATTTCAGTCAGTCTTGCATTAAAATTTTTGAAAATGAATTCTAGTATTAACAATAAGAAAAGATTACGCTTAAATAAATAATGATTTCTTTTTCCAGCCTTCAGCTCCTTGCCCTGCGTTTGAAGACACTTTTGAGGCATTTGATGATTCAGCGATCTGCCCTCAAATAAAGTTCGACAGTACCAAAATAATCGGTACCCTCGACTGCTTGCACCTCAACGTCTACGTACCTACCACTGCTTCCTCCAGCAATCGCCTGCCTGTGATGGTCTGGTTCCACGGAGGCAGATTCGCATTTGGTTTCTCGGGAAGATCTGACTACGGACCAAAGTTTTTAGTTAGACATGACGTCGTCTTAGTTACGTTTAACTTTAGACTAGGCCCATACGGTTTCATGTGCCTCAACACGCCGGCAGTGTCCGGCAACCAGGGACTGAAAGATCAAATACTAGCTTTAAAATGGATAAAAGAAAACATAGATGCATTCGGCGGCGATGCTAACAAAATTACAATATTTGGCGAAAGTTCTGGGGCAATGGCTGTTGACTTGCTCGTTCATTTGCGTCAAGATAATCTTTTCAATCAAGCTATATTGCTGAGCGGAAATATTTTGAGTCATAGAGGGTATAAGAGAGCTAGTAACGATGTTCCGTTACAAATAAGTGAACACCTCGGATTTATAACAAATGACGTTAATGATGCCTTGTCATTTCTAGCTTCAGTTGAACCAAACCTTGTGATTGCCAGCTCACAGAAATTGGGATTGACATTCACACCATGCGTAGAAAATAATTTTGATGATGTAGAATCGTATTTGACTGATTATCCGGTAAATTTACAAGCCAAAAAAGTCCAGCTTTTAATTGGTTTCCACGACGACGAATGTCTCATTAATTATAATGACTTGAGCAGAGCTGAATATTATGTAAAACATGATTTTCTACGTGACAATATAAACTATATTTTCAGTGTTGATAGCAAAATTTTGGATGAAATGTCGGAGATGCTCAGATATTTTTATTTTGGCGGCAAAGCGGTAAATGAAAAAACATTGCGTCAGGTTTTGGACTTCTGTTTAGATTATCGGTACGTGCATCCAGTGCTAAGAAGCATCAGAAAATACTTTGATAGTGGAGTTAAAAATGTTTTCTCATACAAGTTTTCTTACGTCGGACAAAGGAATTTCATGAAACGTTCACGCAACATCACCTATGACGGTTCCTCTCACGCCGATGAACTGGGTTACTTGTTCGACGTGTCTTTCTTGAAAAATATCATGCCATATAAGGATCAAATTTTCATAGACAGAGTGACTGCTTTGTTGACTAACTTCGCAAAGTATGGGTATGCATTTTTTCTCGGTTCCACTGTAAGTTTCTAGTTTTAAGAAGATAATTTTGAGATACTTAATAGTAATATACCTGCATCTTTCAGAGATCCAACTCCTGAAACGACGGAAATGCTGTCGGTGAAGTGGGTGCCAGCCACCAGAGACCGGTGGAACTACCTGAACATGGACTCGGAGCTGACCATGGAGAGCAGACCCTTCAAGGAGAGGATGGCTTTCATGGATTACTTCTACAAGAGATACAAGATGTATCAAACTGGATATCGTGAATATAATACCACGAACTCAGTTTGTTTTGAGCCTAATTTTTATTAAAAGAATTAATAATTCGGTTGTATGCGACATAGGGTTCCATACATAAGTCGATGGTCATAGACGAGAGTAGCTAGTTATGTATATATATATATATATTACGTAAACGTTCGTGTGTGGCGCTCAAGGTAGCTACCAAAAGCGTGACGTAAATCGCTTTTGTTATAATGTTCAATTAAACAGGGTTGGTATGACTGAACCCGTGGGAATTTTTCTGATTTTTTTAAATTTCGGTTAACAAAATATATTGTTTTGTTTATGTTGTGTGTTGTGCATTGGTTGAGTTTCAAAATGTACAGCGTCAATATAGTGACTTAAAAAGTGATTCGACTCCAATCGGTTGCCAAACGGTATAGGGCAATCGCAGACTGTTGCTACCCTGCGCAGACGCTTGAAGGCGTATTGGCTCGATGGATCTTCTTAAACGAATGTGATGTGTTTTGTATCGTGTGTGTATGTACATATTTATATATTATTTAGTATATTTTATTTATTGTGTATTAGTTTATCGTAATTATCTATTATGTGTAGTTTATCATTATGTCTTACATTATTTAAAATTTAGACATTAGGATTATTTTAGGTTTCGATCGGTTCTTTTACTTTTTCTGTGTGCCTACTCTTGCTTTATACTTATGTCCTGTCAATAATTAAGGGATAAGTTGGCCTTTGTTCATATGTGTTGTCCTGTATTTATCTTATTCTTGTGTTTTATGTACAATAAAGAGTTATACATACACGCATACATACCTAATTTTTAATCAAAAACACCAACCCAACCTCCTGGTGAAATATTCCAAAACAATTCTGTCACTTGTATATTACATACAGTTTAGTTTATGGCAATTGTAACTTTACCTACACAATCAAAGAAGGTGGTTGTGGCAATTTCAAAGTGAGGAAACGGGGTGGAATTAAAATAACCCGAACTTTTAGATAAGAAAACAATACAGTATGCTTAAAACGACTACCTGATAGCCTAGTGGTTAGTGACCCTGACTATGAAGCTAGAAGTTCCGGGTTCGAATCCCGGTAGGGGCAGGCATTTGTATGGTAAATACGAATGTTTGTGCCCGAGTCATGGATGTTGTACTTATCTACATTATATATAAGTATGTTTGCCGTTGCCTGGTACCCAGAGCTTTGCGTAGTTTGGGACTGGGTCAATGTGTAATTTGTCCCATGATATTTATTTATTATTACTATACAATGTATTTATTTATAAAATTGCCTTAAAATGACAAATAGCTACTAACTACAGGTAACTACAGATTTTCCCGAGCCTAACTAATTGATCGTAATTTGAAGGAAGATGTGAAGTAATAAATGACAATTAATTGCAACATAGATAATTTGGGCGAAATTCTTACGAATCATGTTATAGGCGATGCGGCTAGCAACCCATCACTATTTTGATTCCCTTTTCCACCTATACGCCTACAATCATGCTACACGTGGCCTTTAGGTTTTGTTACCTCAGGCTCTGCCTACCCCGTTAGGTATATAGACGTGATTTGTGTATGTGTTCGTATGTGTAGATAATTTGGTACATAAAAAGTAAGTGAGTAAGTTAGTAAACGCTTTATTGTACAAATATAAAGAAACCGATACAATCTACAAAAAAAAAACTACTATAATGTTAACTTGAACTGTAAAAAAGTATGGAAATTTCGTATAAAGTACCACTTGAACTGATATAATACTCGTAACTTGCTGCGCAACCAATCAGTGGTCGGGATATGACCAATGATGCTACTGTAACTTTAGACTTGTAAAACTGTAACTTCGACAAACAAGCCACTGGCATTTTATAGGTAGTGTAATAGCGCATTTACATTATTCGTGCTCTTCGAAATACATAACAATTTTATGTGCAATCGTGACTAAAATATAACGCAAAAGTAACTTTTGATTTATTTTAATACTAGCTTTCCTCGCGACTTCGTCCGCGCAGATAACGTCAGAGTGACGTGGCGATATACCCCATACATCCACTCATGTCTCCAAGTACCTATAAGGTTTTTATTTCCTATCCCGTGGGAAATTCGGAAAATCCCTTCTTAGAGCACCTACTCGATCCTCTAGGAATGTTATCTACTAATTAGTGTCTTAATTATTAACCTCGTCTTTTTATCCCATGGGAAATTTGAACAATTCCTTTGTAAGTGCATCTCTATACAAATCAAGGAATAATTTGTAGGCATGCTAAATTTAATGTCTGTAGCTTTATTAGTACAACATTTCAGAATTTTCCGATCCCGTAAGAAAATCGGGATAAAAAGTATCCTATGTCCGTTTCCTGGTTCTAAGCTACCTTCCTACCAATTTTCAGCCAAATCGGTTCAGCCTCATCAATCACTTTATCTATTAGAAAAAACCGCATCAAAAACCGTGGCGTAGTTTTAAAGATCTAAGCATACATATGGACAGACAGTGGAAAGCGACTTTGTTTTATAATATTAATGTAGTGACTATGTGTACCTAAAGATGTTTAGTTAAGCCGATTGCTTGACGGTAAATAACGGCACACCTCTATCAATATAGTTCCTAAAAATAACCTAAATCTCGATAAGAACAAGACAAATAGTGTTCAGATAGCAAACGATGTTCTGTAAAATAGTTTGTGCCGTAGTAGTATGGCACCATGTTGGAGCGGTGTTAGGGCAAGATCTTGTGGTGGACAGCAAGGCGGGGCTGATCCGAGGACAGGCAGCCGCCGACGGAGACTACAACATGTTCCTGGGTATCCCATACGCTAAAGTCGACGAGGCAAACCCGTTTGGAGTGAGTACATCATTTTATTGAAGAGTTTTGAAATTTCAAAGTAAAATGCCGAAGAGGTAACAGTTGTAAACACACTCATATTATAAAATTTACAGCGATCGGGATATGAAGGAAGCACGGTGTTGATTGTTACTTCTACAATGTCAAAGTGGAATTATTTTGTTTCGACTAACAATAATTGAAATTAATCGAGAATCTTCTTGATTTTTTTATTTTTATTTATGAGGTTTAAATCAAATTTCTAAACGACACTGAAAATTAGAAAACAGACAAAATAATCTGAAAAAAAAAACCGGCTATAGCTTCACTTTTCGGATTTTTTTAAGTTCGTTCAGTGCCATTAAGGCTTGATTTCCTCCTACGCTGACGTCGGTCGCGCGTACGAATATCCACAATATCAATGGGCATCCGCGCTGCAGCGCCGAGCGCTCAGCGTAGGAGGTAATCAAGCCTCAGAAGTTTGAATTTAATAAAAAACGAAAATTAAATTTCAGTCAGTCTTGCATTAAAATTTTTGAAAATGAATTCTAGTATTAACAATAAGAAAAGATTACGCTTAAATAAATAATGATTTCTTTTTCCAGCCTTCAGCTCCTTGCCCTGCGTTTGAAGACACTTTTGAGGCATTTGATGATTCAGCGATCTGCCCTCAAATAAAGTTCGACAGTACCAAAATAATCGGTACCCTCGACTGCTTGCACCTCAACGTCTACGTACCTACCACTGCTTCCTCCAGCAATCGCCTGCCTGTGATGGTCTGGTTCCACGGTGGCAGATTCGCATTTGGTTTCTCGGGAAGATCTGACTACGGACCAAAGTTTTTAGTTAGACATGACGTCGTCTTAGTTACGTTTAACTTTAGACTAGGCCCATACGGTTTCATGTGCCTCAACACGCCGGCAGTGTCCGGCAACCAGGGACTGAAAGATCAAATACTAGCTTTAAAATGGATAAAAGAAAACATAGATGCATTTGGCGGCGATGCTAACAAAATTACAATATTTGGCGAAAGTTCTGGGGCAATGGCTGTTGACTTGCTCGTTCATTTGCGTCAAGATAATCTTTTCAATCAAGCTGTATTGCTGAGCGGAAATATTTTGAGTCATAGAGGGTATAAGAGAGCTAGTAACGATGTTCCGTTACAAATAAGTGAACACCTCGGATTTATAACAAATGACGTTAATGATGCCTTGTCATTTCTAGCTTCAGTTGAATCGAACCTTGTGATTGCCAGCTCACAGAAATTGGGATTGACATTCACACCATGCGTAGAAAATAATTTTGATGATGTAGAATCGTATTTGACTGATTATCCGGTAAATTTACAAGCTAAAAAAGTCCAGCTTTTAATTGGTTTCCACGACGATGAATGTCTCATTAATTATAATGACTTGAGCAGAGCTGAATATTATGTAAAACATGATTTTCTACGTGACAATATAAACTATATTTTCAGTGTTGATAGCAAAATTTTGGATGAAATGTCGGAGATGCTCAGATATTTTTATTTTGGCGGCAAAGCGGTAAATGAAAAAACATTGCGTCAGGTTTTGGACTTCTGTTTAGATTATCGGTACGTGCATCCAGTGCTAAGAAGCATCAGAAAATACTTTGATAGTGGAGTTAAAAATGTTTTCTCATACAAGTTTTCTTACGTTGGACAAAGGAATTTCATGAAACGTTCACGCAACATCACCTATGACGGTTCCTCTCACGCCGATGAACTGGGTTACTTGTTCGACGTGTCTTTCTTGAAAAATATCATGCCATATAAGGATCAAATTTTCATAGACAGAGTGACTGCTTTGTTGACTAACTTCGCAAAGTATGGGTATGTATTTTTTCTCGGTTCCACTGTAAGTTTCTAGTTTTAAGAAGATAATTTTGAGATACTTAATAGTAATATACCTGCATCTTTCAGAGATCCAACTCCTGAAACGACGGAAATGCTACCGGTGAAGTGGGTGCCAGCCACCAGAGACCGGTGGAACTACCTGAACATGGACTCGGAGCTGACCATGGAGAGCAGACCCTTCAAGGAGAGGATGGCTTTCATGGATTACTTCTACAAGAGATACAAGATGTATCAAACTGGATATCGTGAATATAATACCACGAACTCAGTTTGTTTTGAGCCTAATTTTTATTAAAATAATTAATAATTCGTGTTGTATGCGACATAGGGTTCCATGCATAGGTCGATGGTCATAGACGAGAGTAGCTAGTTATGTATATATGTAAACGTTCCTGTGTGGCGCTCAAGGTAGCTACCAAAAGCGTGACGTAAATCGCTTTTGTTATAATGTTTAATTAAACAGGGTTGGTTTGACTAAACCCGTGGGAATTTTTCTGATTTTTTAAATTTTGGTTAACAAAATATATTGTTTTGTTTATGTTGTGTGTTGTGCATTGGTTGAGTTTCAAAATGTACAGCGTCAATATAGTGACTTAAAAAGTGATTCGACTCTGGAATCGGTTGCCAAACGGTATAGGGCAATCGCAGACTGTTGCTACCCTGCGCAGTCGCTTGAAGGCGTATTGGCTCGATGGATCTTCTTAAACGAATGTGATGTGTTTTGTATCGTGTGTGTATGTACATATTTATATATTATTTAGTATATTTTATTTATTTTGTATTAGTTTATCGTATTTATCTATTATGTGTAGTTTATCATTATGTCTTACATTATTTAAAATTTTGACATTAGGATTATTTTAGGTTTCGATCGGTTCTTTTACTTTTTCTGTGTGCCTAGTCTTGCTTTATACTTATGTCCTGTCAATAATTAAGGGATAAGTTGGCCTTTGTTCATTAAGTGTTGTCCTGTATTTATCTTTTTCTTGTTTTATGTACAATAAAGAGTTACACATACACGCGTACATACCTTATTTTTAATCAAAAACACCAACCCAACCTCCTGGTGAAATATTCCAAAACAATTCTGTCACTTGTATATTACATACAGTTTAGTTTATGGCAATTGTAACTTTACCTACACAATCAAAGAAGGTGGTTGTGGCAATTTCAAACCCGTTAGGTATATAGACGTGATTTGTGTATGTGTGTGTATGTGTAGATAATTTGGTACATAAAAAGTAAGTAAGTAAGTTAGTAAACGCTTTATTGTACAAATATAAAGAAACCGATACTATTCACAAAAAAAATATGTAAAAAAAACTACTAAAAGGTTAAATTGAACGATAAAAAGTATGGAAATTTCGTATAAAGTACCACTTGAACTGATATAATACTCGTAACTTGCTGCGCAACCAATCAGTGGTCGGGATATGACCAATGATGCTACTGTAGCTTTAGACTTGTAAAATAGTAACTTCGACAAACAAGCCACTGGCATTTTATTCGGTAGTGTTATAGCGCATTTACATTATTCGTGCTCTTCGAAATACATAACAATTTTATGTGCAATCGTGACTAAAATATAACGCAAAAGTAACTTTTGATTTATTTTAATACTAGCTTTCCTCGCGACTTCGTCCGCGCAGATAACTTCAGAGTGACTTGGCGATATACCCCATACATCCACTCATGTCTCCAAGTACCTATAAGGTTTTTATTTCCTATCCCGTGGGAAATTCGGAAAATCCCTTCTTAGAGCACCTACTCGATCCTCTAGGAATGTTATCTACTAATTAGTGTCTTAATTATTAACCTCGTCTTTTTATCCCATGGGAAATTTGAAGAATTCCTTTGTAAGTGCATCTTTATACAAATCAAGGAATAATTTGTAGGCATGCTAAATTTAATGTCTGTAGCTTTATTAGTACAACATTTCAGAATTTTCCGTTCCCGTTAGAAAATCGGGATAAAAAGTATCCTATGTCCGTTTCCTGGTTCTAAGCTACCTTCCTACCAATTTTCAGCCAAATCGGTTCAGCCTCATCAATCACTCTATCTATTAGAAAAAACCGCATCAAAAACCGTGGCGTAGTTTTAAAGATCTAAGCATACATATGGACAGACAGTGGAAAGCGACTTTGTTTTATAATTTTAATGTAGTGACTATGTGTACCTAAAGATGTTTAGTTAAGCCGATTGCTTGTAGGTAAATAACGGCACACCTCTATCAATATAGTTCTTAAAAATAACCTAAAGCACGATAAGAACAAGACAAATAGTGTTCAGATCGCAAACGATGTTCTGTAAAATAGTTTGTGCCGTAGTAGTATGGCACCATGTTGGAGCGGTGTTAGGGCAAGATCTTGTGGTGGACAGCAAGGCGGGGCTGATCCGGGGACAGGCAGCCGCCGACGGAGACTACAACATGTTCCTGGGTATTCCATACGCTATAGTCGACGAGGCGAACCCGTTTGGAGTGAGTACATCATTTTATTGAAGAGTTTTAAAAATTCAAAGTAAAATGCAGAAGAGGTAACAGTTGTAAACACACTCATATTATAAAATTTACAGCGATCGGGATATGAAGGAAGCACGGCGTTGATTGTTACTTCTACAATGACAAAGTGGAATTATTTTGTTTCGACTAACAATAATTGAAATGAATCAAGAAGCTTCTTGATTTTTTATTTTTATTTTTGAGGTTTAAATCAAATTTCTAAACGACACTGAAAATTAGAACACAGACAAAATCGAAAAAAACCCGGCTATAGCTTCACTTATCGGATTTTTTTGTGTTCGTTCAGTGCCGTTAAGAAGTTTGAATTAAATAGTTTAACCAAGACGAAAATGAAATTTAAATAGTTTTGCATTACAATATTTGAAAATGAATTCTATAACTAACAATAAGAAAAGATTACGCTTAAATATATAATGGTTTCTTTTTCCAGCCTTCAGCTCCTTGCCCTGCGTTTGAAGACACTTTTGAGGCATTTGATGATTCAGCGATCTGTCCTCAAGTAGCAGAGTTCGACAGTACTAAAATAGTCGGTAACCTCGACTGCTTGCGCCTCAACGTCTACGTACCCACCACTGCTTCCTCCAGTAATCTTCTGCCTGTGCTGGTCTGGTTCCACGGTGGCAAATTTGCATTCGATTTTTCGGGTAGATTTAACTACGGACCAAAATTCTTAGTTAGGCACGATGTCATCTTGGTTACGTTTAACTTTAGACTAGGCCCGTACGGTTTCATCTGCCTCAACACGCCGGCAGTGCCCGGCAACCAGGGACTGAAAGATCAATTATTAGCTTTAAAATGGATAAAAGACAATATAGAAGCATTCGGTGGCGATGCTAACAAAATTACAATATTTGGCGAAAGTTCTGGCGCAGTGGCTGTCGACATGCACGTTCATTTGCGTCGAGATAATCTTTTCAATCAAGCTATTTTGTTGAGCGGAACTATTTTGAGTCCTAGAGGGTATAAAAGAGCTAGTAACGATGTTCCGTTACAAATAAGTGAACAACTCGGTTTTGTAACAAATGACGTTAATGATGCCTTGTCATTTCTAGCTTCAGTTGAACCAAACCTAGTGATTGCCAGCTCACAGAAATTGGGATTGACATTCACACCATGCGTAGAAAATAATTATGATGATGTAGAATCGTTTTTGACTGATTATCCGGTGAATTTACAAGCTACAAAAATCCCGCTTTTAATTGGTTTCCAAGACGATGAATGTCTCATTGATTATAATGACTTGAGCAGAGCTGACTATTATACAAAACATGATTATCTACGTGACAATATAAACAATGATTTCAGTGTTGATAGCCAAACCTTTTACGAAATGTCGGAGATGCTCAGATATTTTTATTTCGGCGGCAAAGCGGTAAATGAAAAAACATTGCGTCAGGTTTTGGACTTCTGTTTAGATTATCGGTACGTGCATCCAGTGCTAAGAAGCCTCAGAAAATACTTTGATAGTGGAGTTGAAAATATTTTCTCATATAAGTTTTCTTACGTCGGACAAAGGAATTACATTAAATATATACGCAACATCACCTATGGTGGTGCTTCTCATTCCGATGAATTGAGTTACTTGTTCGACGTGTCTTTCTTGAAAAATATCATGCCATATGAGGATCAAATTGTCATAAACAGAACGACTGCTTTATGGACTAACTTCGCAAAGTATGGGTACGTATTTTTTCTCAGTTTGGCTGTAAGTTTATAGATTTAAAGAAGGCAGTTCTGGAAGTAATTTACCCGCATCTTTCAGAGATCCAACTCCTGAAACGACGGAAATGCTGCCGGTGAAGTGGGTGCCAGCCACCAGGGACCAGTGGAACTACCTGAACATAGACTCGGAGCTAACCACGGAGAGCAGACCCTACAAGGAGAGGATGGCTTTCCTGGATTACTTCTACAAGAGATACAAGAAATATCAAACTGGATATCGTGGATATAATGCTATGAACTCAGTTTGTAAGTTTTAGTAATAAAGTTTTCGGTGATTTATTATTAAAAGAATGAACAATTCGTTTGTACAGTTAATTTACCTATAATTTAACTACAAAGTCGATTATCCTTTATTGTGCTAAATAAACATAATGATAAAAATACCGAAACAAACATATTTACAAGTTAAAAGTTGATACGAAAAAACCTTAAACTATCTTAATCTAATCCTAAATACCTATATTTACAAATATCGCCCAGATCGTTGCCATGGGGCAAGGTGCCCAATTCAACAGTCAATTTGTCTTTTTTTTCCTGAAATAGAAATATCAACCGACTTCATTATTTAAAATATTTTCGAAGTGAAAACTTCTTTAGTGGCGTTGTGCACTTTTTGGGATGTGTAAAAATGTTAAATTCGCATCAGTGTCGTGCGGGACCGTCAGAACACGTGACCTGATCGAAAATTCGTAAGTTGGAGGGAGAGTTGCTGCTGGGTCATTTAAGCGGCGCTGGGCGCTTGCGCGAGTGTGCGTGCCCCGGAGTGCAACCCGTTGTTTTATTTGCTGAAACAAACCTAAACAGTGTCTATGGCCTATGCAACGCTCGAAACCGAATACTGAGGGACACTTCGGTATACAAAATGTCCTAAGAATTATTCTAGAATATTTCAGGTGGGTGGTTTGACTAAAAATGTTTTTCTGGACTTTTTCATTGTGTGTAACAACCGTATAACATAATGGTTTAAGTAATCATTTGTCAAGGTATTTGTATTCTTGATTCATTTGATAGTACTTATCATTTGAAAAACAGCGCCTTTTCTCCTCGCTGGTGAGCAGTAGATGTTCCACGGGAGTTTGTAATTGTGTCGTACAGACAATTATTCAAACAGATGACGCTTAGCGACAAAAAATCGCATAGTAACAAGGGCACGTGACAGCTAGGAACAGATAGAAAAATTCAAAGGTTTGACAGCAAAAATAATGCTCCACGATGTACCTGCGCAGTATACCAATTTTAGTAGCGCGGGAAACTCTGGCGCTGTTATTGGTCGATCGATTTCGTACCAACAATGGCAAAATCGTGTAAGCGGGACAGAGCTAAGAATGCAAAGCAAGCAATACTCTGCCAGTTGCGCTTGCCAATAAAGTTCAATATAGATTATTTACACGTTCGGCTACCATCGGAAACTGGTCTGCGCTTCTCTGCGCAAACGAATACTGCCGATGCGCATTATATTTGTTGTCAAACTGTACCCACCTGCTATGGTGTAAGGTGTAAGGGTATATCACGCGTCACGGAATGACGAGGATCCGGGTTCGATTCCCGGCCATAGCTTTACTTTTCAGATTTTTCTGTGTTCTAATTTTCAGTGTATAGAAATTTTATTTGTAACTAGATTGAAACGTGACTATAACTTGACAGCACCGTGTTAGTATATTCATTTCGTGCGACGCCGGGGTGAGTCGCTAGTTATATGTAAAAAACTCCGTACTAATATTATTAATGCAAAAGTAACTCTGTCTGTCTATCTGTTACGTTTTCACGTCTAAACTACTACCGATTTAGCTGAAATTTGGTTTACAAATAGTTTTAGTCCCGGGGAAGGATGTACGGTAGTTTTTATCCCGGTAAATTGCATAGTTAACGGGACAGCGATAAGCGAATTCTGCGGCGACGGAGTCGCGGGCAAAAGCATGTATGAATTATGTTTGTTCGTTTGCGGTGCTCTAGAAACCGAAAACGTGACGTAATTCAATGTTGGTTATTCTGACGTCAATCGATTTTGTTTAAATTTTGTGAGAGTCTCATTGTCCTAAAATTTGCCCGGAACACAGGTGGTTGGTTTATTTGCCTAAACATCCTTGGTAAAGTTTCTTGTTTAAAAGTTTTTCTCGACAAACGTTTCCATTTGAACCGACTTAAAAAAAGGAGGTCCTCACTTCGACGCGTATGTTTTTATTTTTTTTATAAATTCAAACATACAAATACATAAATCGAGAGGCGAAAATCATAGCAATCATGTTATAGACGATGCGGCTAGCAACCATCACTATTCTGATAAAAAATTTGACCATCTATACGACCACAATCTTGCTAATCATGGCCTACGTCTTGCCGCCTTAGGCTCTGTCTACCCCGTAAGGGATAAAGACGTGATTTATGTGTGTATACATAAATCACATCTTCATCCCTTATTGGTGATTTTTTACTAAAGAAATTTACAATAAAATATCATAAATTAAAAGCACATAGCTTACACTACAGTCGAAAGGTAGAGTCAACTGGAAGTATTATTAATTACACTTAATTTTTTGCACGTGGCACTTGAAAACGTGTTTTTCTAGTGTTTTTTAAACTACTCCTTTATTTTGTGTAAAAACTTACTATAGGTACACCGCTCTGTCACAGTATATATATAAGCTAAAGCAGTAAGGAAACTACGAACAAATCGGTTGAAACGAAACACGCACACAGGCGCGCGCTTTACACGGCCCCTAAGCGGACCTCGTCCACTCCGCTCAGGCTCAGGTCCGCTTAGGGGCCGTGTAAAGCGCGCGCCTGTGTGCGTGTTTCGTTTCAACCGATTTGTTCGTAGTTTCCTTACTGCTTTAGCTTATATATATATACTGTGGCTCAGTCCTCACAGGGGTCAGGGTGAGGACTCATTTATGCGGTCGGTATATAGAGACTCGGCTATCCGTCCATGTCTTGACTATTATCTAGTTCCATTGAAGCTTTTTCCATGCTGGTCTGGGAGTAAAGAAAATAGAATATACCAGTTGCTTCTCTTCCCGCGCAGGTAAAAGCCCTTCGAGGGCATGGGCGAAAGTCTTAGGAATCGTGTTATAGGCGATGCGGCTAGCAACCCATCACTATATTGATTTCCCTGCTCACCTATACGCCCTTAATCATGCTAAACGTGGCCTAAAGGTTTTGTTACCTTAGGCGCCGTCTACCCCGTAAGGGATAAAGACGTGATATATGTATGTATTGAAGCTGCGTTCCTAAGGTTGTACAAACAGTTGGATTTGGTGAGGATCCAGGCTACTATCATGTAAATGTGGGTTAATCACTGAACCATTCAGAACCAGCCTTGTCGCCGGGCTCTAATTGACCTGGCCATTTACGATGAGAGTCGAGGAATAAATACATACATAAATCACGTCTTTATCCCTTACGGGGTAGACAGAGCCTAAAACAAGACCTAAAGACCACGTTTAGCATGATTGTGGGAATTGTGTCGTACAGACACATCATTCAAACAGATGACGGTTAGCGACAAAAATTCGCATAGTAACAAAAGGTCACGTGACAGTTAGTAACAGGTAGAAAAATTCGGAGACTACCCACCTGCTATGGGTGGTGTAGGGGTATAGCACGCGTCACGGAATGACGAGGATCCGGGTTCGATTCCCGGCCACAGCTTTACTTTTCGGATTTTTCTATGTGTTCTAATTTTCACTGACATTTAGAAATTTGATTGTGGGAGTATGAATGGAAAGAAGAATCAAAACAGTGATGGGTTTAGCCACATTGCCTATAACATGATCCCTAAGAGTTTCGCCCAATCCCTCGATGGGCTTTTACCATCTGCACGGGAAGGGAAGCAACTGGTGAATTATATTTTTTTTCTTTGCTCTCAGACCAGTATGGAATAAATACCTTGGTGTTTATTGGAGTGTCTTGGGCTCATGTAGGAAGGATTTGTTGAATTACTAAATGTTGCGGGTTCACGGTAGACGCAAGCTGGTTCCAATCGAGGGAAATGGAATAGTAGAGTAGGATTAACAGAGACTTTATACCATCTCTACTATAGACTAATATAATTTAAGGCTCGGGGACCTTATACATCCCTTTTATAAATGTAGTTAATTTAAGTAGAATTTAAGTATTGTATGTATGTAAACTCTTTATTGTGCAAAATAATCAAGACAAATATATATAAATATGTTTCTTGCGGCGCATTCTTCTTGGCACGGTATTTCCGAATGCGCTGGTAGTTTCAAAAAAGACATGTAAGAGAGCCCTTGGCGGCCAATTTACAAAACTAAATTTTGAATTTTGCATTTTTTTGCATAGATGTATGATAGATTTACAGTCAAGGGCATAAATATTCGTACATAACCAAGACGTCAAAAGCAGATGTCTATACACCTTTATGCCATTAACAATAAATATATTGTAATTCTGTAATGATTATGGTGAGTCTCCGTTACTCGAATTGAATAAATTATTACTATTATTATTATGGGCTACGATTCTGCATTCTGCGACTGCGTATCTAGGTGATTATAAGTCTAGTTTTAAGGTTACTTTGCACGCCATTATGTAGCAAAATATTTTATGTTTCTGCACTGGAATTATTATTTTATCATCTACTAGCTTTTGCCCGCGGCTTCGCACGCGTGAACCATGAGCATTTCAAAGAAGCAAGCAATCAAGCAATCAAGCAAGCGAGCAAGCGAACCTGCAAGCTTTCAGGCAAGCATGCAAGCATGTAAGTATGCAAGCTGGCATGCAAGCAGCAGGCATGAAAGCAGGCAAGCAAGCATGCAAGCAAGCACTCAGCGAGAATGCATGAACCTGAACATGAAGCAATCAAGCAAGCGAGCAACCAAACCTGCAAGCTTTCAAGCATGCATGCAAGCATGTAAGTATGCAAGCAGGCATGCAAGCAGGCAGGCAAGCGAGCAAGCGAACCTGCAAGCTTTCAAGCAAGCATGCAAGCATGTAAGTACGCAAGCAGGCATGAAAGCAGGCAAGCAAGCATGCATGCAAGCAAGCATGCAAGCAAGCATGCAAGCAAGCGTGCAAGCAAGCACTCGGCGAGAATGCATGAACCTGAACATGAAGCAATCAAGCAAGCGAGCAACCAAACCTGCAAGCTTTCAAGCATGCATGCAAGTATGTAAGTATGCAAGCAGGCATGCAAGCGAGCAAGCGAACCTGCAAGCTTTCAAGCAAGCATGCAAGCATGTAAGTATGCAAGCAGGCATGAAAGCAGGCAAGCAAGCATGCATGCAAGCAAGCATGCAAGCAAGCATGCAAGCAAGCGTGCAAGCAAGCACTCAGCGAGAATGCATGAACCTGAACATGAAGCAATCAAGCAAGTGAGCAACCAAACCTGCAAGCTTTCAAGCATGCATGCAAGCAGGCATGCAAACAGGCATGCAAGCGAGCAAGCAAACCTGCAAGCTTTCAAGCATGCATGCAAGCAGGCATGCAAACAGGCATGCAAGCAAGCAAGCGAACCTGCAAGCTTTCAAGCATGCATGCAAGCATGTAAGTATGCAAGCAGGCATGCAAGCAGGCAAGCAAGCATGCAAGCAAGCGTGCAAGCAAGCACGCAAGCATGCATGCATGCAAGTAAGCACGCAAGCATGCTTGCAAGCAAGCATGCATGAAAGCAAGTATGCAATCAAGCATGCAAGCAGGCAAGTAAGCACGCAAGCATGCATGCAAGCAAGCATGCAAGCAAGCATGCAAGCAAGCGTGCAAGCAAGCACAGCGAGAATGCATGAACCTGAACATGAAGCAATCAAGCAAGCGAGCAACCAAACCTGCAAGCTTTCAAGCATGCATGCAAGCATGTAAATATGCAAGCAGGCATGCAAACAGGCATGCAAGCGAGCAAGCGAACCTGCAAGCTTTCAAGCATGCATGCAAGCATGTCAGTATGCAAGCAGGCATGCAAGCAGGCATGCCAGCAGGCATGCAAGCAGGCAAGCAAGCACGCAAGCAAGCGTGCAAGCAAGCACGCAAGCATGCATGCATGGAAGTAAGCACGCAAGCATGCAAGCATGCATGAAAGCAAGTATGCAATCAAGCATGCAAAGCAAGGACTCAAGCAAACATGCAAGCAAGCCCCCCGCATTGCCCCACTGCCTTAATTTTTCTGAAACTAAATATTGCAGGATTTTTATAAAACAAACCCAACCTAACCTATATGGCTGTCCTAAAATATATCCTAAATAGCTTTATCTAGCTTTATCTTTATCGCTATCCCGCAGGAATTACGCAATTTTCCGGAATAAGAAAGAAAGAAATTAGCCATGTGTTATTCCAGACTATAATCTATCTATGTTCCAAATTTCATCCAGATCTGTCCGGCCGTTCTGGCGTGAAAGAGTAACTACCAAACATCCATACAAACTTTCACATTTATAAAATTAGTAGGACATGTTTTACTAATTTTACTAATAATTTGATTTCTTACCTGCAATCACAAATCTCGACGTAATAGTAGTAATAGTACCCACTTAGTAGTAATATATTAATCACCATCATCATCATCATATATCCCTCGGGAACCGTTCATTTTTCCGGGATAAAAAGTAGCCTATGTGCTATTCCAGACTATAATCTATCTATGTTCCAAATTTCATCCAGATCTGTCCAGCCGTTCTGGCGTGAAAGAGTAACAAACATCCAAACTCACAAACTTTCACATTTATAATATTAGTAGGATTGTACCTACCATATTTTATGTGAATAAAGAGTTTTGAATTTTGAATTTGAATCGATATTTATTCCCTCGACTGTACACCCTAACACTGGCCAGAAACTCTCCGAAAACTTTTTTAAAAATACAAATATGACGACAATGGAGCGAGCGAAGAGCAGGATACATCCGGTCAGTCCGGCAGATGCGAGCTAACTTCCGTTCGGTCAACGGTCCCCATTCAACCGGTCACCCATTCACCGGGTCACTCGATATCTCGAAAATGCTTCACAAAAAATGGTCGGAATCAAATTTTCATGAGTTATCCGCTGCGCTGTGGAAATGAAAAGTTATTATTGAGATTGGTCGAATATTCCGGCTGGACGGAAGGGCTATACGTTCTTTTACGTATTGTCAAAAAGTTTACTTATTTCACAAAATGTTAAGCTTCCTACTAATCAATACAAAATCTCAGTTTTTTTCCCGAAATACAATGCATTACAATACAATACAATAACTATATTGAACACCACATGTAACAAGCAAAACAGAAAAAAGGTATACTGAATATTAAGTAAGTACCGACACCGTGTAGGTAAGGGCCGGCAACGCACTGGCATCGCGTAAAGCGCTGCGGGTGTCTATGGACATTGGTGATCATTTAACATCAGGTGACCCACTAGTTCTTTTGTCTGGCCTCTCTAACATAAAAAAAACTTCAAAATAGCAGTTGTCCATTTCCATCTCGGAGCACAGCAGCGCACTTTGGCGGCAAGATTAACGAGTAAGATGTTTGGACGGCCCTTGCACAAGATCATACTGTAAACTTATTTTCTTCCAAGACGCCAAAATAGTCCATTCCTTTTCCCGACGGAATTCCGGTCACGTGCGTGGTTCAGATCAAACGCCCTGATTCCCCGTCAGCGTCATCACATCGAATAGAATTTATTTCGCGCTAAGTCAATCATTTTTATATGCGTGAGGCTATGTGGTGAAACGACCGTGTTTTACGCAACATACATAAATCGCATCTTTACCCTTTACGGGGTAGACAGAGCCTTTTTTTAATGGTTAGGAAATCTTTATAGACTACAAGCCCATGGAAAGAAAAACATGTGAAATGAACCAGCGCAGCGTGATAAGCTTAGAAGGCTGTTACTATATCATAAAATAACTCTGAGCGCTATGCCGTCATTTCTGAGCGGTACATTTATGGAATTACTCAGGTACAAATTATTAATTTACGGCGTTTTTTTTAAAAATAAATGTCGAAAAACCTAGTGCCGCTTTAAAGTGGTGGTGCCGGAAGTTAGTGCATTTTTTTTGTTCAATGTATGAGAAAAAATCTATACCGCTCAGAAATGACGGCATAGCGCTCAGAGTTATTTTATGATATAGTAACAGCCTTTTAAGCTTCATTCACGCTGGTTCATTTCACATGTTTTTTTTGTCCATGGGCTTGTAGTCTATTATGGATGCCCTAGGCATGGGGATGCCTAGGGTTAAGTGGGACTCTCCCCCGAAGTGGTATACCCAAACTAAAAACTCTCCGGCGTTGCCTCAATCCGGTGTGATGGGGACGCAGTGGGATGCCACTAGGGTTTCACCACAGACGCCCCCCGGTGGCTCCGGCTTCCGCCAGGACCGCGCCAAGGTGTTGAGGGCCCGTACGCTGTGCCCGTCTTCCCTTAAACAATGAGACCGTGCAATGCAGGTAGGTAATGGGTAGACAGAGCCTAAGGTAACAAGAGCTAAATGCCACGTTTAGCGTGATTGTGGGTGTTAAGTGGATAGGGGCATCAAAATAGTGATGGGTTGCCAGCCGCATCGTCTATAACAATGGTTCCTAAGATTTTCACCCATTCCCTCGATGGGCTTTTACCATATGCCCGGGAAGAGAAGCAACTGGTACATTCTATGTTTTTTCTTTGCTCCCAGTCCAGCATGGATGGAGGATTATTCCTGGGATCACGTAAGTGCTCTAAGAAGGGTTTTCTCAGAATAAAAGGACGTGATAGGAAATAAAGATTTAATAATTAAAGACATGAGAAGACACGCGGGCAAAAGATAGTTTGAAATAAAGTCTTTTTTTTTTATATTAATAGGAAGGCAAACGAGCAAGTGGGTCACCTGATGGTAAGTGATCACCACTGCCCATAGACACCCGCAACCCCGGAGGGATTGCAGATGCGTTGCCAACCTAGAGGACTAAGATGCAATGCCTCTTGTGCCCGTAATTTCCCCGGCTGTCTTACTCTCCACACCGGAACACAGCAGTGCAAGCACTGCTACTTAGCGGCAGGATTAGCGAGTAAGATGGTGGTAGCGATCCGGACGGACCTTGCACAAGGCCCTACCACCCGCTTCTTCTTCTTCTTCTTTTTAATATGGCCCCATCGATCGATGCTATGATTTCGCCAATGTCAGGGTAATAAATACAGTATTCAAAAATCTAGCGTCAAAAATGTCGGCAACGTTGTACGGTAGGACACGGTCAAAAGACCCCCCCTGTCGGGCTCTTAGCCAACGGTCAATGATATCCCTCGGCCAGGAAATCATTAGCCGATGCCCAGGTTGCACCGGACCAAGCAATGCTCTTCTCCACGGGCGGATCCAAAAACGAACCGCAGCTCTTGATCACACGCGGAGGTAACCCGACTCGCACCCCTGGAATAAAGTCAAATTCGTCTGATTACGCGTCAAAAGTTCGAAAGTGTCACTTTGACAGACATTCGGTAATTTGATCTGTCAAAGGCATGAGTTCCCCAACTCGTTTGATTGTGAGTAGTCAAGGAATTGTTTGAAGTTAAGCAGAGATTTTAACAATTCGCTAGGCCGTCAGAAGTAAATACCTATAAAATGATTAAGGGTTAGGGTGTGATTCCAAAAGAAACAAACACAAATCACGTCTTTATCCCTTACGGGTGTATACGCCCACACTTCCGATCAAAATAGAAATATGAAAGAAAACATTTATTCGTGACATAATAATCAAATTACAAAAACAAAAAAAGGGGTCAAAAAAATAAAAACATACATCACGAAATGGTCACATCTCAGCATAACGCAGGCCTTGCAGCCAGCGCTGGTTTTCCGATGGGACCATCAAGCGCTACTTACTGTAAGCACATATTAAAAAAAAAATAGCTCACACGTCATGCCAAAATTAAGGATGTCACCTATAGTGTACTCGTTTGCATGCATAATTCACTGTAATTTAAACTCCGCAAAGTAACACCTGATTCAATAAAATAAAAAAAGCTTAAGGTGTATATAATTATTTATTATTATGTTACCGAAATAAATATGACATCAAAAAAAGGAGGAGGTTCTCAAAGGGGACTATCGTTTCTTTACTCACCAGTTGGCGCCACTGTTGACTAAGGTCGAGAGGTATAGCTGTCAAGGGCGACTTTATAAGATCGGCGCCGAAACAAAGTTTTAAATCTTGAATCTCATTAAGTTTATTAATTATAAATAGCTATTATCATATCGAGTAGCTATGCCGCAATGTTGTGCAGTTCCGTTTTCCGCTTTCAAAGCGTTCACATTCATCGCCAAATAATCCATATTTGCGATAATTTCACGAAGGAGATCACTTTTCAACAGGTTAATGAAAGAAATTATAATTTATGTCACGAAGCCCGACGAAACCAGTGAAAAGTGAATGTTATTGGACCTCACGCGACACTAGCGCCTCTAGTGGCAAATTCACACGCGATAGCCCCCATTAGGTTGTACTTTTTTTTAGTTTCACCTTTTCGGTCTATTATTTGGAACCTTATGTTTTTTCTTAACTGTGATTCTGTTCTCTTCATGACATCTAAAAACAATAGATATGGCTGCATGGACCCTGTTTCCTTTGTTTCCCCATATTTACAAATGTAATTGTTAAAGAGTGCGACATAAGACATTGCAGACTCCCCGAAGCAAGAAAACGTTTACTGAGTCTATTGCTGACCTGGAGCTACGACGACTCTGAGCAAGTTTTAAGTGTTGTGAGCTAGCACACTTTCACACACACACACTTACACTCCTACATACACATTTGCAGCTATCTATTTATTATTACTATATTTTAATTTCTAGTTAGTATTTGGGTTCCCATCTTCATGCCCGCAACTTCGTCTGCATATAATTCGTTTATCGCTATCCCGCAGGAATTACGCAATTTTCCGGGATAAAAAGTAGCCTATGTGTTATTCCAGACTATAATCTATCTATGTTTCAAATTCATCCAGATCTGTTCTGGCGTGAAAGAGTAATAAACATCCAAATATCTATACTCACAAACTTTCACATTTATAATATTAGTAGGATAGGATTTTATTTTTTATCTTTACCTTTTTTGTTATTCTGGCCGCTTCATAAATTGATGGTAACCGTTTTTTGTTTGATATTTCTTGGCTGCCACGATACAGGCTGTGCCTAGTGTGGAGTCATTGAACTTCCTAATATTGTATTTCGTTTTTATTTTGGAAAATAAATTTTACTTTACTTCGACAAAAAACTTACACTTTATACGTTCAGCGCACGCAAGATTTATCCGGATTAATTTAGCCTCCAATCCAAGTGCTTCATAAGTTTGAAACGCCCAAACGAAAACAACTTTCACTCAAAATTCAGCTCGTCCTCCAAACTTTAAAAAGCAAGAACTAAAATTCCTAAATCTCCAACAAGATAACATATTCCGCGCGGTGTCCCAAGTTGTGATCTCGAGGTGGATTATTCCAATCCGGGGATTATCGTTTCCCCATTTATAAGGCGATCCTTATCCTATCTTTGGGATCAATAATGGACACCGTGGAGTGGATCCCCTTTAGGGATAAAAGGTGTTAAATGGTGGCTATGTTTCGGTTGTATTTGCATAATATTTATATTGAGATGGGGTGACGGTTCAAATGCGAGCGGAGATTTTCATACGCTTCCTACTAATATTATAAACGCGAAAGTTTGTAAGTATGGATAGAAAGAAAGAAAGTACGAAAGAAGACAATTATTCATTTTTGCAAGACACACAAATATAAGAGAATATATACAATTTTATATAAAAAAGAGAAAAAATACAGTCATGAAAAATAAAGCACCAGCGTGTGTGTGTCTTCGCAGATAGATGGATGGATGTTTGTTACTCTTTCACGCCAGAACATAGATAGACTATAGTCTGGAATAACACATTGAAAGAAAGAAAGAAAGAAAGAAAGAAAGAAAAAAAGTTTATTTATGACAAGTAGCAGTGCTTGCACTGCTGTGTTCCGGTGTGGAGAGTAAGACAGCCGCGGCAATTACGGGCACAAGAGGCATTGCATCTTAGTCCTCTAGGTTGGCAACGCATCTGCAATCCCTCCGGGGTTGCGGGTGTCTATGGGCAGTGGTGATCACTTACCATCAGGTGACCCACTTGCTCGTTTGCCTTCCTATTCATATAAAAAAAAAAAAACACAAAACATCAAATAAATATATAAACAAAATAAATTATCACAAAAAATAAATTGTCACAAAATGGTCCCAACTCAGCATTTGCTGGCCTTACAGCCAGCGCTGGTCTTCCGTTGGGACCATAGGGTGATTACATTAAGTAAATAACGTACATTGGGTACTTTTTATCCCGGAAAATTGCGTAATTCCTGCGGGATAGTAAATAAAAGACGCGACGCGCCGAGTTGTCCACATTATTGGATTTCTAAACGACACACTGAAAATTAGAACACAGAAAAATCCGAAAAGTAAGGCTATGGCTGGGAATCGAACTCGGATCCTCATCATTCTGTAACGCGTGCTATATACCCCTACACCACCCATAGCAGGTGGGTACGCCTTCGAATTATTCTATCTGTTACTAGCCGTCACGTGACCTTGTTACTATGCGAATTTTTGTCGCTAAGCGTCATCTGTTGAATGATGTGTCTGTACGACACAATTACAAACTATCGTGGAACATCTGACTGCTCACCAGGGACGAGAGACGGCGCTGTTTTTCAAATGAGGTATGTAGGTACTATCAAATGAATCAAGAATCTTTACTTCTTGATTTTTTATTACATTATTGATTTATCACATTAGTAGTATCGCATCAACAATACTAGAGGTTGCCCGTGACTCCGTCTCCGCAGAGTTCACTTATCGCTATACCGCTATTACTATGCAATTTTCCGGGATAAAAGCACTATGTCATTCCCTGGACTAAACTATATCTGTACCAAATTTCATTTAAATCGCTTCTGTGGTTTAGGCCAAAAAGCGTAACAGGCAGACAGATAGACAGACAGACAGAATTAGTAGGGATTGAACAGCATAAAGTAGGTACCTACAGTGAGTTTACAACCAACTTTTTCAGGGTAGTCAATAGGCGGTCTAATCATTGTTCTGTGTTATAATAATTGATTTCACTTTCCACCTATACGCCCACATTCTTGCTAAATGTGTCCTGTTAGGTCTTGTTACCTTAGGCTCTGTCTACCCCGTCTTACCTACCTGCATTGCACGGTATGTATGTATGATACGAACTTCCAATTTAGAATTTCGAAGTAACCCATTGTTTTTTCATGCCCTATGTTATGAGTGTCAAAGGGCAACGGTGATTACTTTCCATCAGGTGACCCACTTGCTCGTTTGTTGCCTATCATATAAAAAAAAACTGCAACGTGCACGTGGCAATGGACTAACGCCAATGAACCACCAACCACCACCACTTGCTCGTTTGCCTTCCTATTCATATAAAAAAAAAAAAAGCCAAAAGGTTGAATTAAGTAGGTAAGTTATTGCTTTATTGTACAAATATAAAGAAACAGAGACAAACCACAAAAAATACCTAAATATATGCTCAAAGGCGAACTTATCCCTATAAGGGATCTCTACCAGTTAACCTTTGTGTAAATGAGAGGAGCACTAAGCGAGAGACCGACGAAGAGTGAGTTTAAAATATCCATATAGTGAAAGCCACAATAGAGCGTACATCTCAGAATACAACAAACAATTCATAAATAAACTACTAAATATCTAACACATGCATATATACACACTACATAGGTACCTACAATATGAGTACACACATACTCTTTGAACGACGCCACGGAATTTTGAATCGAGAACAAAAAATTTAATTAAAAGCCATTTATTCAATAAAAACCGTAGGTACATGCGTTGTGATTAAGTGCATTTGCGGGGGTAAAGCGATAAGGTTCCATCGGTGCCGGTCCCAGCGCCGATTGGAACTGTGTCGGCGCGAGCAATTTTCAATTTGGCGCCACCTGCGAGATGCGGCTGCAATATTAATCCCGGAACGCCATGCGCTATGGGATAGGCTAAGAGCTGTGAAGCGCACGATGACTGTATGATAATAATGTCTATAAAATGACCAAAAATGACTATGGACAAGGGAATCTAAAAATATCAAGGCAAACACCAAATAACTTCCCCTTTACTAATCTTCTTCTTCTTTAATATGGCCCCATCGATCGATGCGATGATTTCGCCAATGTCAAAGTAATAAATACAGTATTCAAAAATCTTGTGACAAAAATGTCGGCAACGTTGTACAGCTCTTAGCCAACGGATAATGATATCCCTCAGAATCTGCCAGGAAATCATTAACCGATGCCCAGGGTGCACCGGACCGAGCATTGCTCTTCCCCCCGGACGGATCCAAAAACAAATCGCAGCTCTTGGTCACACGCGGAGGTAACCCGACTCGCACCCCTAAACACGTATCTTGTATAATTTTACCTGTCATTCCAGAAGAGGTAAAAGATACAGTCCCTATAGCCAAGTTTAAATGTTATCCGTTTCCAAGGCCCCATGATAAAGCTTAGTTCCTTCACTATTAGTCTCTCATGACTTACAGCTTGCCAGAAAACGGCTGCTCAGGAGGAAGCATTCACAATTAATTCAAAAGTTCCAAATTACCTAAGGAAACCAGATTAATTGTATGATTAAACGAACTTACCTGAAGTGAAGTTCTATCATAATTATACGTAGCTCCTTGTCCGAGACGATTTACATGTAGTAACGCTGATTGTACAGCGCACAGGTCACTATTTTTAAAGCTAAAAAAAAAAAAAAAAAAAAAACAAAATAACCTCTCTTTTGTTTGACAGATGTGACAATGTCATTTCGTTTGAAGATGTATGGTATGAACAACCCTATAATTGGGATAATGCTTTAGTATTAGTGGGAAGGGTTGGAACTGTCGTCTCGGACAAGGAGCTACGTATAATTATGATAGAACTTCACTTCAGGTAAGTTCGTTTAATCATACAATTATACTCTTCTCCTTGTCCGAGACGATTTACATGTAGATGTTTAAAGGCAGGGTTGTGAATAATAATAATATGGGTTTAAAATAAACATGATTTATTACAACCTCAGGTTCGACAGAAAGTAACCTTATCGATAGAAATGAAAAATATCTTTTTACAGCTTAGCCCTCCTTCCAACAATCTTAATAAAAACAATAATAGTGATGTACACATCATAGTATACTAGATTACCATAACTATCGTTACTTAAGTGATGATAAATTACTGCGCTAAGGCATGTGATGTGACATCACAGAAAGTTGATGTATCTCTGATAACAGCTTTTTATATTGTCGAGCGAATGTCGTAAAACAGGAAAGAGAAAAGGGGGGCGTGGGGGGCAGAGCCCCCCACATGGGGGGCTCGGGGGCGCAGCCCCCGCCATAACAAAACACCACACAGACATTAAAAGAACTGGATTCTTAAGTTATAGGTTAGGTTAGGTTATCTTGTAATCCTAACTCGAAAATAGGAGCCCCGTGAAACGGGGCTCCGTCGACTCTTTCTTGATTACTAGGGTATGTTAGGTATAAATGCTATACCTAATCATCTTTATTTCTCACTATAGCATCATTAACCACTCCACTTCTAGATTTTAAATGTTCGATCAAGATATTATAAAAGATGATAATTTTATCTTGTTTACATCTTATAATTTTTTATTAAGTAAAGGGCAAATATCTGTTCAGTACAGCAATAGAGTTTTTTCACCTGAATATAAATCCCTTAAGAGTCATATAATTGAACTCTACTCAAAAAATATTGATTAGAAACTTTTTTAGAATTCGTTATCGAAAGACGTTACTTTGCTGACGTCTATTTCCTTGATAAAACCGAATAACAGGTTAAATACCCTTTAGTCTTTACTTTTAGAATACTTATTGATTCCCGATATAGGTCAACGTAAGTTCATACAGAAAATATAAAATAATGTTAATAATCAACCAGTTCCCGGTATACTACTGTGGTAACTGAGTCTGTGGTAACATTACATCGACTGCTGATAATAGGCTAACTCGCCCCAAATAAGCCATGCTGACAATAACCTTTCTGCAGCCCAGTTTTTGCTGGTGGGATATTCACTTTCCCTTCCTGGGGAATACTAATAGGAATATTTCAACAAATGTTAGTGATAACGATTAGAAACTCAGAACGGTAAGAGAACAAATAAATAAAAAACAAAGTAATAATCATGAAACCAGATTCCTTAAGGTTATATTTACTGCCACAGAGAATGATAGGTATCAGTAATAATAAAAAACAAGTTAGCCCAGTGAAGTGTGAAGGCATTAATCTTCAGGCCCAGTCCTTAATTTCAATTAGATTTAGAAGCAAACAGATCCAGAGTGAGAACTCCCTTCAAAATTTTTATACGAGCCTAATGAGTGCTCCCATTCAATGATGACTATTTCATATCATAATGGTCTTCTGCATTGAAGTTGTTCTTCAATCTTGTACAACTGAGCCAAGTTTAGTATAGTTTGCTTCAAGTTTTTATATATGTTCTATGTTCTCCAATAATGAAATAATATTTCTGGGGAAACGATTGGGTTAATTAGGATCACATGAAAGGACGTTCAATCAAGCCTTCGTTCAATTGTTAGCAGTCGCAGTAACAGAAGTGGACCAGTATGTATTGTATCATATTAATATTATATTATATGAAGCAATTGTTGAATGATTATTTCTTGTGTCCTATCCTTAACTAAATTATAGCTCTTCCATCTCCACTTCTCCAGGCTGAATAATCATGTTCAACTGTTGGGCACAGGCCTGCCGTGTCATGCCTATGTCAGTTAACTTGAGATACATGAGATATGCGTAACAAGTCTGAATCGTATTTTTTTGGGTGTCTTTACCTACCAACAAAACATTTTTTTTAATTTTGCTTACCAATTCCTTGTACGAGTCTATCTCAATAGTCGTGTAACTCAGTTTTGGCCACAGCCAATATGGCTATATACTGTATCTAGTAGTTACACGACTTAGGTGCGACAGGCCTTCTGCTATGCTGCCGTGTCATGCCTATGTCATGTAACTCTAAAAGCATAGTTTTGAGTAAAATCTGTTTAAAGTTTTTTTCGTAATTCGTAGTTTATTTTAAAATCAAGCAGCAAAATAAAAATAAAAATACGCAAATAGATTTGTGTTAGGCTTATGCATATTATGTAATATCTAGATTATTCGTGTTTTGTATATTATATAAGTTATAGGCTATAAAGGAGTTAGGCATAACAGGTTCACCGTACAGTCTGTTTTGCGATGCCCTGTATCTCAAGATACATGACTTAGGCGTAACACGTTAAATATAAATATTTCTCTCGGTTGTCTACCAGTTTACTTATATAGTCGTAATTATACCATAAGGCTATATAATTATGTACCATGATAAAAACTTTTAGTAAATAGGATAAATAAAGGAAAAAACACCCCAAAAATAAAATTAAAACAACTGTAAATCTCTATATTTATGTTGAACAATCTTATTAAAACAGTTGTTTTTGGGGTGTTTTTTTCTTTATTTATCCTTTTTACTAAAAGTTTTTATCATGGTACATAATTATATAGCCTTATGGTATAATTACGACTATATAAGTAAACTGGAAGACAACCGAGAGAAATATTTATATTTAACTTGTTACGCCTAAGTCATGTATCTTGAGATACAGGGCACCGCAAAACAGACTTTGTATGGTGAACCTGTTATGCCTAACTCCTTTATAGCCTATAACTTATATAATATACAAAACACGAATAATCTAGGTATTACATAATATGCATAAGCCTAACACAAATCTATTTGAGTATTTTGATTTTTATTTTTGCTGCTTGATTTCAAAATAAACTACGAATTACGAAAAAAACTTTAAACCGATTTTACTCAAAACTATGCTTTTAGAGTTACATGACATAGGCATGACACGGCAGAGGCCTCCCTTCAGTACGGGAGGGCTTGGACAATGTGTCCTGCGCAACTATATTTGCCTCAAACTATGTACGAAACGGCCGTCTACCCGCAACTTGTGGTAGCTCTAAGGCCTGCAGGGGCAATTTCTTGGTCCATTTGATCTGTGGGTCCTATTTTATAAATTACCTGTCCCATCGCTATGTGATGGGCTAAGGCCTGTATTACCCAAAAAAGGTTGATTGATAATTTTTCGGACCTGCAGTGATGGGTCATATATAACATTACATTATTACCTGTCCAGCCGCTGTGTGCTGGCTCTAAGGTATGTTTATGTATGTCTGTCCAGCCACTATGTGATGGCGCTAATAATAATTATAATAATAAATTTCTTTATTCGGATAACTGGGACCAAAAATTTGTAAGTAACATAATTGCTTATTGCTAATGTTAATAAGTAAAAAAGACAGGCTAAGGCATGTGCACTCGTAAATAGATGATTGATAACTTTTGAATCATGGTATATTTGCTGTCATAGCTCCAATCTTGTATCAATAACAGGCTACTGTCTATCCTCAGTGTGATAGCTCTGAACCCTGTATATCAACCAATTGTTGGTTCATAATTCTTTGTCTATTCTCAGTGTAATAGCTTTTAATCGATTCTGATTTATATAACTACTCAAATCTCAGCTTAAAAACTAATATCTATGCCACTCCTGCCTGTCTTTGAATGGCCTTATTTGTTCCCTTTTTGATATTGCTGATATCGATTACTCGAATGACTTTCCTTGAGGTCCATTAATATCACACACACACACACACACACACACACACACACACACACACACACAATTCACGTCTTTATCCCCTACGGGGTAGACAGAGCCTAAGGTACCAAGACCTACAGGCCACGTTTAGCAAGATTGTGAGTGTATAGGTGGAAAATGGAATCAAAATAGTGATGGGTTGCTAGCCGCATCGCCTATAACCTGATTCCTATTTTCGCCCATTCCCCTGATGTGCTTTTAACATCTGCGCGGGAAGAGAAGCAACTGGTACATTCTATGTATTTTCTTTGCTCCCAGACCAGCATGGAAGTATAGAAAAAATATGCATATTTAGTGAATTCCCCTGAAGTCCATTAAAATCAATAATATTTAAATAAGCAGAGTATTTTTGTAATGCACTAGCAATTAATGTTTTCAGTTGACACCATTGTCAAAAATCCATTTTTGCTAATCTATTCTTAATAGCAGTCTACACCTCCTTCAACATGTATAGAACAAATATATGCAGCTTTCAAATGTTATAAATTTATGCCCAATAGTGTTCCTTTTTGCTGACTATACCAACTTTCTTGTTACTGTACCTGCATTTTCAACCAGGGTCATTACTCATACAAAATTTCAAATCAAACGGATTAACCGTTGAAGAATTCTCTCCTGCGGAGACGGTCTGACCCCACTATCCATATTTTTCGCTACCAGATTGTTGTATTTTCAACTGACTTACACAACAATGCAAAATTTCAGCTCAACTGGTTGAAGATATGTGCTCAAAATTGAGTTGCAAGATTCCAGCCATACAAACATACACTGCAAATTAAGAAGGATATAACTCTCTATGTTTATATGTTATATTTTCTGCTGCCTAGAAATGTATTCCTTGACAAAATACTCTGGATTGGTCTAAAATATGTCAAAATGTACTTGTCAATAGTTTTGCACCACCAAACAATATCAAATGTATTTTTTGTGGCAGGATCATTTCACATCAAAATTGTTGTTATCTTACAATAATGCTAAATCTTTTTCTCTTCCCAGTGACTTGTAATAAAATTTTCTTAGTAGTAGTACTTAGCGGTGATTTTATTTTCTTTTTTAGAACGCTAACTACAAGACACCAATGATATAGCCTCCTGTTCTCTTGGAAAGTCACTACCCACGTATTGGATAGGTTTTTGTAAAATACAAGGAAATAACATTCATAAGAAAGCACAGATCTGAGAAAAAAAACGTTTAGTCGGATACCAATTTCACTATGACTTGATGTCCGGGTAGACCCATTTTAAGGTACCCGGCTATGATGCCAGTAATCTGAACAGGGTAACCACTTCCAAAGAATCTGGATGTGTATACCCAAATCTAGGATATTATAAATGTGTACCTATATATATATGTGTATGTGGCTTGGTACCAACAGTACAAGCTTTGCTAAATTTGGGGCATGAGGTCAATTTAATTGACCTGTATTGTGCCCTGATATTAATTTTATTATTTATTCAATTATTTCATACATGTAGGTAAATAATAAGTATGTAGGAGTTTATTTTTCACAGTAAAGAGTTTGTTTTACTTACTATTCAAGTTAATTTTTTACTTATTGATCTCTAGAAATTCACTTACAGTTCTGATTATTTATTTCTTTATTTATCAATAAAATGTTACACATTACCGTCTGAAACAGTGCTCTGTATGTATCTCCGGATTCATTAGCAGTACCGTAGCACTGATGACATCTTTTAAGGATTGAATATTATATTTAAGTACATATTTTAGTTCAACTACTTATACTTAGGAACATTATGTAACTTCTCCAGTATGTCTTCATCCTGTGTTATTGCATCTTTACTGAATCTTCATCCAAGTGCCCACAATGAGGGCTGAGTTGAATGTCTTTATTCTTGATTGTATCTTCTTAATTCTTCTTAAATTCACATTAACAAGAGTTGATTTACGACCCGAAATCAGAACGTCGGTCACGGAACGAATAAAATAAACAAGTTTTCCGCACCAGAATGTATATTTTAACCGCATAAACGTAAAATACAGAACGTAGACGTTGAATTTGAACCTACCTTGCTGTAGTCAGTGATAGGGTAATAATAAAATAGTAAATTGCGACGCAATTTCGTACCGCCTATTAGCGAAAGCACATTACCTCAATACCTGTTCAATGAGAACTCTCTAGGTACTTGTACTTATTCTATTTGAATAATAATGCCGCATACATACCTCACGAATTATCCAAACAAACCTTAGGTATTCAAAAATCTACAGGAATGTATGAAGTTTTCAACCATCCTTAATCCCGCTGATTTAACACCAAACATCACTGTAAACCCGTAATTATGTTGAATATAGATAATATAGTGAACTATCATTAAAACTGCTGTATTTATATTATTAATGAAAGATTATAAAGCGACCTTGGCGCGCACTCAAAGCGTAATGACATTGTCACATCTGTCAAACAAAAGAGAGGTTATTTTGTTTTTTTTTTTTTTTTTTTTTTAGCTTTAAAAATAGTGACCTGTGCGCTGTACAATCAGCGTTACTACATGTAAATCGTCTCGGACAAGGAGAAGAGTACAATCACCCGCTTCCACAATTCAGAAATGATGACGTCACAATGTAAGCGACATCTATCGATCCCGAAACAAAACATATTAGTTTTCCGTACTGAATCAATGCCGAGAACAGCGCCGGCAGCTCTTGGAGTACACAAGGCGTGCGAGGAATCTGAGGGCGGGCTGTACGAATCACAGCTGAATCATTTTTATCTGCGCTCGATTCAGCTCCCCATTAGTATGGATCGCAAGAAAAGACTTCAAATCAGCTTCTAAAGTCAAAGACGAAACTAAAAACTAATAGCAGTTTAGAAAACACTAGAAAGAACAAAGAATTCTTCCACGCTCGTCTGGGAGTAAAGAAAAAACAGTTGCTTCTCTTCCCACGCAGGGAGGGAATGGGCGAGTCTTAGGAATCAATTTATAGGCGATGCGGCTAGCAACGCATCACTATTTTGATTTCCCTTTCCAGCTATATGCCCTTAATCATGCTAAACGTGGCCTTAAGGTTTTGTTAACTTAGGCTCTGTCTACCCCGTGAGGGGTAAAGACGTGATATATGTATGTATGTAGAAAGAACGCTTTTATAAGCGCACGTAAAAATAAATTGTAATGCTTCAAGTTGCCTATAACTTTGAAATGTAGGATGATTTTAATGTATAATAATATTTTACTGCATTCCTTATAAATAGGCTTAGAGTTGCTCAGCGAGCTATAGAGAGAGCTATGCTTGGAGTTTCTCGGGATCGCATCAGGAATGAGGAGAATAACGTTCACCGACATAGTCAAGCGATTAGCTCATTGAAGTGGCAATGGGCAGGCCATATAGCACGGAGAAAAGATGTCGGGATCCGAAAGGTTCTCGAGTGGAGCTCGGATCGGCAAGCGTAGGTCGTTCTCCAACGCGATGGAGAGATGACCTGGTTGAAGTCGCTGGTTCATGGTGGATGCAAGCCGCTTCCAACCGAGGCTGCTGGAGATCTATGAGGGAGGCCATGTCCAACAGTGGACGTCCTATGGCTGAATATTTTATTGTAAAAGCGTGTTTTTCATGACATCTAACTAAGTTACATTACCAACAATGGTAAAACCAACGGGTGATTAATTTGGATTAATATAGGTTTAGGTGCGGCGGGATGGCCCTTGGGCCACCCCTAAGCAGCGAACATGTGTATTTTGCTTTAGAAATAGTCAAATTTCTAAATGACACTGAAAATTAGAACACAGACAATTCTGAAAAGTAAAGCTATGGCCGGGAATCGAACCCGGATCCTCGTCATTCCGTGACGCGTGCTATACCCCTACACCGCCCATAGCAGGTGGGTAAGCCTTCGAATTTTTTTATCTGCTACTAGCTGTCACGTGACCTTGTTACTATGCGAAGTTTAGTCGCCAAGCGTCATTTGTTTGAATGATGTGTTTGTACGACACAATAACAAAAAAAAATCAATTATATAGTATTTATTTTACCTTAGAATGTCCTAGTAATGAACTTGGTTATGTACGAAGAACAAGGGGATAAAACATATAGCTGACTGTACAAAGTTAAAATTTAAAAACGCAAACAATTCAAAAGCATTCTGTCTAAATACTTCGCTACCTCAAAGAGTTAGCATATCTCGATGTACCTACCCTCCAAATTATTTTAATATCGCGATGTCGAAAATATGCCGCTCCGTATCTACTACGAAAAGTTTGTACAACTTCCCGATAAATTTTTGGAATATCTACAACGAAATATTTGAAAGCCGTTCATGGTGTTTTAATTAATTTCTAGGTGATGAGCATTTTTTAGAGGGATTATTGGTGGAATTTAATAAACGCTCTTGTTTAGGTCTATTGAGAGGTATTTCCAATAATCCCGGGCTTTTCAAGAGGGCTTGTGGGCGTAAATAACCTGCCGTACTCATAGTGTTAAACTTGCAATCAAGAAGATTTTGAACTACTTAATGTGATTAGGGTAAAATGAAAAGGTGAGTGAGTAGCCCAGTGGTTCGACCTCTGGCCTCTCAAGCAGAGGGTCGTGGGTTCGAATGCCGGGCTCGCACCTCTGAGTTTTTGGAATTTATGTGCGAAATCACATATCAACCTTAGCATGAGCTTTTCGGTGAAGAAAAACGTCTGCGAAGCAATTCAATGGTGGATCCGCGTGGGAACTATAGCCCAAGCACTTTGGTTCTGAGAGGCCTGTGCCCAGCAGTGAGACGTATTTATAAGCTGGAGATGATGATGAAGTGAGTGAGTGAGAGAGATGAGAGGAACACTACTACACAATATGGACATCCCTGACACCAGAGGATTGCACATAAGTTGCTAAGGCTATTTCTAATTTGGAACGTCACTTTGTCTATACGCACACATACAACCGGTCATTTTTTAAGTTTTTCACATAATAATTTATTCTATCTCTCAAAATTATTAATTTAAAACTGAATGCGAACATACTGCGCGTACATTGCACCCTTTGCTTTGTACTTTCCTTTGTGTTTGAATAATAAACATTCATTAAACTCCGATATTTATTTACAGAGCAAACTAGGGGAGTACGGATATATTCCCAGTACAATTTGTTCGTAAAAATATGCTATGCACAAAAAAAACTATTTTAATCAACTATTTTCTATTGGCGTAGAGAATAAATTCGAGTTCAATATTGGAGCTATGTAGTATCGTTTTGGAAATAATTCTGGAGCGGGAAACTTTTAACGTAAGGCGCGGTACTTCGTGGTACTAATACTATGGGGGAAAAAAGTAAATGATCTGTTTTAGGCATGTGTGAGTAATGTATGCGAATAGACAAATTGACGTTCCAAATTAGAAAAGTGACTCAAGTCCCATATCAGTTCTGTACACTACAAACAACGGGTCATTTACTTAAAATTTTCACATATAAATGCCCCTAATGGCGTATAAAGTGTCTTCTGAGAATTGTTAAAATCGCGAAATGGATTTGAGTTAGATGAAATAACGAAAAACGATCTTCCATGCTGGTCTGGAAGCAAAGAAAAACATAGAATGTACCAGTTCCTTCTCTTCCCGCGCACATGATAAGAGTCCCTCGAGGGATTGGATAAAAATCTTAGGGATCATGTTATATAGGCGATGTGGCTAGCAACCCATCACTGTATTGATTCCCCTTTCCATCCATACGCCCGCAATCATGTTAAACGTGGTCTTTAGGTCTTGTTGCTTTAGGCCCTGTCTACCCCGTAAGGGATAAAGACGTGATTTATGTATATATGTATGTATATGTAACATTTAACTAAAGTATTAAAAAAATAGTCCAAACAACAAATAGGTATAGGTGAAAACTGAAGTAAATGACCTGTTGTATGTAGTGTACAGAACTGATATGGGACTTAAGTCATTTTTCTAATTTGGAGCGTCAATTTGTCTATTCGCACACATTATTTACAGACAACAGGCCATTTATTTAAGCTTTCCCCCTATATTGTGTTTTATTTGTCACGCAAAGACATATAACAAATTGGCAGATAAAAACAAAAAAAAAACTAAAATAAGCTTAGCAATTGTTTGTGAATAATGGGGACAGTTTCGAAGTCTCCTTATCTCTGAGCTGGTGTTTCCCATCTCCAGGTTGGTCCAGGGTTTCAGCTTGGAACACAGTGTCCGGGAGAGAGTTGTCCGCTGTGTCCGGCACGAGGAGTGTCAGGAGTCCTGCCGTGAGGGACACCAGGCCGAACACGGTGGCGGGAAGACCAGACCAATAGGCCAGCTGACGAAAGACAAGATTAGTCTGGTTAGTAGCGATTCTGGTGACACTAAGTTAAATCAAGGTCCACAAATAGCGACATCTGTGGTTTGTTGTCGCAACTACGGCGAACCTCGCTTAGAGGATCGATAGGTTGTAAGTACTTTAGCCAAGCGCCAATAGATGGCGTTATTTTGGGACTGCTTCTAAAATGGCGTCTTGTAAAAGGGACGAAGCCAAGCTGAAAAAGAACAGCGTTTGCCTTGCCTCCACCTTCGATACCCTCACGGATCCAAGAATCCAGCAGGTGGTTCGGTTAGTTTGACTTCACCCCTACAAGGATTTTTCATTTAATTATACTCCCGCCCTCGAAAAGCTTGTCAGAAAAGAATGAAAAACGCGATCTTATTACGGGAAGAGATGAGTCTGTCTTTGTATGTGAACGTGAAACAACTTCGGTTCATTACTAGCTACTCGTCGTTGCAAACATTTAAGATGTCCTAAGTAACTTTCATGCCTTTACTTACCAATAACGGAGTTTGCGGAGCTACAATGGACCCTATCCGCCCCACAGAAGAACAGAGGGCGTGCATGGAGTTCCTGGTGTAGGTGGGGAACAGCTCGGATGTGAAGATGTACGTGATGGTGAAGTAGAACGAGGACATGAGCTTGCCTGCCATGTACACCGTAATAGACAGCCAGGGCAGATCTGTGAATACATACACAAATCACGTTACTGTCCCTTACGGGGTAGACAAAGGCTAAGGTAACATTTTTTTTTTTTTATATATGAATAGGAAGGCAAACGAGCAAGTGGGTCACCTGATGGTAAGTGATCACCACTGCCCATAGACACCCGTAACCCCGGAGGGATTGCAGATGCGTTGCCAACCTAGAGGACTAAGATGTAATGCCTCGTGTGCCCGTAATTTCCCCGGCTGTCTTACTCTCCACACCGGAACACAGCAGTGCAAGCACTGCTACTTAGCGGCAGGATTAGCGAGTAAGATGGTGGTAGCGATCCGGACGGACCTTGTACAAGGCCCTACTACCCGCAAAACATGACCTGAAGGCCCGTTTAGCAGGATTGTAGGCGTATATAATGTGGAAAGAGAAATCAAAATAGTGATTGGTTGCTACCCGCATCGCCTATAACATGATTCCTACGATTTTTGTCGATTCCCTCGATGGGCTTTTACCATCGGTGCGGGAATAGAAGCAGCTGGTATATTCTATGTTTTTTCTTTGCTCGCAGACCAGCTTGGAAGGAATATAATTAACCTGTGAATATGATTAAGTAATACAGAATGACAAAAATGTAAAGCAAAAATAGTAAAAATTTATCTACAATAACTCGTCATTTTTTTTGTATGCAATTGCGCTTCCTAGTCTTACTTAGTCACTTGTATATCAGGATTTAACAAACATCAAATTAAGTTAAAAAAAACTTGACAGTTTCAAAGTTTTAGTAAACAATTCTAATGAAAAGAAGAATACAATAAAACTTACCACCAGAAACAAATGGCTGACAAACGCACAAAACAGCACATGCCACAAACGTCGACACTAAAGGAATCTTCCTTTTAAACCTGATCAGGATTAGAGTCTTAATAATATTTCCAAGGAGATCAATTATAGACGTCAACGCATAATTAACATACTTATTGCCTTGCAAAGCAACTGAATTTATCGTTAACCCATGGTTAACAAAGGTTGAGGCTATCCACCAGACCGAGCACACAAAGAACCTCTTCAACAATGTCTTTGATCTAAAGGTATCAGCTAACACTTTGCCAAAGCTATCTCCCTTTTCTTTCTCATAATGTATACTTTCCAATTCTTCAGCATCTAGTTTTACTTTATTGGTCTTCGCAGCACTCTTTAATATTGATACTGCTTCGTCTTTTCTTCCTTTGATGAGTAGCCATCTAGGGCTTTCATCGACAAGAAAGAAGTAAAGAATGAAGAGAAGTCCCGGAGCGTAGATGACACGTAGGAATGTCCTCCAGTAGGGAACGAGCCAGAATGTCAGCGGGAACAGGATTCCTCCGACTATGTACCCGAAGTTAGTCATGAATATGAACATGACTCGATTTTCGGTTGCCACCATTTCAATGGCTGAAAGTAAAATTTACATCTAAATATCAGGTAATCATGATGATACTATTTGAGTGAATAGAGATTGCGCTTGATCAAAAAAAGAGAATAAAAGAATGAGCACACACACTTTACACAGCGCGCAAAATTCTGTCCCATTCTTTGAACACTTGTACTCAATATAAGTAGGTATTTTATTAACTTGCAAAAACTATTCGATTATTTAAGGAGACACATTGATGTTACCTCACGACCGTAGCAGAAATATTAGGTGGCATGTTTGATCAGTATTTTCCCAAATTAAAAAGAAGACAAAAGAAAAACTGGCATGATTCAACATACACAACATGTAAGCGGGTGAAGTGGGGTCCCCTATAACCGCCTCCAGGAACTCGAGACTGATGTACAGCCAGTAGTTGGTGATGAAGCTTCGCGTCAGGCCGCATGTTGCTCCCAGGACAGATGCCACCACCAGCAGGGTCTTCCTTCCCAGTCTGAAATCAAACCGAGGCCGGATAAAAGATCACATCTTGGAAACTTTCAATGTTCGAGGAATCAATCGAATCGCAGTAGCTTCTATCTTTTCGGGGATTCCACTTTCAGCTGTCCAGATAATCGAGGAAGAACAAACCGCTTTGTGGAAATCTTAAGAATTCTGCCAACAAAAGTTCTACTTCTGTTTGACTTGCGAAAGAAAGGACCTAGTGGAATAAAATCGTGCAGTTCCGACGCACACCCTCCGTATATAGCCTGTAGAAGATCGGAGAATTATTTACTAGACATGGGAAATGGCCCAATTATGACAACAATACAAGAAAATATAGGTAGGTACCAATATAAAAAAAAATCTCAACGTACATAGAATATGATTCACTTCAATTTTACGCTATTTTATGAATATAACTACGAGATAATGCGCATCGCATACAATGCGCATTTAATTATAATTATTTTATATTTGAGTTTAACTGCACGTTCACTGGACTTCCAATCAAAAACTCATCAATGTACAGTAAGGAAAATGTATTCACGTCGCACCGTAAAACTCTATCGCAATACGATGACATATCACTCGAGTTTGAGTGACGGCGGCCTGTCAATTGCGACAGGGTTCTACGGTGTTACTTGAATACAATTTCGTCACTGTATCTGTTTCAGAAATATTTGATAAGGTACATTTAGCGCAGCTTTTAAGAGTACGTAGCTGCTCTTGGAGCACTACCTAAATCGGACAGTGTAGCAAGTACGGAACACGATGCGTCCTAAACAAACTTTAGTTGCTTAAGGCCTAAATACTTGAAATATAAATGCAATTGTATTAAATTAATACTTTGTTTATTCAGCTTCGATAAAATTGTACGTTACAGTACACAAGGGTACCGGTTTGGTTCCAGCAGATCTCTCGTCTGCTCTCAAGTTCTAAAACAAAACCCAAATTTTTATTCGAACGATTTTTCGAATGAGTGTTCGATTTAAAAAACTTGAGCACAAACACGAACCAACCAGTCCGTAGACCTATAAAAATATCCTAACAGTACCTACATCTGCCAGTTTACCTGTCAGAAAGAGGTCCAACGATCAGCAAGCCCAGCATGTAGCCGAAGCTGTGCATAGTACCCACCAGCGTCCTCTTCCATTCTTGGCATGCCAAGTCAAACTAAAATTAACAAAATAAATAACATAATAAACCGAGATCACGGGAAGATAAAACGATGGTACAAAGACAATAATACTATGCCCAGATAGCTTTGTGAATAGAGAACCTAATAATGAAGCTTGAGGTCCTGTTGATCACCAGTCGGGGCAGATATTATGTATGCATCTATATATCTATCTAATATTGTAAAGAGGTAAACTTTGTGAGTTTGTGACGATGCAGGAGGTTATCTCTGGATTCAGTCTCCGGTAGCAGTCAAAAGCTAGGGACTTCGTAATTATCTATGTGTATGTATACCGAATACTGACGGTCAATCCATTCATTCACATATAGTGGAAGTAAATGCTCGGAGGGGCGGGCAGCAGCGTCCCCGTGATAAAACTACCACTTCTGCGGTCGTTTGCTGCTAAATGTGGATACCTCTTGCATAGCATCCGACAAAGTTCGTCTCGGCGAGGAAGGCAACCCTCCACAGTTATGCAACAGGGCTTGGGAGACTCGGCCACTCGGCAGGGCAAGGTGAATGACCTAGGGTGGCAGTAAAGGGCATATAGATGCTGTCGGTCAGACACATCATCTGACCCGTTCTCCAGTTGTAGCGGTTTTGCCGTTCCACTGAATCGAGGAGGGGGAGGACGAATGTGTGCATCTGTGTGTGCGCGAACGTTTACGCACCCAAATATATCCTTCGCAATTGACCGTTTCGATTCCGTATTCGGACTCCGATTTAACTAGGAGTCGAAGTGGTCGCCATGGCCGAAATCGGTCGGAAGGATCGTCATCATCATATATTTTATGTTGTCCTAGAAGTCTCTGACCTAGGGCTTAAAGGTAACAGACATCTTCGACTTACCTCAGCTACAAAACTATTAGGATTGTCGTAGAGCCACGCACTACATCGACTTTTATCGCTGTTGCTACACCTCTCCCCTTCCTTGCTGCTATTGTAAGTAGCATCGAATAGGTCGTCGAAAGAACTGTTTTTGCACCTAGAATAGAAATAGCACATTGTGTTAAGGGCGGTAAGTACGGGATTACGATCGAGGCTCTAGTAGAAGCCCGAAGTCGAAGACTTAGGGCTTAGTGAGTCGAGGTTCGTAATTCCCGTATCCCGTGAAACACAATGTTTTTCATCACATTGAAATTGCGAGTAAGACCAAGTTATTTATTTATTCGCAAATGTGATGAAAAGCATTGTATGTTTCACGGACGCTACGGGAATTACGAACTTCGACTCATCAATCAAATTCTACTAGAGCCTCGATCGTAATTCCTTACTTACCGCCCTTAATACACAATTTAGTATTACGCACTGGTGTGGTCGGACCTTTAACCTGTATGTTTTTATACTGCTTACGTGCAAGTGTGATAAAATTGGTTGAAATTAGGTAATAAGAAGTCTCTTGATGCCCATTGTGTAGCCATATAAAGATTCTTGAGTACTTGCACGTGAACAGCATGTAATTAAAGTCATAATCAAATCATCGATATAGAAAAGCAGGTATCATACATATGTATAGTGTAGTTGGTATGTCAGGATCGTAGCTAGTGGAACAAAGTCTCTGCCTACCGTGGGAAAGAGGCGTGACAGTGCGAATGTATGTGTAGATAGATATAGCGGTGGAGCGTTGAAGCAAAAGAAAGACCATAACTACGCCTATGTAAATATGTTTGTCCGGTTGGAATCTAGCGACTCAATTTTGAAGCAGACGTCTTCATCCGATTGAGCTGAAATTTTGCATGCTTGAGTAAGTTAGATTACATTACAATAATCTGGCAGTGGAGTTCTGGTGGCTCAGTCAGGCTCGTCTCCGCAGAAGGGAACTCTTCAACGGTTGGTCCGATTGACTTGAAATTTGGTACACGTATGTAAGACGGATGACAATGCAAGTACAGTCAGAAAAAAGTACAGTTAGCAAAAAAAGCTTGTATTAAAAAAAAAGATGAAGAACACATACAATGTAATTGGCAACATTGTAAGCAAAATGTTTTAAGTCCATACTTCATGTTGATTTCATATCTTATCTCAGGATCAAGTTATTAAGAACTGAACAGTGATAAGTACATCTCGAGAGCACGACTTGACATTATTATTACAACTAATAATTCATATACATGCACACATACATACCGTCACGCCTCTTTCCCACAGGGGTAGACAGACTACTTTGTTCCACTTGCTACGATCCTGACATACCTCTTTCGCTCCATCCACATTCATCAATCTCTTCATACATGCTCGTCGGTTTCGGGTACTAAGGACATAGGGGTAAAAGTATAAGGGTATAAGGGATCTCTGCTAGTTAACCTTTGAGTAGATGAGAGGAGCATTAAGTTACAAATAAGTAGTGAAAGCTACAACATAGCTTACATCTTTAAATAAAATACACAACTCATAGAATAAACTTCTACGAGTGTACCGGAAACATACATGCATACATGTCATGTTACATATAGTAAAAATGTATTTTTTTTTTTTTTTTTTTTTTTTTTTTATGTGAATAGGAAGGCAAACGAGCAAGTGGGTCACCTGATGATAAGTGATCACCACTGCCCATGTATGGATGAATGGCAATGTGTATGGATGTTTGTTACTCTATTACACAGAATCAGAGTAACATAACTATTAGTTATAAAGAGGTAAAGTTTGTGAGTTTGTGAGGTTGTAGCTGGTAATCCCTGGACCTGCTGAACCGATTTTGTAAATTCTTCTACCAATACAAAGCTACAGTATTTGTGAGTGCTATATAGGATATATTTAATTATGCGCAGATGAAGTCGCGGGCAACAGCTAGTGGGCTATAATATCAAATACAAAAATTAAAATTAAAATAAATACCATTTTGGAAAAGAGAGCTGATACTCTTCAAACTGCTGGACCGATTTTTACCAAACATGGCTAAAACCATCGCAAGGAAACTGGCTTTCGAATTAAAAAACTGCACCGGAGTCGGTCTATCCATTTATTTATTTATTTATTTATTGAAATGGGAAACAAACAGCATCAAATTACACGTATAGTTAAATGAATATAGTAAATACATAAGCCAAAACAGTTTCCACTTATAATTTATACATCTATTTGCTATTTGCGAGCTCCAATGCCACAGACACCCACAAAAAGTATTGACGTAAAACTTATAACCTCCCTCTTTTGGCGTCGGGGGTTAGAAAGTGCACTTACTGGTATCCGACCTCTTCAGCCACAAACACGTAGTTGACGTAATAAACGCCGTAAGGTGCGTACAGTAGCGCTAGAAGCACCGCATTCACAAAATGATAGCGCTGTATGACGCTAAAATTGACTAAAATATCGTCCAGGAACACTTTGTCCTTTTCAACTTTCGCCATCATGGCCTTAGAATCATACCAACGTGAAGAATCTTAGCTATATATTTATACCGTATTTACGCGAAGGGTATCGTATGGGTTAGTCTTGTAAACTGAAAGTTAAGCAAGAAATCCATTCCATTTGCAAAAAAAAAACAGTCACTTGTTTGTTACTGCCAATTGAAAAAGACACTGTCCGGCACAATTTTATTGTTCTTAATTCAAATTTTAATTCTTAATAAGTTAAACCATAGTCAAATAATCGTTGAAGCTTTTTTTTCGCGCGAATCATGTCGTGTCGAAGGCTTTTGGTCCCATGCGGCCGCTTCTGTCAGACTCTTTCTAACGAATGCATATTTGTACACAAATCTAGAGTTTGTCATACAAAGTATACTATATCTAATGAATGCTATTATCTGCACATGGCATTTTACAATGAACCGGATATCATTCTCGTTCTAAATTTGAATGGTAGCGTTGTGTTGTTATGGATGAGTAACTGATATTATGTGGATGGAAATTTTCTGAAATTTTATTCTACCTATGTACGTATTCGCCCACAAACATGCTAAACGTGGCTTTTTAGGTCTTGTTACCATAGGCTTTATTAACCCTGTAAAATTTTGACTTGATTTGTGGTAAAATTTTTAAAAATCTCTAGTTTTTGTGTGGGATTTGAAACTTTCCATTTTGCAGTAAGAATTTTTTTCTTTATTGTCGCACTTGCACATTATGTATGAATGAGTTCCTTAACTGATAGGGCAACTAGGTACAACAAATCTACAGATTCAATTCATAAATAATATTATTAAAACTGATCAAGTGCGAGTTGGACTCGCGCGTTGAGGATTCCGTGCATTTTTATATTAATACTAACTTATAAATTAAATATTAACGAATTATATATATCTTATACAATACTAGCTTTTCTTCGCGACTTCGTCCGCGCACATAACGTCAGAGTGACGACACACCCCATACATCCACTCATATCTCCAAGTATAAGGTTTTTATTGCCTATCCCGTGGGAAATTCGAAAAATCCCTTCTTAGAGCACCTACAGATCCTCTAGGAACATTATCTACTAATTATAGTCTTAATTATTTACCTTGTATTTTTATCCCGTGGGAAATTTGAAAAATTCCTTTGTAAGTGCATCTTTATACTAATCAAGGAATAATATGTAGGCATGCTAAATTTAATGTCTGTAGCTTTATTAGTACAACATTTCGGAATTTTCCAATCCCGTGGGAAAATCGGGATAAAAAGTATCCGATGTCCGTTTCCTGGTTCTAAGCTACCTCCCTACCAATTTTTAGCCAAATCGGTTCAGCCGTTCTCGAGTTATAAATAGTGTAACTAACACGACTTTCTTTTAAATATATAGATTTTACCATGCAACTCTCTAAGTATCAACATAAAATTAACTAACTAAATTAATAAGTCGTATCAAGTAAATATAAGGAAAAGGCGACGTATATTTACGTTAAAACTAAATTAAAAGACACATACAAAATAATCGCATAAGTAACTGAAAAAAAACTGAAGAATTGTACTACCATAGAAATTTCAAATAAACATGAATTATCTTGCTAAGCTAGTACTTAAAAAAAGCGGGTGATCTACAAATCAAGGTAGTCTGTTGACATAATATCTTATGCGTAAATAATATCTCATGTGCCAATTTCACCGGATGTCCACGCTGGAATACAGCATCGCAAAAACTGCTGTTTAGCGGCAGGATTAATGATTTAGATGGTTGTAGCGATCCGTAGAAAACTGCCACAAGGTATTACCACTCGGAAAAACCCGGTATCTCTTATCAAAGTTTCGAACTCTCGTTCTTTTCTCTGATCTGGTGTTTTTCGTCTCCCAAAGATTGGTCCAGGGTTTCAGCTTGGAACACAGTGTCCGGGAGAGAGTTGTCCGCTGTGTCCGGCACGAGGAGCGTGAGGAGGCCTGCCGTGAGGGAGACCAGGCCAAATACGGTGGCCGGAAGACCAGACCAATAGGGCAGCTGGAAAAAGACAAGGCCAGTCTTCATAATAAGCTAGATGTAACGGCTCAAGATGACGAAATACCCGGCTCGGCGCCCAGTACGAATTCTTTGCATATTTTGGCGTCGAGACACTCGGTTTGTGGGGCAAGGGCGCATGTGGGCTCCACAGAGTTACAAGCAAACGCTTGAGGGAGACAACCGGACGACTTTCACGCAAGCAGATTTCTTGCGCAAAGACTTGCCTTGTTCGCCTTTGTGCATATATTTAAGTTCTGTTTTTTATGATTTGTCTCTGCTTCTTTATATTTGTACAATAAAGCATTTACTTACTTACTTACTTGCTATTGCGATATATCGCGGGAATATTGCCTTCGATCGAGGAAGGAACTTATAAGTACCTAAGCGTCCAAATTGATTTTAATTTTAGCTTAAATTTTACGACTATTTGTGTTAAGCGATTTTTATGTTAGCATTAATTATTTTATATTTGTGTTCAATACTTTTGCAATTATTTATAAAGCTATAGATGAGATCAAGAATTCCACTTTTTAATTTGCCAATGTGCGTTTTCCAAAAAAGGTTAGTTTATTTTTTTTTCAACACAGTTGCTCGTAAATTGAGTCTTATTGCACCGCATTTAAACTCATAATACAGCTTATTACGCACAAGTGCTGTAATAATATTACCGCACGAGTGCGGTAATATAAACTTTTTTTTAATCTCAGCAAACGGTTCAGTATCAATAAGAACAAGGAATATTTTCGTGAATATTAAACTATTTTAGTTTAAAGATGATAAATAAACATTTAATTTCGACAAATTATTCATTTTTATCTAAAAAGGGACCATAATTTGCATATTTAAGACATTAATTAATTAGTTTATTATAATTTTAATATTAGGCTGTTAGCAGTCTGTTGTCAGTGTCTTCGTCACGCGCGTGCTTAGTGCACAGCGCGCATGCGCGAATGCTGCGCGCGGATTGGCGTGGAGAAGTAATATCTGCCGCCATTTTTCACTGATATTGTTGATTCAGAGTTTGTTATTTCATTACTTTAAAAGTTACTAGTTCAAGTAATAAAGAAATGTAGTGTCCGTCGCTGGAAATACTAAAATATGTTCGGACAATGTTCGGACAGTTCTATCAGTAAGAAATCCAAGGTGTTAATTACCAAAATGATAAAGTAAAGTTCTAAAGCAGCTCCAGGTAAGCAATGTCTGGCAACAAAGGTAAACTAAAGTTCTTAAAGTCCTTTTATTAACTAAATTTTATTTATTTTTCCTCGCAAAAGTGTTGAAAAACGTCGTATGCGACGCGTGTGCTTTGGTAATTACACATCTCGGCTCTCTTACCCGCGCTCGCTGGCGCTCGCGCGTACAATACGCCTCGTGTGTAATTACCAACATAGCACACTTGTATCATAATGTACTATTTCCCGAGTTTATCAATTTTGGATTTTTCTTCCTCAGAATCGTTGACCCTATAGATTCTCGTACAAGAAAAAATGAGTCCAAAATGAGTCTATTTTACTATGATTTTTTTTCATGTACGTCGCGTTCCATACATATAAAAAAAAACGGCGAACAAAAACGTGACAAACAGGATTGGAAGTTTTGGTACATTTTTTCTTGCATAAGAGTCGATTGGGTAAGAAAAACCCAAAATACTTAGTCAAATTCTAGAAAAAGTGATCAAGTAGACTATTTTTTCAAAACCGCTCATGAGCACGCTCTATTTTTTTCAAAACATCCATAATAAATACCTACCAATAATGGTGTCTGGGGAGCTACAATGGACCCTATCCGCCCCACAGATGAACAGAGGGCGTGCATGGAGTTCCTGGTGTAGGTGGGGAACAGCTCGGATGTGAAGATGTACGTGATGGTGAAGAAGAACGAGGACATGAGCTTGCCTGCCATGTACACGGTGATAGACAGCCAGGGCAGATCTAGAAGAATAAGTTAAAGAAATGTTAAAATTTTTAAATATACACCCGTCAAAAGTGTGCACAATGATATTGCGCGTTCGTATAATTTTGGGACTATTGTTTTTATCATTAATTCTGTCATCTTGTGCATGAATCTTGTAGCTGGCATTTTTAGGTATGTGTGTATGTGTCTATTTATATCTCCATTTATTATAAATGTGTGTTTCATGTATAATATTATGTATTTTCAGTACTTAGTACATTAATTACATATTCTAAATTGCACCACCTGCTCAGATCTGTTCTGTTCTCCAGTCCATTATGGTTACCTGGTAAGGCTGTAGCGATAAGGCCGCCTATTGTTACCTTGTAATATTTTGTATCGGTTGTTATATGTGGTGTTCAATAAAGAGTTATTGTATTGTATTGTATCGTATTACTTGCTCTTAAATTGCGAACTATTGAACAAAAAACATATACCTAGCTACTCCTCTACACGTGCGAAACAGCCTGTATAAAATATATATGTTTACCTACAAAACCACCCTCTGCCTCCACATAAAACATTATTTATATATAAATTCCACAAACCTAACTGTACCCGACACCGCACAAAAATACTGACGCGTTTCCGATCCTCCATATTGGGTCCATTTACAAAGCAAGAGTACACCACGATCACAGCTATCTCGCATGCAAATCAACGATAAATACCGGTTGGCTGGACTGTCTTGCACGTGTGGTAGAGGAGTAGCAAGGTAAATGATTTTTGTTCATTGAAATGGACGAAAAAAGTGAAAGTAACGCCAGATTCAATAAATGAAGTACTTAATTGCACATAAACGGATAATTCAAGTATTAAAAGTCGAGTGATGCTCGACATGTTTCGGACTATTTCGAGGGTAGTTGTGCGCCGCTGTCAGTTGCGTCGAGCAGCCGCGCGAACAGAGCGCTGGCGCGCAGTGTTCGTTTCGCTGCCGCTGGGGCGAGCGGTCCGGGAAGAAGGACTACGAAATAGTCCGAAACTTGTCAAGCATCACTCGACTTTTTATACGTGAGTTATCCGTTTATGTGTAATTATGATTAAGTCTCACGGTAGTTTCATGTTGAAAATGAAGTACTATATTTATACATATAGAAAATATAAGCAAGATGACAAAGAGAACCAGCTTAAATGCAATACAAGAGAATGTAAAATCACTAACCACCAGAAACGTATGGCTGACAGACACAGAGCACAGCACACACAATAAACGTCGTCACTAGAGGCACCTTCCTTTTAAACTTGAGCAAGATCAGCGTTACAATAAGACTGCCAGGCAAATCAATAATTGACGTCAACGCAAAATTAACGTACTTATTCCCTTGTAAGGTAACTGAATTTATCGTTAACCCATGGTTTACAAAGGTTGAGGCTATCCACCAGACCGAGCACACAAAGAACCTCTTCAACATTGTCTTTGATCTAAAGGTATCAGCTAACACTTTGCCAAAGCTTGCTCCCTTTTTATCCTCGTAATGTATTCTGTCTAATTCTTCAGCATCTAGTTTCATTTTATTGGTCTTCGCAGCACGCTCTAAAATTGATACCGCTGCATCTTTTCTGCCTTTTATGAGTAGCCATCTTGGGCTTTCATCTACGAGAAATAAATAAAAAATTAAGAGCAGTGATGGAGTGTAGACGACACGTAGGAATGTCCTCCAATAGCCAACGAGCCAGAAGATCAGCGGGAACAGTATCCCACCGATGACGAAGCCGAAGTTGGTCGTGATTAAAAACAGGACTCGCTTCTCGGTTGCCACCATTTCAATAGCTGAAAGTAAAATTAACATTTATTAAAGACGGTTACTCATTTGCGAGCTGTTATCATAATTGTTGTACATAAAAGTACCCAAAAAGCCTTCTGTGGACGTGACATTGCGCTCGCGGCAGCCTCGCGAGCCACGTCTACTCTGGGGTTTTAGGCTACTGTATCGTACAATAGTTACGGTTACAGCAGCTTGCAAATGAGTACCCGGCCTTTTATAAACGACCACTCTTCGCGGAAGTTTCCTTATAAGCCAGGTCAAAAGTGTCTCGAATAAAAAAGAAGAAAGAAATAATAACTAGGGTCAGGTCCGAGGGTCAGACGGGCGGGCAGTGTGGCGGGCAGCGGCATAGGTATACTCACATACATTTGCTTGTGACCATGAAAGCCGCACGCTCCGCCCCGCTGCACGTTCCGCTTGAGCGTCTACTCAGGTTGTATAGTATTCACAAATACGTACATAACATGTAAGCTGGTGAGCAAGGGTCTCCTATGAGCGCCTCCAGGAACTCCACGGTGATGTACAGCCAGTAGTTGGTGATGAAGCTTCGCGTCACGCCGCATACTGCTCCGAGGACGCCTGTCGCCACCAGCAGAGTCTTTCTGCCTAATCTGACACCAAATACAATGTCAGTTAAAAGAAATGTTCATGTAGGAGGACGCTTTAAGCGATCGAGGAATCAATCGAAACGCAGACGTAGCTTCTATCTCCTCTTTGACGATGGTTTATACCGCATCCCTACCTCCTACATCCCTAATATGGGCGTGGCTATAAGATGGTCAGCCCCCCGTATTAATTAGTTCATAACGCTCATGTGATTTGCATAACACGTTGGTAGTCTAAAACGAGAAGACCAGAGGCCGTTGTCTTACGCGCGAGTGCTTGTGATTTCTTTACCATCTTCTTCTACGTTCATGTTTTACCGCTTGAAAACAAGGAATTTACGATTCCAAACGCGTTAGGCAATACGGTCTCAGCTCATTGTTATGGGTCGCGTCGAGGACGTTTTATTGAACTTGACCCTGACTCCACACATACATCCCTAATTAGAGTATGAACATTCAATGCGTCGAGTACCTCAAGGCAGGGTTACTTTGACCCTGGGGCGTCGTCGGCTCGAATCTTCGGGATCCCAAGGCACCTTCCTAAGCCCGTCAAGCGAGCAACGCCGTAGTGTTTTTAGTGGGGATGTTCCCCCACCTCTTTCCAGGTCGGGGGAGAAAGCCCCACATAACCGCTCGTAAATCAGGGGTACTCGTAAATGAGTTTTCACTACGTTAAATAAAAAGGGTTACTTTGACCCAACGGAGGGTAACATTGCCCACTCAACGGTGCCGTTGCCATCTTCCCCATCCCGGGGCGACCAGTGGGCGTAACGCTCACAATCCATGGCCAGGAGGGAACGTGTCGGTTTTTAGACGGTATGTCTCTCCCCTCCTTCCACAAGAGAAGCCAGCAGTGAGTTAGAGAGTCATACCCCCCCCCCCCCTCCCGTTGCTGCCCCGAGCACGCGGATGCATAAGGCGCATTTTTCATACGATAAAAAAGGGTAACTTTGGCCCATATGAAAACCAAGTATAGGACAAAAACGATAAAACGTGGGCGACTACAACCACATATTACGACGCAATAGTGAAAAATTGTACTGAGTTAAACCCAAAGGTCAATGTTAGCCTCCAGGGTGAAGGTAACCCGGTACGGTCTGTTTCTACTTTGAAGTACAGTCAACCCATACTCCGTTCAAATTTACATTGGTAGTTAAACACAAAATAAACATTAAAACAATATGAAATAGGTAGGTACTAATATGCATAATACGATAACAACCACTTTCATAACGCTAAATGGCAAGTAATTAATTCTTTTGTATGTTAATTATTCGACATTGAGTGTGTACTAAACCGATATGAGAATAGGCCCCGCCAGAGAGAACACTGTGAAGAAAAATGTTACAGTAGAACAATAATTAGGACTAAGAATAAAATAATAGACATGTTCTGAACGTGTAAATTTCACGCCATTTTATTCGTTCAACAATGTAATGATTACAGTTATTAGCGAAACATTATTTATCTGCGCACATGTCATTAGCACAGTATCCTACTAATATTATAAATGTGAAAGTTTGTGACTTTGGATGTTTGTTACTCTTTCACGTCAGAACGGCTGGACAGATCTGGATGAAATTTGGAACATAGATAGATTATAGTCTGGAATAACACATAGGCTACTTTTTATCCCGGAAAAATGAACGGTTCCCGAGGGATATATGATGATGATGATGATGAATATATTACTACTAAGTGGGTACTATTACTACTATTACGTTGAGGTTTGTGATTGCAGGTAAGAAATCAAATTATTAGTAAAATTAGTAAAATATGTCCTACTAATATTATAAATGTGAAAGTTTGTATGGATGTTTGGATATTTGTTACTCTTTCACGCCAGAACGGCCGGACAGATCTGGATGAAATTTGGAACATAGATAGATTATAGTCTGGAATAACACATGGCTAATTTTTTTCTTTCTTATTCCGGAAAATTGCATAATTCCTGCGGGATAGCGATAAAGATAAAGCTAAAGCTATTTAGGATATATTTAAGGACAGCCCTATAGGTTAGGTTAGGTTTGTTTTATAAAAATCCTGCAATATTTAGTTTCAGAAAAATTAAGGCAGCGGGGCAATGCGTGGGGGGTTGCTTGCATGTTTGCTTGAGCCCTTGCTTTGCATGCTTGATTGCATACTTGCTTTCATGCATGCTTGCATGTTTGCTTACATGCATGCTTGCGTGCTTACTTGCATGCATGCTTGCGTGCTTGCTTGCACGCTTGCTTGCATGCTTGCTTGCCTGCTTGCATGCCTGCTTGCATACTTACATGCTTGCATGCATGCTTGAAAGCTTGCAGGTTTGGTTGCTCGCTTGCTTGATTGCTTCATGTTCAGGTTCATGCATTCTCGCTGAGTGCTTGCTTGCACGCTTCCTTGCATGCTTGCTTGCATGCTTGCTTGCATGCATGCTTGCTTGCCTGTTTTCGTGCCTGCTTGCATACTTACATGCTTGCATGCTTGCTTGAAAGCTTGCAGGTTTGCTTGCTCGCTTGCATGCCTGTTTGCATGCCTGCTTGCATGCCTGCTTGCATACTTACATGCTTGCATGCATGCTTGAAAGCTTGCAGGTTTGGATGCTCGCTTGCTTGATTGCTTCATGTTCAGGTTCATGCATTCTCGCTGAGTGCTTGCTTGCACGCTTGCTTGCATGCTTGCTTGCATGCTTGCTTGCCTGCTTTCATGCCTGCTTGCATGCCTGCTTGCATACTTACATGCTTGCATGCTTGCTTGAAAGCTTGCAGGTTCGCTTACTCGCTTGGATGCCTATTTGCATGCCTGCTTGAATGCCTGCTTGCATACTTACATGCTTGCATGCATGCTTGAAAGCTTGCAGGTTTGGTTGCTCGCTTGCTTGATTGCTTCATGTTCAGGTTCATCCATTCTCGCTGAGTGCTTGCTTGCACGCTTGCTTGCATGCTTGCTTGCAAGCTTGCTTGCATGCTTGCTTGCCTGCTGCTTGCATGCCTGCTTGCTTGCCTGCTGCTTGCATGCCTGCTTGCTTGCCTGCTTGCATACTTACATTCTTGCATGCTTGCTTGAAAGCTTTCAGGTTCGCTTGCTCGCTTGCTTGATTGCTTGCTTCTTTGAAATGCTCATGGTTCACGCGTGCGAAGCCGCGGGCAAAAGCTAGTATATATATAACCTAAAGCAGTAAGGAACCTACGAACAAATCGGTTGAAACGGAACACGCACACAGGCGCGCGCTTTACACGGCCCCTAAGGGGACCTCGTCCACTCCGCTCAGGCCCAGGTCCCCTTAGGGGCCGTGTAAACCGCGCGCCTGTGTGCGTGTTTCGTTTCAACCGATTTGTTCGTAGGTTCCTTACTGCTTTAGCTTATATATTATATATATACTGTGTCATTAGTGCTTCATGCGTTCAGAAATCGCAGGAAATGACCAGCATTATTTCGCACTTAAAAATCTATACTGTAATAACTTGCAGTAAGGTGCATTGGGGTAAATTCGAAATTGGGGCAATTTCAAAAACTCGTGGATACCCACTAAATGGGGAACAATTCCATAATCTGGCAACGCTTATCTAGAAGCCAAAGACAACCATTCCGTAGTTTTTCCTTTCCTCTACATGGATCAAAGCTTTTTGAATTATAAGATTAATGATTGTATATTCACTTTTTTTCTTAACTAAACCAGTAAGTTATACCCAGTATTTGCACACGACAACTAAAGGTTTACCTAGTAATTAAACGCGCTTACTTTGTTCTATGCTGAAAACAATTTTTTTTTCAATATGTAAAAATCTAATCTACCACTTATCTGTGGATGCACCTAGTAATATGACGAAGTTATCGGAAATAAAAAAAAAGGTGTACATCATAATTTATTATGCCAACTCTTAAATTCTGTTTTACCTTGGATTGGCCAGACAGTATGCCACAGAGGTCACGTGAATTTTTTCACCACAAATACCATGAAATTGTCACTCTATTGAATAATTTCTCTGCGCTATACCCATTTAAATAAAAGATAATTTTAATGATTCTTAGTCGTTAATTTTAGATTCTCACGTTCTATTTCTTAGTCTATTAACACCATTTTTAGTATGAAAAATACTGATGGCTATTTTGTTGCTGTTTCTGAACGAGTGACAGCTGTTAGGTATACAGTTTTTTTTAAAGAACATAGGCCAATTTCTCGAAACTACAAGTTACAATTTGACAAGTGTAAATTAGCATAGTGACGTCTATATTTATAAAAGAAAGTCGTGTTAGTTACACTATTTATAACTCGAGAACGACTGAACCGATTTGGCTGAAAATTGGTGGGGAGGTAGCTTAGAACTAGGAGACGAACATAGGATACTTTTTATCCCAATTTTCCCGCAGGATCGGAAAATCCCGAAATGTTGTACCAATAAAGCTACATTACATTTGGCATACCCACATAATTATTCCTCGATTAGTATAAAGGTGCACTACAAAGGAATAGGAGACGTTTTGGAAAAAGGTCAGGTCAGGAGTACCCGAAACCGCCGAGCATGTATGAAGAGATTGATGACGTGGATGAAGCGAAAGAAATATGTCAGGATCGTAGCAAGTGGAATAAAGTAGTCTCTGCCTACCCCTGTGGGAAAGAGGCGTGACGGTATGTATGTATGTATGTATGTACAAAGGAATTTTTCAAATTTCCCACGGGATAAAAACACAAGGTAAATAATTAAGACTATAATTAGTAGATAATACTCCTAGAGGACCACGTAGGTGCTCTAAGAAGGGATTTTCCGAATTTCCCACGGGATAGAAAATAAAAACCTTATACTTGGAGACATGAGGGAATGTATGGGGTTTGTCGTCACTCTGACGTTATCTGCGCGGACGAAGTCGCGGGCAAAAGCTAGTTGGTCATAAGCTTCACCCAATTATTAATTGTCTGGAAAATGTTGCTAGATATACATAGACATTAGGGCACGTTATTGTTTTTAACCTTTTCGCCGTCGTCAAATACAAAAGACGTCACCCATACACCAGACGTCTTTATTGCGATGCCTTAAGTTGAACCTAAACCCAATTGAACGAAGGTTGCTGTTGCATTGAAGTAATGCACGTATATAATAGGTCGTTGGCGTTGAACCTGCGGTGTTGATATATGTGACGTTGGCGTGGAAAAGGTTAAGTGAGTAAGTGAAATAAAATTAACATAATGTTACATACAGTTGTCATTATTATCTTTATGACACGATTTTCTACATATCATAGAGACGATAAAAAATTTGAATTATTTATTGGTGTAAAATCAAATTATTATTCAAGGTAATTAGGCCAAAAATGTGAAAGTTACGAAGAAAGCAGCAAGTTGTCCTCGTTTTATTTCTAGTTCTTCTGGTTGGCTACCAGTAACAGATAAACTCAGACCACACAGTGTAGGGATTCAATTGGTTATTGTATATATATTTGAGAAGAGGGGTAGCTGCCATTTATTTTAATGCACCGGGCGTCACTTTGCGGAGTTACATTTCAATAAACAAATAACATTAACCTTTCTACTTCACTACTATACGTGCAAGATAGTCAAGCCTACCCTCCACTGCTCCGGATAAAATATACACAAATCCGACGATGTACAGTCAAGTGTAATAATAAGTATCTAGTCAAAGTTTCAATAATAAGTACCATACACTCTTACACCGGCGTAATAAGGTCTTGGGACATATTTTTGAGAAGTTCGTATCGATACTTATTTTTGCACTTGACCGTACATGCATGGTAATTGGTGATCGCGATGTTCTCTAGCTTTCAGTGGACCCATAGAGGGTCCGAAACGCGTTACCGGTTTTGTGTGGTATCGGATATCTTAGTGAGGCTATAGTTGCCAATTTTTCAATACAAAACGCCAAATCAAAAAATGACATCTTTCAAAGGCGAGAGAGATAGATGTATATAATGTTTCACCTGTCAGAAAGAGGCCCAACGATCAGCAAGCCCAGCATGTAGCCGAAGCTGTGCATGGTGCCCACCAGAGTCCTCTTCCATTCTTGGCACGCCAAGTCAAACTGAAATTTATAAAATAGAAAACATAATAACACCGATGTTGTGAGAGGACCTCATGCAAGGTTCATCCAAATCGCTGCCACCGTTTTACTCGCTAATCCTGCTACCAAGCAGGAGTGCTCACGCTGCTGAGTTTTAGCGTGATGAGTAAGACAGCTTGTGAAATTATTAGCATGTGACGCACCCTATCTTAGCCCTCTGTACTGGAAATGCATCAGCAATCATCTAGTGATGCAGTTGTACATGGGTGGTGGTGCTCATTTACCACCAGGTGATCTACTTGCTCGTTTGCCTTCCCTGTTATATAAAAATGATATTCCGAAGAACATAACACACCACCAGCAGTCTAGCCGTTCTAATCCTAATATCGTCGTTTGTCGGCTTTAACCTTTTCGCCGCCACGTCAATACAAGAGACGTCATCCATACGCCAGACTTTTTTTAGCCATGCCGTAAATTGAACCTAAACCCAATTGAACGACGGTTGCTTTTCATTAACCAAATGGACGTATAGGTCATTGGCGTTGAACCTGCGGTGCTGATATGTGTCGTTGGCGTCAAAAAGGTTAATATAAAAGAACATAGACCCGTATTAGTGAAATGGACGAGAGCGTCACTAGTAATACGTCATCAGAGTATTTCATTGGGATATATTTACCGTCTGTCCGTCGTCTGGGTTTCCAAGGGTGGCCGTGATTACTGACTATCATGTGACCTCTTTGCTCGTTTACTTTCCTCTATCCATTAAAACATAGAATGTACCAGTTGCTTCTCTTCCCGTGCAGATAGTAAAAGCCCGTTGAGGGTTTGGGCGAAAATCTTAGAGATCATGTTATATAGGCTATGTGGCTTGCAACCCATCACTGTTTTGATTCCCCTTTCCATCCATACTCCCACCATCATGCTAAACGTGGTTTTTATGTCTTGTTACCTTAGGCTCTGTCTACCCCGTAAGGGATAAAGACGTGATTTATGTATGTACTAGCTTTTGCCCGCGGCTTCGCACGCGTGAACCATGAGCATTTCAAAGAAGCTAGCAATCAAGCAAGCGAACACCCAAACCTATGCAAGCAGGCATGCAAGCAGGCAAGCAAGCATGCAAGCAAGCATGCATGCAAGTAAGCACGCAAGCATGCATGCATGCAAGCAAGCATGCATGAAAGCAAGTATGCAATCAAGCATGCAAAGCAAGGACTCAAGCAAGCATGCAAGCAAGCGTGCAAGCAAGCATGCAAGCAAGCGTGCAAGCAAGCATGCAAGCAAGCGTGCAAGCAAGCATGCATGCAAGTAAGCATGCATGCATGCAAGCATGCATGAAAGCAAGTATGCAATCAAGCATGCAAAGCAAGGACTCAAGCAAGCATGCAAGCAAGCCCCCGCATTGCCCCGCTGCCTTAATTTTTCTGAAACTGTAAATATTACAGGATTTTTATAAAACAAACCTAACCTAACCTAAAGGGCTGTCCTAAAATATACCTACCCCAAATAGCTTTTGCCCGCGACTTCGTACGCGCTAAGATGTAAAACGAAAAAATAAGTTTTTTCCCGTTCCCGTGAAAATTTTGGGGAGTGCTTTCGGAGTACACTTAAAGCCTTTAAAGAAACACACGTTATAAATGTTAAGTCTCTTTCTTCCGCTGTTTCGTCTGGAAACGTAAAATCCCGGTTTTTCCCGTTCCCGTAAAAATGTTAGGAAATCCTTTGTTAATGCTTCCTTACACTCCCCAAGGAAGCTAAATGCTAAATGCTAAATTTCATCTTTCTATAACCAGTAAAACGAAAAACCCCGTTTTTCCTGTTCTCGTGGGAATTTCTGGAAACCCTTTCTTAGTGCTCCCATACACTCATCAAGGAAGGTTCTTACCAATTTCTACGACCAGTAAAACAAAAAATCCCGTTTTTTCCCTATCCCGTGGGAATTTCGAAAAATACCTTCTTAGTACACCTCTAGGATACTCAAGGTATATGTGTGCCAAATTTCAATTTTCTAGCCATATTATGCCTACCGCAGTATTTCTTTGTAAACAAATATTTTTCCCGTTCCCGTAAAAATGTTACGAAATCCTTTGTTAATGCTCCCTTACTCTCCCTAAGGAAGCTAAATGCTAAATTTCATCTTTCTACGACCAGTAAACGAAAAACCCCGTTTTTCCTGTTCTCGTGGGAATTTCTGGAAATCCTTTCTTAGTGCTCCCATACACTCATCAAGGAAGGCTCTTACCAAATTACAGCTTTCTACGACCAGTATAACAAAAAATCCCGTATTTTCCCTATCCCGTGGGAATTTCGAAAAATATCTTCTTAGTGCACCTCTAGGATACTCAAGGTATATGTGTGCCAAATTTCAAGTTTCTAGCCATATTATGCCTACCGCAGTATTTCTTTGTAAACAAATATTTTTCCCGTTCCCGTGGGAATTTGGGAAAGTACTCTCTTAATGCTCCTCTGCACTCCCGAAGCAACCTACATGCCGAATTTCAGCTTTCTGCAACCAGTAAAACGAAAAGTCCCGTTTTTCCGGTTCCCGTGGGAATTTCGGGAAATCTTTTTTTTTATTGTTTACACTCCCCAAGGGAACTTGAAGGCCAAATTTCAGTTTTATACGACCAGTAAAACCAAAAATCGATCCCGTAGAACTGAAAATATAAATCCCGTTTTTTTCCTTATCCCGTGGGAATTTCCAAAAATCATTAAGACATTATTTTACTATTATAATCACCTACTTCTATGCCAAATTTGAACAGTCTAGTAATTATAGTTCATAGGATTTCGTTTAACTGAATATATAAATCCCGTTTTTTTCCTTATCCCGTAGGAATTTCCAAAAATCCTGAAATCAGTTTCTTCGTTTTGTAATCACCTACTTTTGTATCAAATTTGAAGAGTCTAGTTATTATAGTTACTGAGATAGCGTCACTCGGAGTCGAATATATAATTCCCGTTTTTTCCTTATCCCGTGGGAATTTCCAAAAATCCTTCCTTAGTGGATGCCTACATTGTATAAGGTATCTATGTGCAAAATTTCAAGTCTCTAAGTCCAGTGGTTTGGGCTGTGCGTTGATATATAGTTAAGTCAGTCAGTCAGTCAGTCAGTCAGTCAGTCAGGACTTTGAATTTTATATGTATAGATGTATGTATCCATTAAAAATCTGCCTACTTACCTCAGCTACAAAGCTGTTGGGATTGTCATAGACCCATTCGATACATCGGTTTGTATCACTGCTGCTACACTTATTATCCTTGCTACTGTTGTAAGTAGCATTTAGGATGTCGCCAAAAGAACTGTCTTTGCACCTGGAATGTAAAATATTTTTATAAATAAATAAATTGTTCAAAATAAACCAGCTCAAGTGCCCTGATCCCCCCCCCCCCCCCCCCCCCCCCCCCCCGCCACCCGCTCGCACCCCTCTGATTCCCTAGTATTGCATTGACCTATGACAGACAAATAAATACGTGCTACGAGTGTGGTTGAGTGCCGTCAATGTGCTGTGATCCTAAAGTGACTTTATCCCACGGGAATTCCCAAGCCGTAGCAGCAGCCGAGTCCAGGTACCGTACACGTAAAGACTTTCACTGACTTTCACCTAATTTCTCCTTGTCTATTCCCACTTTAATCATAAATAAATAAATATCTTGGGACAAATTACACCAATTGACCCAGCCCCAAACTAAGCAAAGCTTGTGCTATGGGTACCAGGCAACGGATAAATATACTTATATAATGTAGATAAATACATAATTTTAAATACATACAACACCCATGACTCGGACACAAACATTCGTATTCATTATACAACTGTCTGCCCCTACCGGGATTCGAACCCGGGACCTCTAGCTTCATAGTCAGGGTCACTATAACCACTAGGCTATGCGATCGTCAAAACTATATTAACTCTTATTTCAAGTATTTTATGTGAGTTCCGTGACCAAATTAGGGACGTATTGACAAAAAGTCTGGTCAAGTGTACGTTGTATGGACGAGCATGTGTGGGAACAGCGCCGCTACGCCCTCTAGCGACGCGCAGATAAACTATATGTCGTGCAGCCGCAGAAGCTTCTTGTCTTCGGATTTGAATTTGTATTGTAAGCGCTATCCGTCTGGCGCCATCTTTAACTGTCACAGTTACCATCCGTACCTGGCTACCTAGCTAGCGGCAGGGTAGGTGAGCGGACACACAGTCATCGCCTGGCCTGGCATTGACATCGTTGCGCTTGCGGCAGACGGACGTCTCAAGAATCTTTCTTTATCAAGGTCACGTGAGCCATCATTAATCTTTTGCCTATTGTGATTAGTGGTAGAAAAATAAGTAATCGCTGTAATAGTTATGATCGCTTACAGTATTATCAAAGCTCGCAGCTTATTAAAATAATTTATTTCGCTTGATTCTCTACTTTTAGTCCCTTGAACTGGTGACGCTCTAGATTATAAAAAAGGCAGCCTTTTGTGGAAGTGTGAACAATTTTGAAAATGTCGTCCAACAAAGACGAATTTTTAAATGCGATGTCAGATGAAGAACACGAAAATGATATTCCAATTCGCACCGAATGTTTTCGTGTGTATGAAGAGATTGACGAATGTGGACGAAGCGAAAGAGGTATGTCAGGATCTTAGCAAATGGCACAAAGTACCTTGCCCTATGGGAAAGAGGTGTGACAGTATGTAATGTATTAATTTAGGGCACAACGCATTAATGGAGAAAATTATTTTTAGCTTATATTCATACGACAAAATTTATTGCTAGTTTTCGTATAGTTAGTATAGTATATTTTTGCGCTTAGTCACAGCATACGGTATTTTGAGTAGCGGAGTAGTAAGGTAAATGTTTATTGTTCACTGAAATGGACCTCCCGCAAATTAAGAAAGAAAGAAAGAAGACATTTATTCCTTTTTGCAAGACACAAATATAAGAGAATATACACAATTTTATAAAAAATAAACAAGAAAAAATACACAGACATGAAAAATAGATCAGCGTTGTGTGTCTTCGTAAAAGTGAAACAGTCGCTGGCACTGATTTTCAGCCAGAACCGTCTGTGGCTCACGAAACGATACACAGATAATTAATGCCTGATTCAATAAATAATTACCACTCACATTGTAGTAAAGTGTATGTGTGTTTTTGCTATCGACGGTCATAAATCCCCAAAAGAAAATACATAGCCCCTTATTTTTCGGGAGCACAGCCATTTGTATGGAAACACCCTTTCTAATGACTGTACCTTGTGATTGTATAGATTCGTGGAACGGAACGTAAGAGGGTGTGAAGGTGACGGACGATACTATGAGTGAGACGACGAATATTCGATTTGAAGAATGAGTTACGTATGTAAGATGTTAGGATTTAAGTTAGACACAGTCTGCGCTACGATTTCAATATGTAAATATCTATAGAACTATTATTTCGGAGGCTAAATTAGTTTCTTCAAGTAATTTAGTCCCACAGATTTGAGAGTTGATCTTTCACAACTCCAAGGGACCGCAGATCTTAGTATCGGGTATTAATTTCAATTTTATACCTATACGCGTTCCTGAGGAAAAGGAACTTGACAGAGGGACGGACGGACAGACGGACTACCAAGTGATTCTGGCTTCCATTTTTTTCTTTACGGAACCTTGAAAATATATACTTCCTATTATTAAAGATCTGTTAATAAATAGCGGAACTAATTGACCCATAGTAAACTTAGTTATTCTTCTGTGGCTTTGTGTTATTGTATTGTAACATATTATCACATGTACTACATTTTTGAACTCAGGATTTGTTCCTCTTTCATTTAGTATCTCATTAATATTCCATAAAAACATATTTTTGGTACCTCCCTTTTTTATATCTCGACTTCTAAATTTGGGAGGAAGCGGAAGAGGAAGAGGATTTTTAAAATTTCGTTTAGGGTGACGGCACCAGAGTTGAACACTTTAAGTTGACAAGCACCAGTAATGGACACTTCATTCTTAATTTAACGATAATATGGTTTTACAACGCGGTAATGCTGCCAGCCTTATGGGCACCATGCCTGGGCCAGGGCACCTTTTTTATTTATAGTTTTATCAAAATTTGTTGTATGTAGGTACTAAAATAAACTTAAGGGACTTTTTAATGTAAATATTATTTTCATATACTTACTATTGATGAATTATAATTTTAGTTACATTTGTCTAATTGAATGTTGTAAAATAAATGACACTGCCTTAGTGTCTTTTAAATAAGAGTTGCATTATTGGGTCCATGTCCATTACTGGTGCCGTCACCTTATGAGGAAGCGGTAACAGTAGAGGAATTAAAAAAATGGCGGAAATTCCTCATTATGAGGAAGCGGAAGCAAAATCCTCATCAACCCTACTTAGTTTTATGATTTGCTTTTACTACCTAATTTCAACAGAACTACTAGCATCGCCTATAACATGATTCCTATTATTTTCGCCCATTTCCTCGATGGGCTTTTACCGTCTGCGCGGGTAGAGAAACAATTGGTACATTCTATGTTTTTTCTTTGCTCCCAGACCAGCATATAGCCCCTTTTATTCCATTTCGCTACAATTTCAGTACATTGTATATTTTTTTTATAAATTATCGCGTAATTCGGCGTGCCTCATGGCATAGGCTCCATTTATTGAAGGGTTTGGGCTATAGTTTATTACTACGTGTGCAGGGCTCCTCACAATGTTTTCCTTCACCGAAAAGCTCATGGCAAATGTCAAATGTAATTTCATTCCAGGATTCGAACCCACGACCCTCTGCTTGAGAGGCCACAGGTCAAACCACTAGGCTACCGCGGCTTTTTCTGCTGCGAATTTTTAATGCTATTTAATTCCGACTCAGTTCAGGTTTTACCTGTCATTTTTTAGTGTATTTTCCATGCTGGTCTGGGAGCAAAGAAAAAACATAGAATGTACCAGTTGCTTCTTTACCCGCGCAGATGGTAAAAGCCCACCAAGGGAATGGGCGATTATAATAGGAATCATGTTATAGGCGATGAGGCTAGCAACCCATCACTATTTTGATTTGATTTTCCACCTATACGCCCACAATCTTGCTAAATGTGGCCTGTAGGTACCTGTTACCTAAGGCTCTGTCTACCCCGTAAGGGATAAAGACGTGATTTGTGTGTGTGTGTGTGTGTGTGTGTGTGTGTGTGTGTGTGTGTTTTTAGTATGTATCTGTCAGCAAGCCAACCGAATCGAAAATCGGAACTAAATCGAATTAACACGGCTCGCGGTATTTTATTATAGTTCCAAAATATTTGAGTAGATGGTTTGAGTAGTTTGACAAAGAGCTCTGTAAATGGTTTTTCTTAAAAATGCTAGGAAATGTTGCCTTTACATTAGTGAAAAGGAGCCAGAGGTTGAACATCCCGGATGACTAGAGTCATTTTGAATTTGGAATCAAAAAGTGTCCACTAAAGTTGTATGAAAATCCATAACGTACCATTATATTTGAATTTGGAAGTACCCGTCTTTATTAGGGATGTCTAGTATCAGTTTTGTTTTTTTTTATTGACGAAAGAGGTTATGCGGACGTGTGCAGGTTTCAAAGTAAGTATAATTAGTTTCAACATTATTTTACTTAAACTGCATACTTGCAAGGCCAAAAAATTTCTAAAATAGACGATTTTATTAGTTTCGTATTTAAATAGTCACATTTTAATTGGAGAGCAAACATTACTTTTTTTAAATTTGGCATATGAACCAAAATTCAGGCATTAGAAGTAAAAAAAAAGCGGGAACCGAAAGAAAACTATTTTACGTAACAATAGACAATTGCCCTAATATAAATAACGTCACATTGAAAGTTTCTTAATTTTTTTTAATATACTTTTTTTATTTTTATTAATATCCTTTTATTTTGCTTTTCCCGTCTCCAAATCCAAATTTCATTCCAATTAATTTTCCGTGCACGCTGTTCGACTCTGGAATCGGTTGCCAAATGATATCAGGCAATCGCAGACTGTTGCTACCCTGCGCAGTCGCTTGAAGGCGTATTGGCTCGATGGGTCCTCTTAAATGAATGTGACATGTTTTATAACTTGTGTGTGTATTATGTAGTATTTATTTTATTTATTGTGTATTCGTTTATCGTATTTATCTATTATGTGTAGTTTATTATTATATCTTACATTATTTAGAATTCAGACATTAAGGATTATTTTAGGTATTGATCGGTTCCTTTACTTTTTCTGTGTGTCTACTCTGCATAATACTTATGTCCTGTCAATGGTTCAAAGGTTAACTGGAAGAGATCCCTTTTAGGGATAAGTTCGCATTTGTGCATGCGTGTTGTCCTGTATTCATCTTTTACTTGTGTTTTATGTACAATAAAGAGTTATACATATATACATTCAGCGGACTAAGGATGTTGTATTATTATGTACTTACCGGTATCCAACATCTTCAGCCACAAACACATAGTTGTTGTAGTATATGTTGTTAGAAGCGTTGATTAGGGCAACCCAGACCGCAGTAGCCAAATGGTAGCGTCCCACGACACTGAACTTCGCTAGTATGTCGTCCAGGAACACTTTGTCTTTGCCCTTAGCCATCGCTCAAGATCTCAGAATATTCCACCTGAATACCATTTTAAACGGACGGAATTAGGACTTCCTATTGCTATCGTCGGCTGTGTTATTAGGTGACCTCGTTGGAAACTCTTTTGTTTTGTAATATCGTCGTTTTAGCATACGGAATATTTGAAAAATATTAACAGTGTAATTAAACTTCCACTGCTCTGCGTCCGTTTGTCACTGTTGAAGCAGACACTAGAAATTTTTTAGTGCGACACTTTACAAAAAAATAGGATAGATAAAATCAGAGCCGACGTCACAATTTTTTTCAAGACTACTTGAAATAAAAAAAAAACGTTTTTTTTTCTCGCGAGCCGCGGCAGCCGAAGGTTTTGGGCGCATACGGCCACTAGTGTCAAGATATTCCTAGTGACTGCTTCTATGCTACAGCTGCACACAAATTATAAAAGTTGCCATGCAAAGTGTGTTTATGTCAAATGAACGTTATTAACTGCGCGGTTCGTCACATTTTACGATGTATCGCAGACCAATGTTTCGTCTTATTCATAAGTTTTAATCGGCATTATTAGGGTTCTGTACCCAAAGGGTAAAAACGGGATCCTATTACCTAACACTTTCCTGTCCGTCCGTCTGTCTGTCACCAGGATGTATCTCATGAACCGTGACAGCTAGACAGTTGAAATTTTCACAGATGAAGTATTCCTGTTGAGTGTTGCCGCCATAAAAGCGAAAACTAAAAACCGTATATTTTATGTCGGTCAGTCTATTTAACACACACACACACAACAAATCACGTCTTCATCCCTTACGGGGTAGACAGAGCCTAAGGTAACAGGTACGTACAGGCCACATTTAGCAAGAATGTGGGCGTATAGGTGGAAAATGGAATCAAAATAGTGATAGGTTGCTAGCCTCATCGCCTATAACATGATTCCTATTATAAAATAATCGCCTATTCCCTCGATGGGTTTTTACCATCTGCGCGGGTAGAGAAGCAACTGGTAAGTTCTATGTTTTTTCTTTGCTCCCAGACCAGCATGGGAGACTAACCTACGACTATGTAATATAACCAATATAAAATGATTTCACAATGGATTTCATATAAACTTGCCGAATTTGTACGGAACGCTCAGTAAGCGAGGCCGTTTCGCACTTGGCCGATTTAATATGTAGATACAGATGAGTTCGAGTAGGGTTCCGTGTATTCAATTAATTACATTATTTTGAGATGAAACATTTCTTTGGTTTTTGGTTTCGGTCGGTATAACATGAAACAAAAATATTTAAGCATTTCTTTTAAAAAAATATTAATGTTCTCTGTGTTTTTTGTGATTTACCTAGTTTATAGTCTCTTTTTCAAAGGACTTTGCGATCCAGCTACACCTTTTCACCTTTTCAATTTGGTGTATTTTGGTTAGTATAACAACATAACCATTTTATATTCAGTGCGGCTAGCAACCTATCGCTATTTTGATTCCCCTTTCCACCTAGTTTTTTTTTTTTTTTTTTTATATGAATAAGAAGGGAAACGAGCAAGTGGGTCACCTGATGGTAAGTGATCACCACTGCCCATAGACACCCGCAACCCCGGAGGGATTGCAGATGCGTTGCCAACCTAGAGGACTAAGATGAAATGCCTCTTGTGCCCGTAATTTCCCCGGCTGTCTTACTCTCCACACCGGAACACAGCAGTGCAAGCACTGCTACTTAGCGGCAGGATTAGCGAATAAAATGGTGGTAGCGATCCGGACGGACCTTGCACAAGGCCTTACCACCCGCAAGCTCTGCTATATACCCACAATTATGCTAAACGTGGCCTTTACATACATACATACATATGTATGACTAGGTTACCACAAACTGTTAGGCACAGTTTTCTCTCAGAACAAGAGGGCTTAGACTTACTTACGCAGAGTCAATTTTTAACTTTTTTTTTAATGTCTGTGCGAAGTTTCGGTTCCGGTTTCAGCCGGTTTCAGCTAAAATCATATTTCGGCCAAAAACAGTCGAACCTTTCCGCCGCGCCGAAAATGAGGTGGACGGATGACCTGGTTGAAGTCGAGGGTTCACAGTGGATGCAAGCCGCTTCCAACCGAGCCAACTGTAGGTCTATGCGGGAGGTCTATACCCAACAGTGGATATGATAATGATGATGGCAATGTCTAGAAAGGAGGGCCCACTAACATTACAATACAATACAATACAAATACTCTTTTTTGAACACCACAAATCAGTACAAAACAATACAGAAACAAAGAACAAAGTAGACAATAGGCGGTCTTATCGCTTAATAGCGATCTCTTCCAGACAACCAAAAAGCTAAATAAGTTGGAGACAGTTTAAGTAGGTGGCAGAAACAAATAGACAGGATACACGCAGGGATAATAAAAACAACAATACCAACATAAATATAATACATAGCTAAATAAATAAACATTGTAGCATTGTAGGTATTCAATGTTTTAATCACATTTACAAAAGGTTCAGTTTCAGCCGAAACTATGATCAAAATCGAACCGTCGGTTTCGGTTTTAGTTTCGGCGAAAAACCATGTTTCGGTCGCACTTATTTTCGATTTGTTCGGCCTTTTGAGTGTAGCAACACAGTACTTTGTTCAGTACGGAAACAACATGGCAAATTTCACACGTTTCAGTATTCAAGAAAAGTCGACGACCAGTTGCCTATTTTTGGAGTGTAATGCCATTTTTTAGATGAAACACTGGAACTAACTGTCTTGGCTTTTCTATATCTATATAAATCACACTAATATTATAAAAACGAAAATCTGTAAGTGTGTGTTTATGTCTGTTACTTCGTCACGCGCAAACCGCTGGACGGATTTGGATACAATTTGACACGGAGATAGCTGGTAGGTACCCTAGTTTAACACTAGGCTACTTTTTATCCCGATAAAAGGAAACAAAAAAGAAATAAATTAAGAAGTTAAGAAAGGATTTTGCGACTTTTAAAGAGGCTTTAGTACACAGGGGTGACCATGTCAGCTTCATGGGAGGACCCTAAAAGATCGGAGATCAAAACTCATGCAGCATCCTCTCCCCTAGAGCCAGACGCTCTGGTTATGAAGGAATGCTACACAAATTTATATATGCTAAGAGCTTTGTCCGACGAAGGGTAAGCCAGCAAAACGTTTACTTCACCATTGTGCATGTTTAGGTTCTCCAGGTACTTCTCTCTAGCCTGCTTATACCGGTCGCATTCCAGAATATGGTATAAATCATCAGTTTTATTACAAACCTCGCACATTTTATATTGAGACATAATATCAGTTAGCATTAGTTAGGATTTGTATTTTGGTACTATATTTTATAAATAAACAACAAGCTGATGTCCGCGACTTCATTTGCAAATGGTTTATATAACGCTATTTCGCTGATGGTCGTTAGGGCCGAAAGATTTTGGGTGGGGCTTGGTTGGAGACAGCGGACCGGCAAGCGCAGCGTAGGACGTCCACCAACGAAGACGGATGACCTGGTGAAAGTCGCGGGTTCACGGTGGACGCAAGCCGCTTCCAACCGAGGCAACTGTAGGTCTATGGGTGAGGCCTAATCCAACAGTGGACGATGATGATTTCGCGGAAACTACCTACGCTATATCCCGGGAAAAAATTCATCCTTTACCAAATTTCATTTAGATCTGTTCGACCGTTTTTGCGTGAAAGAGTTAACAAACATGCATACATTCAAACAAACTTGCGCATTTATAATATTAGGATATCCGATGGGTCATTTCAATCTAACAATCGCTCGTCTAAACTCGGGTTGGTTCAGTGCCCATTGTCCACCACACAATGAGAATGACCGACCAGACCACAAAAGGTGCTCGAATAAAAATAAACAGTTACAGACTTATACTATAAATCTTGAATGTTAAACGGTATATGTGTTATTACTATAAAATATGCCAAACAATGGCATGGAATATTGTGGTTTTTTATGTTCATTTGATGGATTATTGAATTCTGGAAAGCGTTATTCCGTTTGAGCTCGCCTTAAATATATACATAGATACATAAAGCACGTCTTTATCCCTTATGGGGTAGACAGTGAAAATAAATGAAAATGAAAATGAAAATGAAAATGAAAATTTGTTTTTGCAAATTGGCCGCCAAGGGCTTGGAATCATTCGGAAAGACCATCATTGCCAAGAAGAATGCGCCGCAAGAAACTTGGCAGAAAGTCATTTTTTCAAAATAAAATACAGTAAGAATACTTACTCTACTTAAATTAAATACATTTTATAAAAGGGATGTATATTAAGGTCCCCGAGAAGTATATTAATCTATAGTAGAGATGTATAAAGTCTCTACTAGTCAAAACAACAAAAAAAAAATAAGTTCAGTGGAGGTGTAAAACACCTCCACCGTCAAATAAATTTATTGGAGATGTCTCCAATGTCGAATAGAAAAAAAAAACAAAATTATGAAATACCTATACATTTCATGTCAGAGCCTAAGGTAACAAGACGAAAGGCCACGATTAACATGATAGCGTATAGGGGGAAAGGGTAATCAAAATAGTGATGATTTGCTAGCCACATCGCCTATAACATGATTCCTAAGATTTGTGCCCTTTTCCTCGATTTCGCTTTATTCTGCGCGGGACGAGAAGCAACTGGTTACTATGCTTTTCCTCTGCTCCCAGATCAGCATTAGAGATGACTCATCTGCGAGTCATTTTACTGGCAGTCTTGGACACAGCAGCCCAAGCTCTGCTGCTCGGTACCAGGAAGTTTATTACACAGAACAATTCGCGGAAAGATAGACCGGGGAAGTTAACTCAAAAATTGCTCCCGCTCAACATAAAGATAAAGGACAAGTGAAATGGAAGAGCTTAATGGGATCCCTTTGAGGGTTGCTCAGATAACCCTGTCTGCCTGTCAGTGCCTTAAGAAAGCATTACAAAAGCTGTCAAATGCATTCCTGGGTAGCGTGCAGTGTTTATGTCATTTTTAATCGACCCCAGATGAATTCAGATGATGAAATTCGCATAGTAACAAAAAAGGTCACGTGACAGTTAGTAACAGGTAGAAAAATTCGGAGACTACCCACCTGCTATGGGTGGTGTAGGGGTATAGCACGCGTCACGGAATGACGAGGACCCGGGTTCGATTCCCGGCCATAGCTTTACTTTTCGGATTTTTCTATGTGTTCTAATTTTCACTGACGTTTAGAAATTTAATTTCCAGATGAAGATGAGGCTCAAGTCGACTAAAGTAACGCCAACGAGGCAGGACAGTTAAAAAAAATTAAAAATTAAAACTGCTTTCAAAAGTAACCGCTACACACACACACACACACAACGCCAGCACACCAACTGCCAGGCTGATCAAATCTTGCACGTGTCAGTTAAAAGAGTATTTGCTTGCACGTATGAAGTAAAAATATTGAGCAAGTGGCACCGAACGATTTTAAGCGAATGTTACCATACATACATACATAAATCATGTCTTTATCCCTTACGGGGTAGACAGAGCCTATGGTAACAAGACGTAAAGGCCACGGTTAGCATAATTGTGGGCATATAGGTGGAAAGGACAATTATGATAGTGATGGGTTGTCAACCGCATCGCCTATAACAATGATTCCTAAGATTTTCGCCCAATTCTCTCGATGGGCTTTTACCATCTGCGCGGGCAGAGAAGCAACTGGTACATTCTATGATATTTCTTTGCTCCCAGACCAGTATGGAAGTAACCGCTAAAAAGTGAAAAATAACACAGGACAAAAATACGTTTCGGTGTACGTTACCTACTGTGATTTGTTTGAAAACGGTGCCTATCTGAGATACCTCCTCCATTTTTGTTCGTTGGTTAAAAATGCCGCAATCGGACCGTTACTGAGTTGTATTGTTATATGACAGCGGGCGATTATGATCTATTTTTAACTCTCGTACGCAATAATGGCGTCAGTTGGCCGATGACAGCTGTCGTTGCGGGATTCGTGGTAGGGGAGACCGAGCCGAGTTGAGACAGAGGTGAGTTGATACAAAGCCTTTTTCTCTGCACCTATGACAGTTAGCGAGGTCACAATTTCACACAAACTGTGGAGTGTAGAAAGAGCAACGAATTAGCGAGGTTACCAGCCCGATAAACTGTCACAGTTCAGAGAAATCGGCTTTGTATCAACTCACCTCTGTCTCAACTCGCTTCGGTCTCCCCTACAGGAAAGCCGTCAGTACCGCAGTTGTCAACGTTGGAACCCTTGGACGTGTTTACATTCTTTATCTTGTATCCTCGGCCTTACATACATACATACACAAATCACGTCTTTATCCCTAACGGGGTAGACAGAGCCTTAACAGGTACCTACAGGCCACATTTAGCAAGATTGTGGGCGTATAGGTGGAAAATGGAATCAAAATAGTGATGGGTTGCTAGCCTCATCGCCTATAACATGATTCCTATTTTCGCCCATTCCCTCGATAGGCTTTTGCCATCTGCGCGGGTAGAGAAGCAACTGGTACATTCTATGTTTATTCTTTGCTCCCAGACCAGCATGGAAGATATTTTTGTGACTATGGTTAGTAAGTAACTGATTTATTGTACAAATGTATAACAGACGCAAATCACAAAAGAAACATGAAATATATGCACAAAGGCGTACTTAGCCCTATTAGGGATCTCTACCAGTATAGTATGTGTTTATAGTAGGTATAATTCGTAAAACAGAGCGGGACGAATTTGTGCTGAATTTGAACAACCACATTGGTTGAGGATTCGTCTTATTCCGCTTCACTTGGAATGTGATAATACGACGAACGCACGTACATAGTATTAAATAATTTGTTATATTTTTAGCTGTTCCAAAACTCCAATAACTCATGGTTTTTGGCAAAAAATAAAACACGTTTCGCTGATATAACTATCAATCCGTATCTATGCGGGTGGTAGGGCCTTGTGCAAGGTCCGTCCGGATCGCTACCACCATCTTACTCGCTAATCCTGCCGCTAAGTAGCAGTGCTTGCACTGCTGTGTTTCGGTGTGGAGAGTAAGACAGCGGGGGAAATTACGGGCACAAGAGGCATTTCATCTTAGTCCTCTAGGTTGGCAACGCATCTGCAATCCCTCCGGGGTTGCGGGTGTCTATGGGCAGTGGTGATCACTTACCATCAGGTGACCCACTTGCTCGTTTGCCTTCCTATTCATATAAAAAAAACCGCCACGGCGTCGCATCGGTGCAATATGTAAATACACGGCGCTGATACAATTATCATCATATTTCAAACAATTTACAAAAAACCTCGACAAACTATATACTGAAACCTTCCCCGTGAATCACTCTATCTATTGGTAAAAACCGCATGAAAATCCTTTCAGTAGTTTTCGAGTAAATCGCGAACCAACAGACATGCGGCGGAGGCTTTGTTTAATTTTATGTAGTGGTTTTGTGTGTCGCCATCTTTTGATAAGTGGCTGAACTACTTTTAAAGACACTAAGCTAACTTTATTCGGTCACTTTATCGCTATAAATAATGGTAGGCGATTGGTACTCGTGTGAAACATGACATGTAGGTATATTGAGAAAGGTACCTATAGAAATCTATTTCGCAATATTACCTTCATATTCCACCTCAGTTAATCAGTAGGCGCTTGAGTAGGTGGAAAGCATTGTAGTGAGTGTCAATGACAAATATAAAGTTCCATGACCGAAATTCTATGTTCCATGGGCGAAAGTCTTAGGACTCATGTTATAGGCGATACGGCTAACAACCCATCACTATTATGATTTCCCTTTCCAGCTATACGCCCTTAATCATGCTATACGTGGCCTTAAGGTTTTGTTACCTTAGGCTCTGTCTACCCCGTAAGAGATAAATACGTGATAAATTAAGTATTATAAGCCGGTCTTCTGCGAGTTGCACGTTAAACCAAAAACTTTAGTGTAGTTCCAGCCAGATCTGTTTAGTCATTCTGACGTGAGAAAGTAACAAAATATCATTTATTTATTTATTTATTTTATTTATTTAGTCAATAAAAAATTACAGCATTACAGTCGAAACCAATGCGCTATAAAATTCAAAAAACATAATAAATGTTATTTAGGCGACGAAACGTTGTGGCTCCGCTGCGTCGTCATCTCCGGTGTTGGATTCGGTAGTTTGCCCCGGAACCGACGAAATACGACACCCTTCGGCCAGAAGTCAGCGCACGCGATGGTCTCCTGCAGCGGCCGCGGAACGCGCACCACAAAGGAACTGAAGCATACATTCATACATTCATACTCCCAAATTTTCGCATTTATAATATTGGTAGAGAGGTGGTATGGATTGCTCATTATTTGAAGAAAATGTAAGGCATCCCCAGGGCCGTCATTACCAACTTACCTAACAACATTATGCTACTTCCTCTGACAGATCACATGCTATCTCACGTCGGTATGAATCACTTACCAACATCAGTTCGGACAAAGTTCGCAATCCAATTAGACAATTCCTGTACCACATGCTGAACGATCCATGGATATGTGTTTACGGATTGCGACATTCCGAACATAATAAACGTACCGTTACTCGTCTTTCCCACAGAGGTAGGCAGATACTACTATGCACCTCTTTCGCTTCATCCCTGTTCATCAATATCTAAGCTAGAAGCTGTAATTATGCTCGTTGGTTTAGGGTACGCCCAATCGCCTTACTATGACGTCTTAATGCTACTCAGTTCTGGCCCAGTCATTTAAGGTTAGATTAGGTAAGAATCTCGGCATTCGAGATACCCAGCTGTAAGTCTGTAAATACTTGTATATTGACACCCTAAAAGTTGTCTCAAAACCTACATATGGTAGGGTGTGCGCAACTATTAAATTTCAAGGTCAAAGGTCACAAAAATCGGTTTTTTGCGCTTTTTTTGTAAATATCTCATTTCCTACAGGTTTTAGCTGCCATTGTTAGTATGGATCTGACAGCGAGCGAACCTTTTTTTTTTAAGGTGTAGAAAATGCTCCTTATGCATTCCCGCGCTGGGGGCAGGGCTCTCCAACTCGTCATTACGGCTTACTTGCTCATGCTCATGCTCATGTTATTACTAATGGGGGCTATCGCGTGTGAATTTGCCACTAGAGGCGCTTGTGTCGCGTGAGGTCCAATAACATTCACTTTTCACTGGTTTTGGCGGGCTTCGTGACATAAATTATAATTTCTTTCATTTACCTGTTCTGCCGTCATATGGTAAAAGGACGTTTCTACGCTAAAGTCGAAACGGAGAAAAAAAATATTTTGTAATTGAAAAATTAAAAAATTCGCTGCCTGAAGGAAAATAAACAATCTAACAGTTTTTTAATGCAAAAATGTGTATCAATGTTTGAACAATTTTAATGCAAATTCAAATTATAGTTTTTTTTTATTATTATAATAAATAAAATTAATTTTCTTTTTCTTCTTGGTAAAAAAAATACAACAAAATACGAAAAACTACAATGAAAAGGCGTTTCTGGCTAGATACGTTCGTTCAACTTAGTAATTTATTGAAACGTCTTTCCAACTTAGTGGTAACGTGATTTTAGTTTTAAGTTAACTAAATAAAATTAACGTATTTAGCCACTAGCTGCGTTTCAACTTAGTTTACGAACTATATTTCTATGAACGTTGAGAATATTTCTACATGCACCAGTTACATTTTTTTAGTTTTGAAACCATCAAGCAAATCTAAAACAATATTATTATAGGAATACTAGCTGTTGCCCGCGACCCCGTCCGCGAAGAATAATAGCCTACGGCCTCAGACCTACCGAATACAGATAAAAAGAAAGTCAAGCCGTCTCGGAGGATTCGGTAACAAACGAGATTTTTATATATTAGACATTTTGTGAAATAAAAAACTTATTAGACCAAATTTACGCATTAAAAAAAACTGTAACAGTTACAAACCTCTGTAACGTACGTGCAGTCTTAAACTTTCTCTTAATTCTAATAGGATAGGAACCATAGGTAATTATTTAATCACAACCTCAGTGGTATCAATTTAAATTTACGATACTATATTTACTTATTAATTGTAAACTAAATTGATGACTTTTTTTACATTCATTAACATTACATCCTGGTTTTAGTTTTTATTTATTTACAATAATTATCTTTCAGTTGTTTCATTTGTTTCTTCTGTGCTAGTGACTCTATATTCTTTTTACGTTTTCTGATTTGCCCTTAATTGTTTTGTTAGAATTTGTGGTGTGTTTTCGACGCTCGCGACTTAAGGTGACTCAGGAACGATCAAATTATCCGGCTGCGAATTGGGGATGGTATTTACAGAGCTATCAGATTCTTCCAAAAACATTTGAAGCTCTAAACTTGGAGGAACATAATCTTTATCAAAAACTGAATCATCCGAATCAAAATCCAGATCGATGTTATTTAAGAGATCCTCGTTATTTTCATTTGTGACTATAGACAAAATTAGCTCCTCATCGTTTGTATTTGTAGTATCAGGTAAAGTCAGCTCATCATTATTTGTATTTGTAGTATCTGGTAAAGTCAGCTCATAGTTGTTAGTATTTGTAATATTAGGCAAAGGCAGATCTTCGTTGTTAGTATTTGCAGTGCTAAGCAAAGGCAGATTCTCATTGTTAGTATTTGTAATATTAGGCAATGACAGATCCTCATTGTTAGTATTTGTAATATTAGGCAAAGACAGATCCTCATTGTTAGTATTTGTAATATTAGGCAGACAGGTCCTAATTGTTAGTATTTGCAGTATTAAGAAAAGGCAGGTCCTTATTGTTAGTATTTATAATACTAGGAAAAGGCAGAACCTCATTGTTAGTATTTGTAATATTAGGCAAAGACCGATAGTAATTGTTAGTATTTGCTATCACTACATATTATAAAATAAAGTCTCTTTCTCTGTTCCTATGTCCCTATGTCCCTATTTTTCTTCTTCTATCTTCAAAACTACACAACGGATTTTGATGCGGTTTTTTTAATAGATAGGGTGATTCAAGAGGAAGGTTTTTATGTATAATTCTACGCAGACGAAGTCGCGGGCAGAAGCTAGTAATATAATAAACCGTAAAATATTCTATGGGATGGTTTCATAATTTCGGCACGTAAAGCCTGGGCGCAACTGATTCAACTAGTTTCCTACCGCAATCCCCACTTCACCCCTCACAGCTTACCTTACTAAATAGAAAAGACGCTACTGCCACTTGCGCCCGAGTAGTAGTTCTATTACCAAGATGAAAGGGCGCACATTCTGCAGAACCGTTTTTTCTTCTTAAGAACATGCAGAAACGTCATTTCATTTTATGACCACGTAAATAATTCTTAAATAAATAAAACGCTTCTGCATAATTGTTTCTTTTTTACTTAGTATAGATAAGAAATGTTTTTTTAATTTAGGAATATTGAAGTTTTGTCGCAGATGTGACCTAATTGCTTGTGAGTTTCAAGGGGTTGTGGTTCTTTTTAGTAAACTTTAAAAATACTGGTAGATCCGCCTTTTTTTCCTGATTTCGAATATATACTTAACTCAATTTCAACAAAAATGTTAGATGCGTCCTTTTTCCGTATGACGGCAGTGTTGAAAAGCGAGCTCCTTCGTGAAATTATCGTAAATATGGATTATTTGACAATGAATGTGAACGCTTTGAAAGAGGATTTTTTTTCTCCGAACAAAACGGAACTTCACAACATTGCAGCATAGCTACTCGATATGATGATAATTATTTATAATTAATAAACTCAATGAGATTCAAGATTTAAAACTTTGTTTTGGCGCGGATCTTATAAAATCGCCTTCGACAGCTATACCCTCTGGACCTTAGTCAACAGTGGCGCTAACTAGTGAGCAAAGAAACGATAGTCCCCATTACGACTGCTTTGTAAAGTCACCCCTAAATCAAAGTCACCCTTACGGTACCAACTTCCCGGTTTCTGCAAAGGTACAGAACTCTAAAAACATGGAAGTTATTACCCTCCAGAGCCCTAAGGAAATTGTCAAGTGTTTCCAAGAGTTGTGGAAGTCCTTCTTGAGTTGCAGCACATACAGCGTGATTTAATTTTTGACGTTACACCGCGGTCAAGTGAGCAGGCGGGGATCGCGAAACTTTGGCGCCTTGGCTGTAGGGTACAAGGCAAAGGATCTCCGAGGGTTGTGATAACTAGTTTCTTGATTCATATGCTTAAGCATCGCTTAATATTACTTTCACTTTTGCTGGGAACCTTATACATCCCTTTGGTAAATGTATTATAAGTTACGTAGAGTGTAAGTACAATACAATACACACAATACACAAATCACGTCTTTATCCCTTACGGGGTAGACAGAGCCTAAGATAACAAGACCTACAGGCCAAGTTTAAGTATTGTTGTAAATTTATTTTATGTTGAAAATTGACTTTCTGCCAAGTTTCTTGTGGCGCATTCTTCTTGGCAATGATGGTCTTTCCGAATGCGATGGTAGTTTCAAAAAAATACATGTAAAAGAGCCCTTGGTGTCCTATTCGCAAAGTAAAGTTTTTGAATTTTCAATTTTTAAATGATATTTACTTTTGGCCAGACTTAGTTACAACGTTAAAAGGGCCATAATATTTTTTTATGAATAAAGAGGCAAAATCTGTGCCCAGTTTCGCTTAGCTACAATTTTGACATGTTCAAACTAATAACATAGGTTAAATCTCAACTGATTCGTAGATTGAAAAAGCTATATATCACGGGTTTTCTGTCAAATATACGTCAAAATAAAATTTACCATGAGCTTTTCAGTTAAGGAAAACATCGTGAGGAATCCTGCACACATCTGCGAAGCAATTCAATGATGCGTCTGAAGTTCCCAATCCACACTGGGCCCTCGTGGGAACTACAGCCCAAGCCATTTCGTTCTAAAAGGAAGCCTGTGCCCCGCAGTGGGATATATATAGGCTGGAGTTGATTTACTAAGTGAGAAATCAACCGCTCGCTCTTGTACCTTGCCCCGGCGGCTTTTGGCACGCGTAAACCGGATTAGCGGAGTTAGGGCCGTATGTGCCGCTCCTTGGCGGGATTCGATTAGCTAACTCGCGGCCTGATGAGCGGCCGTGGAGACCGGCGACGTGTCAAGACAAGTCTTGGCTTGCGGGGGAGGAAGCCATGTTGAGAATCTATACTGCGACCGTTACAATCGTGCGAACATACAGAAAAATACCAAGGTGACAAGATTTACAGGCCATGATTGTGGGCATATAGGTGAAAAGGGGAATCAAAATAGTGATGGGTGGCTGGACTCATCGCCACACGATTCCTAAGATTTTCGCACATTCCCTTGATGGAACCAGGAACCCTTGTAAGATCACTTCGTTCGTTTGTCTGTTTGTTTGACGAAACCGTTATAAGAAACTTGCCGAATTTGTACAGATGTGCTCGAATCCGACTTGCACTTGGCCAGTTTCTTTTAACGAACGCTGTCTGGTAATGGTAAGCTGTCTGCCTTTATCACAACGGTAAAGGTGTCTCAGAACGGTCATTACCGTGGTCCCACTGTTATAAAAAAATGTCGAATTAGACTTCACCATAAGGTCGAGGGAACCCCGCTTAGGCGGGGCTCCTATTTCTACTCGGTTTGCCCTTAGGGCATTTGAAAATAGCTAACGAACCTAAACTAATTTTACTATATCTAGTGAGGATATTTATAACAGTGTCGTTCTCGGAATTATTCCGAAATACACCCCCTTGCAAAAAAATAAATGGGCACCTATGGTATTTCAGATTTTTAGGCATTATAGCTTAGAAAGTATAAGCTTTTTCTCAAACATTGTCGTAAATTTCGTCTTTGTATGCTAAGTAACAGAACTCGGAGGGCCTTGTTGACCGCTGGATTACATTGCAGCCGCGATTTTCTGACCATAAATCGGATTGCTGGACTGTTTTTCATTTGTTTTTAACTTTTTTTAAAGTCAAAGAGACTATGGAATAATGAACATCAAAGTCATACAGCCAAGTCGATGGCTGAGGAGTGCGCGTTTATTTCGAGTCTAGCGTTTTTATCAATGTCGCAAATAGCTTACAGTGACACCAAGTTGCGAGGGAGTTTAGTACTATCAACTATTATCACTAAACCATATTTCATAAAAATCGGATCTGTGTAGGTGTGAAAGCGTAGCGTTTCACATTTACAATGTTAGCAGGGGTTGCTTGGTGCTGGTCACATTACAGCTGTCACCTGCAAAAGGCTGGTATTAAGCGATGCAATATGGCCACGGATTAAAAAACGTAATCGGGTAGTAATAAATATCGCTTTAAGCCGATATCTTTTACTGCAGGCCTTTCATGCAAATAGTTTGGGAGATTAAAGGGTTACTGAAAGTGATTAAACTCTAGCCATTGGGAATCACAGCATTCCGCATTCAACATATTTTTTGTTTATCGTTTGGATAATTTTCATGATTTTTTCCTTTTATTTAGCAAGAGAAACTAGCTTATAAACCTTCCCCTTGAATCATTCTATCTATTAAAAAACGGCATCAAAATCCGTTGCGTAATTTAAAAAATATAAGCATACATAGGGACGGACAGACAGAAAGCGACTTTGTTTTATTTTGAGCGGATGGTCGGTGCCCCCGTGTTGGAAAACTGTAGTAAATATTGACCAAACGGTGAGTGTGAGCGAACCTTTACGGAGTGACGTGATCAGTGTTGTGTGCTGCCCTACATTTGACAATAATAAAAATGACGACGAAAACGAGGGTAGTTGTGCGCCGCTGTCAGTTGCGTCGAGCAGCCGCGCGAACAGAGCGCTGGCGCGCAGTGTTCGTTTCGCTGCCGCCGGGGCGAGCGCTCCAGGAAGAAGGACTACGAAATAGTCCGAAACATGTTGAGCATCACTCGACTTTTATACGTGAGTTATCCGTTTATGTGTAATTACGTACCTATCTCGTGACGAAAACAGAGCGCACTAGTCAAAAAAAAAGAAGGTAACCTACGCATTCCAATAGATAAGATGGTGGTTGATAAATAGATTGATTACTTTGATAAAAATATTATCTTAACGAATACCTATCAATGTTGCTTGTAATTAAATAAGATCAGAGATTACCAGGCAGCTTTCGTTAAAAGAAACTGGCCAAGAGCAAGTCGGATTCGAGCACATAGGATTCTGTACAAATTCGGCAAGTGAATATAACGGTTTCGTCAAACAAACAGACAAATGCTGACAAACAAACAGAGAAATGGTCTGGGAACAAAGAAAAAACATAGAACGTGCCAGTTGCTTCTCCTCCCGCGCAGATGGTAAAAGCCCATCGAGAGAATGGGCGAAGGTCATAGGAATCATGTTACAGGCGATGCGGCTAGCAACCCATCACTATTTTAATTACATTTTCCAACTATACGCCCACAATCTTGCTAAACGTGGTCTTTGCGTAACAACCTTAGGCTTTGTCTACCCCGTAAGGGATAAAGACGTGATTTGTGTAACAGACAAACGGACAACGAAGTAATCTTACAAGGGTTCCTGGTTCCGTTATGGGAATGGGCGAAAATCTTAGGCATCATGTTATAGGCGATGAGGTTAGCCACCCATCACTATGATTCCCCTTTCCACCTATACGCCCACAATGCTAATCGTGCCCTTGAGGTATTGTTACCATACTCTGTCTACCCCGTAAAGGATAAAGACGTGATTTATGTATGTATGTACGTAATCCAAAATGCTGCCCCTACAAATCACTTCACAATATTCCATCCTGTAACACATTTTACCGTTTAACTTACATAATTACTTTCACAATTTTTACATCCATATGCAAAAATGAAAATTTGTAATTCAATATCGGTGCGCCGCTTCTTGTTTGCGCCTGGCATGGTAAATAATGTCGAATACATTAAGCCTGAATAAAATATTTTTTTTATCAACCATGTTTGTTTTCGCACGAGAACAGCTGACGCTTCGGTTTCGGGCACAAGACAAGACTACGTATCTGCTTTTAATAAAACGTTAAAAGTTTCGATAAACGAAACATTTTTAACCTTTTCGGCGCCAACGACCTATATATACGTCCATTAGGGTACGTATTCAAATACATAAAGTTTAAAATGTATAATGGGTTAAAATACATAATGGTTTATAATATATAATGCGACTTTCTCAGAAAGTTGCAAATTAACAGGATTGTTACAAAACAAACCTAACCTAACCTAAACCAATCTATAGATTACGATATCAAAAAAGTTCATTTAGCTAATAGTTGTACAGAAAATTGCGTTATATATTTTGAACCATTATGTATTTTAACCCATTATACATTTTAAACTTTATGTATTCTGATCCGCTCCCGTCCATTACTTCAATAAAAAAAAACCTAGACGGACGTTCCGAGACCAAATAGGATACGTTTTGGAAAAAGGTCAGGTCAGGAGTACCCGAAACCGACGAGCATGTATGAAGAGATTGATGACTGTGGATGAAGGGAAAGAAATATGTCAGGATCGTAGCAAGTGGAATAAATTAGTCTCTGCCTACCCCTGTGGGAAAGAGGCGTGACGGTATGTATGTATGTATGTATTACTTCAATGCAGAAGCAACCTTCGTTCAATTGGGTTTAGGTTCAACTTAAGGCATCGCAATAAAGAAGTCTGGCGTATGGGTGACGTCTCCAACTTATTTCTTTTATTGGTTGTCTGGAAGAGATCGCTATTAAGCGATAAGACCGCCTATTGTCTACTTTGTTCTTTGTTTCTGTATTGTTTTGTTCTGATTTGTGGTGTTCAATAAAGAGTATTTGTATTATTATAGATAAGTTGACGAAATTAAATGAAGGATACAAATCAACGGTTTTATTTGGAAAACTTAACATAGGCTTAAATAGATATAACACTCGCGATTAACAAGACCTAACTATACAGAGTAGCACAGAGTCTGGTAGATGACCTATCCCTAGCAAGCACGCCGCCGAAGTGAAGTCTGCCCTTGCGCTCCTCCGATGGTCTGGAGCACGGTGGCTGGGTGAGTGACGTAGGCTCTGACGTAGTGCAGGAAACAGGACAGAAGATCGTGCCGTCTCGCTCTTATTTCACTCTCGATAATAGTATTGTATTGTCTCTTGTATTTGACGTGGCGGCGAAAAGGTTAATGCAACTTTTTTGCAGACTCTACTTACATAGGTGTACCTAATTTCAAGTCAATGGGGTAACCGTTGAAGAGTTCCCTCCTGCGGAGACGATCCTGGCTGGTTCACTAGCACTCTCTACCATATTAATGTATTGTCATCCGACTTATCAAGCCAGGCGCTCAAATTAATTAATAATGATAGTATGGCATACTAACTGGAGGGATTTCGTTGTCCTTTAAATTGTATACCTATTTCTGTAGCTAGCTCTTAGACTAAAAGTCACCCGCCGTTGAAAAGTTGCCAGGCGATCGAATTAATTAATAATGATTGTATGGCATACTAACTGGAGGGATTTCGTTGTCCTTTAAATTGTATACCTATTTCTGTAGCTAGCTCTTAGACTAAAAGTCACCCGCCATTGAAAAGTTGCCAGGCGATCGAATTAATTAATAATGATAGTATGGCATACTAACTAGAGGCATTTCGTTGCTTTGTAAATTGTATACCTATTTCTGTAGCTAGCTCTTAGACTAAAAGTCACCCGCCATTGAAAAGTTGCCAGGCGCTCGAATTAATTAGTAATGATAGTATGGCATACTAACTAGAGGCATTTCGTTGCTTTGTAAATTGTATACCTATTTCCGTAGCTAGCTCTTAGACTATGTCGACTTTTAACCGATTAATGTTCTGCACGTGTAATTAATTAGGTGAGTACTAAATATTTTTATCGGCAACTCATTTGATACAGGGTTATATAATCGTAATCTTATAAAAAACAACGTCCTGCTTTATTTATTTATTCAGTAGGCTTATTACCTAACTCACTCGCAATCGCCATCGTGTTCATTTTGACTGTTCTTGTATGAATGTGACAGCTAGCTGATTCCGATGCCAATTGTCAGCCCATACATTAACTGTCAAAATGAACACGATGGCGATTGCGAGCGAGTTAGGTAATAAGCCTACAGCTCTTGTCCCATTTCACGAACACAAAAATAATATCATAAGAGTTACTTATTTTAAATATGTTATGTCAGTAATTAACAATAAAAATTCACTAAATAAGTAAATAATGCATAAAACAATATACGCGTTGAATTAAGAACCTCCTCCGTGTGTTCGTCGGATAAAAATAGGCGGATTTAGCTTCTATCGATTTTTTCTTCGCTCAACTCCATTTAAATATCATAAGTCGAATGCAAAACAATTAAGAACAAAAAAAGACATGATACAAAAAATACAAAACAATTAAGTTCTATTATCGTCTGAATCCTATTTGATATTCCTCGTACATCTTGTAGAACAGGTCCAGGAAAGCCATCCTGTCATTGAAGGGTCTCGTCTCCATGGTCAGCTCCGAGTCTATGTTCAGGTAGTTCCACCGGTCTCTGGTGGCTGGCACCCACGTCACCGGCAGCAGCTCCGACGTCTCAGGAGTAGGGTTTCTAGTTTAAAAAATGTCAGTAAGTTTTGGAATGACCTTCATAATTATTATGATAGAGTTTAATTATTAATTGTGGAGTATTCTTTAAGTTAAGTCAGTCGGTCTGTTTATATAATATTATTATCTGGGTTTTATACTCGTAAGTCACAGGCATTTTACTTGAACAATGTTGATTGCTTTTTTTATCTAAGAAATGGCTATTTTGGGCAAAATGGCCAGTCATTGATATTTATTGATAGTGTCTGCCTTACAAAAGTTGAGACAGGAATCGCGCAGCAAATTTTTTTTTAACGGAGAGGAAATCTTAATGGATGCCCTAGCCACGGGGATGCCAAGGGTTATGTGGGACTCCTCCCGAAGGGGTATACCCAAACTAAAAACTCTCCGGCGTTGCCTCAACCCGGTGTGATGGGGACGCAGTGGGACGGCACTAGGGTTTCACCACAAACGCCACCCCAGTGGCCCCAGCTTCCGCCAGGACCGCGCCAAGAAGGGGAGGACCCGTACGCTGGGCCCGTCTTCCCTAAGACAATAAGACCGTGCAATGCAGGTAGGTAATGCCCAGTTACAGTTCCCGCTGGCCTCAAGGGATCGGGCGAGAGGTGCAAGCAACGAGTTCGACTTTCCCCCCCCCTCGTCTGCGCAAGGAGCTGTTGCACTTGGAAACGAGATCAACGTGATTCTGCATGGGGTAGACAGAGCCTGGGGTAACCAGACCTAAAGGATTAGCGTATTTGTAGGCGTTTAGTGGAAAGTATGTTGTGGCCTATAAAATAATGCCTAGATAGTACTGATCGTTCATACTGTTTTCAGTACCAGTATCTATAGATCACAACCACATAATGTTTTCTGTCTCGCGATTCCTGTCACAGCTTTCGTTGGCTTTATTTGATACAAAAATGTTTTACCCATATTTTACAAAGTTGGCCCACAGAGTAGTCATCTGGTCGACCACCAGCTGATCCTCATCAGGCATGACCGTGGTGAGGATCTCCACGTCGAACAGATAACTGATCTCGTCCGCATGAGCTGCTCCCCCAAAGGTGATGTTGCTTCTGTACTTCACGAAATTCCTTTCACCATCGTAAGAAAATACATAAGAGTATATCGGCTGATCATTGTTTTCGAAATACTTGATTAAAGTTCTCCTTGTTGGATGCAAGAAATCGATGTCTGAAGCTATATTTATGACAGGGCGTCTAGTTTCTTCGCTTTCTGGCTTATCGCCAAAGTAAAAACGTCTGATGTCTCCTGCCACTTCTTCAAAGTTCTCATCAAAGTTAAAACCGCTTCTAATTAGATCATTAACAACGTTTGATTGTGCGAAGAAGTCAGCACCAGCATGCGCGTATCTGGAAAGCCACTCGTCATTGGTAAACCCAATTATAATAGGTATATTTTTGACCTCCCTCAGTTTTACGGGATAGTCTCCTATAAATCTCTCTACATTGTCGAAAGACTTTTCTACGCAAAATCTGAAGTTAAGATCAAGTTGTGTACGAGTACAAGCATCGATAACGCGACTTGTATCGATTGTAGCAAGGAATGATAAGGCATCATTAATGTCGTCCGGTGCAAAGCCAAAATGCTCGGCTAACCTCAGTGGTGCTTCATTGAGGGGGTTCCGTAGCATACTAGGCGTTAATACCACGCCGCTCTGTAATATAGCTTGATTAAACAAATTTTCATGCGTAGAATGAATATGGTGGTCTACAGACATCGAGCCAGCGCTTTCACCAAATAGCGTGATTTTGTTAGCGTCGCCTCCGAACGCTTCTATGTTTTCCTTTACCCATTTCAACGCTAATCTTTGGTCTTTCAGTCCTTGATTACCCGGTACTTCGGGCACATCGAGGCACATGAATCCGTACGGACCCACCCTATAATTAAGGGTGACCAACAAGATGTCATGTCTGACAAGGAATCTAGGGCCATGGACGTATCTCCCAGCAAAACCTATTTGCAATCCCCCGCCGTAGATCCAGACCAGTACTGGCAAGGGGTTGGTAGAACTGGCGATATTAGGGACGTAGACGTTGAGGTGTAAGCAGTCGAGGGTTCCGACTATGGTATTGTTGAATTCTTCTACTTGAGGGCAGATTGCCGAGTCGTCGAATGCATCGAAAGTATCTTCGAAGACGGGATGAGGAACTGAGGGCTGAAAAAATCAATACACATTTCAGTACCATTTCTTCTGTCTTTTAGATAGTTGGCGATGTAGTTAAAATTTATTGAGGCAGGCGTTACTTTACAAAGGTCCATTTCGAAAAACGAATGTAGTAGCGGAGAAGCAAGGTAAACGTTATTTTGTTCTACATACACTAATTTAATTGGCTGCGTAAATAAAAAATTGATCAACAGTTTAGCACTTATAAAACGGAACAAAAAAGTGGAATTACAGTCTGGGAGCTCCTAGAACCTTGCTGTTTCACTCACTCTTATGGGTTTGTTACCTACTTGAATCGACCGATGGTACCCGAGATCCGAATGTTATTCGAGGCGCTCAGATACTGTATTTTCATTTGAATTTTTAGCAAGATTGTAAACGTCAATTATTGTATTAACTACTCACCCCAAATGGATTCTTCTCGTCCACTTTGGCGTAAGGTATGCCCATAAACATGGAATAGTCGCCGTCTTCTGCTTGCACTCCTCTAATCAGTCCCACCTAAGTCAAAGCAAAACAGTTCATAATTCATACCATCTTAAATTAAAACTACGACGAATACATCCCGTGGCGACCGTTAATGAATTTTTCGGACTGTATTTTTTGTCGACACTTGCGTTGTCATCTGTATGAAACTGCATGCCATAGACATAGACTATCATCATCAACTCCAGCCTAAATACGTCCCAGTGGATGCACAGACCTCTTCACAGAATGAAAAGGCTTGATTGCCGACTATAGAGCCGGTAATTGCTACGCAAATGTGTGGAACTTCACCGAAAAGCTCATGGTAAATTTCAAATGTAATTTCGCACATAAAAACACGTAGTCGAGAGCCCAGGATTCGAACCCACGACCCTCTGCCTGAGAAGCCAAGGTCCAACCACAAGGCTACCACGATCAGATCACTGTTATTACTTGGTAAATCTGCTTGCACGCAGGAGTGCTTGCGCTGACTGCATTCCGAAGAAGAGAGATTAATTCGCTTTTAATATCTTCCATTCACGCTTCTTCTTCCATGGTCTCACCTTAGTATTGACCAGAGGGTCAGTCCTTATAACGGCACTGGCATATTGAAATGCAAAAAGGATTAGTAGTCTGTACGTCATAATTGTTTACTTTATTATAGGACATTGAAGTGCTCAATTTTTATATCCTAAGATTGCTCTTATCTATGCAGATTAGATTGGATAAGCTCAAGAGAATTTTATGAGACTATGCCGGGGTTCTGCATAGTGATGAAGTCAGAATCTTTCAGACGGAGGTTTGGGTAAAAGTAGGAGGGAAAGCTCTTTTTTTTTTTCTTACGCTACAAGAAGTCATTGAAATATTCCAGAATCTTTTAGACGGAGCTGGTTTGGCTAAAAGTAGGAGGGAAAGCTCTTACGCTACAAGAAGTCATAGAAATATTCTAGAATCTTTTAGATGGAGGTTTGGGTAAAAGTATGAGGCAAAGCTCTACAACAAGTCATAGAATTATTCCAGAATATTTTAGCAATCGGTTTGGTTAGGAGTAGGAGCAAAGCTCTTACTCTACAAGAAGTCATAGAATTATTCCAGAATAATGCAGCAAGCGGTTTGGTGAGAAGTAGGAGGCAAAGCTCTAAGTCGTAGAATTATTCCAGAATCTTTCAGAAGGAGGTTTGGCTTGGAGTATGAGGCAAAGCTCTTACTCTTCAATATGTCGTAGAAATATTCCAGAATCTTTATAGCTTTTACTCGTTTAACTGTTGCAATTCATAATGGGGACTGATATTCATTTGTGGTAATCACGTATCTGCATACATGTCAAAGTGTGCGTGGGAGCGAAAGCAGGTGAAGTAAGCATAGAAATCGCTCCATAAGACGTATATTTTGACACGTATGCAGACACGTGTTAACCAAAAATTAAGCTCACTCCCCATCGTGAATGGCAAGAGCTATAATTTCTTTGAGAAGACTGTCTCCGCTTCAGCGTCATGATTTCTCACAGAACCCTATTATACATAATGCCTTTATTATATCTGCTTAATAGTGGCATGCGCGGGAATTATCATGTGGGGTCGCTACATGTTTACGCTAAGACTTTGATAAAATAGGAACGGTGAAAGAAATCGATAAGTTCTGATATGAAGTAGACAAAACTCGTAAGAATGTGTTTTATTTATTACATACATACATACATAAATCACGTCTTTATCCCTTACGGGGTAGACAGAGCCTCAGGTAACAAGACCTACAGGCCACGTTTAGCAAAACACAGAGGGCGTAGAGGTGGAAAGTGGAATCAAAATAGTGACGGGTTGCTAGCCGCATCGCCTATAACATGATTCCTATGATTTTCGCCCATTCCCTCGATGGGTTTTTACCATTTGCGCGGGAAGAGAAGCAACTGATACATTCTATGTTTTTTCTTTACTCCCAGACCAGCATGGAAGTATTTTATATTTTGGATAGTGTTTTATTTATTTCTTGTTATAATATAAGTTATTAGGTATAATTAAGTGTAAACAATACCAGTTACCTAAGAATTTAATAACGTGCTCAGCATAGCGAGATATTATGTCTATCTCTACATAGTTTAGTTAATTTTACACAACTAAACCAAAGTACAAGGCGCCATATTGTTGAAAATTTTTATGCATACAAGCTCTCATCAAGTTTTTCTGCTAACTGTACTTCGTTTTCATCCATTCTGTATTTTGTGTATACATAACAAATTTTAATATAATCAAAGCAACCGTTGAAGAGTTCCCTCCAGAATTCTACTACCTGTTTGTATTGTCATCCAACTTATACAAGTATGTAAAATTTCAGCTCAATTAGTTAAAGATATCTGCTTTAAATTTGAGTTGCAGGATTCCAACTGGACAAACGTACATACGTAGATTGCAAACTAAATAAAATCTTGTAAAAAAGAACGTAGGAGAAGACGAACTTTTTCAATTCTTTAGGTTACTCGAGGCATTTGTCATTTTAATGGCCACCTAGGTAGCAGGAAGGTTAGTCAATAGTCAGCTGTACTTATTTTTTGCAAGCTTTATTATTACAAGTCTTATATTAACTTGCAATGCAATGATCTGGTAGTAGAATTCTGGTGGTCCAGCCAGGAACGTCTCCGCAAGAGGGAACTCTTCAAAGGTTGGTCCGATTGACTTGGAATTTGGTTCACATGTGTAGGACGGACGACAATGCAAGTACAGTCAGCAAAAAAGCTTGTATCTAAAAACTCCCAATGCAAAAGGAAGGGTGTTATATATAATAATATGTTTTTGAAAAAAAGTTCTCGAGTGGCAACCACGAACCGGAAGACGCAGTGTTGGCAGGCAGGTGGATGCGGGTGCCAATTTGCCGTTCATTATGGTGCTCCAAGGGGAAGGCCTTTAGTCAATGGATGTCTTCAGGCTGTTGATTGTTGAGTCCCATCATACAGACTGGTAAAAACGAAAAAGTCGTTTCTGGGAAATTGCATACATTTTATAACAAAATTCCAAAAAATATCACTGAGTTAACAGATACAAAATTCAAATCAATTGTCAAGAAGACATTAGTATCTAAGGCGTATTATAAAATAAGTGATTATATCATGGACAGGGATCCTTGGAAATAATCCCGCTCCGCATTGGCGATCCCTGCAAATCAAATAGCGTATCTACGGTGTTAAAAAATCTAGTTGTGTTAAATACTTTGGATGTAAGTCTTTAAAGTAAGTTATTGTAATCTGTTTAAAAAAAATATACTGTTGAGTTTCTCGCCGGATTCTTCTCAACAGGGGTTTTCCGAACCGGTGGTAGATTTTTTGTTGACATTCTTAAGTGCTTGTACAGCCTAAACTGAATAAAGATATTTTGATTTGATTTTGATTTTGATGGTGATGATGATGATTATAGCTAACATTAACGGTCAATAGCCACACCAAACCGCAAAAGCTGAGTATCAAACATGTAGGTAGCGAAATTGAATTCCTGCCGTGAATTCTGAGTTGCGGCGTTACTTGCGTTTCTTGGGCTGCGGGAATGGCCATTCGCGTCACGTCGTCGATCGAAACTATCCTTTATCGTATTAGGAGACGTGGCAAATCTAGTTTTGTTAAATTATGTATGAAACAAAATGAAAAACCCCTCATTTAAATCGCATATAGAACATTTTGCTATTGAAAAAAACACACCATATAATTTTTTCGTTGAGTTTATTTAGGCTTTATTTTGCTTCCATCCTGGTCTGGGAGTAAAGAAAAAAACATAGAATTCTATGTTACATTAATGTACCAGTTGCTTCTCTTCCCGCGCAGTAGTAAAAGCCCGTCGAGGGAATTGGCATAGGAATCATGTTTTTTATAGGCGATGCGGCGAGCAACCCATCACTATTTTGATTCCCCTTTCCACCTATACGCCCACAATCATGCTAAACGTGTTCTTAGGTCTTATTACCTTAGGCTCTGTCTATTAGTGATATGGTAACTATAAAAAAACAAAATTAATCGAGTATTTATTTCACAAATGGCATTTTATTTTTACCCACGACGGAATGGAGAAGGTAGCGCTTAGGATGACAGGTTGTCCGTGTGTTTGTCCGCAAAACGTAGCTAAGAACTACCTTAAGAAAACTGGCTTTCCAATGAAAACTGCTTCCAAATCACCCATCCGTTTGACAGTTACGATGTCACAGACACACACACAAACGCACAGACATCGACGTAAAACTTATAACGTCTCTTTTGTGCCGGGGTTTTAAAAAATGGTAAGGCGCTGGCTCAACTATACAATCAGCCAAATGGCATTTTTACTACAACTGGTGCGCTTGAAAAATTTTATTCGAAAAGTTTAAAAACTCAATCACCTAATCTTGGATATGGAACTTTTAAAAATAAAAAAACTGATTATTCCAGATTACCTATCACGTCAAAACGCCTTGAAGAATTTTATGAGCATTGCTATAAAACATCGCTTTATGTACGAGATAAATTTCGTAGGAGCTGGAAAATATGTAAGCTGGAAATGTTCTTGTCATAAGAAAACTGAGTCGGATTCGCCTGGAGAGGGTTCCTTTTGATAAATGTAACAAATAATGTACCTACAAAATAAATGTATGTGGCAGTTGAATCAGCGCACATGTTTTAGTTTTAGGTACGTTCTATTTCTAAATTCGTCACTACCGTTAGGTGATTCTGGCCATAATAAAAACAGCTTGAATTAAGAATAAAAATCACGTGTCATAAATCCAGCCAGCAACAATTTCGCGACCACAGCTTAAAAATATTCCCAGTTAAACTCGGCGACGGAATCCATTCGGATCGGCTGACTCGATTCGACTCGATTCAACTCGATTCAATATTGGCATCGACTCGCATCAAACGTGACGAGAATGCAGCCAGACCATGGTTTGTGCGGTTGGCGCTGATATATCAAAGTCTTGGTAGATACTCTGGAGCGAATAAATTGATATTTTGACGCGGTATTGCTTTCGTGGCCGAGAGTGGAGCGAAGACTTATAAGTCGGAGTAGCATTGTGTGGCGGTTTGGTGTGACCAAACTTTAAAATCCCTGCCACCTAGTAGGGTAACCGCACCAGTAATGGGCTTAGTGCACAGTAACTCTTATTTAAAAACGTAGGGATAGTAATTTATTAACAACAATAATTTTATAACTTTTCTTTAAATTTGTGGCGAATACGCCACGAATCCAAGCCACGCATGGCAACACGAGAGAGAAAATATGTCTATGCTCTCTCGTCTCTAGACTTTTTAGATTACAGCACGAATTATTTCTCTACTCAGTATAAGATTGTTGAGTCTATCTAGAACTATATAAATACTGTACCATTCCTTCGTGCGAAGCAATTACATTAACTTTGCATGAAACCACCGTCTTTTCGTATGCCCGACACCTACCACGACCCATAAATTAAAAAAGTGTCCATTACTGGTGCTAGTCAGCTCGCTCTTATATAGAAATAAACTACCCTCCTTTTCATATAAATAAAAACGACGATGAAAACGAGGGTAGTTTCACTGTCAATTGCGTCGAGTAGCCGCGCGAGCAGAGCGCTGGCGCGCAGTGTTCGCTTCGCTGCCGCCGGGGCGAGCGCTCCAAGAGGAAGAACTACGAACTTGCGGGTGGTAGGGCCTTGTGCAAGGTCCGTCCGGATCGCTACCACCATCTTACTCGCTAATCCTGCCGCTAAGTAGCAGAGCTTGCACTGCTGTGTTCCGGTGTGGAGAGTAAGACAGCCGGGGAAATTACGGGCACAACAGGCATTTCATCTTAGTCCTCTAGGTTGGCAACGCATCTGCAATCCCTCCGGGGTTGCGGGTGTCTATGGGCAGTGGTGATCACTTACCATCAGGTGACCCACTTGCTCGTTTGCCTTCCTATTCACATACTAGTCCGAAACATGTCGAGCATCACTCGACTTTTATACGTGAGTTATCCGTTTGTGTATCCTACTTCCTAATAATATTATTAACGCGAAAGTTTGTAAGTATAGATGATGTTTGTTACTCTTTCACGTAAAAACTACTGATGGATTTAGATAAAATTTGGAACAGAGATAGCTGATACCCTAGATTAACATACGCAAATCAAATCACGTCTTTGTCCCTTACGGGGTAGACAGAGCCTAAGGTTGCAGGTATCTACAGGCCACATTTAGCAAGATTGTGGGCGTATAGGTGGAAAATGGAATTAAAATAGTGATGGGTTGCTAGCCTCATCGCCTATAACATGATTCCTATGATTTTCACCCATTCCCTCGATGGGCATTTACCATCTGCGCGGGTAGAGAAGCAACTGGTACATTCTATGTTTTTGTTTTTTCTTCTTTGTTTTTTTCTAGATTAACACAGGCTATTTTTTATCCCAGACAATTGCATAGTTCCCGCGGGATAGCGAAAAACTAATGTTTTGCAGACGAAGTCGCGGCAGCAGCATTTTTTCAAAATCTTGACCTGAAACGTGCGTATTGACTTTTGATTCTATCATTAAAAGTTCCTAAGGAGCAGAGGTTAAGTATGACCTGTCTGATATATTCATAATACTTTCAGCAAAGACGTTTAATTAGCGCTCGTAATTCAAGAGCAGCTGGGTTCATTATGAGATAAGTTTGAAGGCTCTCAGAGTTGTCGAGAGTCCGACTTTAAGTACTCAAACGGCGAGAGCCGGCCTCAATTGGGATTGTGAAGTCGCTAGCTAATTCTATGGCGTACTACGTCTGTGCTGTGATAACGAGATTACTTTACAATGTTCTAAGCTTTCATGATTTTTGTCACTATCGTAAAGAAAGAAAGAAAGAAAGAAAGAAAGAAAACATTTTTTTATTTTTTTTATTTTTATATGAATAGGAAGGCAAACGAGCAGGTGGGTCACCTGATGGTAAGTGATCACCACTGCCCATAGACACCCGCAACCCCGGAGGGATTGCAGATGCGTTGCCAACCTAGAGGACTAAGATGAATGGCCTCTTGTGCCCGTAATTTCCCCGGCTGTCTTACTCTCCACACCGGAACACAGCAGTGCAAGCACTGCTACTTAGCGGCAGGATTAGCGAGTAAGATGGTGGTAGCGATCCGGACGGACCTTGCACAAGGCCCTACCACCCGCATTCTACATTTATTCGTGACATATAATAATCAAATTACAAAAACAAAAAAGAAGTAAAAACCATAAGGACACACATTACGAAATGGTCCCATCTCAGCATAATGCTGGCCTTGCAGCCAGCGCTGGTCTTCCGATGGGACCATCAAGTGCTACTGTAAGCACAGCACATATTAAAAAATATATAAATGCAAAACAGTGCAATAGTGATCCGGCATTACAACCTTTACCATGGCTGAATGGACAATAATTCCTTTACTTATCCCACAAGGGATGAATTTTATAAAAATTAAAAATGTTGGCTTTGATTGGCCTGACCTGACAAGAGAAAGAAGAAAAATGGCAATATTAACAAACAAACTTCTTTGACATTACTCTTTTTTTTTTTTTTTTTTTTTTTTTATATATGAATAGGAAGGCAAACGAGCAAGTGGGTCACCTGATGGTAAGTGATCATCACTGCCCATAGACACCCGCAACCCCGGAGGGATTGCAGATGCGTTGCCAACCTAGAGGACTAAGATGCAATGCCTCTTGTGCCCGTAATTTCCCCGGCTGTCTTACTCTCCACACCGGAACACAGCAGTGCAAGCACTGCTACTTAGCGGCAGGATTAGCGAGTAAGATGGTGGTAGCGATCCGGACGGACCTTGCACAAGGCCCTACCACCCGCAAACCCACTCTAGACTAAACTTCCATTTACTTAGTCTATATAGGAGCAAAGGAAACATGACTAAGTAGAGACTTTATACATCTCTACTATATTGTTGGAGACACAACACAAAAATTGTGATGATTTTCGTTCAATTGGGAGTGGATTTATTTGTAATGATTTAAGTTAATCAAAGATATGTACGGTATTACTAAAAGAGTACTGTGCTGATACCGGATGTTGACCCCTGCCAATCGCCACCCTTGCTGGTGGGGATGATTGGGTAAAACCTGGTGTCAGGACAGACGAGGGACATTCGGTGGAAGAACGAACTTGAGACAATTATTCTAGACGAATTGCTGTACGTGTTGAACTGAAATAAAAGTGTGTTGGTCGTGAATACTCTGAGTTTTATTAATTCAGAAGTGTGGACCCAAGAAACGTAAGTACCGTACATTTTCTTTATAAAAGTTCAGGCCCACAAAGTATTTCTTTTTCTTGTAAGGCTAAGAGGCTTAATAATATAGCATGTACCTAATATAGAATTAAAGGACGAATAATGATGTAAAAGCTTTAAAATAGTGTTTTGTTTCAATGTACATTGAGGTAACATTAGGTCGGGGTACTCCCCGATATTGTACCTCACATGTTTAAAACTGCGAGAACGTATGGTCAGGGCACTCCCTGATGACGATCTCCAGTTGTATTAAAAACAAAACACAATTGAAAAGTGACAAATTGTTCTTATGTAACAAGACTTCAATAAAAGGCTTCCAATAGCGTTTTGTTCCAATGAGTAGTGAGACAACATTTGGTCGGGGCACTCCCCGATATTGTATCTTTACTGCTTAAAAACCTGTGAGAACATGTGGTCAGGGCACTCCCTGATAATGTTCTCCAGTAAAATTGAGAACAAACGCAGTTGAAAGTCGCAAATGCATTCTACCATCCTACCATATTATAAATAATTAAATAACGAGTAACGATTTAAAAGCTTTAAAATAGTGTTTTGTTTCAATGTACAATGAGGTAACATTCGGTCGGGGTACTCCCCGATATTGTACCTCACATGTTTAAAACTGCGAGAACGTATGGTCAGGGCACTCCCTGATGGCGATCCCCAGTTGTATTGAAAACAAAACACAATTGAAAAGTGGCAAATTGTACTTATGTAACAAGACTTCAATAAAAGGCTTCCAATAGCGTTTTGTTCCAATGAGTAGTGAGACGACATTTGGTCGGGGCACTCCCCGATATTGTATCTTTACCGCTTAAAAACCTGTGAGAACATGTGGTCAGGGCACTCCCTGATAATGTTCTCCAGTAAAATTGAGAACAAACGCAGTTGAAAGTCGCAAATGCAATCTACCGTACTTTAACCTAATATACTTGCGAATACCCTTCGATTCCGTTATATTCTTAAGCCTGACGCTAATACATGACAAAGAAGTGAACAATTATATTTTGTTTGATAAAACTACGAATACCCTATGGCGCGCGTTAACAGCCATGTGTGCTGCAGTTGAGCTATGTATGCATAGGTTTCGTTCAAGTATAATGAATGGCTAAGTATGCCGTGATTTAACAGCCATTGTGTGCTGCAGTTGAGCTATGTATGCATAGGTTTCGTTCAAGTATAATGAATGGCTAAGTATGCCGTGATTTAACAGCCATTGTGTGCTGCAGTTGAGCTATGTATGCATAGGTTTCGTTCAAGTATAATTAATGGCTAAGTATGCCGTGATTTAACAGCCATGTGTGCTGCAGTTGAGCTATGTATGCCTAGGTTTCGTTCAAGTATAATGAATGACTAAGTATGCCTTAATTTAACAGCCATGTGCGCTGCAGTTGAGCTATGTATGCATAGGTTTCGTTCAAGTACTAAAATTAATGGCTAAGTATGCCGTGATTTAACAGCCATGTGTGCTGCAGTTGAGCTATGTATGCCTAGGTTTTGTTCAAGTATAATGAATGACTAAGTATGCCTTAATTTAACAGCCATGTGCGTTGCAGTTGAGCTATGTATGCATAGGTTTCGTTTAAGTGTAATGAATGGCTAAGTATGCCTTAATTTAACAGCCATGTGTGCTGCATTTGAGCTATGTATGCTAGGTTGCGTTTAAGTCTAGTGAATGGCTAAGTATGGAGTATTTTAACAGCCATGTGTGCCGCACTCGAACTAGTATACTCGGGTTGATTTAAGACTACTAAGGGCTAAATAAATATGCAGTGTTTGAGTGGATATGTGTGCTACATTCAATTTATGTGTGCTCAAGTTTTGACTAATGAGAATAAACGACTATCTAAGTACGCCGTGCTAATTATGATTAACTAAAATATGCCTTGGATAAATAATTTATTTATATTAGTACGATTTGGATTCCTATTTTGCAAAGACAGAAGTAATAGTAACACCCGGCCTATTTAAGGCTGTTCCCTAACGATTTACGCCACAACCCGAGAACGGGTTGTAACACAATAGGTAGTTAATGTATTTATAAATGACAGAATCGTTTTGATATAATTTCAAGTTGTAATGGGCACTTGGGGTTCAGTTTACAATTTATTTGAAAGAAACTGTACATGATGAATTTACTGTCACATTCCAGTTAAGAATGGCATCTGATAATGAAGTTGACCAGTCATATACACCACCACCACCACGAAAGAGCAGACGAAAGAGACGGAGGCGACGAAGAAAATCGTCGACGTCATCAAGTGAAGGCAGTCCACCACGCAAGTCTAGTCGGATGACAACGGAAGATGTCATCAAGCTGCTAACCACGTGGAAGGATGATTCAAGTAAGAAGTCTTTAATTACTGGTAGTAGTATGAATAATGTTGTACCTGAATTTGACCCTAGTAATAGAGCTCAAAGTATAGAAAATTGGATAAAGAAAGTTAATGAATGCGCGGTTATATATGGCTGGGGCGAGAAGCAAACCATACACTTCTCGTTACAAAAGTTAAGTGGACTTGCGAAGAAATGGTATGAGACACTCCCTTCAGTCGTATATACTTGGGAGGAATGGCAGCATAAACTCAGGAAGGCGTTTCCTAGTGAAGAGAATTATGGACGCCTGCTTGAGGAGATGCTGGCACGTACATCCCGTCACGATGAAAGTTTTAGAGAATACTTCTATGATAAGTTAGGATTATTGAATAGGTGTGATATCGAAGGAAAGAAGGCTGTTGATTGTATTGTGCATGGCATAGGTGATCGATCAGTTAGGAGTGGGGCTCAAGCCCAAAATTGTACGGAACCTGAAGATGTGCTTAACTATCTCTGTTCTCAGCGTACTATATCACAACTACAAACATCAGGTTATAGTAGGGGACGTGAGCGACAGGTAGTAGGGAATAGGACGAGAACAAGAAACGTTAGTAGCTCACATGCTGCTCCGAATGAGACCGCAATTACTTGCTTCAACTGCAGGTCAAAAGGCCACCCCTATTACAAATGCCCCAAGCCATTGACAAAGTGTAGAAAATGTAATAGGGTAGGTCATGATAATGACAATTGTAAATTAGAACCCTTGAGAGTAGACGCCACTCAACGTAATAGTATTGAACCCAGTAGAAATACCTTGAAAATCGACACTGATAGCAACGCTAACGAGAAGTTCTTCAAATCTATTATCGTAAATGACTTAGTGATGTCCGCGTACGTAGATTTTGGCAGTGAATGCAGTCTCATCCGGAATGCCGAAGCGGAAAGACTGAACCTAGATAGGTTCTATGATAACATCCCCGTTGTTAGAGGTTTCGGAAACTCTGCAATTACCCCGCTTTATAAATCGGTCCTTGAAGTGAAGGTTGACGAAGTTGAGGCTTCTATTGAGGTTCTTGTTGTCCATGACACATATTTACAGACCGCGTTATTGATTGGTCAAAACTTCACCGAATTACCGTATGTAACCGTATTGAAAGATAGTACACGGTTAATTTTTTACGGAACTCCTCTTGGTGCATCTTCTGATGACCAAGACAAGCTATTAAAACTGTACGTAACCGAATCTGTTTCCATTGCTGCAAGCGGCACTATACCCATTCATGTCAAAGACACCACTTTCACGGGTGACGTATTGGTCGAGGGCTACAATAGCAACGAACCCGGAAAAGAGTATCGATTACTTTCAGGCGCGTACCGCATATCTGAAGGAAAAGGGTCTGTAGTAGTTGCCAATTTGTCGAAACGTATGTTAACAATTGAGAATAATACTGTAATTGCACGGTCATTGCCTTTTGTAGAAACAAACAGCTGTCAGGTTAACCGTATACAAGTAGACGTGTCAACTCTAGAACCCCTTAATAAATCGGACATCAAAGTTGGTCAGGGACTTGAGGAAAATGAAATAAATAAGTTGCATGTATTGCTTCAAGAATATCGTGACTGTTTTGCAGATAACTTAGCTGAGATAGGTTGCGTAGTAGATATAGAAATGTGTATTGACCTTCTGGATGACAAACCAGTAATATACCGTCCTTATCGCTTGTCCTTTGCCGAGCGGGAGAAAGTACGCGAGACTATCGATGATCTATTGAAAAACGATATCATCGAAGAGTCCAATTCCAACTATGCCAGTCCCATTCTCATGGTAAAAAAGAAAACCGGCGATCAGAGGTTGTGCGTGGACTTTCGAGCTTTGAACAATAAAACTATAAAAGATCGGTTTCCCTTGCCATTAATAGAGGATCAAATCACGAATCTCAGTGGTAACACGTTTTTTACCTCGCTTGACCTCGCGTCGGGTTATTATCAGATCCCTATGGCCACTGAAAGTAGACATTTAACTGGTTTTGTTTTTTTTTTTTTTTTTTTTTTTTTATGTGAATAGGAAGGCAAACGAGCAAGTGGGTCACCTGATGGTAAGTGATCACCACTGCCCATAGACACCCGCAACCCCGGGGGGATTGCAGATGCGTTGCCAACCTAGAGGACTAAGATGAAATGCCTCTTGTGCCCGTAATTTCCCCGGCTGTCTTACTCTCCGCACCGGAACACAGCAGTGCAAGCTCTGCTACTTAGCGGCAGGATTAGCGAGTAAGATGGTGGTAGCGATCCGGACGGACCTTGCACAAGGCCCTACCACCCGCGAAACTCTGTGACTCCAGACGGTCATTACCAATTCAAACGAATGCCGTTTGGGCTCGCCAATGCGCCAGCTGTATTTCAGAGGATGATAAATAAAATGCTCGGTAGTAAACGATTCGAGTATGCCCTGGCATACTTAGATGATGTCCTTATTCCTTCTAAAAGCGTAGAAGAAATGTTTACACGTTTAGAAAGCATATTGCAGCTTTTAAGGGAGTTTGGACTCACACTAAAACTTTCTAAATGTCGTTTCTTCGACACTTCAATAGACTATCTTGGTTACGAGATATCATCCGCTGGAATACAGCCTGGCGAGGCCAAGATAATAGCAGTTAAAGATTTTCCGATACCTCAAAACATTCACGACGTTCGTCAATTCCTCGGACTTACTGGTTACTTCCGCAAATTCGTCAAAGGATATGGAGAAATAGCACACCCTTTGACGAATTTGCTTAAAAAGGACGTTACTTGGCAATGGACTGACAGGGAAGAAAGGGCTTTTTCAGAGCTGAGAGATAGTTTAATGACTAGACCAGTATTGGCACTTTATGACCCAAAATTAGAGACCGAAGTGCATTGTGACGCAAGCGCGATGGGTATAGGGGGAATATTAATGCAGTGGCAAAACTGCCCAAGGGTTCTAAAGCCCGTTGCTTATTTTAGCAGACAAACCACGCCGGAAGAAAAACACCTACACTCCTATGAACTAGAGACTCTAGCGGTCGTAGGTTCTCTCAAGAAATTTAGGGTATATCTGTTAGGACTCCACTTTAAGGTCCTTACAGATTGCGCTGCCTTAAGAACTACGTTAACTAAACGTGACCTGATTCCTAGGATTGCTAGATGGTGGCTTCAAATTAGCGAATACACGTTTGAAATCGAGTACCGACCTGGCGTCCGGATGGCGCACGCTGACGCACTTAGTAGAAACGCAACTCTTTCCCCAGATCCGACCAGTAGTGAGTCAAGTGTCATGGTTTATACTTTAGAGAAGGAAAATTGGCTTTTGAGCCTTCAGTTAGCAGACCCTGATATCTCGCGGATTATTAAGATTCTCAAACCAGAAACAGACGAAGAATATAAAGATATACAGAAAAATTATATAGTTAAAAATCATGCATTGCATAGGAGAGTTGATGATCGGTTGTGTTTAGTAGTCCCTCGCAGTGCACGGTGGCAAGTATGTAGAGCCAATCATGACGAGATAGGCCACCTAGGTTACTCCAAAACATTAGATAGAATTCAGGAACTTTTTTGGTTCCCTAAACTACGAAAATTTGTCAAGAAATATGTAGGCGCGTGTATAGAGTGCGCTTACAATAAAGATACTGCCAGTAGACAAAAAAGTGGTTACCTATATCCTATTGAGAAAATTGAAATACCGTTCCACACAATTCATATAGACCACCTAGGACCGTTCGTAAAAAGCAGGAAAGGTAATACTCACATACTTACCATAGTCGATGGGTTCTCGAAGTATGTCTTTGTTAAAGCTGTCAGAGATACGAAAACTAAAAGCACGCTTAAAGTTCTTGAAACAATTTTCTATGATTTCGGTATTCCAGTTCGAATCATATCTGACCGTGGTACATCCTTTACGTCAACAGCCTTTAAAACATTTTGTGAACGTCATGGGATAAAACATGTACTTAATGCAGTCGCTTGTCCCAGGGCTAACGGCCAAGCAGAGAGGTTCAATCAAACCATATTACATTCTTTAGCAGCACAGAACTCTGCTGGTAATGAACGGGACTGGGACAAGTGTCTGGGAAAAGTACAGTGGGGCATTAACAACACTGTTAATGCCACCACCCACAAAACTGCGACAGAAGCTTTGTTTGGTGTTAAAATGCGTGATGAGTTGACAAACAAACTCGGTATAGAAACCAACCCATCAAATTTGGATTTGAATGAACTAAGAAATGACATCAGCAACACTATAAAACAAAGTCAATTAAAACAAAAACTTGTACATGATAATAAGAGAGTGCCTGCGACCAAATATCATGTTGGTGATCTTGTCAAAATTGCTCGTAATAACTACAATAACAATGGCCAAAGTACTAAGCTTCTGTCAAAGTTTGTGGGCCCTTTCAAAATAGGAGACATTCTGGGCAATGATAGATATAGAGTAGTAGACATCCCTGGTTTCAAAAAGAAGGGTAAACCTTACGACACTGTAGTTTCAGCTGATAGAATTAGACCATGGATAAACATTAAAGCCCTCGAAGTACATGATAGTGACGATAGCACTTCCAGCGAACAAAGCCAAAACAATGAATAGTCATGAGTCAGAAGTATGTTTTTGCTTAGTAAGTAAGATTATTTAATTGTTACCTAGTCTCTCATGATTGCTCAAATATAATAATTAAGAGTTAAGACCAGTATTTAAATATTGCTTCTATTATTTCCATTTATTTATTATTAAGATACTATGTATTTAGTGGTACTTTTCAACCGAATGTGATGATTTATATTAATGACCTCGATTGCAATTGCCACTTAACACAATTTGGTATGAATTGTATTTTAAGTGATAATTATATATGACAAGTTAAGAATTGTTAATAGAATGAGTTGTTTGGATGTTGATTGTACTTATTGATGGCTTACACGTGAAACTCTTGTACCAAGCTATAACCAAACCTGATTAAATTGTAAATTTGCGGTAATTTATATACGTGCGCCGGAGTCAGCACGTTGTCTGATGGCCGAATGTGATGATTTTCGTTCAATTGGGAGTGGATTTATTTGTAATGATTTAAGTTAATCAAAGATATGTACGGTATTACTAAAAGAGTACTGTGCTGATACCGGATGTTGACCCCTGCCAATCGCCACCCTTGCTGGTGGGGATGATTGGGTAAAACCTGGTGTCAGGACAGACGAGGGACATTCGGTGGAAGAACGAACTTGAGACAATTATTCTAGACGAATTGCTGTACGTGTTGAACTGAAATAAAAGTGTGTTGGTCGTGAATACTCTGAGTTTTATTAAAATCGATTCTATAATCATACATACATACATACATACATAATATCACGTCTTTACAAAGACAAAGCCTGAGGTACCAAAACCTTAAGGTTTAGCATGATTAAGGGTGTATAGGTGGAAATGGAAATCAAAATAGTGATGGGTTTTGCTAGCCGGATCGCCTAAAACATGATTCCTAAGACTTTCGCCCATTCCCTCGATGGGCTTTTACCATGTGCGCGGGAAGAGAAGCAACTGGTAAATTCTATGTTTTTTCTTTACTCCCAGACCAGCGTGGAATATATGAAGTATGATCATTCAACATTCCGGTAGATGTGATGCTAATTGCATACAGTGGTTGTGTGGGAATTTAGATCACTTATACATTTGAGAGGGTATACATACATACTCACATACACAAGCACAAATCACGTCTTTATCTTACGGAGTAGACGAAGCCCAAGGTGACAAGACCTACAGGCCACGTTTAGCAAGATTATGGGCGTATAGATGGAAAATGGAATCAAATTGGTAATGGGTTGCTAGCCGCATCGCCTATAACATGATTCCTATGATTGTCGCCCTTTCCCTCAATGGGCTTTTACCATATGTGCGGGAAGAGATGCAACTGGTACATTCTATGTTTTTTCTTTGCTCTCAGACCAGCATGGAAGAAGAGAGAACACATTTGAGATATATCCGATATATTTTATCTGTTTGCCCATCCCTAGTTAAAATTAATTGGAATGGACTAAGAGTCCGTTGTAAGGTTTGAAGGCATTTGTCTGAGCTACATTCACAGCACTAAACAAGGCACTTTTTGTATACACTCCTATAACGGTGTTGCTTGTATGAAACGATGTAACATCGCTCCATCTTGCACAAGGTGTAGTAATTTTGCAGTCTCGCCGTTTGCTCGACAATCTCATTGGAGACAGACCTCATTTAGGCATCTGCAGTTTGGACTTCCTGCATTCTTTTATGAACTTTGGAACACAGAGCAGGTAAATTTTTAAATGAGAAACATTTTCATTTTTAAAAGGTAGAAATTTCTTACTCCCATGCTGGTCTGGGAGCAAAGTACCAGTTGCTTCTCTTCCCGCGCAGATGGTACAAGTCCATCTAGGGAATGGGCGAATCTTAGGAATCATGTTATAGGCGATGCGGCTAGCAACCCATCACTATTTTGATTTCCCTTTTTATACGCCCTTAATCATACTAAACGTGGCCTTAAGGTTTTGTTGCTCACACATTAGACGTTGACGTCATATTTATAACACTCCTCTTTTTCGTTGGGGGTTAAAACTAAGCCTTGTAACGTACAAATTTGAAGGCAAAATACAATCAACTAGAATATCCCGAGACAATCGTAGGCGGCCATAGTTTTTAACCACTTCGGCCCAAACGTATTCAAATAGGAAGGCGTGTCCGAAGATCAGCAATTCAATTCCCGATAGACGTTTTATTCGAGATGGGTCCGTTGTAACACGCAAGTTTTGGGATGACGTGGGTAGCCCTCCTACCAACGGTGTATGTGACAGTGTTTTTCGTAAAGGTACAATTTGTAATGAGCTTCAAAGAGCAGGTTCTTAATTCAATTGTACATTATCTCAAAAATAACTCAAAATATTTTATGGAATCAGGCGTTACTTTGCTGAGGTTCATTTCAATGAACAAAAAATATTTGCAGATAAAATATACTACATAATCCATAAAGTAAAGTAATAAATAGATAGAACCCGACTTATATGTGTAACTAAAAAAAAACATAAATTAATTAAATAGTTTACAATAAACAAAAAACCAAAAACTAAATTGTTCAAAAACGACAGGCTGGCATATCAATGTGCTAAGTGCTGGAGTACTGTTGTAAGTACCATCTATCTTAGATCATAGAGGTATCTTTAAAACTGTGACGTTTTTCATTTCACGAGAATGTCTTTGTTGTCCTGGCCCATGGTAGGGCCTGTACGAAATAAGGAGCCGCTCGGGGCGCGATACTGCGGCTGAGAACATTCGCGTTGATTGGCTCGGCGGGCTTACGGGCCGCGGAGCGGGAAGCGTTGAGCACACCTGCACGGCTAGCATGGGAAAGAACAAAAGCGAAGCGCGCGAGATAGACTAGCGCTCTCTTTCTATAACCAGCAGAGAAAGACGAGCAACCTATCTCGTGCGCAAGAGCTATGTCGCCTTCCCGATTCTGTCTAGAACGAACTGTGAGAATGTCTTATAGCGCCTCCAAACTCACGCCGAGAACCCCCGATAACACCCGAGAAGCGTGAATGTGATCGCTTTCTCGCTGTCTCGTTCTTGCGCTCGTCTGTTCTCCGATCGGTGGCGGTATTTTTGCCCGCTTCAAAGGGTTTCTCGGGGTTTCTATGAGAAGGTCGGATGATGCCTTCTCGGTTCTCGCGTAATTTCTAGGCAAGACTTCTCGGCGAGACTTCTCGCGTGAGTCTGTAGCCGCTATAAAGAGTGCCATTCGGTTCGGGTACCATCCGGCGATTCAATCAAAGCCATAAGAGTGAAAGAAATTCAAAATTCTAAACTTTATGCAAATAGGCGACCATGGGCTCTTTTAGGCAGCCTGGCTGCGGCAGCCAGTAAAACATGACGTTGTATGGGAGCCCGCGCATGACGTATGAATGAGTGTATTTAGTAACAGCATGTGATGTGTGTAAGGTTATTTGTTTAGAATTAAGGGTACATGAGATTTACTTGGAAAGCGAAAACTATTAAGGCTGTGCAGGGCCTATTTATGGCCATGGGCCGGTTTTGGCCACTTTCAACTTAACATTGAGTTTATTAAGATAAAAACTACTTTAGAAATCTATGGTCTTAAAGTTGTGGTATAGTCTTAAATGAGGGTAGTTGTGCGCCGCTGTCAGTTGCTTCCAGTAGCCGCGCGAGTTCGTTTCGCTGCCGCCCGAATTAGTGCGAAACATATCGAGCATCACTCGACTTTTTACGTGAGTTCCGTTTGTGTAACTATGATCTTAAAGTGGCTAGAACCGAGGCACCTGCTAATTTGTAAAAATCGAAATAATCCATATAAAGCGACCAGATGCATACATTAATTAGTCCCCTGGACGCAGTCGGTTAGGCGTGCTGGCAGTCTAGTGTCGAAACATCTGCCGGCCGACGCATGGAACTGCGCGGCCGTTTGAAATGCCGACGATCCTCATTCGCCTTCGATCCAGCGACACAGATGGTCTCCTGAACCAGCCCCTCGCTGCAGCCAATCCACGCGCTTCAGCCTAATACTCTTAATACAGTTTTCTTACCTACGTTTCTTAGTATTGTAAATATTCCATTCCCTTTGATATCTTTATTGGTGAGCCTATCCTGTGTTGTTATTCTACGGAGCCTCAGGCGCATCTACATTTCAAAATCAGTGGTTCTCCTTCAATTTAGAATCCCACATAAATACCTAAAAGCTTGTAAAAAGAAGCAGAAGTGCCACATCCATTCTTCCGTCCTCCATCGTGTATTGGAGGCCTCAAGTGCCGATACCGAAATAGAGTAAGCCACCTCGTTTACTTTTACGCCCCACGCGGCGACCACCAACCCTGTACAGTAAGCATCACAAATTGATGAACAGCCTAAAGCTCGAAAAACACTGATAAAAATGCTAACACTTATTTCAGCCGTTGTCCAAAATATTATTACCTAATTATTGAACTGAAGGGCGGTGAAAACAGAAGAAAATAATAAAGATTGTTTGAAATAATCGTAGCCATGTAATATAAGCACACACAGGAAGAGGTGAACAGTTAGATATATACAATGTTGCAACAGTATTAAAACGGATTGGTGTTGCTCTTATCATCAACATTACAGTTACGACTATAGATTCTTATCTCACTACAATATAACATAATTATACTACTTTTGATTACCTGCTTTTGCCTGCGACTTTGTCCGCGCAGGTAACGTCAAAGTGGCATACCACCTTCATCCAATCATTTCTTCAAATATTAAGTCATTATTTCCTATCCTGTCCTTTTTTGCAAAATCCCTTCCAAATGCTTTTTGATTCTCAAGGAATATGTTCGCCAAAAACCAAGGACCTAAATCTTGATCTTGAATGATACTTTTAATTTTTTTATCCCACGGGAATTTTGCAAAACACAGAAATCAGTTTTCAGATATCATAATTATACCTCTTGGTACACCAAATTTAAAAATTCTAATAATAATAATCATGGAGATTTCAAAGTAAGAATATAAATCCCTTTTACTTCCTAACACGCGGGAATTTCGGAAAGTCCTGAAATTATTTTTTAGCAGTTATGAATTCCTTACACTTGTGTGTCAAATTTCAAGACTAGTAAGTATAGTTACAGAGATAGGGCACCTTTGCAGCGGACTTATAAACCCCATTTATTCCGTATCCCGAGGGAATTTCTAAAAATCGTATGACTTGTGGTGAGCTGGGATTCTGGGATATGTCTATATTTTAGTGGTCATTGCTTAAGCTATGAAACTAAATGACAGATAATCATTATTAAACTAAAATTAATACCACGGGAGCATTTTTTATCTATAAAAATCAACTTGCCACATAAATGAAAATATTTCTTCATCGAGGTTTGAACTTCAATTTTGTCCTCACCCCTTTTACGGTATGTGTTATTTTAGAAAAGCATTTAAATGGTTTGGAATGGTTATTATAATCTGTCTTGTTTTTACTTACTTAATACCAGCAAATCGATGGGTCGTTAAAAGCTGCATGCGACTGCATTTACTGTATTCAAATTCTCAGAGTTCCAGAGAATATTTTAAACTCTGAAAATTGCAATAGCAAGGAATTATTAGTATCATAAAATTGTAAGTTCATCTTCATGTCAAAATTTACAGAAGCCTACCACGAACTTAAACTTTGCGTCTCCATACGATGTCACAAAGCCGGAATCGCGTCACAAAATCGAAGCGCACAATTCTAAGAATACGGTTATAAGGATTCCTGAGGCCCATACGTTTTCTCTGAGCACATACCATTTATGACAGGACTTGGAAACGCACTTTTTTGCCCTAGAATTATGTAAGGCAAAGATCACATTGGTGCAATGCAAGTGCAATGGGTCAGACTTTTTTTGTCGTCAACATCCCCTTAACGAATAAAGGTCCGGCCACACCAGTGCGTAAAAGACCTCGACGGTGCGTTTACGCAACAAAATGTATGAAGAAACGGTGAGAGGACGTGACGCTTGCGAAACGTCATTGCGTATACGCAGCGATGTGGTTGCTCCTTTATGCTGATACAACACGCCCTGATACGATTACATAAAGACCTTGATACAAGGGAAAATAGAAGGAAGAAGGGGCAGAGGAAGGCCGATTCGTGCATTTGTGGACCAAGCCATGGAGAAGGTTAATGAAGAGTCATATCAAGAGTTCAAAGCAATGCCAGAAAAAAGAAGTGAATGGCGATCACTCTACCGACAAGAGCTCTTTAATTTGTGATGTTCCCCTCTACAGCCTTGAGTTGAGGACGGCTAGAATGTAGCATTCAAAGAACACAGACGCAGGCAAGGAGTTAATGTAAGGCCCGAGGGCCTCACGAGCGTCCGGCGGAGCGTTCGCAGGCAGCGGCAAAGGGCCTGTGTAGCGTGCACATACATTTGCTTGCTTAACCCGCTTCACGCTCCGCCCGTGCCTCCACTCAGGCCGTATACTTGCACTTGGCTGCCCAGTACCCTTAGTGTAGTGTAGTGTGTTAAGATGACAAATACTATGGGAATCGTTTGTTGCCGTTTCGGTCCGCTAGTGTCGCTGCCAATTTAGATGTTACGACGCGTCCGAGGCAGTTTTTTGTGTTGATGACTTCCACTAAAGACTCAGTTAAAGAACAAGCGAACGCTTTGACAACTGACCACACATAAGGTTCGTGTGAAGAACTCGCCTACTTCGAGTCGACTTGGGGCCTTACCATGACGTCTTAATGCGATTCAATTCTGACTCAGTTCAGGTTTTAGCTGTCATTTTAAGTATGGATCTGATAGCGTGCGAAAAGCTCGTGAGAATAGAAGCGGGTGAAAGGCCGTGTAGTCTTTAAGGCAACTCCCGATGTAAGACCTTTGGCTCTGAAGCATCAAAATATGCCTGATCTAATATAAACGTTACATATTTACTGTCGTTTTATTGTCGCCCCGAGCCCTAAAGCGCCGTACCTGCCGTAAGGTTTTTACGATGGCCCAGCAATGAGGCCCAAAGCGCTATATCAGTTTTATATACCTTTTGTATATTTAACGCCGTGCCCCTTTGAATGGTATATTACGCGTTTTACGACTCCGTGACATTCATGTGAACTGTTCTTTTGCACTTTGATTTCTGGGTTAAAGGTTAGAAGTGGTAGTTTATTTATGGGGCTTCAAAAGATTTTTAGGGGGATATAAAATAGAAAGGCTTTTGTGTCGAGCTATAACAGAGGGACAATTAGTATTATGATATTCAGTCTACCTGTGATGCAACCCCGTCGCAATATCTGGGGGTCATTAAAGTAACCGTGGTCAACAAGGTGTCTTAAAATTGTTTCGGAATGTTTCAGCAGGTTAGTTATACTTAATAGCCCAGTTAATGTTTTTCAGGATTATTGAATCTTACTGAAAATTGTACTCTGCATTTTTAAACAATTGGTGCAAATCAATGTGTTGATGATGGGCAGTTCCTGTCAGCCATAAAATTGACACAATTATTACAGTTATCGATAAAGTGCAATTTTAAACCTTTTGTACATGTGATTCATTGTTATTATATAAACTATTAAGAACATTGAAACAATTTATTAATATACAAACCATTAAAACTAAATAATAATAAGGATCACTATAACTACGAAAGTTGATTCAAAGTAAATTATGTTAAAAATTATTAAAAATTAACCTAAAAAAGTCCCCCTAATCCATTAAGAACTAAATAACAATAAAGAACACTAAAACTAGGAAAGTTAGTGTAGCTAGAAGCTAGAAGGTAGCTAGAAAGCTACTGTACAAACTTGTACCTCTGAGGTCTCAACGAAAGTCGGTTTTAAATGCGAATTTACTATATTATCACTATCTCTTTCTAACAGGAACAGAAGAGTTTAACTAACGCCTACAATTCTCATTCATACCAATTTCTGTGTTGACATTCACTTTATATAAAGCGACACATCTTTAGCATGTTGGATTCGGGGCAGCGCCATCTCTCGGTGAGCGCGGAACTACATTGGAAGAATCTATAGATTATACAGCTACATTATCCCAATCACCTACATCTAGAGATCCTACTAGTGCCGACAGCTAGTAGTCACTATGAAGCATCTTAAGACGTCACTGAATCTTTTTCTACAGAAACCAGTGATAACATGATTTCCTGAAAAGTATTTTTAGTAATAAACCGTAACGTTGGGAAACCACGCTGTCTCTGTAACAAGACAAAGTCATTTTCTACTATCAATGACGCTAGTAGATCCTGTAATGGGATTGACAATACAATGCCGAAATATAATTTGGTCTAGTGTAACGTTTTAGCCAATGTTCATCGCTTTCTATTCGATCACACGCCACGCTCAACGCGTAGCTAACACAGACGTGATTGAAACCGGCTACGGTGGCGCTCTTGATGAACATTTGTTGCTGTTATATAAATAGTGATACGGTTCCAAAATAAGTTCACTGGTAAATTTGTAGCGCTCTACAATTTCAAAGTCATTGTGACAATAGTTTGATAGTCGACAACGCTTCGGAGCGTATTGTCCCTTGTCTAGATAAACTGGTTTCCGTAGACAATGTAAGTCACGTATTTGACACTATCGGTTTTTTATCTGGCATTATCAAGCTGTAGACACTTACTGTATTTAATATTTGTCGAGTGTGTGTTTATTCCAAGTCATCCATCACAAGATTAATTAAACACCTTACCCCATCGCAAGTAAAACTATCTACCTAATTGAGTAAAGAGAAATGTCCTAACTGGTTGCCTAAATCAAACCTCAAACCTAGAAAAATAACATTTTGGATAAAGCATTGTAAAAAATCCGTCTCATTTGGTGTGCAATTTGAATAAATATAAGTAGTTGGGAACTGAAGAAAGTCTAATAAGTTAAAGTACCTACGCCGAATTTTGCAAAGTCACTAAAATCCTGGTTTGACAGACCGAAAGCGTGTAGATAGTATCTGATTGATTGTGTGATAATGATGTCATTGCAAAATAATGTCACATCCTTGAAAAACTTAAGAATCATCTATGGCGTTATCTTTATCTGCTTCGCGTAAATACAATCTTCCAATACTAATAGATTAAATACTGAGATGAGCATATATATCCGCCTGTCTTCTATCTTCAACATTATCATTTTTGAATCGCATCTCAGAAGAAAAACATGTTCCGTGGATTTATTTTTGCAACAATATTGTATTTCCAATATGTGGAAGCAGTTCCTCGGGTGGATCCCCTGGTGGACAGCAAGGCGGGGCTGATCCGGGGACAGGCGGCCGCTGACGGAGACTACTCCACGTTCCTCGGCATCCCTTATGCCAAGTTTGACGAAACGAACCCCTTTGGAGTGAGTACATAAGTGTCTAATAAACTGTATATAGGCATATATTGAATACATCATGCCAGTAACTATTCCAAAATTTTGAAAATGTTTAAATGATTTTCTATAATCTGGTTATAAATTTGATTACCTATCGATCGGCCTATCGTTATCTACTGACTTTGAATGTCTTATTAAATCAGTGCATGAGATTCAGATATGATAAGATATTTCAAAGTGAGTATAATTATCACATCTGGCCTATCTATCAAAATAATTATGTGGCAAGCCTAGAGATAATAATCATCTCTGTCATCATTAAATTTGGAAACTCACGGAAGACTTTGATTAACTAAAAAATTAAAGGTTAGTATAATTGCTACCGTATCTTTTTGTTTCAGCCTTCAGTTCCCTATCCCAAATTTGAAGACACTTTCGAAGCTTTTAATGATTCATCAATCTGCCCACAAGTATCAGAGTTCGACAACACCAAAATAGTCGGCTCTATCGACTGCTTGCAGCTGAACGTCTACGCACCTACCACTGCCACGTCCAGCAATCGCCTGCCCGTATTAGTTTGGATTCATGGTGGAGGATTCACATTTGGATTTGCAGGGAGATACCTCTATGGTCCAAAGTTTTTAGTTCGACATGACGTTATCTTAGTGACGCTTAACTATAGACTGGGCCCGTACGGTTTTATGTGCGTGGACTCGCCAGCAGCGCCCGGCAACCAGGGCTTAAAGGACCAACGATTAGCTTTAAAATGGGTCAAAGAAAACATAGAAGCATTTGGTGGTGACGCTAATAAAATTACAATATTTGGTGAAAGCGCTGGTGCGGGATCTGTAGATTTTCACGTTCATTCAGATCAAGATTTGTTTCACCAGGCTATTTTGCAGAGCGGAACAATACTTGGTCCCTGGGCAATAAGTAATCCTGGAAACGATGGACCTTTAAAATTGGCTGAATTTTTTGGCCTCATTACCACCGATGTAAATGATGCTATATTATTTCTAGCTTCAGTAGACTCGAGCCTTATCATTGCTGCTACGCGTGATTTAGGTTTAACGTTTAGACCTTGTGTAGAAAAGAACATTGACGACGTTGAACCATTTTTGACGGAGCATCCAGTAAATTTAGTACCATCCAGAGCCAGGCGGATACCATTGTTGCTTGGTTTTAATAACGACGAAGGTTTTGTTTTTCAAAATGAATTCAATTCAGAATATTTATCAAATACTTTAAGGCAAAGTTTTGATTTCGATAGCGATACTTTTGAAGAAATGTCAGAGATTGTAAGACATTATTATTTTGGCGATGAAGACGTAAGCGAAGATGCAGAGCGTCCACTTCTGAACTTGGCTGCTGATTTTCAATTTTTACATCCCGCCCAGAGAAGCCTGACAAAGTTTTTCAATAGTGGAGTTCAAAGTATTTTCTCCTACATGTTTTCATATGTAGGAGAAAGGAATTACTACAGATATTTTAACAACGTCACATATGGCGCGGCAGCGCATGCAGATGAGCTCAGTTATTTGTTCGACGTGGGTTTCGTTGATGGTGTCATGCCAGCTGAAGATCAAGTCATAGTTGACAGGTTAACTACGTTATGGACCAACTTCGCTAAATACGGGTACGCACATATCATTTGCTATGGTTGGCATAGCGGTATAGCATGCATCACCGATGATGAAAATCCGAGTAAGATTCCCGGCCATAGCTTTACTTTTCGGATGTTTCTGTGTTCTTGTTTTCAATGTCGTATAGAAATTTAGAAAAAATTTGCTTCATTTTCAGAAACCCTACTCCAGAGACATCGGAGCTGCTGCCGGTGACGTGGTTGCCAGCCACCAGAGACCGGTGGAACTACCTGAATATAGACTCGGAGCTGACCATGGAGTCCAGACCCTTCAGCGACAGGATGGCTTTCCTGGATCTGTTTTACAAAATGAACGAGCAATATCAAATTGGTTTGCGTGGAAATGAGAATTAAATGCCTTATTACAAAAAATTATCATTGAATTACTTTTATGAATTATTTACTACCTAGAGATCTTCGCTACAAGCTCAAATGACGCCAAGCCCTATGAAAACCACGCTGTCTGTATGAATAGACAGTTTATTAGTGTATTACTGCAGAAGCCGGGAAAGAAGGGCTTACCAGGCGAATAGGGACTTGTACACATAAAGTATCACAGACGTGATCTGACCCGGATGATGGCTTTGCTATTGGTGGACATATTTTGTTGTTGCAAGATAGACATTGATGATACGGTGGCTACATTTAGTTCGTGTATTGACCACGTGCTAGATTAGTTTAGAGCACTGTGCAATGCAATGTGTACCTAAGTCCTTTGGAGTGAGTACATACATCATCAACCCTACTAATATTATAAATGCGAAAGTAACTCGGTCTGTCAGTCTGTCTATCTGTTGCGCTTTCAAGCCTAAACCACTGTACCAATTTTAGCGAAATTTGGTACAGAGACAGTTTCAGTTACGAAAAAGGACAAAGAATAGTTATTTTCCGAAAAATTGCACAGTTCCCGCGGGATAGTAATAAGCGAATTTTGCGCAACCGCTAGTATAACCATTTAAAGAAAGAATTTAATGTCATTTTTAAAGATTCCATCATCTTGAATAATACCCGATTTTAATACTTGATTTTCTGTAATCAGGTTATCACTTTGATTATCGATCAGTTTATCCTTATCAACTGATATTAAATGACTGTTCTTATGAGTACACAAGGTTAAGCCATTAATCTAGAGTATATTATCACAAATATAACGTTTATCAGAATAATAACGCGCGAGCCACAATCAAGATAATAATTATCAATGTCATCATGAAGTTTTGAAACTCACTGAATAGTTTGATTAACTACAAATATAAATACATACATACATACATACCGTCACGCCTCTTTCGCACAGGGGTAGGCAGAGACTGCTTTATTCCACTTGCTATGATCCTGTCAAATATAAAGGATTAACTAATTGTTGCCGTTTGTTACAGCCTTACACCCTAGCCTTTGGTTCCCTATCCCAAGTTAGAAGACACCTTCGCAGCATTGAACAACTCACCAATCTGCCCACAAGTATCACTGTTCGACAACACCAGGTTAGTATCAATAGTCGGCACATTAACTGCTTACACCAGAACTTCTACGTGCCTAACACTGCCAAGCCTAGCAATCGCCTGCCCGTATTAGTTTGGATTCATGGTAGAGGATTCACATTTGGATTTGCAGGGAGATACCTCTATGGTCCAAAATTTTTAGTTCGACATGACGTTATCTTAGTGACGCTTAACTATTGGGCCCGTACGGTTTTATGTGCGTTAACTCGCCAGCAGCGCCCGGCATCCAGGGCCTAACGATTAGCTTTATAATGAGTCAAAGAAAACATAGAAGCGTTTGGTGGTGACGCTGATAAAATATTGATTTGGTTGTAGCGCTTATTTCACCAGGCTATTTTGCAGAGCGGAACAATTCTTGTTCCCTGGAAGTAAGTCATCCTAGGGACGATGGTCCTTTAAAATTGGCTGAACATTTAGGCTACGCTACCACCGATGTAAATGATGATTTGTCATTTCTATCTTCAGTTGACTCAAACCTTGTCATTACTGCCGCACGTGATTTGGGTTTAATATTAAGGAAGTGTGTAGAAAAGAACTCGGACTGATCATCTAATAAATTTAGTACCATCTAGAGCTAGGTGGACACCAATGTCGATTGGTTTTAACAACGAAGAAGATTTGGTTTTCAATATGAATTTGATTCAGAATATATTATTATGAAGTTCCTAATGCGCACTGGAGCACCGTGGGAACAGAGCCCAAGCCCTCTCGTTCCGAGAGACGGCCTGTGCTTGGCAGTGGGACAAATATATTATTATCTAGTGGTGAGGAAAAATCGTAATTCCATTAGTTAAATCCACTATTTACATTATTACACCAAACACTATACACATTATAAGTCTGCATGAGAAATTGACCGTGCACCGACAACTTCAAAAACAAGTGACAACAGCCTTAATCTCCTTTTTTATGGCGCTCTTCGGACGTCACTTAGCTCAGCTGATGATGATGATGATGACGATGAAATTAAAGTTATACTCTGCTTAAGGTGTATCAAAAAGTCTTCTAAACATTTTGTAGGAAAATTAAAAAACTAGTTGTAATGCTAGATTATTTAATGCGAACGAGGAAAACCTTCCACGCCAATATTTACAGTGAGGGCCTGGAATAATCTTTTCAGGCATTATTTTCGCGGTAGCCTATTTGGTTTCTCTCGTACTTCCTATAGAAAAGCTCTAGGAACGCCATCCTGTCGTTGAAGGGTCTGGTCTCCATGGTCAGCTCCGAGTTTATGTTCAGGTAGTTCCACCGGTCTCTGGTGGCTGGAACCCACGTCACCGGCAGCAGCTCCGATTTCTCAGGAGTAGGGTTTCTGAAAGATTAATGTTTCTCTTACTAATAATTAAATTAAATTTAATGGTAGACATAAAAATTAAATAAAACAGGATTGCCAGTAATTAAATATAGTATTCTTAAGGAGCTTGTACCTTCCTAGTACTTTTATCAAGCTTGCAATGAAGCAGTATTGAGCACCCTTTACCCAAATTATAATAGGTAAATGCGGACTCTTTGAAATTGTAAGTTGTGCTATATTTTGTATTTTATTTAAGTGCAGAAAAGTATATTTGTGTAAAATTGTAGTGATCATCACATCACTATTAATAAAACATGAAATACGTACCCATATTTTGCAAAGTTTGTCCACAAAGTAGTTATCCTGTCGACAATGACTTGATCTTCGTCAGTCATGATGTCTTTCATATACGATACGTCAAACAAATAACCCAACTCGTCAGCGTGGGCTGCCCCTCCAATAGTAATATTTTCCAGGTATTTCCAGTAATTTCTTTGTCCAACGTATGAAAACACGTAGGAGTACACAGATTCAGCACCGCCTTCGAAATATTTTCTAATGCTCCTCTGCGTTGGATGTGCGAAACCGAAATCCGAGCTGACGTTTATAACTGATTGCCTCGTTTCTTCATTAACTTCTTTGTCACCAAAGTAGAAATGTCTAATAATTTCCGTCATTTCTTCATAAATATTGCTATCGAAATTGAAACTTTCAGCTACATTTTCACCGATTATATCGAGCTGTTCTAAAATGTCTGAATTTAAATTACCGTAGAAAGCAACTCCCTCGTCATTATTAAAGCCAATCAAAATTGGAATTTCATTAGCAATTGGTGTTTGTAAATTAACAGGATGGTTTGACAAAAACGGTTCAACGTTTTCAAAGTACTTTTCAACGCACGGCCTGAACGCCAAGCCTAATTGGTTTGAGGCATCAATAATCAGACTTGGTTTGATTGCGGATAAAAACGACACAGCTTCTGTTACGTCATTTGTTTTTAAACCGAAAAATTCTGCTAATTGTAGAGGTGCTTCGTTACCAGAGTTTAATACGGCCCAAGGGTTGAGAATGGTTCCACTTTGCAAAATAGCTTGATTGAAGAGATTTTCTTGAGGTCGATGTAGTTGGAAGTCAACAGACGCCGAACCAGCGCTTTCTCCGAAAATAGTTATTTTGTTAGAATCACCACCGAAAGCCTCTATATTATTTTTTACCCATCTTAAAGCCAATCGCTGGTCTTTCAAGCCCTGGTTCCCAGGTACAATTGAGTTATCCAGGCACATGAAGCCATACGGTCCTAAACGGTAGTTGACCGTAACCAGGATGACGTCATGTCTGACCAAATACCGCGGTCCGTAGACGGTTCTTCCATAACTCCCAATATTGAATCCACCACCAAAGATCCAAACAAGCACTGGTAAACGGTTTCCAGAGCTGGCAGAAGTGGGAGCGTATACATTTAGATGCAGGCAGTCGACAGCACCGACAATGGTGTTGTTGAACTCATCTATTTGAGGGCACATCGCTGAGTCGTCAAATGCGTCGAAAATTTCTTCGAAGTTTGGTTGAGGAACTGACATCTGTAAAATTAAGACGAATTTATGAACTTTTTAACAATTACCTGATATTGTAGTCATTGTGTGGCGTTGATGATAGTTGTATGCAGAAGTGTACTACAGGAGGGTGAGATTTACACGTAGACCATAAATGCACAAATGTGGCGGGTCTCGCGCAATTGTAGCAACGGAGGGAGTAGCAAAATAATGGTTTTTGTCTAGTTTTTATATAGTTTCACTTCGTAATCTTGTTTGCTTTTAGACCTTCGACGCAAAAATATTGGTGTTATAAGTTTGTCTGTGTGTATCTGACTGTGACATTGTAGCTCTTGGATGGAACGATTTCAATGCGGTTTTTTCATTCGAAAGCCAGTTTCCTTGTAGCGGTTTTATGATTTTTCTTTTCGTCTACAGATATCTTCCTTTCTTTGAAATCGAGTTAGATTAATAATTTTACCCATCATTCGTTCTGTGATATCTCTGTTCTGAGTTTTTGGTATTTATATGTGTACATTCATTTGACATTTGTCATCAGCTTTTCAGTGAAGGAAAACTTCGTGAGAAAACCTGCATACACCTGCGAGGCAATACAATGGTGTCTTGTGTGTAAAGCTCTCAATCCGCGCTCGGCCCGAGCCTTCTTTTCATGAGAGTAGGCCTGGGCCCAGAACTAGGACGTATATGGGACGGAGATGATTAAATGTTTCCCTTAATATTCCCAAATACTCGTATTCTTTCATCAAGCTCGAATGACAATGCAATAATCAAGTACCATCAGCAAAAAACCTTGTATTAAAAATACTCAGAATCGTTTACCCTAACGATCCTTATACAATACAAAATATGTCCCAAAACTTCCATTCTAGTTCGTCACTTTTTGGTTCCTCGTTTTTTATATATATGGAACGTGACGAACAGGAAAAAATCCATTAAGATTCATGTTGACTTTTTTTGAAAAAAGCTTAGTAACATAATAAAAGCCCAGTCTCACCGCGACGCTACGGCAACATCGCTAGCTACGTATCCTATACAAATCAGATGTCGCCGAAGCGTCGCCAAGTGAGTGACAAATTTATTAATAATCTTACTCCGAACGGGTTGTTTTCGTCGACCTTCCCATACGGGATACCCAGGAACATGGAGTAGTCTCCATCGGTCGCTCGCAGTCCTCGAATCCGCCCCACATTGCTGTCCACCACAGGATCTAGTCGAGGAACTGCTCCAAGACACTCGGACACAAGAAAAGCAAGAAACAACGAATATAACATCATTTTTCCCCGAGTCCCAACTTGACAATGCCAAAATCAAAATATCTTCGGCATTTATAGTGTAATCTGTTTTAAGATTATCTTGAGATTACTAATTTGGATGCGTTCATTGAGAATTTATCTTGGGTTTTTCATAAATGTTGTGATCTATAAGATTATCTATCCTTCTGCTTCTTCTAAGTCATCGTCAATTCTGAATTAATTCTTCCCAAACGAAGAATATAATAACTATGTTAACTCTATGTATTATAAAGACTCTGTCGTTTACAATACAATACAATACAAAATACTCTTTATTGAACACCACAAATTAGTAGAAAACAATACAGAATCAAAGAACAAAGTTAAGTCAAGTTTTTATAATATGATAATAATATATATTTATGAAACACAGTCCGGCTATTTAACACTATTTTTAACTCAAGAATGGCTGGACCGATTTTAATGATCGTTGATTTTCATAGATTTGTCTCCATGAGAAGTGAGAAAAACTAATATAAAATATGAAAAATTGACGAAGAAAAAAAATCGTATCCAATGTCATTTCTGATGACATATATGTATAATAAATAAATTTTTCTTAGTCAATGTCGAACACCAACCAAGGTCGACGGTACATCTTGTAGAATGTGAACAAACTATAGGATGATCATTATTTTCTTCTACTTTCTTAAATTCAATGAACGGATTTAGATCAAATTTAGAAACAGAGATACAATACAATACAATACAATAACTCTTTATTGAACACCACATATAACAACCAAAACAGAAAAAGGTAACAATAGGCGGCCTTATCGCTACAGAGCGATCTCTACCAGGCAACCATAATGGACTGGAGAACAGAACAGATCTGAGCAGGTGGTGCAATTTAGAATATATATTAATATATACTAAGTACTGAAATACGTAATATATTATACATGAAACACACATTTACAACAAATGGATATATAAGTAGACACATACACACATACCTAAAAAAAAAAAAAGCCAGCTACAAGATTCATGCACAAGATGAAGATTAAAACATAGGCTACCTACTTTTTATCCCGGAAAATTGCATAGTTCCCGCGGGATAGCGATATACATGTCAAAGGTCGTAGCTGCCTAGAGTCGCAACGTAGATAATTATTGCAGAATATGCTTTTAACATCAGTTCTTAAGTCTAGTTCTACGCGGACGAAGTCGCGGGCAGAAACTAAACTAATATATAAAAATATAAAAGCTATTAAGCTTACGTGTACTTTAATGTGTTGCTCAACAAAAAAAATGATGTCATTATCCAAAACATAATTTTTATCACTTACAACATATTAATTAATGAATAGATCAAAAGATATTTGTTTTTATCACGATCCAAGTTTAAGAAAATGAATATGGTCGTTATCAAAATGGGCGTAGTTTGAAACATACTAGCTGTTGTCAGCGACTTTATTTATTTTACTAAAGAAACCAGTAAGTAAGCCATACTAAATGTGTTGGTTTGAAATTGAGGCTTTTTGTATACGAGTCCATTATGGCACTTAATGGTTAAAGCTTGTATAGTGCTTTTCTTAGACACAAAACAAAAAACTACAAAAACTAAAAAAAAACGAAAACGAAATGTTATTCATTATTAATTGTAATAGTGAAATTAAATTGCATGATAGTAAAATAGTGAAAAAAATCTTAAAAGTGTAAGTTAAGTACTGTGCAAGTAACTTAAAGAATAATAATTTTTTAAAGGTTATCAACCTATTTGGCTATTGGTTGTGAATCTCAATATCGATTGTTGAAAACCGCATGAAAATCTGTTACTTAAGTAGTTCTTCAGTTTATTGCGAACAAACTGACACACATGCGGTGTAGACTTAGAATAAGCAGAAGAATAGATAATCTTATAGATCACAACATTTATGAAAAACCCAAGATAAATTCAGAATAAAACAGAAAACGATATAAATACCGAAGATATTTGATTTTGGCATTGTCAAGTTGGGACTCGGGGAAAAATGATGTTCTATTCATTGTTTCTTGCTTTTCTTGTGTCCGAGTGTCTTGGAGCAGTTCCTCGACTAGATCCTGTGGTGGATAGCAATGTGGGGCGGATTCGAGGACTGCGAGCGACCGATGGAGACTACTCCATGTTCCTGGGTATCCCGTATGGGAAGGTCGACGAAAACAACCTGTTCGCAGTAAGTTTATTATTAAAAGTATCACTCACTTGGCGACGCTTTGGCGACATCTGATTTGTATAGGATACGTAGCTATCAATGTCGCCATGAAGTCTCGGTGAGACAGGGCTTCTATTTGAAAAGTCTACATGAACCTTTTTTCCACAATTTAAGTATTTTAGGTTTTTCTTACTCAGAATCGTTTAATCTATCGATTCTTATACAAGAAAAAATATGTCTCAGATTTTAAAATGGATTTTTTCTGTTCGTTCCATCTTTATAAAGAAAACGACGAACAAAAAAGTAATGAACTGGAATGAAAATTTTGGGACACATTTTTTCTTGTAATATGATCGATTCTGAGTATTTTTAACACTAGATTTTTTTGCTGATGCTACTTGATTATTGCATTGTTATTCGAGCTTGATGAAAGAATACGAGTATTTGAAAACATTAAGGGAAACATATAATCATCTCCATCCCATATACGTCCCACTTCTGGGCACAGGCCTACTCTCATGAAAAGAGAGCGCGGATTGCAAGCTTTACACACACTACACCATTGTTTTGCCTCGCAGGTGTATACAGGTTTTCTCACGAAGTTTTCCTTCATTGAAAAGCTCATGACAAATATCAAAAATCTGTTACTTACGAGACGAAAAGAAAATTATTTATCGCGTCAAAATTGCTTGTTGTGTTAGCACAGGCACCTATTTTTCTTGTGTTTTCTTCATTTGAAACTAAGTATCGAAAAATCAAATTCAACCAATTCAACTATTGGAAGAGGATCAAATTCGTTTGCATAAATTGCCTGATTATAACATTACAGATAGCGAGCAAATCTAAACTGAATCGGAATTGAATCGCATTAAGATGTCATGGTAACCCCCCAGTTAAAAAGTTAATAAAGCCATCTTAATTTTACAGGACTCAGTTCCCCAACCAAAGTTTGAAGAAATTTTCGACGCATTTAGTGATTCAGCGGTATGCCCTCAAATAGCGGCCGACACCACTTTCCATACTGTCGACTGCCTGCATCTAAACGTATATACTCCCAATTCCGCTAGCTCCGAAAACCTTTTGCCAGTACTTGTCTGGATATATGGAGGTGGATTCAATTTTGGGAGTAACGAAAAATTGGAGTACGCACCACGGTTTTTGGTCAGGCATGACGTCATCTTCGTAGCGGTCAACTACCGTTTAGGACCGTACGGATTCATGTGCCTGGATAACTCAATTGTACCTGGGAACCAGGGCTTGAAAGACCAGCGAATGGCTTTACGATGGGTAAAAAACAATATTGAGGCTTTCGGTGGTGATTCTAACAAAATAACTATTTTCGGAGAAAGCGCTGGTGGAGCGTCTGTTGACTTCCAACTTCATCGACCTCAAGAAAATCTCTTCAATCAAGCTATTTTGCAAAGTGGAACCATTCTCAATCCCTGGGCCGTATTAAACTCTGGTAACGTAGCACCTCAAAAACTAGCAGAATTTTTCGGTTTAACAACAATAATGACATTACAGAAACCTTATCATTTTTATCCAAAATCAAACCAAGTCTGATTATTGACGCCGCAGACCAGTTAGGCTTGGTGTTCAGGCCGTGCGTCGAAAAGTACTTTGAAAACGTTGAACCGTTTTTGTCAAACCATCCTGTTAATTTACCAACACCAATTGCTAAAGAAATTCCAATTTTGATTGGCTTTAATGATGACGAAGGAGTTGCTTTCTATGGTGATACTTTAGATACAGAGGCTTTAAAACAGCTCGATATAATCGGTGAAAATGTAGAGGAAAGTTTCAATTTCGACAGCAATCTTTATGAAGAAATGACAGAAATTCTTAGACATTTCTACTTTGGTGACAAGGAAGTCAATGAAGAAACGAGGCGATCAGTTATAAACGTCAGCACGGATTTCGGTTTCGCACATCCAACACAGAGGAGCATTAGAAAATATATCGAAGGCGGTGCTGAATCTGTGTATACCTACGTGTTTTCATACGTTGGACAAAGAAATTTCTGGAAATACACGGGAAATATTACTATGGGGGGAGCAGCTCACGCTGACGAGATAAGTTACTTGTTTGACGTAGACTTTTTGAAACACATCATGCCGGACGAAGATCAAGTCATTATCGACAGGATAACCACTCTGTGGACAAACTTTGCAAAATATGGGTACGTATTTCATATTTTTATTAATATTGATGTAATGGTCACTCTACAGGTTTACTCAAATACACTTTTTTGCACATAAATAAGTTAGGAAATATTTTTAATCTCACACAACTCACATTTTAAAGAGAGTGCTCAATACTGCTTCATTTCAAGCTTGATGAAAGTACTACGGAGGTACAAGCTCCATAAGAATACTATTTTTAATTACTGACAAACCTATTTTGTTCCAATTTTTTGTGTTTACTATTGGTAAAACAAAATATTAATCTTTCAGAAACCCTACCCCTGAGAAATCGGAGCTGCTGCCGGTGACGTGGGTTCCAGCCACCAGAGACCGATGGAACTACCTGAACATAAACTCGGAGCTGACCATGGAGACCAGACCCTTCAACGACAGGATGGCTTTCTTAGAGCTTTTCTATAGGATGTACGAGAGAAACCAAATAGGCTACCGTGAAAATAATGCCTGAAATGATTATTCCAGGCCCTCATTGTAATTACTGGCGTAACGACACGTGGCGTGTTTTCTTCGTTCGCAATTAAATAATCGAGCATTACAACTATTGTTTTTAATTTTCCAACAAATGTTTGGAGGACTTTTTGATACACCTTAAGCAAAGTATAACTTTAATTTTATCGTCAACATCATCATTAGCTAAGTGACGTTGACTGCTAAACATAGACTTCCTCTAAAAAGCGCCTTCGGTCGGTCTTGCACTGCCCTCATCCAGCGGACTCGTGCAATCTTCACCATTTCATCAGTCCATCTTGAGGGGGTTTTCTTACGCTGCGTTTTCCAGTAGCTACTCTGTTACATTTTAGGGTTTCGTAGCCAAAATGGCCAAAACGGAACCCTTGTAGTATAACTGCTATAAATTTAAAGAGGACTAAATTTCTCAAACACGGCCGATGACAATAACAAATATCTATTGACTATCAATACTATCTATTGATCTGTTGATTAATTAATACCTTATAAAATAATAAAAAACATGTTTTAGGTAAATTACATCGTCTTGTTAACATTCCATAGCCAAAACATTGGCAGATACGGAAGCCTTAGTTTCGTCCTGTCCGTCAGTCTGTCTGTGTGTCTGTGTGTCACTGGCATTTGATTGGTAATCTGTAAAGGGTTTGTAAATAAAATAGGTATTAGGCTCCCTCAAAAAGCACCACAAAGACTGGTCTTGCTCGGCCCTCGTCCAACAGACTCCCGCAATCTTCTTCAGGTCATCAGTCCATCTTAAGAGGGGCCTTCTCACGCTGTGTCTTCCGGTACGTGGTTGCCGCTCAAGAACCTTTTGGCTCCTTTGGCCGCTAGGCCTACGAGCCATGTGACCTGCCTCCTGCCACTTGAGTGTAGTAATTTTTTATGAAATACCCGAGATAAAATTCTTGTTGAACGCATCCAGCTACACTTTTTGAGTTTGAATGGAGTTCAGCGGTGAGTATCTGGAATCCTTCTCTATTGCTTGCGAAGCTAAAAATTTCTGTTGCTGACATCAACTACACTCACAAATTTAATGAATAGGGTCATTTTGCGCAAAGTTTGCGGGTGGTAGGGCCTTGTGCAAGGTCCGTCCGGATCGGTACCACCATCTTACTCGCTAATCCTGCCGCTAAGTAGCAGTGCTTGCACTGCTGTGTTCCGGTGTGGAGAGTAAGACAGCCGGGGAAATAACGGGCACAAGAGGCATTTCATCTTAGTCCTCTAGGTTGGCAACGCATCTGCAATCCCTCCGGGTTTGAGGGTGTCTATGGGCAGTGGTGATCACTTACCATCAGGTGACCCACTTGCTCGTTTGCCTTCCTATTCATATAAAAAAAAAAAAAAGTTTTCGCTTTGAACAAAGTCGTATGAAAAGCGCCGCCTTATTTTTGATTGTCAGTGTAGTTAGTTAGTAATCTCGAGATAAACTTAAAACAGTAAATGCTATAAATACCGAAGACATAATAGAATTTGCAATTATCAAGTGACTTCCACTCAGGAACAAAAAGATGTTCTATTCTTTGGTTCTTGCATTTCTTGTGTCCGAGTGTGTTGGAGCAGTTCCTTGACTGGATCCCGTGGTAGACAACAATGTGGGGCTGATTCGAGGACAGCTAGCCACCGATGGAGGCTACTCCATGTTCCTGGGTATCCAATACGCGAAGGTCGACTGAAACAACCCGTTCAGAGTAAGTGATTCACATAGACAGAAAAATTATTGCCAAGCAAATAAAATTTTGTCGATGAGCCAGGGCAACCTTTGAGAATAAAACATAGCAAAGCTGGTTGCGTTTTATTCAGTTCTTAAGGAAAATCTAACTATGACGTATTATATTATAATATGAGGACATATCTACATACGTTTTTATACATCCGCGCCAAACACATAATTCTCTTTTTTAACGTTCGCCGTTGTCGGATAAAGAAACATTCACCTAGTCACCCACGTTGTCCTTAAATAAAAACAGTTAGAATAAAGTGTGACATGGTAACATCAAAGCTAATCTGAACTACATTTATCTGAAGATAAATGTACCACTCTGTGAGAGACACTTGACTACACCAATGTCAAGCTTTATCTGAGTAGAAAATGACGTTCTGTAAAATCATTTTTGCGGTAGTTACTATACTTCAATATGTTGGAGCAGTTCCGCGGGTGGATCCCCTGGTGGACAGCAAGGCGGGGCTGATCCGGGGACAGATGGCCGCTAACGGAGACTACTCCATGTTCCTGGGTATCCCTTACGCTAAAGTCGACGAGGCGAACCCGTTTGGGGTAAGTAAGTTAGTTGATTATGATAAAGGAATCGTTAAAATTATTGAGGTATGAGTTTGGCTTAGCCATTGCACGGCATAGAGTGGGTATACAATATTTTTGAATTCACATTACTTATGTTGTATGTGTAATGTTTATAATGCATACAACACATTATTATTTTACTTCATCTCTATTTCGTACTAGAAAAAGATTGTTAATAGATAAGATATTATTGAACGGGCTTATTAGGGAGGGCGGTTATGCAATAATAAACACTTTATTGTCATTTAAATTAGCAACGATCTTTACATTTGTCTTTTCCTAAACAACAAATAAAAAATAATAGGAGTTTGCTAACTGAGTTTAATCCAATCTTCTCTGAAGATTAAATACTAGATCAAATTATTATTTCAGCCATCGACTCCTTATCCACCTTTCGAAGACACATTCGCTGCCTTTGATGATTCGGCGATTTGCCCTCAAGTGGAAGAATTTAACAACACTATAGTCGGGACTCTGGACTGCCTGCACCTGAACGTATACGTCCCTACTGCCGCTTCCTCCAGAAACCGTTTGCCTGTCCTTGTTTGGATCTACGGTGGTGGTTTTGAAATTGGATTTGCAGGAAGATACATCTATGATCCAAAGTTTTTGGTCAGACATGACATCGTCGTGGTTACACTCAACTACCGTCTTGGCCCTTACGGTTTCATGTGCGTCGATACGACCGCGGCACCTGGCAACCAGGGACTCAAAGATCAACAACTGGCTCTGAGATGGGTTAAAGACAACATCGAAGCATTTGGTGGCGATGTTGATAAAATAACTATATCTGGTGAAAGTGCAGGGTCGGCGTCAGTAGATTTCCACGTTCACCAAGCACAAGGAAACTTGTTCCAACAAGCTATATTGCAGAGCGGGACTATTTTGAATCCCTGGGTAATGAGAAACCCTGGTAATGAAGGACCATTAAAATTGGCTGAACATCTTGGTGTTGTCGCTAGCGATGTAAATGAGGCACTGTCATTTTTAGCCTCAGTTGACACAAAAGTTGTTATAGCTGCTACAAGTGAATTAGGCATATCATTCAGACCGTGTGTAGAGAACAGTTTTGATGATAACCCTTTTTTAACAGATCACCCGGTCAATTTACCTGTACCAAACGCACGATCTGTTAGACTTTTCATTGGATTCAATGACGATGAAGGACTATATTACTATGGGAACGCAAATGGTGACTCTTTGATTGGCTTAGATATCGTAGGTCTATTGATTACTGAGAATTTTGATTTCGACAGTCACACTTTGGACGAAATGGCGGAAATTCTAAGACATTTCTATTTTGGTGACAGAGATGTAAGTGAAGAGACTTTACGCCAAGTTATAGATATAACCTCAGATATGCGTTATGGGCATCCAACGCAGAGAAGTCTACGAAAATACTACGACCATGGAGCTACTGACATATTCTCATACATATTTTCATACGTCAGCGAAAGAAATTACTTAAAGTATGAAAAAAACATAACTTCTGGTGGCGCATGTCACGCAGATGAATTAAGTTATTTGTTCGACGTGTCTTACATGAAACAGATTATGTCAGACGAAGAACAAATCGTCGTGGACAGGATGACAACTTTGTGGACCAATTTCGTGAAATATGGGTAAGTTTTTTTACAAAAGTAAGAAGCATAAAAAAATGTGTAATGTTTTATGAACGACAAACAATAAGTATTTAATTAAAAACACACGTTTACACCCTCATTATATTTGCTTTTCTGCGTCATGTGATTATTATATTTAACTTTCAGAGACCCTACTCCTGAGACCACAGATTTGTTGCCAGTCAAATGGGTGCCAGCGACCAGAGATCGGTGGAACTACCTGAACATAGACTCGGAGCTGACCATGGAGACCAGACCCTTCAACGACAGAATGGCTTTCCTGGACCTGTTCTATAAGATGAACGAAAATAATCAAAAAGGCGTACACAAAAATGACTCTTAGAAATCCTTAGATATAAATTTGGTATTGTCTTGACAATAATTATCATCGATGTAGTAGTGTGTGAACAGAAGCATACATACGAATGCAATGACTGTTAAAAACAGAATAAGTACGAGTACCTAACACAGAAAAATTAAAATACTTTTTAGAGAATCCGGTATCAATACATGTAAAATAAACCACGTAAATAGAACTAAGAGTACCATATTAATCATCAACTCATTATTTTTCAAAGACTTGTTTTGATAACACTGATATTTATTGACTTAAAAAAGGGATGTGATTTGTTACGCTGTATGTTTTTTTATGTTCACCGATTTCTCTATCAAATAAGGAGAGACTGTCAAACTGTTTTTTATTTTTTTGAAAGAGAGTCAATGTCATTAATTCAGGATCTAGTAATGGGATAACAGGCAAACAGAGGAAAGTTCTTAAAATTTGTAAACATGCCTGTAGTGTTTTTTTTTTTAGATTTAACTCATGAATTTATTTGTTATTAGGCTATAGCATGTTAGAAAAATTACAAACTGATTCGTTTAAAAAAACATATTTTTCTTAACTGAAAATTAGTGTCTTTTAATTACAATAGCTGGAAAAAATCGAAAATACATTATTTTGTACAAGTAGGTACATGTATCAAAGTATAAAGTGATTTTTTATTGTTTTTTTAAAAGCAAAATAGGAATGCGTTTGATCACAATCAATTTTGAACAATTTCCAAACTACCAGCGCATTCGGAAATACCATCATTGCCAAGAAGAATGCGTCGCAAGAAACTTGGCAGAAAGTCATTTCTTCTAAATAAAATACATTAAGCTACTTGAATACTTAACTCTACTTAAATTAAATACATTTTTGTAAAAGGGATGTATGTGGTCACCAAGCCTTAAATTGTATTAGTCTATCGTAGAGATGTATTACGTCTCTACTAGTCTAATACATTTTAACACTTGAATTAAAAAAAAATATATAAATCTTTTTACGGTTTTTATAAAGAAAATAGTCGTCTTATTTACTACATAAGTAAATAACTATCAGCACAGTTTCAATAACATCTCATCTAGCCAGCCATGGTATGCAGAAACAGATAAAAATGAAGTGTTCCAAAGTAACACCAAAGATAACAATCTGAACTGGGTATATGTATTTATCTCATGATAAACGTACCACTCTGTGAGAGACACTTGAAGTCGCCACTGTCAAGTTCCATCTGAGGCGAAAATGACGTTCCGTGGATTTGTTTTTGCAACAATATTGTATTTCCAATATGTTGGAGCAATTCCGCGGGTGGATCCCCTGGTGGACAGCAAGGCGGGGCTGATCCGGGGACAGGCGGCCGCTGACGGAGACTACTCCATGTTCCTGGGTATCCCTTACGCTAAAGTCGACGAGGCGAACCCGTTCGGGGTAAGTAAATTAGTTGATAAGATAAGAGAATCGTTAAAAGTTTTTAATGGTGAGTTTGGTTATGCCAGTGCACGAAATGGAATAGGTATAAAATAAGTTTGAATTCGCATTCTTTATTTTCACTTTTATGTTTCGTAGCATAGAGGAAGATTATTAAAGATTAGGTGTTATTGAAAGGGATTATCAGAGACTGCGGTTATGTAACATTTTGTTGTTATTTGTGTTATCTACGGTGCTTAAATTGCAAACTAAAATATAATAATAATAATATAATAATCCTTACCCTAAAATGAATATTTGCTTCGGTTTGTTATTGTACCTTATAATTTAAAATAAATTCAATTTTCCCTTAATCATGGCAATAAATAAAAGAGACTGCACCAAATGAGCATTTTTAATATTCGTGACTATTAATAATAAGAAACTTTGTAAATCTAGTATTTTTATCGAAATAGTTCTGCACGCATTATTATTATGTTTAACGACGTCTCGTGTGTTATTATCGGGACCTACATAGTTACAGTACGAGGTGATAATGAGAGAAAGTGTTTTACCGAAGGTCGCACTTGTGTTTGTTTGTACCTAATGTTTATAATTTCTTATTTATCTGAGCGTCAGAGCCATTTATTGTTAGAATATCTGTCTTAAGCCTTGGCACTCACGCAATATTAATTTACGTTAATATATTCTAATATAATTCATTTTTAGGGTTCCGTACCTCAAAAGGAAAAAACGGAACCCTTATAGGATCACTTTGTTGTCCGTCTGTCCGTCCGTCCGTCTGTCAAGACCCTTTTTCTCAGGAACGCGTGGAGGTATGAAGCTGAAATTTATATCAATTACTCAGGTCTACTGTCCCTTGAAGCTGTGAAAAAATCAAACTTCTAAGCCAACGCAATCAAAAGATACAGCCGTTTATGCCGCAAATTTTCGACACTTGCAAGGGAATCAAAACCTACAGGGTGCTTCCCGTGAACTCAGAATCTTGAAATTTGGTACGAAGCAACGTCTTATAGCATAGATAAAGGAAAAATTACGAAAACCATAAATTTTTAGTTACATCACATAATATTTTTTTTTTTAATAATTTTAACCTTACTACCCATTTCCTCATAAACGCGTGGAGGTATTAAATTGAAATTCATACCAAATACTCAGGTCTATAATACCTTTAAGCTGTGAAAAAATCAAAATTCTAAGCCAACGCAATCAAAAGATACAGCCGTTTATGCCGCAAATTTCCGCAAATTTTCAACTCTCAAGGGAATCAAAACCTACAAGGTAGTTCCCGTGAACGCAGAATCTTGAAATTTGGTATGAAGATAGGTCTTATAGCACAGATTAAAGAATAATTGCGAAAACCGTAAATGTGTATGTATGTCTGTATATAGCAGTGACCAATATAAAGTAACCCCACACTGCGTACATTTTGCTTTGGAGCAGGGCTCTGCTTACACTGGTTTTAGATATTTATAGATAATGATACGGAACCCTCGGTGCGCGAGTCCGACTCGCACTTGACCGGTTTTTTTTTGTTCGTTTATTGTTGCGAAGCCTCAAGCAACAGCCTAGTATATCATAAAGAATAATTAAATTATGTTGTCGAACTGAGGTTTGCTGTCAATATTTCCTAAAGATGTATTACTAGTTCAAATTGTTATTTCAGCCATCGACTCCTTATCCACCTTTCGAAGACACATTCGCTGCTTTTGATGATACGGCGATTTGCCCTCAAGTAGAAGAATTTAACAACACTATAGTCGGGACTCTGGACTGCCTGCACCTGAACGTATACGTCCCTACTGCCGCTTCCTCCAGAAACCGTTTGCCTGTCCTTGTTTGGATCTACGGTGGTGGTTTTGAAATTGGATTTGCAGGAAGATACGTCTATGGTCCAAAGTTTTTGGTCAGACATGACGTCGTCTTGGTTACACTCAACTACCGTCTTGGCCCCTACGGTTTCATGTGCCTCGATACGCCTGCGGCGCCTGGCAACCAGGGACTCAAAGATCAACAACTGGCTCTGAGATGGGTAAAAGACAACATAGAAGCATTTGGCGGCGATATCAATAAAATAACTATATTTGGTGAAAGTGCTGGATCAGCGTCAGTGGATTTCCACGTTCACCAAGCACAAGAAAACTTGTTCCAACAAGCTATATTGCAGAGTGGGACTATTCTGAACCCCTGGGTAGTCACGAATCCTGGTAACGAAGGACCATTAAAATTGGCTGAACATCTTGGTGTTGTCACTAGCGATGTAAATGAGGCACTGTCATTTTTAGCCTCAGTTGACACAAAGCTTGTTATAGCTGCTACAAGTGAACTAGGCATATCATTCAGACCGTGTGTAGAGAACAGTTTTGATGACGAAGTACCATTTTTAACGGAGCATCCAATCAATTTGCCTGTACCAAATGCCCGAACTATTAAACTATTCATCGGATTCAATAACGATGAAGGACTAGCTTATTATGGGAACGCAAATGCCGACTCCTTGATAGACGCAGATATCATCGGTGAATCGATAAATGAGAGCTTTGATTTCGACAGTCACACTTTTGATGAAATGTCGGAAATTCTAAGACATTTCTATTTCGGTGACAAAGATGTAAGTGAAGAAACTCTACGTCAAGTTATAGATTTATGCTCAGATATGCGTTTCGGACATCCGACGCAGAGAAGTCTGCGAAAATACTTTGACAATGGGGCTACTGAGATATTTTCATACATATTCTCATACGCCAGTGAAAGAAATTTTGTAAAATATAATAATAAGATAACTATTGGTGGCGCATCTCACGCAGATGAAATAAGTTATTTGTTCGACGTGTCTTACATGAAACAGATCATGTCAGACGAAGAACAAATTATTGTTGACAGGATGACAACTTTGTGGGCCAACTTTGTAAAATATGGGTAAGTTTTTAAATCAATCAACATTGAACTTGCTTGACGCAGACCGTTTCAATTTTAATAGTCTATTTATTTTATATCTTAAACTTGTTATTTATTTTCTTAACTTTCAGAGACCCTACTCCTGAGACCACAGATTTGTTGCCAGTCAAATGGATGCCAGCGACCAGAGACCGGTGGAACTACCTGAACATAGACTCGGAGCTGACCATGGAGACCAGACCTTTCAACGACAGAATGGCTTTCCTGGATCTGTTCTATAAGATGAACGAGAACAATCAAAAAGGCGTAAACAAAAGTGACGCTTAGAAATTATTAAATACAAATTTGACTCTGTAATATTTGCAATAATTGTTGTCGATGTATAATAATAATAACAAGTTAAGAGAAGTAAACAAAATAATACGATTTAGTAAAAATTACATATCAAGCAATACAGAAAAATATAGAGCATAGTGATGTACCTATAAAATCAAAATACTAATAGAGACACCAAGTGCAAAACTAATAACGTTAATAGAATAAAGTGTATCAATTCTAAAATATAATAAATTTCGTGAAAGATTTGTTTGATTACGTTCTGATTTAAAAAAAAAAGCTCTTTGTTGCATTGTATGTATGCCCCTAAACTATACTTACTGATTTATTTTGTTCTGTAAATGATTACAAAAGTATTAATTAAAATATCGACGGTCCCTATTAAAAAAGTCGGATGTGCAAAACTGCTACTTTTCAGGAGAAGCAATCAAAGATTTTTGAACAACATTTTTGTGTACAAAATTGTCAATTCTTGGAATTTTACTGTGAAATTTGGCAAGAGTTAATATTTTTATTGTACTGTGAGGTATGTATGTAAACATTTATCAACCTCCTTCTAGAACATGCTTAAAAGCGACTTGACACTATTTTAACTGGAACTACATCAACGAGATTTGTCGGAAGTGTCACATACAACAATTTTGATCGGACTTGGTAAAGTAAAATTTGTCGGATGTGTCACTAACGACATTATTAAATGAACATCGTCGAGAACTTTTTGTCGTAACAGTAACATACGACATTTATATTCGGATATAATATATGTTTTAATGATAGATCCGACACACTTGACTGACTTTTTTGGTGTAAATCAAACATTAATCTTAATTTAACTGTTTTTATTTAGAGTTAACTTTACCTCATTTATCCCAAAATACAAAATAGGTAGAAAATTGCTTAGGTACAGGCGTATCAAAAAAAAATCTTATCCAAAACTTAAAAGCTCTCTTCTTAAACAAATAAAAACACCGTATCAAAATAAAAAGTCGACAAAGAACTTAAGGTAATAAGTACGTTTTTTCCTTTATAAATCTCAATTTTCGCACAGCAATACAAGATTTCAACAGTATAATGTAACGTTACAAAAAATATCATAATTTAGTCACAGCCATAAATCAGTCTAATAATTATATTTTTTTAAAGTTAATCAACATTTAGGCTTAATAATACAGTAACAATATAATATGTATTAATAATATAGTAATTAACAGAAAACAATCGTAAAAATCCTCACTAGAAATAATAAAATTAGGTTAGGTTAGTTACATACATACATACCGTCACGCCTCTTTCCCACAGGGGTAGGCCGAGACTACTTTGTTCCACTTGCTACGATCCTGACATACTTCTTTCGCTTCATCCACACTCATCAATCTCTTCATACATGCTCGTCGGTTTCGCATACTCCTGACCTGACCTTTTTCCAGAACGTCTCCAATTTGGTCTCGGAACGTCCGCCTAGGCCTTCCCCTCCCAACGTAACCAATCACACTCCCCCTAGATAGATCTGTTTAGTTAGTCTACTTTCATTCATCCTCTCTACGTGACCAAACCAACTAAGCATACTTATTTCTATCCTAGCCGCTATATCCTCTTTCACACCAGCACGTTCCCTTATCACACTATTTCTTATTCTATCTTTCAGTGATACACCTTTCATACTTCTTAACACTCTCATTTCTACTGCATTTATTCTACCTTCATGCTTCTTTGGCCATACCCAAGTTTCGCTGCCGTACATTAATGTTGGAACAAGCACCCCTCTGTGGGCAGCCAGTCGCGCCTTCTTCGACACCTTCTCACTGCTCACAAAGGTGCGCAGCGCCCCATTCACCATGTTTCCTGCATTCACTGTTCTTTCAATATCACTTTCACACTTCCCATCTTTCGTAAATGCGGAGCCCAGGTAGGTATACAAACTCTTTTACTTGTTCTACTTTCTTACCCGCAATCACAATTTCACATTCTGTCAGTTAGGAGTTAGGTTAGTTAGCTACAAATGCCCGAAGGGCAAACCGCATAGAAATAGGAGCCCCGTGAAAGCGGGGTTCATTCGAACTTATGGTGAAGTATAATTCGTCATTTTTGTGACAGTGGGACCACGAGTCCATAGGGGGTATTAGACGCCTTCAAATGTATCCTAAATCCTCCTAATGATTTCATAAATTGTATTAATTACGCTGCTTTAGAAATGTCAAATTCAAATTATTTTTCGGCGCGTCCTACCTACCTACTTGTTTATATGTGTGAAGGCGGTGCCTCAGCCCAAATAGTTCCAAGGTCAAAAGGTACTATTAGGCAGATAGACTAGGTCCACTTCTGCCACGCATGCCACACATAAACATAACGATGTTACGATGAGAGCGTGTTTGATGGTGCGGGCTGAGACACCGACTTCAAACAATTATAAGTAAACTTAATACCTAGATAGAACTCAGAACCTGTGCAAACAAAAAGTATGCCTAATATTTTCGGATTATGACAGTGTTTGGAATATACCGGTATTCTTCGATATTAATGATCTTGTGCATATCACGTGCCGATGGGTGTATAGGAGTCTATAGTTTATTTTGTCTTAATAAAAATCACTGGTATCATAAAGCACTGGTTTTATTTCACACACAGAAAGTTGCGATATAGTGTTATTACTACGGTGAGCAAGGAGAGACTGCCTGTAGCGTAGTGACTTGCTCCGGATTGGGTTGCAATATGCAACGTCATCCAATGTCGTTGGTCACGTACGCTATAAACACTCCCCTTGCCAAAAAAAATTTTCAAGTACAAAATTTTCTTATTTCTAAACAAATACACAGAACTTACGTATAATAATACGGTACGCTAAGCGTTCGCGCCTGACCTTGTTTTGCCATCTGTTATCGCAGTCAGTCGCTGCGCGCAAAACACGGTGTAAAATTACATGGAGTTGCTATTGTCAGGCGTCACTTATATCTAACACACTTATAATTAAAAACAATGTAATATTAGCATCAAAACTCATGCTAAACACGGTTTGTCCGTGGGATGACAAATTTGAAATTTAGGAAATTATGATCTTAGGTGGATCCTGCGCACTTTGCACTTTCATTGCACTCACTTTCTTGCGAAACCAAGAATCCATTTTCTTGCGATTATTACATCATCAATATAGCAAAAAATACCTTCTAAACCTTCTAAAACAGAATGATTCATGAATCGTTGAAAACTTTGTGCTGCGTTACGTAATCCGAAAGATAGCTTTACGAACTCGAATAACCCAAACGGTGTTATTATAGCTGTCTTATCAATGTCTTCGGGTGCAACGCTGATACAGTGATAAGCACGATTAATATCTACGCGCGAAAATACTTTCTTACCTGTAAGTAAGTACGTAAAATCGTGTAAGCGCGGTATTGGGTATCTGTCAGGTTTTGTCACGGAATTTAACGCTCTATAGTCTCCACACGGTCGTAACTGACCGTCCTTTTTCGGTACCATATGCAAAGGACTTGACCACGGGCTTTTGGATGGTCTGCAAATGCCCATCTCTTGCATGACTTTGAACTCATCTTTAACCCTCGCGTATTTTTCGGGTGGTAAAGGTCGAGCACGAGCATGAACTGGTGGTCCGGTCGTTTCTATATGGTGAACCACTGGGTGCTTGGGCGTTTCTTTAAACGAAACTGCTTGTGTGATACTAGGGAATATCGATATGACATCGTAATACGGGTGATCTTTATCGATAGTACTAACTGACAAAATATCCTGACAGTTTATTACTGCTGCAATGACATGTAACCTTGTAATTTCATCGATGAGCTTGCTTTTACTTAAATCGACTAGAAGCTTATAATGTCCTAAAAAATCAGCTCCCAAGATAGGTTGGTTTACATTTGCGACTACGAAAGTCCAACGAAACACTCGTCTTAAATTTAAGTCTAAATCTAATGTTTTGGTGCCGAAAGTTTTTATTTCGGTGCCATTCGCGGCGTAAAGCGTATATTTCTGGTGGTTGCAATTTACACTGTTTCTAGTTACTGCTGACCTTGGTAGCACAGAGATATTAGCACCTGTGTCAATTAAAAATTTTAAACCACTATTACTATCACTTACGCAAAGACGGTGATTAACTGTACCGATGGAGATGTCCGTCGTCGTCTCCAACTGTGTTAGTTTTCCTGAGGCTGCCAGCTGCAGGGTTGTACGCATTTCCTGGCGTTTTCCTTGAAACGGTAATGGTAGAAACACATCCAGTTGGGTTTTCCTGATGCGCGGTTTCTGCTTGTTGGAGTACCTGCTCTGCTCTTCTGGTTACGGCTACGGCTCTTGCTTCGACTGAAACGTTGTCGTCGTTCTCCTCCAATCTTGTCCATCTTCAGGTGTAGCTTGGCTATCTCTTTCCTTAGCATATCTACCGTACAGGTTGAATCGGTGCTTGCTGTCGGTCTGCTAGAGCTTGGACGATTCAATATCTCATCCACGAAAATTGGGCTCAAGCTATCCATTGCTTTGTCTGCTACGTCGGCAAGGATATCCAGTTCTCTGGTCTCCTTTGCTGCCAACACTGTTCTGACTGCTGCTGGAAGGTGATCTTGCCACAACACCAACACGACTTCGTCTTCAAGCTTGTTCTTGGCTAGCTCTCTCATGCGCCTTAACAACTGTGAAGGTCGCTGGTCTCCCAAACTCATTTCTCTGAAGAGTTTCTGCATCTGCCTCTTCTGCGATTCTTCGTATAAGGCTAGTAGTCTGCTTTTCAGGAATTCGTATTTGGCTGTGTCCGGCGGTCTTGAAAGTACATCAGTCACGTGTTTGATGACGTCCTTACCCAGTTTTGTAATTACCAGGTTAAATTTGTGTGCGTCGGACAAATGTTGTGGAGCCATTATCGCTTCTATTTGTATGAACCAGTCTTTCGCTTGGTCCGTCCAAAAATCTGGAAGGCGTGTCGATAGAGAAACTGCTGCTAAGTCCGCCCATTCTTGAGGTGTATATTTATTTCCGTCCGCCTGTCCTGGGTTCGCCTGATGGTCTGGTCCAGCGCCGTCCGCAGGCATGGTGTAAGTTGAGCTCTCCCCGTTGCTTGACACTCACTATTAGAGAAAAACACTATTGTTCTAAGTCGAGGGTCACCACTGTGCATATCACGTGCCGATGGGTGTATAGGAGTCTATAGTTTATTTTGTCTTAATAAAAATCACTGGTATCATAAAGCACTGGTTTTATTTCACACACAGAAAGTTGCGATATAGTGTTATTACTACGGTGAGCAAGGAGAGACTGCCTGTAGCGTAGTGACTTGCTCCGGATTGGGTTGCAATATGCAACGTCATCCAATGTCGTTGGTCACGTACGCTATAATCTCACTAATTTGACTCGTAAACACTTTCAAAGTGAGAAACATGTAGGGACGAAGTTGTATTTTATTATAATGAATTTTGATGCAACAGTAAATTAGTCGCTGTGCTGGCAGGCCTCCAACCAGGTGGACCGACGACATCGTGAAAGTTGCGGAAAGCCGGTGGTTGCAGGTGGCGAGTTGCCTTTCATTATGGTGTTCTAAGGGGGAGGCCTCTGTTCAACAGTGGACGTCTTCAGGCTGATGATGATGATGAAGAGGTGTTTTTTTGGTAGGGTCGGATTGTCCAGTGTATATTTTCACCCTCCGCCATTTCTACTTTATTTGACACATTCAGCAGAAATGTTCATGTTATCGAACGTGATGTCGCTGTTATAAAATTTATTTTTGACATTAAACACATCCCCGAGTAAATCTTGAAGTTGAATTAATTCATCGTCCAAATGTCTTGGAATAAGTGACACATTTTCCTTAAAAAAATAGATTAAAGCAAAATATTGTATGCAAAAGCAACATAAGACAGAAAAAAAAATTGGTTGAGCCCTCTTACATTGTCGGTAAATGCATTTCCTACACTTATAAATAGCACCCGTCCAATTAAGATTGTCAGATTTACCACTTAAAACAAAAAATGCCAAACAATATCCAATGAAAACAGTCGAATGTGGCACTACCGACAAAAGCAGTTAAAAATTTCCTATTAAAAATGTCTGTTATGCCACATCCGACAAAAAAACTTACGAAAAAGCTATTAAAATTGTCGGAACTACCGCAACCGACATTTATGGGTGGGCATACCCAAATTTGATTTTTTATTAAGCAAAACTTAATTTTTAAGCATATTATTAGCATATTATTATAAATCGCGAGAAGCGTACCTGGCGACCACCTCTCCGCGCAACATGGCCAGTAGTGGCAGTTCCGCGTAGTTGGCCGCCCCCCGCGCCCCGCCAACATTGTCGTTACTTTACAACCGACTTTATTAAGCGGCCATTGTACCAACATCCGACTTTTTTAACCAAAATATCTCGGAAAATAGCCAAGATAATGATATTTTTTTAATGTAGTATTAAAGTTTATTGTTTTTTATTGACATTAACGCAATAATCCCAAAATGGCCAAAATGGAGATCCGACTCTTTTAATAGGGACCGTCGATATAAACTAAGGCTACCTTAAAAATAAATTAATAAAATAAAACATAGGTTATAAAACTATAGGTACTAGTATGATACGACTTGTTTACGAAATAATCATAAGGTGGAACGATTTCCAGAATGTTTTTTTTTTTAAATGTGTAACTAGCTCCTGCCCGCGACTTCGTCAACGTAGAATTTGCAAATGACATGTTTATCTCTATCCTGCGGGAACTATGCCAGTTTATTTATAATATTAGTAGAACTAGGTCTGGTCCCATTATCATTAAGTCAGGATCTAAGATGGGATCCAGGCAAATCGCCAGGCAAAGCCCTTTGAATTTCGTATCACAAGTGTATACCTATGACTATTTGGGAGTTTTTCTGTGACTTGCGACGTTTTTGGTATGAGGCAAATGCAAATTTGAAAAATTACTAACCCACTAAAAAAACAGACATCTTTTGTATCGGCAGGTAGCGCGTACCGAATTATATTTTTAGTTGAAATTTGTGTGGTGCTGTAGCGCAATGAATACTTATAATTAGCAGTTTATTTTATTATTTTGAAGGAAGTTTCTTATACTAAGATTCACCTTATTAGAAACAGACACAACCTAGAAAGACTTGGTTTTAATGTAAATAAAATTACAAGTCATTTATCAGATAAAAATATTGATTAAAACAATATTTTGACTTGAAACTGCCACATTTTTGATTAAATATCCTACTAATATTATAAATGTGAAAGTTTGCGAGTATGGATGTTTGGATGTTTGTTACTCTTTCACGCCAGAACGGCTGGACAGATCTGGATGAAATTTGGAACATAGATAGATTATAGTCTGGAATAACACATAGGCTACTTTTTATCCCGGAAAATTGCGTAATTCCTGCGGGCGCGATAAACGAACTCTATGCAGACGAAGTTGCGGGCAACAGCTAGTAAACAATAAAGTAAATAATAGTTTAAAATGACACACCGTTAATTACATTAGATACTAGCGACCCGCCCTGGCGTCGCGCGGGTGCTATGTAGTTACTAACACGGCGCTGCCACAATTGTCATCATATTACTTCCGATTTACAAGAAACCATAAGCAAATACACACTTAAACCTTCTTCATAAATCACTGGATCTATTGGAGAAAACCAAATGAAAATCCGTTCAGTACATTTTTCACTAATAATCATTCCTCCGTAAGTGTGTCCGAGTTTGTTTGCATAAGTAAGTACCTAATACTTTACTGTAAAAAATAAAGAAACAAACAGAACTGTCAAAAAATTAACTTATCCCTGTAACCGCTAATTAACTATTCAGTAAACGAGAGGAGCTATCAAATGATCCCGGCTATAGCTTTACTTTTCGGATTTTTCTATGCATTCTAATTTTCAGTATCGTTTACAAATTTAGATGAGAGGAGTATAAATTCCCTGATTACCGATAAAGAGTGAGTATTTGGATTCCCCTTTTCATCTTATAAGCCCATAATCTTTCATGTTAAACGCGGTCTTTACATCTTGTAAACAAAATAAACCAGTAGGCTTATTACCTAACTCGCTCGCAATCGCCATCGTGTTCATTTTGACAATTCATGTATGGGCTGACAATTGACATAGGAATCAGCCAGCTGTCACATCTTAATTCAACCGGATTGGAGAGAAATTGTGAACAGTGTAAACTACCTTTAGTGGATATTTCTTCTTAAATTACCGTACTTTTCAAATACAACCAAATATTACCTAAATCACACCAGACTATGAAATATTAAAAACATCTGGACACATCTTCAATTCCAATTCAATCTTCTGTTCACAGTATGATAGCTACTAACTGTTGCTCGCTTCGCTTGTAGACAATCTGGTTATCGCTATCCTGCGGAAACTGCATTGTTACTGTGATAAAAAGTAGATAGTTCTCGAATGTTCCATCATTATGCTAATTCCACAATCCAACACGAGCCCCTTACCTTTTTAAGTTCAAAATAAATATCTTTTCGTTCACCAAAGATGATTCTTTATCATACGTGATTTGTTTTTTACTGTTCACGATTATTACATTGTGCGCCTGTTTCGCCATCTCTGATAAGTGTCTGTTAATCTTAAGTGTCAGATATCTATGATGCTTATCCGTATTTTGCCTACTACTAATGGCACTATATATATCTGAAACTTTGGAAATCGGAAAAATAAAAGAGAGTAGTAGATAAGCATTAACAAAGTAATAAATCAAACTAATATTATTGCCGGTTGTGGCACCATTTTCGAGTTCGCCCCCTGCTAGGCAATTTATTTGGATAACCTTCAACATTCAGAGATATTTCTGATAAGTATAACAATAAATCAACATACGTAGCAAAACTATAAAATTTTCAACAATCTCAAGTTATCATGATAATGCTGAGGTAATTTGAAGTAATTCATCACGATAAAAAGTAATAAATGGTAAATTGATCAAACGTTTTGCCCATTTCTAAATTATATTCCAAAAGAAAATGACGTGCTCTAAATTGGTTATTGCAATATTCTTGTTATGCCAATATTATGTTGGAACTGTGTTAGGGCAAGATCTTGTGGTGGACAGCAAGGCGGGGCTGATCCGGGGACAGGCGGCCGCCGACGGAGACTACAACATGTTCCTGGGTATTCCATACGCTATAGTCGACGAGGCGAACCCGTTTGGAGTGAGTAAATCTGTCTCAAAGAATATGATTGTGACTTGAATAAAGTTAAACTGTGGAGGTTTTAATAATGAAGTCAACAAAGGCTATAATAGTAGATTGTACACCAAGGGGATAAAGCACTGTATTATGTCACGGGCGCGAGATTGAATCCTGACCGCAGCAAATGACTCTAGATTTAACTCCCGAGCATAGCGAGGGTGTTATGAGTTAATTCCTGAGCGTAGCGAGGGAATTAAGATTGAGTCCTGAGTGGAGCGAAGCATTTAAGCGCACCCAAGACATATACAGTTTTATCTCCGAGGAGTATACTCTACTTTTCTCACCCTTTGCGACACAATAAAAACCAAGGTAACTGGAAAAAGAATTTAACTAAAACAACATTAAAAGTAAAAATTTAAGTTTGAGAAATTAGTCCAGTTGTGTAATGATGCAGCAATATTTTTATTTGGATCTCAGCAGTTCTATGCGTGTAATATTACAGCGTCGGCAAACACTGGCAGCTTTTGTTTTATTTGAAATTTGTTTCATTCGTTCGAAAATCGAACGCCGATTGCCGTGGCGTGGCCATCTCAATTTTCGGAGCCGTGCGATTTTTACGAAATTGGACTTTAAAAGTATAGGAATAATAACTATGAAACGTGAGAATCATATTACTAACCTACGGGTTATAATGAATTTCAGTAGAATATTACTACCCGGCGAAAGCCAAGGGCTATAATGAGTTACTTTGAGTAAGGTTTACATGATATATAATTAGCCATTGTCGAGCAGGTGGTGTGAAAAGATACATTTTAACAATGCAAAAGATAACATTCACCCGGATATAATGCTTGATAATGGTACACAGTTCAATAATAAATAAAAAGTGTTTTTATTATAAGTACCATACTGGCATTATTATATTTCGACATAATATTCAAATCGTTAATTAAACAGTTAACAGGTTTTAAATAAAAAACTGTAAAAACGATTTATATTTAGATGTTTTCGCGATTATATACACAATTAAAAACAAGATACATTTCTTGACTTATTTCTTAATATCAAAGAGGCGCCACTTCCTACATAACTATAATTTAACAAAAGATGCATCATTTTTGTATGAATTTGGATACTTCCCTTTTCAGTTCTAATGTTACTGCTGAATGTAATAAGTAAAGTAATTTTGAAAGGGTGGCATATTCCTTGATTTAATAAAACATATACTTTTTGTTTCAGCCAGCAGCTCCGATGCCCATCTTTGAAGACATTTTCGACGCCTTTGACGATTCAGCAATGTGTCCACAAACACAAAGAACTGCTGTAGGGACCCTCGACTGCTTGCATCTCAACGTTTTCGTACCGACCTCAGCATCTTCCAGCAATCCCGTACCCGTGCTAGTCTGGATCTTTGGTGGTGCATACACATCCGGACATGCGGGACGTGAAGTTTACGGACCAAAATTCTTAGTCAGACATGATATAATATTAGTTACGATGAACTACCGTTTGGGTCCGTACGGATTCTTGTGCCTTGACATACCTGCCGTTCCTGGCAACCAAGGACTCAAAGATCAGCAGATGGCGTTAAGATGGATCAAAGACAACATTGAGGCTTTTGGCGGCGACGCAAACAAAATAACAATATTTGGACAAAGCGCTGGGGCTAAATCAATAGATTTTCACATTCACTTGTCTGAAGATAATTTGTTCCAGCAGGCTATTTTACAGAGTGGGTCAATCTTGACTCCGGGGTTAATAAATAACCCTGGCAATGATGCGGCTTTCAAATTAGCTGAACATCTTGGTTACGTCACAAATGATGTCGCCGATGCTCTGTCGTTCATAAACACAATTGATTCAAATACGATCATTAATAGTGTAAACGAACTAAATTTACATTTTGAAATATGCGTTGAGCAACAATTTGACGGTGTTGAAACGCTTGTAGTAGATCATCCCATAAACATGAAGTTACCGAGTGAGAAAAAAATACCGATGCTCATTGGATGTAACAATGACGAGGAGCTTATTGGGTCTGGTCGTGCAAACTTTAGCAACCCGGAAATAGTTGAAAATATCCTTAGGAGAAGTTTTGACTTCGATGACGACACGTTGTACGAAATGACGAAATTTGTTAGACAATTTTACTACGGAGATAAAGACATGACCGAAGAACATGTAAGAGAAGGTTTAAATATAGGATCAGATACTCGGGCTGTTGAGCCTCTACAAAGAACTATTAGAAAATACTTTGAAAATGGAGAAAACATTTTTTATTACATGTTTTCTTACGTTGGCGACAGAAATTATATTAAATATATGTTTAATATCAACTTTGGCGGAGCAGCACACACTGATGAGATCGGCTATTTGTTTGACGTCTTCGATTTACAGGATGTGATGCCACAGGAAGATCAGATTATGGTCGACAGGATAACAACTATGTGGGCAAACTTTGTGAAATATGGGTATGCATTCAAACGTTACTAATATATTAGTTTCTTTCGGGAATTCAAAGTAATAGTGTCAAATAAATGCAGCCACTTGTCATCTATTCTTCGTCTTACTTTTGTTGACGTCGAGCCTAGTAGCTTTCCAGTTATACATCATCCATTATTTTGTCCTTACCTCTGATCTGCGTTTAATACGCTGTACAAGGAGGTTAGATAAAGTCACTTTTCAGTTTGATGACACTAAGAGAACTTCCACGCTGATATATTTGAAAATTATCGTACTCGTGACTTTAACTGAATAGAAAGTCAGATACCTACTAAGACCTGAATAAATAATGACGTTATATCATCTAGGATTCAGTAGGCATCATACAGGATTACGGACAGTTTAAGGGAAATGCGAAAGGACCGAGATAAAGCATGATTGATCTGACCGGCGTTACACTATTAAAAAATGTACCTACGTATCTTTTTTTACAGAGACCCCACTCCAGTGGTCACAGACTTGTTGCCAGTAAGATGGGTCCCAGCCACCAGAGACAAGTGGAACTTCCTAGACATAGACTCGGAACTGACTTTGTCTACCAGACCCTTCAACAAACGGATGGCTTTCCTTGAACTCTTCTTTACGATGAACTATGAATACCAAATTGGATATCGCAATGATAATGACAATTGAATAACTGTTTTGGCTTTTTAAAGGGCACGTTACGTTATAATTTTATAAGAGAAAGTAAATGGTTACAACAGAATGTTTTTTTCTTTCGTATTGTCGAGTTATGACAGTTTTAAATCGTATTAAATTATTTATTTAAGGATTCTATTGCTATGCTTTTATGAGTGTTTTTGGTTTAAGCAAGTAACCTACCTCAAAAGCAATCAAATGCGTGCTTTGTCACTAGGTGTAGAATAATATAATTGACAATTAACAGTAATAAATAAAATAAATAAATAAATAAATATCTTGGGACAAATTACACCAATTGACCCAGCCCCAAACTAAGCAAAGCTTGTACTATGGGTACCAGGCAACGGATAAACATACTTATATAATGTAGATAAATACATAGTTAAATACATACAACATCCATGACTCGGGCACAAACATTCGTATTCATCATACAACTGTCTGCCCCTACCGGGATTCGTACCCGGGACCTCTAGCTTCATAGTCAGGGTCACTAACCACTAGGCTATCCGGTCGTCGTAATTTAAAAAAAAGTTTTTAAGCCTGTTAGCCCATAAAAACACTGTAAAGTGCCTAATTAACATTAAAACTAAATTAGATTAGGATCAAAATTAAAATAACGATAAAAAACCGGTTGCCTGTAAAGTCGGTATACGGGCGAAAGTTTTACGTGACAACGACTTTGAGTGGTAAAATAATTTTAATGTGAATATTCATTCGTATAGTAGGAAGAAGCGCAAGACATGAACCGGTGTGTATGCCTATCTCTCTCACTCTCTCTCTCTCGCTCTGTCTCTCTCGCTCTTAGGCGGGCTAACTGTGCTCGAGTGGAAGGGACGCGTGCCTTTCACTTTTTATGTCTGTCTCTCTCGCTCTTAGGCGGGCTAACCATGCCTCTCACTCGCTCTCATTGTGAGCGCATAACGTGAGCGGAGCGTAACGCAGTTTCTTGAAGTGTCACCCGGCAAACCAATTTATAAGACGTTGTCACGTCAAAAAATGTTTATCAAAAATCACAAGGCATTCAATCTTCACAATAAAATTTAACAATCCATTCTAAGAATGATTGGAGATCGTTATATTGATTAACCCTGATTGTGCCCAATGAAATCTGTGGACGTGACTTATCAAAAACTGTAGCAGGTACTGATTCACGCCTCAGAATTTACATCATTTGCAAAGCCAGCCCGCAGTTTTGTTCTCGTAAAGAAAATGCTACAAAATTCCGATGGCCAAAATGAGAAACTTTTTAGCTTTCTAGAGTGTACTTTAAGAGCCAGAATTATTTAACTCATAATCTAAAATGGTGGCGTCGTAAATAGAATTCTATTTCAGTCAAGTAAGCCTAGATGGCGCTGCTCTGTATCGAACAGTATAGATGAAAAACTTAAGTAAATGTCCTGTTGTATGAGTGAGTAAAGTGTGCGAATAGACAAATTGACGTTCCAAATTAGAAAAATGACTTAAGTTCCATATCGTTCTGTGCACTACAGCTACATACAACGGCTCATTTACTTAAGTTTTTCACATCAGGCTAGCTGCCTTATTTCTGATTATTATTTTTGTTTATTTAGAAACAAAGAGTATCTTTCGTTTCCTGTTGAAGAATATTGAAACCATACAAATAACTACGAAAAATTAAGAAGTTCACAGAGTTACAGAGTTTATTTATGCATCAAAACAAAAAAGCATATTTATTTTTGTGCCTAAAACCTACACAAACAAGAAACAGCCTAATCACATTCTGTAATACACTGCAAGGATTGTCTTTCAAATCTGCTTAGCTTGTTACTGAATAGTAGATTGTACACCGAGGGGATAAAGCACTGTATTATGTCACGGGTGCGATATTGAATCCTGAGCGCAGCAAAGGACTCTAGATTTAACTCCCGAGCGTAGCGAGGGGGTTATGAGTTAATTCCTGAGCGTAGCGAGGGAATTAAGATTGAGTCCTAAGTGGAGCGAAGCATTTAATCGCACCCAAGACATATACAGTTTTATCTCCGAGGAGTATACTCTACTTTTCTCACCTTTTGCGAGACAATAAAAACCAAGGTAACTAGAAAAATTATTTAATTAAAACAACAGTAACTAAAACAAAATTAAAAGTAAAAATTTAAGTTTGAGAAATTAGTCCAGTTGTGTAATGATACAGCAATATTTTTATTTGGAATCTTAGCAGTTCTATGCGTGTAATATTACAGCGTCGGCAAACACTGGCAGCTTTTGTTTTATTTGAAATTTGTTTCATTCATTCGAAAATCGAACGCCGCTTGCCGTGGCGTGGCCATCTCGATTTTCGGAGCCGTGCGATTTTTACGAAATTGGACTTTAAGCATCTAGTAATAAGAACTGAAAAGTGTGAATCATATTACTAACCTACGGGTTATAATGAATTTCAGTAGAATATTACTACCCGGCGAAAGCCAAGGGCTATAATGAGTTACTTTGAGTAAGGTTTACATGATATATAATTAGCCATTGTCGAGCAGGTGGTGTGAAAAATATCTAAATTTACGTAATTATCATTATACACTCTGGATGCTGGCAGTTCGACTACGGGGGATATGACAAAGAGGTTTCTTTCTGCAAGCTCGCTCACAACAACGGGATACTCTGAAGGAAAGGGGTTATAACAAAGGGCCATCGATATGATTAGGTACTAATAATTTTGTAAAGTAGTAACAAATGAAAACGTTCGTTGAATAGTTAGGTAATTACAAATAAGAAATGTGTTATCTGAAACCTGATACTCATCAAGCAATCGAATTAGCACATAATTTTCTTATGAGTCGATAAGGCGGATGCGATATATATTCTGAAATCATCAATCATTAATTAAATTAAGTACCTAAATAATTACATTTAATCTACACTGATTAAGTCTAAATATAGGTAACCTAAAGTATAATCAACAAATAAAGATTAATATTTAAGTCCTAAACGATTCCTACGATATTAGGTAGGTTAGAGATAAGAATCAATGGGCGAAAGTTTTAGGAATGATGTTATAGGCGATGCGGCTAGCAACCCATCACTATTTTATTTTCCCTTTCCACCTATACGCCTTTAATAATGCTAAACGTAGCCTTAAGGTTTTGTTACCTTAGGCTCTGTCTACCCCGTAAGGGATAAAGACGTGATATATGAATGTAGAGTTTCAATGTACAGAAGAAAACTTTTACGGGTTTGACAAGTTTTATTTATGATAGTGGTGGTGTTTCTAAAATTGCCTTTTCAGTGTCTTGACAATGATAAAATGTATAATTTATTTCATTATTACTTTTAATACTTTCTTTCGCTCTTTCACACGTGTGAAAGAGGATATAGTGACTAGGATAGAAAAAAGTATGCTTAGTTGATTTGGGCATGTAGAGCGGATGGATGAAAGGAGACTAACTAAACAGATCTATATGGGGAGTGTGAATGGTTACGTTGGGAGGGGAAGGCCTAGACGGACGTTCCGAGACCAAATAGGAGACGTTTTAGAAAAAGGTCAGGTCAGGAGTACCCGAAACCGACGAGCATGTATGAAGAGATGACTGTGGATGAAGCGAAAGAAATATGTCAGGATCGTAGCAAGTGGAATAAAGTAGTCTCTGCCTACCCCTGTGGGACAGAGGCGTGACGGTATGTATGTATGTACGTATGTTTTAATACTTCCATGTTGGTCTGAGAATAAAGAATAATATACTACCAGTATCATTCTATAACGAACAACAAGAAAAAGACGGGCAATTTATCCCGCGCGCGATATTATGACTCTTGTGCGCTTTTATGTTCAAGGTGCAGTACCTACTAGTCGTGCCCATCGAAGGAATGAGAAAAAAATCTTAGAAATCATTTGTTATAGATGATGCGGCTAGCAGCAGCCCACCACTATTTTGATTCCTCTACCTATACGCCCACAATCATGCTAAATAGGCCTGTAGGGTTGTTGTGGCTTTGTCTATCACGTAAGGGTTAAGACGTGATTGAGAGAGAGAGAGAGAGAGAGAGAGAGAGAGAGAGAAATATTTATTTACACACATTCGATACACAATATCTATACTTCAGAATAGTACAGATATGCTCAGTTCATTGATGTATGTGTATATTCCTTAGTAAGAGATGATGGTATTTGAATAAATCACTGGTTTGGGAGTCAGATCCTGGGTGGATGGTGCGTTTCTTCGTATAATTGTCGGCAGCTAAGGGGTGAGAGTTGCCATAGGCAAAAATAACAAAAAAAATAATGTTGCTACTATGAAATAATTTGTAGAATGCAACATTACAGTAATAGGTATAGTTGAATTATCGAGAAGATGGAATTGTATTTGTAGTGGTTGTACCGTTTGCAACAAAAGGAGAATAATTTTCTCTTAACTTAATAAAATGACATACCCGAGAAGTGGAATAAGTAGTAGTCCTCTGTTTTTTTCTTTTATTCGCTATCATGTTCTTCATCTGAGCTGTCACAAGTATTGATAATAAAATTGTCTGTTATTTGATCCATTTCTCCTTCCTGACATCGATATTTATTTTCTTCACTTTCGACGTGGTGACAAATATTTTCCCAGTCCTCAGCAGTGATGGTATTCATTCGTTCAGTTGCTAAACTCATAATGCCTTGCATGTTTAATGAAACGTTTCTTTTTGCTACATATCCTTGAGAATACAATCAAATCAGATGTAAAAATATACGCACAACGTAAATAATATTGACAATTTCACACTTCCATTATTTTTGTTTTTAGTTCTTCGATATATATATAACAACCTCTTTGTATGCTGATAGTACAAGAAAATAGAAAATTCAAATATAGAATGCCTGTAAACAAACAATACTACTACATATGCAATTCCACGCTCTCGATGATTCAACTATAATATCAAATGAATCAATAATTTTTTATTTCTTGATTTTTACGTTTTTTTACTTTTACAGTTTTACCGTTAGAAATTAAATTTCTAAATGTCACTCAGAATGAGAACACATAGAAAAATCCGAAAAGTAAAGCTATGGCCGGGAATCGAACCCGGATCCTCGTCATTCCGTGACGCGTGCTATACCCCTACACCACCCCTAGCAGGTCTTCGAATTTTTCTACCTGTTACTAGCTGTCACGTGACCTTGGTGCGATGCGTATTTTGTCACTAAGCGTCATCTGTTTGAATGATGTGTCTGTACGACACAATTACAAACTCCCGTGGAACATTTCTACTGCTCACCAACTGCTACGGGTGGTGTAGGGGTATAGCACGCGTCACGGAATGACGAGGATCCGGGTTCGATTCCCGGCCATAGCTTTACTTTTCGGATTTTTCTGTGTTCTATTTTTCAGTGACATTTAGAAATTTAACAGTAATAGTAGTATAATATAATAGCGTTATAATTGTGTTCAATAATTCAGATACCTACTGATCGCCAAGATTGCCACTATTGATAAAATTCTCAGATTTGCTTTTTTTGTCCAATATTCCTTATTGTGTTGCAACAGCCGTGACATGTTCAGCGTATATAATATCGCCTTTGAAGGAGCACCGTTGTATTATCGTTATATTATTATCTTGAATTGGTCTAATTAATCAAGATAACAAAATTTAATTCTTTCAGTACATTCTATTGCTTGTTCCCGTGCATTGTCAAGTGCCATTTGAATAGAAAATGACGTCTTGTAAATTGTTTTTTGCTGTTATTTTATTCCAATATGTTGGTGCGGTTTCGCGGGACGATCTTCTTGTAGATACCAAAGTGGGACGTATTCAAGGACTGGCAGCAACAGATGGAGACTACAACATGTTTCTAGGTATCCCTTACGCTAAAGTCGATGAGACGAACCCATTTGGAGTGAGTAGTAGCAAAAACATATTTATGTGTAATTTTTTGCAGTTCACACAATATCAAAGTTGTTTTTTTTAGCCTTCACAGCCCATGCCTGTATTTGAAGATGTTTTCGAGGCGTTTGACGATTCAGCGATCTGCCCTCAAATAGAAGAGTTCAACAAAACTATAGTCGGCACCCTCGACTGTCTTCACATCAACATTTATGTACCAAACACCGTAATTTCAAGTGACCCCCTGCCGGTTCTAGTCTGGATCTACGGTGGTGCGTACACAACTGGATTTTCGGGTCGATATCTTTATGGTCCAAAGTTTTTAGTCAGACATGATATCATCTTGGTAACGCTTAACTACCGAGTGGGGCCTTACGGATTTTTGTGCCTCGATCTACCAGCTGTTACAGGCAACCAAGGACTAAAAGACCAACAGACAGCACTGAGATGGATTAAAGAAAACATAGAGGCGTTTGGTGGTGATCCAAACAAAATTACAGCATTTGGACAAAGCGCTGGTGGAAAATCTATAGATTTTCACATTCACTTAACTGAAGAAACGTTGTTCCAACAGGCTATCTTTCAGAGTGGATCAATTTTGACCCCAGGTTTAGTGAACAACCCTGGTAATGACGCAGCTTTTAAGTTGGCTGAACATTTAGGTCACGCTACCACAGATCTAAATGACGCCTTGTCATTCCTTAATACAATGAATACAGACGATGTAATTGCTAGTGTAAATGAATTAAATTTACATTTCGAATTATGTGTCGAGAAACAATTTGACGGCGTAGAAACGTTTCTCACAGATTACCCAGTAAACTTGAAAGTACCAACAGACAAAAACATATTGCTTCTAATAGGATGTAATAATGACGAGGAGCTTATCCGTTATGGCCGCGGTGCAAACTTTAGCAATCCCAACAGCATTGACACTATCATTAGAAGAAGTTTTGACTTCGATGACGACACTTTTAATGAAATGAGGCAATTTGTTACACAGTTTTATTTTGGAGATAGAGAACTAAGTGACGATACATTGAGACAAGCGTTAGACTTGGGCTCTGACTTTCGTGCTGTAAGTCCTCTTCAACGGACTATTAAAAAATATTTCAATCGTGGCACAGATAAAATATTTTATTACATGTTTTCTTACGCTGGAGAAAGAAATTTGATTAAGCACATGGATAACTTCACTTTTGGCGGAGCAGCACACACTGATGAAGTCGGATATTTGTTTGACGTTTCTTTCTTGCAAAATGTGATGCCACAAGAAGATCAGATAATGGTCGACAGGATTACTACTCTGTGGACAAATTTTGTAAAATACGGGTAAGTCTCTAAAGACTGAATCACAGTCCTCTTACGTCTCGTTAATTTGAATCGATTAGTCAGGGAATGAGCATAGCCAAGCTAATCAAGTCAGGCAGGCCGTACAGCACGGAGAACAGATGGTCGTTGAGGCCGAAGAGCTATCGATTGGAGATCGCGTATCGGCAATCGCAGCGTAGGACGCCCAATAACAAGATGGTCGGATGACTTGGTTGAAGTCTCGGGTTCACAGCGGATGCAAGCCGCTTCCAACCGAGCCAACTGGTGGTCTACGGGAGGCCTATGTCCAACAGTGGACGTCCTACGGCTGATACGATGATGATAAAGATTATGAAGATTAAGGTTTTATTTACATTATTTTTATTCTTTCAGAGACCCAACTCCTGAGGTCACAGAATTGTTGCCAGTAAGATGGCTCCCAGCCACCAGAGACAAGTGGAACTTTTTAAATATAGACTCGGAAATCAAATTGGCGACAAGGCCCTTCAATAAGAGAATGGCTTTTCTAGACTTATTGTATGTAATGAATGAAAAGTATCAAGTTGGATATCGCGATAATAACGATGATGAATGAATTTATTAAAAGCAATATACAAAAACCAGCTTGTTTCTTCTTCATCATTTGTGGGTTGGAGATTAGCAGCCTATTCTACAGCTTTTTCATAATAATAATTTATACAGGGTGTATACGGGGGGGTGGATCAAAGGAAGACCAAAGGTAGGGGACCTCAGGAGCTACCAAATCGACCCCCATGTATGTTCAGCGATTTTCATTTGTTTCAGAGTTATGAGCATTTTAGTGAAAATTTCAGAAATGTCGGATTTCAGGTATAGTGTCTTAGTGGTAGCTGAACTATTCGACCTACAACCGTGATTTTTTTTTTGGAAGTAGTGAGTTAGCGGGTCTTACCAATAACAATTCCATTTTAACTCGTGTCATCATACATTTAATAACAAAAAATAAAACTCTCAATAATTTGAGTTTATTAAAAAAAAACATAAATTTTCAAAGGTCATTTTTTTATTTTTTTCACATAACTTTTTTTTCTGCAAAGTGCTTTAAAAACTACCTTAGTTTATGTAGAATTTAACCAGCAAAATTTTCTTACGTAGTCCCAAGGCATCACTTTAAAAATAATATGGGAAGGGCACTAGTAGTAAAAAACACTTTTTTAAATCGCTACGTAAAATTGATTTTAAATGGAAAATGGAAACGGAACTTGATAGAAAAAAAGAAAATGGAATAACAAAACACAAAAATACCTTTTATTTTGAAAAAATAGTATTTTTTTATTATTATTATTAAATAGAAAAACATTAGATGCTTTCACTTTTTAACTACAGTAAGTGTTCAAAATGTCCACCGTTATTAAAAATACACGCTCTGCACCTTTTTTAAAAATTACTTTTAAGTTTGCGTCTTGCCTCTTCGTTTTCAAAAAAAAAATCTTAAAAAACTAATGAAAAAATTTAATGAAAACGAAGAAACAATACGCAAACTTAAAAGTATTGTTTTAAAAAGGTGCAGAGCGTGTATTTCTAATAACGGTGGACATTTTGAACACTTACTGTAGTTAAAAAACGAAAGCATCTAATGTTTTTCTACTTAATAATAATATTTTTTTTATTACTATTTTTTTCAAAATAAAAGCTATTTTTGTGTTTTGTTCTTCCATTTTCTTTTTTTCTATCAAGTTCCGTTTCCATTTTCCATTTAAAATCAATTTTACGTAGCGATTTAAAAAAGTGTTTTTTACTACTAGTGCCCTTCCCATATTATTTTTAAAGTGATGCCTTAGAACTACGTAAGAAAATTTTGCTGGTTAAATTCTACATAAACTAAGGTAGTTTTTAAAGCACTTTGCAGAAAAAAAAGTTATGTGAAAAAAATAAAAAAATGACCTTTGAAAATTTATGATTTTTTTTAATAAACTCAAATTATTGAGAGTTTTATTTTTTGTTGTTAAATGTATGATGACACGAGTTAAAATGGAATTGTTATTGGTAAGATCCGCTAACTCACTACTTCCAAAAAAAAAAATCACGGTTGTAGGTCGAATAGTTCAGCTACCACTAAGACATTATACCTGAAATCCGACATTTCTGAAATTTTCACTAAAATGCTCATAACTCTGAAACAAATGAAAATCGCTGAACATACATGGGGGTCGATTCGGTAGCTCCTGAGGTCCCCTACCTTTGGTCTTCGTTTGATCCACACCCCCGTTTACACCCTGTATAAGCATAAGTAGGTATCTGTTGACGCAAATGACGAGTAGCATTTATCAGGGACAAAGCAAGCTTTACTTTAGTAAAATATTTTCATTAATATCGCTTTGGTAATAGAAATTAGAGAATAACACTCACATTAACATAAGTTTTCATCTTTATTGTAACTAGCAAATATAAGTTTGTTATTTTTATTCTCTGACCAAATCACGTTATGGAATCTTCAAGGAGTAGGTAGCTTTGCCAATCTTTGAAAACCACAAAATATAACTACTCCTTCTTATTTTTTTATATGGCCCCATCGATCGATGCGATGATTTCGCCAATGTCAAAGTAATAAATACAGTAGGTATTCAAAAATCTTATGACAAAAATGTTGGCAACGTTGTACGGTAGAACACGGTCAAAATTACCCCTCCCCCCATGTCGGGCTCTTAGCCAACGGATAATGATATCCCTCAGAATCTGCCAGGAAATCATTAACCGATGCCCAGGGTGCACCGGACCTAGCACTGCTCTTCCCCTAGGAAGGATCCAAAAACGAACCGCAGCTCTTGACCACACGCGGAGGTAACCTGACTCGCACCCCTATTGGGACCGTGCGCGACGACAGCGCCACGTGATAGGCGGCCATTATGGACAATATTGTCACCGCTGTCAAACAAGAAGTAAGTAAATATTGTGAAAAATATTAATGAAATCTTGTGTTATTTTACTATATTACACAATTTTGGACAATGGTAGTCAGTAACATTATTGCCAATAATATTAAAATTGTTGTTTTCAGTGAAATTTTAGAGGTTAGGTAACTTACTTTTTTTTTTCTTACGGCAAATATCCACTTATTTCTTTGGTCTCGTTTCCACCATGGTCTTGGAAATTGGTAAAATTTACAGTCGCTATTCTTCTTGGTGTTATTACAATTCACAACAACACATCTTACCAGGACCATATTTTTATCTCAAAAACGATTAGAAAATGTTTACTGCAATATGGATTTGACAGCTCAAGTCAGCGACATAAATGACAATTTTAGCCGTAGCGAGCGCTGTGATCGTTTAGGCTACCCCCTCCACCCGCTTTGCACTCTGCCAATAACTACTTAAAAATAAATCATTTGGTTTGTTTTTAAATGTCAAACCAATTCAGCCATGAAGAGCTTTGTTTATTCTATTGGTATTACTTAGATAAAAATTGTACATAGGCATGGTACTAACGAGAGGGTACAAAAAATAAATAATGGCAAACATTACTTTTGTACCCTATCGGTAATTTACGCTAAAAGTTGTAAATCACACAAGAGGATGTGGGTGAAAATTTACTTGCAAAAATTGGTGACATGGTTGTATGGGAAGCTAATAAAAAGGGTTCAACAAAACCTTGCTCAGCTAAAGTATTACATTTCAATTGCGAAATAGTAGATATTATTTATATCTAAAATCAATAATATAATGTGGTCTTGCATAAATTAAACATTTCCTAATCTTATCTAATAATTTGGTTGATAATTTATAAAACTTTTAGCAAATCAGTCAGTATTCTGCGTCAATCGTATCACAATGTTGACTTTCTTAATTTTAAATATCATTTTAATAGTATTTCATAATGCTGAAGCTGTTGCAAGAGTGACTCTTCTGGAGGATGACGGGTCAAACCCTGTAGTGAACACCAATGTCGGATCCATTCGAGGACTTAGAGCTGAAGACGGGGATTACTCCATGTACATGGGAATACCGTTTGCAGAAGTTGACAAAGAAAACCCTTTTGGAGTAAGCACTGAGTTTTATCAAATACATCTCAAAATACTAATGTGAACTAGTTAAATTTTCTTGAGTTGTTGTCTGACTTGAACTAACTTGCCATTTAATATTACAGAATGCCATCCCGTACCCAAACTTCGAAGAGACATTTGACGCCTTCGATGACTCTGCCATATGCCCTCAAACGGAAGAGTTCAATCACACCATAGTGGGCACGCTAGATTGCCTGCATGTCAATGTGTACGTACCTGATGGTGCGAGCCCACAGAACAAGCTGCCAGTCTTTGTTTGGATATTTGGAGGCGGTTTCTCAATTGGCTTTGCTGGCAGATTTCTTTATGGACCTAGCTACTTAGTAAGACATGATGTTGTCGTTGTAACATTTAACTACCGCCTAGGTCCATACGGTTTTATGTGTCTAGATACCCCTGAAGTACCCGGCAACCAAGGATTGAAAGATCAAGTGCTTGCACTAAAATGGATCAAGAACAATATAGCTGCTTTCGGTGGAGATGAAACCAAAATAACCATAGGAGGGAACAGTGCCGGTGGAATGTCAGCTGATTTTCATTTGTACTATGATACAGATGAAGATCTTTTCCATAAAATCATTCCCCAAAGTGGTGTTACATTAGTTTCTGGATCAGTGGGAACAGGAGATCTTTCAGCACCTTTTAGGCTTGCAGGACACTTCAACTACGCAACAGATGACCTCCACGATGCGTTATCATTTCTTGCTACAGTAGAGCCTCATGAGCTCATTAACGCAGCATCTGAAGCAGTAGTATCATTTTCTCCGTGTATTGAAAAAGAATTTGATAATGTAGAAAGTTTTATTACCACTCACCCGCTCAATACCAATATTCCCAAAGTGAAGGACATTGAAGTTTTAATAGGGTTTAACAATGATGAATTATATACTGGTTATGCTCCATTGCCTGATTTTATTTTTGAGTTCATCGATTTTGTTGGCACCTCGTTAAATTCTAGTTTTAATTTTGACGGGAAAGATGAGCTCTATGCTGCTATGAAAGAAGTAGTAACACATTTTTATTTCGGAGACGAAGACATTAATGCGCAGCTTAGACAAGAAATAATGGACATGTCTGGTGACTTTTTCTTCGTTCATCCTACTCTGAGAACTGTTAAGAAATACTTGGATAATGGAGTTGAAAATATGTATCTGTATTTATTTTCGTATTCCGGTGGAAGAAACTTTGCCAAGCACAGGCTGAATCTAGAAGGCGGTGGAGCGGCTCACGCTGATGAGCTTGGATATCTGTTTGACATCCAATACATGGAGAAACCTTTGGATCCAGCAGACGAGCTCATTGTGGACAGGATGACCGAAATGTGGGCTAACTTCGTGAAGTACGGGTAGGTTCAAAAAACTTTACTTTCAAGATCTAAGAAACTTCAGTGTGTTGATTTCTTTGTGATTTTTTTTAAATCATTTAGTTACCTATCTTATACTTTACTTTATTTTAATTATCTGTTATTGATACGACGCTTATGATGATAAGTTTTTGTTGCAGCCAACGATTCCTCGTTCACAATTTTTGATTGATATTTCTATCATATTTAATTAAATACGTTGAAAGTTCTACCTTATGTCACAATAGCTGATTTTTTAAATTCAGTCATTATAAACTAGCGTTGAATTCGTCTAGCTATCTCTGCCTGACTCCAGCTTACTCTGACTCGCACTAGGGTGACTTTAGAGTGAATATAAGGATATTTTTGAGCTAAACTAACCACTGAACGAAACTAACCAGGCTAAATTATGTTAAATTCGTATTCCAGAAACCCGACTCCAGCACAGACACAGTTAGTTCCCATTCACTGGCTTCCAGTGACCCGGGACAAATGGCACTACTTGGAGCTGGACACTGAACTCCGAGTGTCCACCCGACCCTTCCAGGAGCGCATGGCTTTCCTTGATCTCTTCTACAAGAAGAATGAACGGTTACAACATGGCTTTGAAGATGAACAGGAACCTTCTTCTGCAAGGAACATCGTGGTGGACATAAGCTTGCCTCTAGTCATTGCTATTCGATATCTTCTGTAGTTGACTTTTGTGATATTTTTGAATTTTATTACTGTTATCGATGGTTCAACTTTCTAGTTTACACAATAAACACACAGTGAGTACACAATAAAAAATATCTCGTTGCTGTTATTATCAAAATCTTGTACTTTCATTTTTTTTTAAGTAAGTGATTTGACTCGATATTTTAAGAGATAGTGTAAGGAAGTTATAAAATGACGTCTATTTTTTACATACATACATACATACCGTCACGCCTCTTTCCCACAGGGGTAGGCAGAGACTACTTTATTCCACTTGCTACGATCCTGACATATTTCTTTCGCTTCATCCACAGTCATCAATCTCTTCATACATGCTCGTCGGTTTCGGGTACTCCTGACCTGACCTTTTTCCAAAACGTCTCCTATTTGGTCTCGGAACGTCCGTCTAGGTCTTCCCCTCCCAACGCAACCATTCGCACTCCCCATATAGATAGAGAGATTTTTTACATTTTCAAAATAATTTGTTTCCAAAAAAAAAAATGCTTATCAAGACTTTTTATTTATTTTTGACGTATTGCGTGGTACAATTTACAAAAACATGCCTTTGGAATATAGGAAAAAATATTATTATATCCTACTATTATTATAAATGTGAAAGTTTGTGAGAATGTTTGGATGTTTGTTACTCTTTCACGCCAGAACGGCTAGACAGATCTGGATGAAATTTGGAACATAGATAGATTATAGTCTGGAATAACACATAGGCTACTTTTTATCCCGGAAAATTGCGTAATTCCTGCGGGATAGCGATAAACAAATTTATGCAGACGAAGTTGCGGGCAACAGCTAGTGATTCATAAATGTTGTTTTTTTTAAACATTATAAAGTCTAAGGGTAAGAGAAATAATCACGTTAGACCCAGATCGATTTTGCGCCATCCTAAATATTATTGTTCTTTTTCGCATTACTTGTTCGCATGAAACCACGCCTGCCGCAAGCCACAGCACCACGACGGCGGAGCCCGAGACGCCCGCAACGCCCGCGACGCCCGCAGCGCCCGCGACGCCCGCGGCCCCCCCGCCGCCCGCCATCAGCGCCCGTCCCCCGCTGCCCCCCGCGTCGCCTGTGCGCACCGAGCGGGGCCCGCCGCCTCCTGCGGGGAGCCTTGCGACGGCGCACCGGGATCGGGCGCCCCCCGCCTCCACTGTCGTTTACTCCGACGAAATGGGCGCGGGCTTCGGTTCTGTGCTCGGCCGGTTCCTGCGGCGGGGCGTCATGAACCACTGCCTGCGCGGTGCTACTCTCCGACAGTTCGCCGACCGACTGGCGAATGAACGTTTCGACGATACTGTTACGTTAATAATCATGTTAGGTGACAGCTTCGACTTGACCGAATTTGGTTTCGAAGATTTGCTGCAAGTGCTGTCAGCCATCGAGCGGCGTGGCATAGCTAAAATAATTTTGTGCGCTCTGCCTTATTCCGCTTCGTACGAACGCGACATGTTTATTTCTAAGCTGAATACGATTTTGTACAACTTTTCTGTCTACAGTAATAAAATTCATTTCTTTGATACCAATAAATTCGTAAAACAATATAAATGTAATACTAAACGTTTTTACTTACCTAAAAAAATTAAAGTAAATATTGCCAAACTTTTAGCATATAATGTTGAACCCGTACGAGGGTGCGCGACCGCAGCAGACGGCGGCGGCGGCGCCGGGCCGGGCGCTCGGGCGCCGCCTGCGATTTGCCAGCCGTCTTTAAACTGACGCGGGAGACAAAGGAAAAGCATTGCAATTTTACTCTGATCCATCAAAATATACAAGGCTTTTCCAGCAAAGAGGTTGAAATTGGGCTTTTTCTAGATGCATATAAGGTGGACGTGATGTGTATTACAGAACACTGGCTGAAACGCCATGAATTATTATTCAACTTTAATAATTATAAAATAGGCAGCTCTTTTGTTAGAAAATCGGCGATTCGTGGTGGCTCAATAGTCATTGTTAAAGAAGACTTTAAATGTAAGGAACGAAAACAAATAGTTCAACTTTCTGTTGAACGCGTCATAGAGATTGCATGTGTTGAATTAGAAAATCATGTCGTATTGTGTGTGTACAGGCCGCCGGCTTCTGATTTTAGCCAGTTTGAATCAGTCATGGAAGAGGCTCTGAAGCAAGTTTTTGATACTAGTAAGTCTATAATAGTGTGTGGTGATTTTAATGTTAACATACTAGAATCTACTGATTCAAACTCGATTAGAATAATAAATCTATTTAAATCGTTTAACTTATTCCATCAATTTGAGGAGCCGACTAGAATAACTGCTAACACGGCCACATGTTTAGATAATATCTTTTGCGACTGCGAAGCTGCGGATAAAACTGTTTTTCATTGCTTCAGTTCAGATCACAGCGGCCAGAAAGCCGTTTTTAAAATGCCGAAGCGGAATCATAAGCAAGAACTAACTTACAGGCCCGTAACGGAAAGTCGCCTAGAAAGATTTAGTGACAACATTTCCATCAAAATCCCTTTGTTACCAGTAGGGGAAAACGATCCGAACATATTGTATAAGGATTTATCTAATGCTATTAATAATGAGTTCCGAAATGTTTTTAAATTAAAGACTATTAAGAAAGACTCGAGCAAAACAATGTTCAGCGACTGGGCTACGGTCGGTATACATAGAAGCAGGACCAAGCTTTATGAATTGTATGAGATGAAAAGTAACAGCAACGATGCAAGATTCATTGAGTATGTCAAGAAGTATTCAAAGTTATTTAAAAGGGTTTGCGCTATTGCAAAAGCAGATTACTTTAGCAATAAAGTTAAATCTGCAGATAACAAAGTGAAAGCAGTTTGGAACGTAATTAATTCAGAGACAGGCAAAAGCAAGCCCCGTAATTGTGATTTCAAACTGAAAATAGGTGACAAAATACTGACCTCGGATAAGGAAATAGCAGACACCTTTGAGAACTTCTTTGCAAACATAGCTGTAAATACTACCCGTAACCTAAAGGCATTTACTGAAGAATCAAGCTCATATTTGTCTATGAATGTAAAAGCTTGTAATTATAAATTTGATTTTAAATATATAGACTCACGCGAGATTGTTGCAACTTTTAAATCCCTGAAGCTAAAAAATACGGAAGACCTTTGGGGAATCTCAGTTAAAGTCATGAGATCTGTTATTCACGTGGTGGCGCCATATTTGGCTATCATTTTTAATAAGTGCGTGGATGAGTGCGTGTTTCCGGACTTGATGAAATTTAGTAAAGTGATTCCTTTGTTCAAGTGTGGTGACAAATGTGATCCGTCAAACTTCCGTCCAATTTCTGTTCTTCCGGTGCTCAGCAAAGTGTTTGAAAAGATAATGCTGAATCAGATGTTGCATCATTTCAATGCAAATGAATTACTTCACAGCCAGCAATTTGGTTTCACTAAAGGCCGATCCACCACAGATGCGGCGGCTGTACTCGTTAAGTATATTTATGATGCATGGGAACATTCACAAGATGCAATAGGGATCTTCTGCGACCTCTCCAAAGCATTTGATTGCGTGGAGCATGAAACGCTTATCCGCAAACTTGAGCACTACGGACTTTCTGAAAACGCACTGAAACTTGTCATGTCCTATCTCAGTCAGAGAATCCAGAAAGTGGACATAAATAGAGTGCAGTCATGTGGTGCGCCGGTGAAGCTTGGAGTACCACAGGGTTCAATATTGGGCCCTTTTCTCTTTCTGGTGTATATCAATGACCTCCCCCGCCTACTGGAAAACAAATGTGACATAGTTTTGTTTGCTGATGACACCTCTCTGATTTTCAAGGTAGACAGGCAACAGGAAGATCAAAGTCACATCAATGAGACTCTAACAGAAGTGCTTCAATGGTTTACTGCGAACAATCTACTACTAAACGCAGCTAAAACGAAATGTATTAAATTTTCGTTACCAAATGTACGACAGGTTGAAACAGCCATTTCCATAAACGGAGAGAAGCTAAACCTCGTTGATGACACCGTTTTTCTTGGCCTCACCCTGGATCGAAACTTACAGTGGAGCCCACATATTTCTGCTCTTGCTGGTAGATTGAGTTCTGCCGCCTATGCTGTACGAAGAATTAGACAATTCACCAACGTGGAAACTGCTAGACTGGTTTATTTCAGTTATTTTCATAGCATTTTGTCTTACGGCATTCTGATTTGGGGAAGAGCAGCTGACATTCAGAGTATCTTCATTTTACAGAAGAGGGCAGTTCGGTCCATCTACAATCTGAACTCCCGAGAGTCATTGAGAGAGCGCTTTAAAGAGATAGAAATTCTCACAGTGGCTTCGCAGTACATACACGATGTAATTATGTACACACACAAGAATTTCAATTCCTTTAAGAAATTGTCGGACATCCATGATATCAACACTCGTAATAAACACAAGCTACTCATTCCTAAATTTCGTCTACGGAAAGTAAGTAAATCTTTCCTGGGAAACTGTGTCAGGTTCTACAATAAAGTGCCTGTAGATGCGTGGAAATTGTCATATGTGTTATTCAAGAAATACATAAAGAACACGCTGTTAAAGAAAGCATATTACACAGTCGATGAGTACATGTGTGATGAGAACATGACATGGCCATCTTTGGAAAAATTACCGTAAGGATCCAGTGTTTTTGTGAGTGATCCTATAGTGTGTGTGTGTGTGTGTGTGTGTGTGTGTGTGTGGGTGTGTGTGTATGTGTGTATGCGTGTAGTGTCTCTAGATACAACGGTCTCTGGCCCTGTTGCTACCGTCTGCTGTTTAGGTTAGCTGATCTTGATTAATTAAGATTTTTATTAAGATTCAAAATTGTACCTATAGCTATTATTAATTATGAATATTAAGATAGGTATTATCAATATAAATATTGTACCTACTGTAATTGTTTATTTAAATATTTATTCTATTTTTCATAATTATTATTGTTTACAATGACGTAAATATTGCTATGTCGTATGTGCATTAAGCTAGGTATTGGGTAGGTATATTGTTAAGCTTATGGATTTCCGGTTTCATTTTTTTTTTCTTTTACTGTTTAGTTGCAGGCTAACGACGTCGAAGTTCCTAAAACGTTCCCATAGTGTGCTTGTGGGGACGGAAGCGAGACATGCCCTCGGTACCGCTCTGCTTTCAGAGCAGGACATGAGTGCGTGGAAGCCAACATTGGGGGCGGCAGACGCAAGCTTGCCTTCGGAATCCAAAAGCTTATTGGTTACTTACTTGACATGAAATGTATATTTCATAATTTTGTTTTATATATTTTTTTTTTTCTTGCGACATTGGAGACATCTCCAATTAATTTATTTGACGGTAGAGGCGTTTTACACCTCCACTGAACTTATTGTTATTATTTTCTTTTCTTTGTTTTTTATTTTTTGACCAGTAGAGACTTTATACATCTCTACTATTTATAGATTAATATAGTTTAAGACTCGGGGACCTTATACATCCCTTTTATAAATGTATTTAATTTAAGTAGAACTTAAGTATTCTGTATTTTATTTGTATTTTATTTCGAAAAAATGACTTTCTGCCAAGTTTCTTGCGGCGCATTCTTCTTGGCAATGATGGTCTTTCCGAATGTGCTGGTAGTTTCAAAAAGACATGTAAAAGAGCCCCTGGCGGCCAATTTGCAAAAATAAATTTTCATTTTCATTTTCATTTTCATATAATCAATTACTGCGGTTATCTTCCTTACAAAAAATGATGTCAGTAGAATATTTTTTGTGATAATTCAGTATCAGTTCACTAAATCCAGGTATTATAAATTATCTTAAAGCTTAATCTTAAATGTATGAATCCTTCACATTAGTCACTTTAATGAATAGGACAGATTCGTTTTATCGTATCATCATGATATTTGCAGGATCTCCTTTTTACCTAAAGAGGGTGGTGCGGAGTTAAAACAAAATATACATCCCACCAAAAACATTCTGTAAAAAACTAGCCAAGTCTGGATGGAGCTGCTTGTTTATCTCTAAAAAGTAATGAAATCTAGACAAAGTCGTGCCAAGTCTAAGGTTCCTTACTGCGATTTCTTTATTATTATAGTTAATGTTGTGTGACTTGACCGTTGAAGGGTACACAAGGGTACAAAACCAGGTGCTCCATGACATCATTGCACCAATCTGCAATCGTCAATGGGTAGCGGTTCTGGCGAGAGATTGGTGCAATGGTGTCATGGAGTCATCTGAACGTTTTTGGGTGAAGCCGCGCTTGTTATAAAATTGGTCAATGTGTCCTGTATTAGAAGCAATAGCATAGCTACGTAGACGACATCACACCTGCTTCTAAAGAAACTCTCTACTTCGCAACAGTTGCAGTCGCATTGTAGCACGGTATCTCTATACTTAATTGGTTTTAGCGGACGAAACCAGAGACTTTAGTAACATAAAGATGAGGCGGTTGCAACGCTTAATGAACTCCGTTCATACATACATAATTATTATCACGTCTTTGTCCCTTACAGAAACTAAGGCAACAAAACCTTAAGGCCACGTTTAGTATGATTAAGGGCGTATAAAAAGGGAAATCAAAATAGTGATGGGTTGCTAGCCACATCGCCTATAACATGATTCCTAAGATTCGCCCATGCCCTCGATGGGCTTTTACCATCTGCGCGGGAAGAGAAGCAACTGGTAAATTCTATGTTTTTTCTTTACTCCCAGACCAGCATGGAAGAATGAAACTCATGGATTCTATGTCGATAGATTTCTTGTTTTATAACTATAGTTTAAATTATTAACATCTATTATTCTTCAATAGCATTTGAAAAGGATTAATTTTCATTTGGACTCGAATTTTGGTTCATATGCCAAACTTTAAAAATTAATGTTTGCTCTTCAATTAAAATGTGACTATTTAAATACGAAACTAATAAAATTGACTATTTTTTTTATGGCCTTGCAAATATGCGGTTTAAGTAAAATAGTGTTGAAACGAATTATACTTATTTTTAAACCTGCACACGACCGCATAACCTCTTTCGTCAATAAAAAAAACAAAACTGATACTGGACGGCCCTAATAAAGACAGGTACTTCCAAATTCAAATATAATGGTACGTCATGGATTTTCATACAACTTTACTGGACACTTTTTGATTCCAAATTCAAAATGACTCTAGTCATCCAGGATGTTCAACCTTCTGGCTCCTTTTTACTAATGTAAAGGCGACATTTCATAGCATTTTTAAGAAAAATAATTTAAAACCATGACATACCATAACTTTTTATTAATTCCGCGTTCCATACCATTCCTTTCAAACACTACCCCCCTTATTCATAAACGCTCTATAGGCTTCTGCTAACTTAGGAATCGTTTGTCATTGTCTGTGAAAGGTAAATGTCAAAGTGACAGATAAGGACAAACGATTGCTAAGTTAGCAGAAGCCTACAGAGCGTTTATGAATGAGGTTGATCTTGCAGTTTCTTAATCCTCATGAACAATACCCCAGATGAAACCATTAATAGTTTAATGCATTCCAAACGCCATAATTATGGCAGATGGCTTGAGACGCCTAATGAGCGTGTGATGTCTAATTGCTGGGGCAATTACGGTCGTTCGTATGCATCGTATGTCACGATGGCTTTCTTTGTTGGGTTTCGGCTAACGCGGTGGAAATGCTAATGGATTGTTTTAACCAGTTAATTAACTAGCTGGATGATTCAAATTAACTATGCTTTAGGTAATTACATCTACCTATATACATACGTGATTGGGTACCGTTAATTTTTGATTAACTGTAAAATAAGTTCCATCACTATTTTGATTTCTCTTTCCACCTATATGCCCCTAATCATGCTAAACGTGGCCTTAAGGTTTTGTTACTTTAGGCTCTGTCTACCCCGTAAGGGATAAAGACGTGATATATGTATGCATGTATGTACCTATGTAAGTTTTTTTAAGCTCTTTCTAACCCCCAATGCAAAAAGAGGGTATTATGTTTAACGTCGATATCTCTCTCTCTCTCTCTCTCTCTGTGTGTGTGTGTAAATGTCTGTGGCATCGTAACTAGTGTTTTAAGGACCCTCATTATGTAACGGTTGCATAAAATACTACATACATACATTAATCACGTCTTTATCCCTTACGGGGTAGACAGAGCCTAAGATAACAAAACCTTAAAGCCTCGTTTAGCATGATTGTGGGCGTATAGGTGGAAAAGGGAATCAAAATAGTGATGGGTGGCTACACGCATCGCCTATAAGATGATTCCTAAGATTTTGGCCCATTCTTATCAGGCTTTTACCATCAGCACGGGAAGAGAAGCAACTGGTACATTCTATGTTTTTTCTTTACTCCCAGACCAGCGTGGAAGAGATACTAGTGAGACTATTAAGACATAGTATCCAATACATCTCGTTTATACAGTAATTTTATGCTGAGAGAATAAATAAACTAAACTAAACTAAACAGCACAGCATAAGACTATAATCCAGTCGATTTTTATACTTTACGATCAGTTACTGCTTATTTCACATTAGCCCATCCTAATGCAGCGCCCCAAAATCGCCAATCTCTAAAATCATCAAACAGCAATCTGGAATCTTTGCCAATAAAATGAAGTGAAAATGAGCTGTGAGCGCAATTAGCTAAATGGACCAAAGTGAGGGAAAAATCCCGCGAATCCCGGAGTCGGGCGCCGCCGATCGCCCTTTATCGCTCCCACATTGGTAGACAATTTGCGGGAATGGCCGGCGTGCGGGCTCTACACAGCGAACCAAAGACAGATGTCGCAACGCAAAGCCAGTGCTAATTTATAACCCCTGTGCTGCCCTCTTTATAAAAAGTGCAGTAACTTGTTCAAACCAGTTCTCGAGAAAAAGCGGTTTGTTTAATTTCATTTTTTAACTGTATCTCCTAGACTATTTTAGTAGCATACATCCATCATTATATAAAAAAAATGTTATTGTTTGCAGAATTTGTATTAAATATAAAAACGCATTTGAGAGGGACAAAAATACGAAAATGCATTAATTACCTGGATTTGACAAAATTATTTCTAACCATAACTGCAGTAAGTAACTGTTTTGCTGCACTTATGATTACAAAAATTACTTACTGCAGTTATCGTTACAGAATCACTATCACTACATATTATAAAACGAAGTCGCTTTCTCCGCGCTTCAAAACTACACAACGGATTTTGATGCGGTTTTTTTTAATAGATAGAGTGATTCAAGAGGAAGGTTTTTATGTATAATTCTATACAGACGAAATCGCGGGCAGAAGCTAGTAAGTTATAAAGTATTGAGTTTTCCTAGGCATACACGTAGTAACTAATTATTTAACTCACCAGTGAACTCAACTGTTGACGACGGAATTTAAAAACGTTTCCGTTATTGTTTAAATGGTTTAATAACTCAAACAAAGTAACTACCTAGGAGCCTAATAAATATTAGTGCTGCAAGTGTCTAACACCTCAGCGTAATGCTGAGCCAGCGACCGTTTCACTTTTGCGAAGACACACAACGCTGAGCATCTATTTTTAATGTCTGTGTTTTTTTTCTTGTTTTTTTTTTCTATAAAATTGTGTATATATATATTCTCTTATATTTGTGTGTCTTGCAAAAAGGAATAAATGTCTTATTTCTTTCTTTCTAATACGGAACAGCTGTTAATGCTAGCAAACTGACAGAGCAACTGTCTTGGAAGTTGAAATTAGCACAAAAGAAAGGTATTTTAAAATTGGAACTTAATTTATTAATTAATATACACAAACTAAGTACTAAAAGGAGGCTCCAACCCAGCCAGTCGCCAACAACCCCCGGTGTGTGTATGTGTGTGTGTGTGTGTGTGTGTGTGTGTGTGTGTGTGTGTGTGTGTGTGTGTGTGTGTGTGTGTGTGTGTGTGTGTGTGTGTGTGTGTGTGTGTGTGTGTGTGTGTGTGACTGTACCTTATTATTTGCTAACAATATTTTACATAATGCGCCGTTTGACAAACGTTTTATTTGATGATCATTTGTTTTTAACCCTCGACGCAAGGGTTATAAGTGACGTCAATGTCTCTCTCTGTTTGTCTGTGGCACTGCAGCTCTCAAATGGATGATCTGATTCCGCTTTTTCATTTGAAAGCCAGTTTTCTTGCGGTGATTCTTAGCCATGTTTGGTAAAAATCGGTCCAGCAGTTTGAAGAATATCAGTTAATTTCCAAAATGATGGTGATGTTTGATTTTAGTCCACTCTTCTGCTTTATGTGCCTCTCCAACATTGACAGTTAGCAGTCAGGCTCTTAAACTTTTCCCTATCTATAACAATCTACCTATCTGTAAAGAGTTGCTCTACGGTATTAGCTCACTCTGCTAGGCTGTGGAATCGGTTACCGACCTCCATCAGGCAATCTGCCTCTGCGGCGTCGTCCAAAGAGGGCTTGAGGAATATGTGGCCCACACCATCTCCTTAAATAATGCATGTGTGTAATGATATTTAGTAGTTTATTTATGAATTGTTTGCTGTATTTTGAGATGTAACGCTCTGTTGTGGCTTTCACTATATGGATATTTTAAACTCACTCTTTGTCGGTCCCTCGCTTAATGCTCGTCTCATTTTCTCAAACTTTAACTGAGAAGTTCGCCTTTGTGCATACATATTTAATGTCTTTTTCTGTGATTTGCCTCTGTTTCTTTATATTTGTACCTACAAGAAAGCTACTTGCTTAATTTTTAGCCACAACATTTTTCTTGTTCCCACTTTCCTCTTTCCTTGTATTTTCCCCTATTAATGATGCAGCCACTGCACTATCAGTATTTAGCTGTTTACCCGAAACAGTTCGAATGTCCACCGTAGAATTATTCATGCAAATTCCAGCCAATGATAGGGACGTTGCACTTTACTTTAAAATCAGGATTGGTAGCCAAAAATTAAATTCGAATGAACAGTCAAATTTATACGACGCACCCATTTCCATTTTTAGGGTGCCGTACTTTAAAAGGGTAAAACGGAGAGGAAGAGGACAAAAGAAAGAAAGATGAGATTTATTCATTTGTGCAACACACAAATGTAAGAGCATACACAATTTTATAGAAATGAAACAAAAACACAGACATGAAAGTAAATGACTAGGATCGCTTCGGTGTTCGTTTATCCGTGTCTGTCAATACCCTTTTGTCAGGAACGCGTTGTTGGCAACACCAACAATAAATGTTGAGTTAAAAGAACAGCAACACTAGCGCCCTCTTCCCTTCTTGCTCGACCATGCTCTCTGTACACATTCTCTTTCGAATTTAAATTAATTTTACTTTTAACAAGGCATTAATAATTAAATCAGTGCAGTAAACTAGACAGTCTAAAGCGTAAAGATATAAAATTGAAATTGATACCAAATATTGAAATCTGTGTTCTCTTAAAGCTGTTAAAAAAATCAAACCTGTAAGTCTACGCAATCAAAAATGGCCGTTTTTGTCGCATTTCCCATACATTTGCAAAGGGAACCAAAACCTGCAGGGTACTCTACGTTAATCTTTTTTATTTGTGTCTGTCTAAGTAAGTGTTCAATATAAAATGACCTGGCACTGCCTACATTTTGCTTAGGAGACAGGGCGCTTCTAACACTGGATTATATTTATTTGCCGGATTTGTTCGGAACCTTCGGTGCTCGAGTCCGACTCGCTCTTGGCCGGTTTTTGTACATAAATTAAAGTTTCCACGGCTCAAAGGCTTTGGAGATTTAGTTGATTGGATATTGAATAATAGAAGAGTTTGTGTGATTGATTAATTGTTGATCCCTCTAAGCGTAAATTAATTATATTCCGAGTGAAACATTAATTTTGAACATTTGCATATTATCAAATTATGGATTATTTTGGCCTGTTTGATTAAAATATGGTGCTCGCGACCGGCAATATCGTTTATCCTACTAATATTATGAACGCGAAAGTTTGTAAGTATGGATGGATGGATGTTTGTTACTCATTCACGCCAGAACTGCTGGACAGATCTGGATGAAATTTGGAACATAGATAGATTATAATCTGGAGTAACACATAGGCTAATTTTTATCCCGGAAAATTGCGTAATTCCTGCGGGATAGCGATAATCGAATTCTATGAAGACGAAGTTGCGGGCAACAGCTAGTTATACATACATACATAAATCACGGTTTTATCCCTTACGGGGTAGACAGAGCCTAAGGTAACAAACTACAGGCCACGTTTAGCAAGACATTGTGGGCGTATAGGTGGAAAGTGGAGAATAGTGATGGGTTGCTAGCCGCATCGCCTATAACATGATTTCACCCATTCCCTCGATGGGCTTTTACCACCTGCGCGGGAAGAGAAGCAACTGGTACATTCTATGTTTTTTCTTTGTTCCGAGACCAGCATGGAAGTAATTAGTAGTTTATATTATGACAGCGTATACAGTGGCGTGCACAGAGTTTTGAGACAGTTCAGACAAAAAAAAACAACTACCTAACTTCCCAACATTGCTGCTTGTTAATTTTGTTGCTTGTTAATTTGCTTGTCAGCTTAAAGTGTCCAACACTGGTGGCGTCACCCTATGTCTTTTTGTCTTTATGAAGTGCACGCGACTGCGTATTGATCTGGTTTAAGTAAGTGGTGAACCGTTTAGCTCTTGTAAATTTGTTTATATTTATATTATTTATTTATTGTATAGTCATGTACATAATTTACAGATGTTACAGGAATTTTGGTTAGTCCATGACGCCCATAATATAGTTAAAATTTAGATTAGTAAACTCTCAAGACTATTTTATTGAATCAGGCGTTACTTTGCGGAGGTCCATTTCAATGAACAAAAAATATTTACCTTGCTACTCCGCTACTCACGTGCAAGATAACCAAGCCTGTGTGAAATATATATGTTTTTCATGCAATCCTCCCTCCGCTACTTCCAATAAAACACATAAATCCCACAAACTTAATTATCCTTTACAACTCACAAACACTGACGCGTTTCGATCTCTACGGGATCATTAACAAAGTTTAAAGAGCACAACTGTTACATGCAAACCAACGTCGTACCGTACCGTTCTTAAAGACTAAATTAAATTTTAAATAGTTAATAATAATATTAAGAAGTTGTCGAATGATTTCATAACAATACGGAAACTGAAAAATAATAAGGGCCAGATACAGAAGGCGGTACTCCCGGACACGGCTCGGATAGTCAGGAGGTTCCTCTCTCTGTCGCCCTGACCACCGGTAACTTAGGTCTCGCCGCTGCCGGCGGCACCCTAGGTTAGGTTTTTATAATGTTTTTATATTTTGTATTAATATTGTGTTATTACTTTTTATATAAATTTTGTAAAAACCTAACTTAGTCAAAAATAATTATACAGAATAAAAATCAAATAGGTATTATATTCGAATATTGCTGAGTAAACCTGATGAAGCGAAGATTGTTAATCGACCATTATCCTATCTAACAGTTATTTCACTCCAAGATTAGAATCTTGTCACAATCATAATGCGTCATATGATAAGCTTTTGACAATTAAACTAGTTTACTGTAATATGAGAATGAGATTTTAAGTTGCACATTGCCTTCTGTCCTTATTTTCCACTATTAAGAAATTTTACATCCACGCTGGTCTGGGAGTAAAGAAAAAACATAGAATGTACCAGTTGCTTCTCTTTCCGCGCAAATGGTAAAAACCCATTGAGGGAATGGGCGAAAATCATAGGAATCTTGTTATAGGCGATGCGGCTAGCAACCCATCACTATTTGGATTCCACTTTCCACCTCTACGCCCTTAGTGTCTTGCTAAACGTGGCCTGTCGGTCTTGTTACCTTAAGCTCTGTGTACCCCGTAAGGGATAAAGACGTGATTTGTGTATGTATGTAGGTTTTATGGTGGCTTTGGTAATTATGTTGGAGTATTGCAGATTTTCTGACTTAATTTGATCTTTCGACGCTTTATTTTCTATTTATTTGTTGAATTGTGGTCTTGAACAAAATCAAATTTTATATGGAATTACCCACGAATTTTGAGCTGGTGCATTTAATGAATTGCCATCAATATTCAGCACGGAAATGCAGCTGCAGCCAGCGCTACGGGCACTGTGCCACAGGGATGTGTCTTAGGGACGTTAAGTTATTCTTAGGGTATTAATAATACATGGTTTTACTCAACTGGTTTAATGTTGGTTTAACGTCAATGCAAGTACAGCCAGCAAAAAGTAGAGTCAGAAGAATGACTCTTATTAAAAAAAGATTCTAATAGCGCTGACGACATTATTAATGGCTTTTATTTAGCTTGATTTGTTTGTTTTGTGTTTGGGTCAAACAAAGGAAAACTTTTTTTTTTTTTTTTATGTATATCATCTGCAATCGGTTTTCAACCATGAGCAAATCTGTTGCGTGAAGTATGGCATTTGGAACGAGAAGTCCATCGACAACTCTCTTCCTCATTTAGGTATATTTCACAGTTGAAAGTGATTTAGAGCTCAGTCTTTTGCTGCATCTAATATTTTGCGCCTCTTCAGGCGGCATTCGTTGTCATTGCTGGAGGCCAGTGCTTGTGCAAGCTCATTCTTGTGTGTTAGGAGTCTGATTTTATACGATTTGCTACGTGTAGATATTTCTTCATATATTTTAGGAATCATAAGATGTTTGTGAACATCCTCGTTTCTGGTGAACCATGGCGCACTGCATATCGTTTTGAGGGCGTTATTAAAATAGTTAAAAATAGTTCCTATTTTAAGATACTCATTGTGTACTTAGGCTAAATTATCTTAAGTAAAGGAAAACTTAACCCACTTCTAGAGGTTTGGCTGTCTTGAAATTTGGTACACTTATGTTCATCATCTCTAGCCTATATCCGTCCCACTGCTGAGCACAGACTTGGGCTATAGTTCAAACGCGAGCCCAGTGCGAATTGGGAACTTGTGTGCACGATGTTTTCCTTCACCAAAAAGCTCATGGTAATAATTCAGAGGTGCGAGCCCGGGATTCGAACCCACGACTTTCTGCTTGCGAGGCCACAGGTCAAACCACTAGGCTACCACGGCTTTTTGGCTCCACACTTGTTGCCAGTCTACAAAAAGTACAGTTAGCAAAAAAGCTAAAATTAATTACATAGATACACATAATTATGTATCACGTCATACATCACGTCTTTATCTCTAAGGTCTAAGGTAACAAAACCTTAAGGCCACGTTTAGCATGATCAAGGGCGTATAGGTGGAAAAGGAAATCAAAATAGTGATAGGTTGCTAGCCGCATCGCCTGTAACATGATTCCTACGACTTTCGCCCATTCCCTCGATGGGCTTTTACCATGCGCGGGAAGAGAAGCAACTGGTAAATTCTATGTTTTTTCTTTACTCCCATACCATTTCCACCATTTCCATTTCCATTTGGTTTGCAAGTGTAACAGTTCTGCTCATTATACTTATTATATAACTTTGATAATGATCCCGTAGAGGGGTCGAAACGCGTCAGTGTTTGTGTGGTGTAAGGGATGATTAAGTTTGTGGGATTTATGTGTTTTATTGGCATCAGTGGAGGGAGGGATTGCATGAAAAACATATATTTCACACAGGCTTGGTTATCTTGCACGTGAGTAGCGGAGTAGCAAGGTAAAATTTTTTTGTTAATTGCAAGAAAATTAATTGATATTTCAAATTATGCTTCATTGATAGTCGTCCCAGCGACAAAGGCTCTATTCAACTCCGCCAAAGCAAGGAAAGCATTCAACTTGGCTCCATGTCCGCAGTAAACAAAGTGTAAACAGTTGAGCTTGAGCGCTGCTTAGTACAATAAACAGTTCTCCGGCTGAAATCTCTTACAAATTCCCGCTACATTAGTATAATGACATGTGCAAAATGCATGAAAAGCATGCCGAGCCGCAACCGCAGTCACAGTAAACAGTGAACAGACAGTAAAGCAAGTAAAGTTTTCTTGAGTTTTTCGGAACTGCCTTGTGTCTCCTTGTAATAGCTTACGCCCGCGGCTAACTTTGCTTCGTAAAAGAATAAGAGCGGAAATTAAGCACCAAGACTTCTTTTGCAGCAAACATGGGATAGGAAAGAATTTGGCAAAAAATCAACGTTACACAGAATTTATCTGTCTAAAGAAACGACTGCTGGTCTGGGAGCAAAGAAAAAACAGAATTTACCATTTGCTTCTCTTCTCGCGCAGATGGTAAAACCCCATCGAGGGAATGGTCCAAAACCTTAGGAATCATGTTATTGGCGATATGGCTAGCAACCCATCACTTTTATCTTTCCCCTTTTCATCCATACGCCCACAATTATGCTAAACGTGGTCTTTGGGTCTTCTTACATTAGGCTCTGTCTACCCCGTAAGGGATAAAGACGTGTTTATGTATGTAAGAAACGACTCAAAATGCATACATAAAAATAATCAAAGTTGATAAAGGCCACATATCTTTTACTAGAGAAGTACACAAGTCAAAGAAATTTAATTGAGTATGTACCTACCTCAGTTGATCTTTTTACAATATGAATAGTTTTTAACACAAAATCTATTCGTACTTGAGTATAATGTCAGAATCGAACCGGAGCTGAATTGTTCATTCGTATTCAGATAAAATCCACGGCACATTACATTACAATGGGCTTTGTACGAGATAAGAGCATTCGCTTACTGTTCCAATCGGGGCACTGTTCTCAGCAGGGAACATGCATTTACAGAACGTAATATATGAAAAATAAAACGCACAGAATAACGTTTAAGAAAAGAACAAAAATGTGAATCGTAAACATATACTATGCTGCTCGGAAGTATCCGGCTGTCTGTTGCCGCTACTTGAAAACTATAGGATTGGTTTCTGTTTTACCGTCATGAATAAAGTATCATTTTATAGAATTTACATACATACATACACGTACACAAATCACGTCTTTATCCCTTACGGGGTAGACAGAGCTTAAGGTAGCAGGTACCTAACCTACAGGCCACATTTAGCGGGCGATTGCGAAGATTGTGGGCATATAACATGATTCCTATGATTTTTGCCCATTCCCTCGATGGGCTTTTACTATCTGCGCGGGTAGAGAAGCGACTGGTACATTCTATGTTTTTTATTGGATTTCATAGCTCAAAAGGTAGTAACAGTATCTCGAACGCACATACGCACACATAAATCACGTCTTTATCCCTTACGGGGTAGACAGTGCCTAAGGTAACAGGAAATTTGACGTGTTTGGCTCTATCGATACTTATGCCCTCGACTGAAAGCCTTGGACTAATACAAACTGAACCGCTATGTTAGAATCTTAATTCCTAAGTAATTATACTGACGGGCAGAAATAAAGGGTCACTTTTCATATAACTTTGTATGGGTAGTGAGCTGTTTTTTTGCTCATCAGTGTAGAAACAAAACGCGCTGTGAGCCCACACACACACAAATCACGTTTTTATCCCTCAGGGGGTAGACAGAGCCTAAGGTAACAAGACTTGAAGGCCACATTTAGCATGTTTGAGGGCGTATAGATAGCAAAAAATGGAATGAATATGGTGATGGGTTGCTAGCCGCATCGCCTATAACATGATTCCTATGCCCCTCGATGGGCTTTTACCAACTGCGCGGGAGAAGAAACTAGTACATTCTATGTTTTTTCTTTACTCCCAGACCAGCATGTATGCAAAATATAGAATAACTAGCTTCTGTCCGCGACTTTGTCTGCGTAGAATTATACATATAAACCTTCCTCTTGAATCACTCTATCTATTAAAGAAAACCGCATCAAAATCCGTTGCGTAGTTTTAAAGATCTAAGCATACATAGCGACAAACAGACAGCGGAAAGCGACTTTGTTTTATACTATTTAGTGATTATACTGACGGGCAAAAATAAAGGGTCACTTTTCATAAAACTTTGTATGGACCGCTTTTTTGCTCATCAGTGTAGAAATGTTTTTTTTTTTTTTTTTTATGAATAGGAAGGCAAACGAGCAAGTGGGTCACCTGATGGTAAGTGATCACCACTGCCCATAGACACCCGCAACCCCGGAGGGATTGCAGATGCGTTGCCAACCTAGAGGACTAAGATGAAATGCCTCTTGTGCCCGTAATTTCCCCGGCTGTCTTACTCTCCACACCGGAACACAGCAGTGCAAGCACTGCTACTTAGCGGCAGGATTAGCGAGTAAGATGGTGGTAGCGATCCGGACGGACCTTGCACAAGGCCCTACCACCCGCAGAATTGTATGTTGTGTTGTAGTGAGCAGTTTTTTTTGCTCATCAGTGTAGAAACAAAACGCGCAGTAAGCCCAAATTAAAATAACCTAAAGTTACGCTTAAACTAAGGCAGACACCTAACACGCCTTTGTGGAATTTAAAATAGTTTTTTTGGCGGTCCGCTAAAGGTAAGCACCATTAACATTTTTCTTCACATTCGCTGAAAGTAAATGCGAATAACAACAAAAATTTCCCTTGTTCGCGTACCGGAAGATAATTAGTATTAATTAACTGGAGACTCGGGGACTTATTCCGATCTGATCCCGGAAACTGATCTCACACGGATTTTTGTAACATCCTGTACCTACAACTCGCGATTTTTTTAACTACCTAAGTTCAATTGAAAGGATTATTGAACAATAGGCTTTTAATTTTTTATATGACACAGGGAAATAAGTATGCGGGTTCCTCATAACATAGAAACGTAACTAACCGCGTAAGCGTCGGTGTAAGCGTCGGCGTAAGCGTCGGAGTAAGTGTTGGCGTAAGCGTCGGCGTATCGTATAGCGTCAATTGGCAGTTACGTTGCTATTGCAATGCAGGCAGTTTGTAAAAGCCGTAAAACCGTATTCATTTATTAATTTGTTTTTTGTTACATAGCGAATTGACAGTTACTACAGCATTCAAAATGTCAAAAAAAACACATTACAATTACAATAAAAATAAATAAATAAGACACTATTTAACAATGCAAACAACATATCTAAATTAATTAAGTACGTGGCCCGCTCGTCCGCAAACACATCAAAGCCTCTAGTGTAAGTTTTCGCATATAAAAACGTCTCGAACGCGTTCACGTAAACACCTTAATTACTGTGGAAAAATTGGCAGCGCCACTAGCGGATCGAAACGGCAACAAAATGCTCTCATAGTATTTGATATTTAATCGCAAACGCGTTCGAGACGTATTTTGTGACTAAAAACCTACAATAGCATAACATCTCGCGTCTCACTCAGCATTGCGTTTAATGCGATCGCCCGTGGTGTAAGTGCGCGCGAGAGCGGATTCGCGCGGGATAGACTACTGTCTCTTTCTAGAAAAAACGTTATGATAAAGACGGGTGCTCGCTACTCGTACAGTTCAGGGGATCACATCGGAATAAGCCAGCTCAGGTGGGGAAAAAGCAAGGAAAAGCCTTTAATTAGTGCAGCTTGCTTTGTTAGTTACAGTTTTAACAATACGCCTGGGGGTTTTTGGGCAAAATTCGTTCATAGAAAATGTTTTAATGTGGATTTGTAGCACTGTGACGGTTTATCTTGGTTATTAACGCTTTTTAAGTTTATTAAAATCGAAATTTAATCTTTCCGTCGCTTTGTCATTTGCTTTCGTCAGACAAAAAGGAAGCCATGTTGCTATAGCAGGGTCCAATTTTGAATGTGCCACGCCTGTACAAATATTCTTTTTTTTTTTCTTTAATTTAAGGAGCTTGGTCGACAAACGATCACGCCGCTCCATACGTTATCTTAGAGATACAAATTAACTTAGTTTAAAGGTTACATGCAGAGTTTATACATCCTATATAGCCGTTTGGCTTCGTCTGATGTCGGATCAGCCAATGCAGTATTACAAGCACCTATGTCGTAGGTATAGCGGTGAGGCTCCGTCCGCACGCACTCCCTTAACACATGGTAAATGTCTTCAACTACACCACACTCAATACAGTTGGGAGTATCGGATTTCCCGATCAAATATTTAAATTTATTAGTTGGAATGTGTCCGGAGCGGAGTCTCACCGCCATCACCAGTGTCAATCGCGATTGGGCGCAATTGCTTATCCACGGAGACTGTAAAGGCTCGGGTTGTATTGTCTTATACCAAATGCCCTTTTCTTGAGATCGTTGGTCAAAAACCTGTTTCCATAACCGTAAGCAGTGAATCCTAACCTTACCCAACACCTCTGTATAGTATGGCAGGACTGTAACGAATAAATTGTGAAACGAGAACAAAGTCACGGCTGTTAAGCCAGTTACCCAATACGGAGGTTAAAATGGCACGGTGCCAGCCATTGCCCCGTCTCGATTCATTAACAATCTTCTTAATTTATCCACTCGTTCACTTACAATTAGCTTTATAAAATTATTGCCTGCTGTTGGAACCGGAGCGTCTTACGGTATAACGAACGGCGTGGGTCTTGAAGTAATGTAGTACAAGTCCTTTGATTTGCCATGGGCGGGTGGTAGGGCCTTGTGCAAGGTCCGTCCGGATCGCTACCACCATCTTACTCGCTAATCCTGCCGCTAAGTAGCAGTGCTCGCACTGCTGTGTTCCGGTGCGGAGGGTAAGACAGCCGGGGAAATTACGGGCACAAGAGGCATTTCATCTTAGTCCTCTAGGTTGGCAACGCATCTGCAATCCCTCCGGGGTTGCAGGTGTATATGGGCAGTGGTGATCACTTACCATCAGGTGACCCACTTGCTCGTTTGCCTTCCTATTCATATAAAAAAAAAAAAAAAAAAAAAACATGCATTTAATGTTTATAAAAAAAATACAAATAATGACGTGCGTCCGTTGCAATAAGAGGTAAAAGAGTGAGCGGGGGGTCGCCTGCTGCGCCGTGTATATGCAGACGTCGGGTGTGCGTGTGTGGGTGCTGCACACACACGCTACGCGTTAACACCTGCCTTTTTTCTTTCTTTAATTGAAGAAGGCCACGTTAAAATCGCAGTTACATCGGTTGCTAGCCGCAACGCCTATGACAGGATTCCTATGATTTTAACCCATTCTCCTCGACGGGCTTTTACCATCTGCGCGGGAAGAGAAGCCAGTACATTCTATGTTTTTTTCTATGCAGCAGACCAGGATGGAAGTAAAAAAATAATACCATAAAATTATAATTAAAATCCCCTACGCAATTATCGAGTAATTACACGAAAAAAAAAACAATTTTATGCCAATAATGCCTTACTTAGGAAATAGTTAATACCTACTCTCGAAATTGCTGGTACGATTTTTATCAACCATGTCAAAAACCACCGCAAGAAAACTGGCTTTCAAATGAAAAAACCTCATCGAAATCGCTTGAGAGCTACAATGCTACAGACACGCACGCACACACTAGTGAGGTTCCGGATACCCGTATCCGTATCCGCGGATATCCGAGAGAAAAGAAAAATCCGTATCCGTGTCCGTTACTTTTCACGCGGATCTTTTACGGATCTTTTACAGTGATTAGGTAGAATTAAAATAACTATAAAATTCTATTCAGTCTTTTTATTTCTTAAAATCAAATATATTTACAACAAATTACACTAGGAAACTTCTTAGTAGACGTTATTTTAATTTTGTATCAAAACCATACACAGACGTTATGTATGCGGCCCAGTGTCACACTAAACCATAACCAAAACAAAAGTACCTACTACCCGCGCAATGCAATAAAAAATAAATAATAATAAATATCTTGGGACAAATTACACCAATTGACCCAGCCCCAAACTAAGCAAAGCTTGTACTATGGGTACCAGGCAACGGATAAACATACTTATATAATGTAGATAAATACATACTTAAATACATACAACATCCATGACTCGGGCACAAACATTCGTACTCATCATACAACTGCCTCTACCGGGATTCGAACCCAGGACCTCCAGCTTCATAGTCAGGGTCACTAACCACTAGGCTATCCGGTCGTCAAACATGTCCTGCCTGACGTTGCGGCGAGCGTGACGTCAACTATCACTTCAAGGTCGCGAGCCGACACCAATCGAATAAAAAAATAAAGATCCTTATCCGCGGATCTTGCCACCAAATATCCGTAATCAGATCCGTATCCGCACAGACAGACAATGACGTCAAATTTAAAACAACCGTCTTTGCGTCAGGAGTTAAAAACTAAGCACTAATCGATTTACGCGCCGTACCCAAGTTGGCGAGTGTTCGTGCCAAATAAAAAACCTGGAATTGAATTAAACTTGATAAAGATTTGTACAAGAGCTAATGTTAATTCATACGGCGAGCTCCCTGCGAGTGACTTAGCTGCTCGCGGAGTTGTTTTCGTACTTTACTAATTACTTACTGTTTGTTGCTGTAAACTGTGATTCAGTTGAGTCAACAAAAAATATTTATAACAATCAAAGACGCTGACAACAGGAATAACATTACATTAAACATTTGATATGATAGACGCCCATTGAGGGAATGGCCCAAAATCATGGGAATCATGTTATAGGCGATGCGGCTAGCAACCCATCACTATTTTGATTCCATTTTCCATCTATACGCCCATAATCTTGCTAAACGTGGCCTGTAGGTCTTGTCACCTTGGGCTCTGTCTACCCCGTAAGGGATAAAGACGTGAGAACGGCCAGGAATTAATAAAAAAATAATTCAATTTTATGCCAAAAAGATCTTACATAATTTAGGAAAAGAGCTGATACTCTATAACAACTAGTTCGATTTTTACCAAACATAGCTAAGAACCACCGCAAGAAAATTGACTTTCGAATGAAAAAAAACCGCATCAGAATCGGTCCATTCTTTTAAAACTTACGATGCCAGATAGATACACACAGACATCAACGTCAAACTTATAACCCTTCTTTTTTGGGGTTAAAACTGCTTTTGAATCGATAATTATACAAATTCAGCATTCGCATTTTTAAGGGTATAGATAAAAGAAATAGAAAATACGGATTCCGACTCGCACTTGGCCGATCTTCATCCTTGAACGCTATCTACGACATAAATTCCAAGATAAAAATTGAATACAATGCAATCGGACGGCGGAGAGCCAAGGGAACAATCTGATCCCAATATCGGAATAATCGAATTCGGCTAAACTTTCCGGCCGAATGTTTCGGGCGAAATATGAAAACACGGGCCGATAACAAAATGCAATCTCAACCCTTCGGCATCGAAGTCCGTGTACATAAAAAAGTTAATACAAAAGATATGGGACGTTTTTTTTTTATTGTGCCCGAGACGTATTCTTCGGCGACGCTTTTCGGTGGACGAGTTTGGGTTTCATCAGTTACGTTTTGTTTGGGAGTATTGTTTGCTTGACCTCACCAGCCGTTGCCCGCTACTCCGTCTGAACAGCATTCGGTTATCGCTATCCCGCGGGAACTATGCTGTTTTCCGGGATAAAAACTATCCTATTAAACTACAAGCCCATGGACAAAAAAAAACATGTAAAATGAACCAGCGTGAAACACGCTTAGAAGGCTGTTACTACATATATCATAAAATAACTCTGAGCGCTATGTCTTTTCTGAGCGGTACATTTATGGAATTTCTCAGGTACAAGTGAGGAATTACGACTAATTATTAATTATTTACGGCGTTTTTATAGCTTATAGATGATTAAAAATAAATGTCGAAAGACCTAGTGCCGCTTTAAAGTGGTGGTGCCGGAAGTTAGAGCATTTTTTTTTTTCAATGTAGGTATGGGATAAAATCTGTACCGCTCAGAAATGACGGCATAGCGCTCAGAGTTATTTTATGATATAGTAACAGCCTTCTAAGCTTGTTTCACGCTGGTTAATTTCACATGTTTTTTTTGTCCATGGGCTTGTAGTCTATATGGCCTTCCCCGGGAATTAAACTTTCTGTACATCAAATTCCAACTAGGTAAATCGTTTCAGTGGCAGCGTGAAAAGGTAACAGACAGACAGAGTGTCGCATTTATAACATTAGTTGAGATTGACGGTTGTATAGCCTAGTTGTTAGTGACCTTAACTATAAAGCTAGAGGTCCCGGGTTTGTCACGAATACGAATACGAATTGGATATACGTACATAAATCATGTCTTTATCCCTTACGGGGTAGACAGAGCCTAAGGTGACAAGACCTAAAACCACGTTTAGCAAGATTGTGGGCGTATGGAAAGGGGAATCAAAACAGTGATGGATCGTTAGCCACATCGCCTATATAACATGATCCCTAAGATTTTCGCCCAATCCCTCGATGGGCTTTTACTACATGCGCGGGATTTTTTTTTCTTTGCTCCCAGACCAGCATGGAAGATATGAATTGGATATTCTATGTTTTTATAAGTATTTGGTGTTAATTTCAATTCCTTTTGAGGTATGGAACTCTAAAATGCACCCAACGAACGTCTTTGGCAGCTAATCGGCATTCCGAGCCGCGTTGAAGCTGAAACAAAAAACCTAACTTTTCTAAACTTTTTTCTTACAAGCCGGAAGGTTCTTGCGAACAACGAAGATGCATTAAAATTCACTTTAGAGTTAGCCCGCTAATGAAACAGATTGGAACAGCACGGATGTTTTGAAGATGCAAAATGTGGCAGACTGGTTTATAGCAGTGTTGTTATGGATATCCATATCCGTAACCGAAACTATCGGATAACCGAAATAAAAAAATAACCGTAACCGAATCCGATATAAAAGTTTTGGATAGTTTCGGATAGGGCGGAGTCTACTACTTAGTAAATATGACACGTCGTGACAAGTTTTTGTTTTTGCCCGGCCGGCAGACCAGCCGCGCGCGCGTTTATTCGTATTGTATTTCATTTTACAGTTCCTTTAAAATTTAATATCCGTAACCGGAACTATTGGATAATCCTACTAATATTATAAATGTGAAAGTTTGTGAGTATGTTTGGATGTTTGTTACTCTTTCACGCCAAAACGGCTGGACAGATCAGAATGAAATTTGGAACATAGATAGATTATAGTCTGGAATAACACATAGGCTACTTTTTATCCCGGAAAATTGCGTAATACCTGCGGGATAGCGATAAACGAATTCTATGCAGACGACGGGCAACAGCTAGTCCGAAATAATTTAATATCCATAACCGTAACCGATATTATATTTTACCAATATCCAAATCCATATCCGGATCCGAAATTATATATACGTAACATCCCTGGTTTATAGTACATTTTGATGATAAATAAAGGCCATGATTTGTTGTTATGTAAGGCTGCAAAGTTGTTGTTTGGCGCGACTGCCTGTATTGCTAGCAAGCGAAGGATTCTATAATGGAACCACGAGCGAGCTAGTGGTTCAAAAGGAGAATCCTGAGCGTCGCAAGAGTTTCAAGGCACGAGACACTATATAAACTTTGCTGCCGAGCGAAACACACAAATTTTCGTTTACTACAGCGAGAAAAATGGTGGTAAATCAGTTTTTTATTTAGCATCGTTTCTAAAACGTTAGCAACTCGTGAAAATAACTTAGTAATTTACGGATATTAAAATAATGGATAACGGATCGCGTTTTTGAACGTGACATTAAGTTAGGGGTCCGATCACAAGTAATACATTTGAAGTTCGTATCATTCCGTTCCTCTCGCTCACATAATTAAGTAGGTACTATTCCTGTAAGCGGGACGGCAACTAATTTCAAATTTCAGAGCAAGTATATGAGAGTAGGTGGACAATTGGTGGTCATCAAACGTTCGAATATCAAAAACCTTTTCCGCACTAGGGGGGGAAAAGCACTTTTCCACGCAGATTTTGAAGGAGAAAGGCAGCCTTTCGAGCAAGTGAGGTGAAAAAGTATTTTATTGAATCAGGCGTTACTTTGCGGAACTGGATTTCAATTAACAAAAAATGGAAAAAGAAGTTTTTTGTTCATTGCGTAAAATAAGTGAAGGAATAATGCCCTTTTATTTTAAACCCGGACGAAAAAGAGGGCGTATAATATGTACGTGTGTATCTGTCTGGCATCGTAGCTCTCAAACAGATGGACCAATTTCAATGTGGTGTTTTTCATTCGAAAGCCTGTTCTTTGTCTAGCATTCGCATAGTAACAAGGTCACGTGACAGCTAGTAACGGATAGAAATTACGGGCACAAGAGACATTTCATCTTAGTCCTCTAGGTTGGCAACGCATCTGCAATCCCTCCGAGGTTGCGGGTGTCTATGGGCAGTGGTGATCACTTACCATCAGGTGACCCACTTGCTCGTTTTCCTTCCTATTAATATAAAAAAAAAAAAAAATACAAAAATTCGAAGGCTTTACCTACCTGCGGGTGGTGTAGGGGTACAGCACGCGTCACGGAATGACGAGGATCCGGGTCCGATTCCCAACCATAGCTTTACTTTTCGGATTTTTCTGTATTTCAGTTTTCAGTGTCGTTTAGAAACTTAGAAACTTATTTCAACTAAAGGCATGGGAACAGAATTTGTATCATTGTGACCACCATCCCACAATTCACGGGGAAGTAGTGTTGCGGCGTAGAGCTGGATGAGCGGGTTCGGCTTGTAGGCGGGATTCGCAGCAATGATTTAAGATGATTTTTATAGCAATATCGTTTAATCCGTTGACAAGCTTAGGGTCGTATTTTACAGGATCGAATTATAATTTAATGCGCGCACGTGCGCATCGGCGCTGCGAGGTGAAGGCGAATGCTCGATGATGGTGCGCACCCCTCTCGCTGAGAGTCTCGACCAATCAGCGCAGCCGTAGATGACGTGATATCGGTGCTGATTGGTTCCCGATGTCTTGATATGTGTAGGGTAGGCGATGTGTGTCAAAATATGCATTTTTACATGTCATACATGTGTACAGTCAACCACATAAGTTGCATTGACAGTAGACAATGTTGTAAAAACTGCAACAACTCGCTGGCTTGATGCCGAGGAGTTATTCAAATCGGAGCCAAGTCGGTTCAGTAACGAGAACGATCCCAGTTAATAAAGTTGAAGACTGTTTGATTACGGCATTATAATTATTTAAAAAAAATTGCTTCCATACTGGTCTATTGATTACACTTGCATTAACGCTCAGGGAAGTAACACTATGGCTAAATGTAGGCACTTACCTGACGGTCTTAAAACATCTGGATGTAGCTCTGCGATGATACCTATTTGTTTGCATTTACTACAGCCAATTGAACTGTTCTTCCATGTTGGTCTGGGAGAAAAGAAAGAACATAGAATGTACCAGTTGCATCTTTTACGCGCGTTTGTTAAAAGCGAAAGGAAAAGGAATCGATTTCCATCTATACATACCTACGGCCACAAACTTGCTAAACGTGGCTTATAGGTCTTGTCACCTTAGGCTCTGTCTACTCCGTAAGAGATAGAGACGTGATTTGTGTATGTGTATGTAAACAAAAATAAACGATCACTTTCTTTACAAAGTAAGTAAGTAAGCAAGTAAATGCTTTGTTGTACAAATACAAAGAAACAGAGACAAATCACAAAAAAGACATTAAATATATGCACTAATGCGAACTTATCCATATAAGGGATCTCTACCAGTTAACCTTTGAGTAAATGAGAGGAGCATTAAGCGTTTCTTTTGTTCATCAGGTGTACCTATATAGGACAACACCATACGTAAATCACTACATAGTATAAAAAAGTCGCTTTCTCTGTCCCCATGTCCCTTTGTATGCTTATATCTTCAAAACTACACAACGGATTTTGATGCGGTTTTTTTTAATAGATAGAGTGATTCAAGAGAAAGGTTTTTATGTATGATTCTACGCACACGAAGTCGCGGGCAGGAGCTAGTAAAAAATAATTTATTGTTTTTCTGTAAGTATCTTACATAATTTTGGGAAAGCACTGATACTCTTCAAAATGCTGAATCAATTTTTACCAAACATGGCTAAGAACTAAGGAAACTGGCTTTCGAATGAAGCAAACCGCATCCAAATCGGTCCATCTGCTTAAGCTACGATGACACACACACACACCCACAACCGCACACAAACACACACCCAATTTCGAGAGCTTCCGCGGAGCTCCTTGTAAATTGAAGGAAACGCTCAATCTTGTATCTGGTTACTTGTTAGCTGGCATAAGTGAGAAGCCCCATTTAAGTCTCGTATTAAAATCCAGCCCGTTACGGTCTGGTGTCGGGTTCGAGCCTCCGGAGAAAAGTTGGAGTTGCAAAGTATTCATAATTAGAATTTTTACTAGATCGAACGGCTTGTTTCCTTCTTGTTTGCTTCCATGCTGTCTGGGAGTAAAAGTAAAACATAGAATGTACCAGTTGCTTCTCTTCTATGATAAAAGGCCATCGAGGGAATAATGGGCATAGGAATAATGTTAAAGGCGATGCGGCTAGCAACCCATCACTATATTGATTCCCCTTTCCACCTATACGACCGCAACCATGCTAAGCGTGGCCTGTCTTGTCACCTTAGGCGCTGTCGACCCCGTAAGGGATATAGACGTGATGTATGTATGTATATAACGATAGCACCATAATTTAATACACAAATCACGTCTTTATCCCTTGCGGGGTAGATATAGTCTAAGGTGGCAAGACCTAGGCCAAAATTAGCAAGATTGTGGGCCTATAGATGTCAATCGTTCAAAGGTTAACTGGAAGATATCCCTTTTAGGGATAAGTTCACCTTTGTGCGTGTGTGTTGTCCTGTATTCATCTTTTTCTTGTGTTTTATGTACAATAAAGAGTTATACATGTAGGAATGAATGTGTTTACAGAATGATAGACTGACGAAAGGACTGATGAGTGTGTACATGAATGGAACGAATGAAGGAATGAGAGGGAGGACCGAATGAAAGGGACTGAGATTAAGACGTTGATATGAAACTGAAGAGATCGCTTACTGTTAAAATAATTTAATAAAACTGTTATACTTGGTTGTGGGCAAATAAAAGCATATTTCAAGAAAAGAAATTGTTTAATTGAAGAGTACACTACAGAATTTGGGGGCTCGTCCGGGATTTGAACCCGGGACCTCTCGCATTGAAGAGTACACTACATACATACATAAAATGAATATAAAATATGTTTTTTCTTTACTCCCAGACCAGCATGCAAGAAACTTCTGGAATGTACTGTTGGTAAATAAATGTATTTACTAGAACCCTGTTGTCCCATGAGTCGAATTGTCAAGTTAACCCCAACTTAAGTACGTGTCGATAAGTGGAAAGTAAGTTAGCACTTAGCGGGTCACAAGTTGGAAGTAGGGGAGGCATGACAGTCTGTCACGGAAACTCGCGATCAAATGCTTGTGACTTTTGATCGCGCGACTACGTTTTTCCCCGATCTATTTAACTAGCTACTATTGTACTTACGGGGTCGACAGAGCCTAAGATAACAGGTACCCACAGGCCACATTTAGCAAGATTGTGGACCAGGTGGAAAATGGAATCAAAATAGTGATGGATTGCTAGCCGCGTCGCCTATAACATGTTTTTTTTTATGTGAATAGGAAGGCAAACGAGCAAGTGGGTCACCTGGTGGTAAGTGATCACCACTGCCCATAGACACCCGCAACCCCGGGGGGATTGCAGATGCGTTGCTAACCTAGAGGACTAAGATGAAATGCCTCTTGTGCCCGTAATTTCCCCGGCTGTCTTACTCTCCGCACCGGAACACAGCAGTGCAAGCTCTGCTACTTAGCGGCAGGATTAGCGAGTAAGATGGTGGTAGCGAACCAGACGGACCTTGCACAAGGCCCTACCACCCCATCTCCTTTTTAACTAGCTACTATTGAGCGTATTTGACACACATACACGAATCACGTCTCTATCCCTTACGGGGTAGACAGAGCCTAAGGTAACAGGTACCCACAGGCCGCATTTAGCAAGATTGTGGGCCAGGTGGAAAATGGAATCAAAATAGTGATGGATTGCTAGCCGCGTCGCCTATAACATGATTCCTATGATTTTCGCCCATTCCCTCGAAGGGCTTTTACCATGTGCGTGGGTAGAGAAGCAACTGGTATAATCTATGTTTTTCTTTTGCTCCCAGACCAGCATGGAACGATTGTTATGTTTTTTTAGGGTTCCGTACCTCAAAAGGAAAAAACGGAACCCTTATAGGATCACTTTGTTGTCCGTCTGTCCGTCTGTCAAGACCCTTTTTCTCAGGAACGCGTGGAGGTATGAAGCTGAAATTTATATCAACAATTACTCAGGTCTACTGTCCCTTGAAGCTGTGAAAAAATCAAACTTCTAAGCCAACGCAATCAAAAGATACAGCCGTTTATGCCGCAAATTTCCGCAAATTTTCAACTCTCAAGGGAATCAAAACCTACAAGGTAGTTCCCGTGAACGCAGAATTTTGAAATTTGGTATGAAGGTAGGTCTTATAGCACAGATTAAAGAATAATTGCGAAAACCGTAAATGTGTATGTATGTCTGTATATAGCAGTGACCAATATAAAGTAACCCCACACTGCGTACATTTTGCTTTGGAGCAGGGCTCTGCTTACACTGGTTTTATATATTTATAGATAATGATACGGAACCCTCGGTGCGCGAGTCCGACTCGCACTTGACCGGTTTTTTTTATTTTAATTACCTACCGCTATTTAAATTTGTCTCTGAGCAGTTTCGCTTGGGCGAAAATCACAACGTACCTTTGCTTTGTAGGTCTAACAAACCCGTAATATAATGGGCGAAAATCTTAGCAATTGTGTTACAGGCGATGTGGCTTACAACCCATCACTATTTTGATTCCCCTTTCCAACCATGTAAATTTATTGAAATATAGAGACAGAGAAATACAAACTTAAATAGAAAAATCCATGACTCGAAAACAGACAGAAGTAGTTTATTGACTGGTAGGTTTTAGGAGTTTATGTATTATATTCGGTAAAGGTTATGTATTGTGGCTCTCAGTGTTTGCAATTTTTAAACTCACTCGTCCATCCCTAATATAATACTCCTTTCATCCACTCAAAGGTTGACTGGAAGAGATCCCTTAATGGGATAAGTTCGCCTTTGTGCATGTATCTCAGTGTTTGTCAATTGTATTCTGTCTTGCTTATTTTGCACAATAAAGAGTTTACATACATACATACATACAGATACAGCTCATTACACAAATTAGCCCTTACCAGGATAGGAACCCGGGACGCTTGTTTCGCAGGCACTACCAACTAGGTCAACCGCGTCCAAGCCTAAGGTCACCGGATCCTTTTCGTACTTCGATATATCAAGGATATAGAGCTCTGAAACAGCCCGGCCAATTCATTAACGACCCTCGCGAGACCGAGGTATCTATATTTTTTCTAATTCTCTCTCACCTGTCCGCGGCCGGTCTTATTTACGATGACCTTATTTATGTACTGTACTTATACACATCTATATATCCTATCTAGGCGTCTGTTTAGTACGTGGAGTATAGTTGGAAATGTTGCTGTATGTATAGAAGTTTTTCCTAAGCCAAATTCTTTCAACTTAGTTTTATAATCGTATCCTATTTCCAACTAATAAATTTACCACATCACAAATCACGTCTATAATATCTCTCACGGGATAGACAGAACCTAAGGTAACAAGTTGTAATGGCCACGTTTAGCAAGATTGTGGGCGTATAGATGAAAAATGGGATCAAAATAGTGATGGGGTTGCTAGCCGCATCGCCTATAACATGATTCCTATGATTTCCGCCCATTGTGTCGATGGGCTTTTACCATCTGCGCGGGAAGAGAAGCAACTGGTACATTCTATGTTTTTTTCTTCCAGCCCAATCCTTTCCGGGATTCGCGGGATTTTTCCCTCACTTTGGTCCATTTAGCTAATTGCGCTCACAGCTCATTTTCACTTCATTTTATTGGCAAAGATTCCAGATTGCTGTTTGATGATTTTAGAGATTGGCGATTTTGGGGCGCTGCATTAGGATGGGCTAATGTGAAATAAGCAGTAACTGATCGTAAAGTATAAAAATAGACTGGATTATAGTCTTATGCTTTGTTGGATACTATGTTTTAATAGGCTTAGTAGTATTTCTTCCATGCTGGTCTGGGAGTAAAGAAAAAACATAGAATTTACCAGTTGCTTCTCTTCCCGCGTAGATGGTAAAAGCCCATCGAGGGAATGAGCGGAAGTCTTAGGAATTGTTATAGGCGATGCGGCTGGCAACCCATCACTATTTTGATTCCCCTTTCCCCCTATACGCCCTTAATCTATCATCATCTATGTTATTTTTTTTTTTTTTTTTTTATATGAATAGGAAGGCAAACGAACAAGTGGGTCACCTGATGGTAAGTGATCACCACTGCCCATAGACACCCGCAACCCCGGAGGGATTGCAGATGCGTTGCCAACCTAGAGGACTAAGATGCAATGCCTCTTGTGCCCGTAATTTCCCCGGCTGTCTTACTCTCCACACCGGAACACAGCATCCATCAGCATCATCATCTATTTTTAGTGTCTGTTTTTTTTTCTTGTTTTTTTTTCTATAAAATTGTGTATATCCTTTTATATTTGTGTGTCTTGCAAAAAGGAATAAATGTCTTCTTTCTTTCTTTCTTAATCATGCTAAACGTGGCCTCAAGGTTTTGTTACCTTAGCCTCTGTCTACTGTAAGGATAAAGACGTGAAATATGTAGGTATGTATATATATTTTGCTATGATGCTGACGGTACTGAAATGTTATTGATATGCTGTGTGTATAATGACCACAAAGCTCTGTCACCTTAACGAGATTCCGCGATAACTAGCCCGTTTATAACATTGTCCGGAAGCTCTCTGCGTAAAGCTCTCTGAATTAACTCAAGCTTTCGTTGCCAGGAGCTTAACCTTTGTAAACAACCATTTCTAGGAAGCGATTTATTTTAAGCTCGTTTCGAAGCTGCGTTAATCAACAGAGAAAATACGATTTGATTTCGGGATTTGGCTTCAGAGCCTTATTGGTTCTGCTGTATCATTATCGTCTCCAGCCGGTCTTCCCACTCCTGGGCACAGGACTTTCAGAATGAGAGGGCATGAACTGTTCCCCCGCGGGCGCTGTGCAGATTGGAAAATTCACACACCATTGACTCGCAGTGTTTTCCTTCAAAAAGCTAATGGCAAATTTAAAACGGATAGCCTAGTGGCTAGAAAACCTGACTACGAAGTTTGAGGTCCCGGGTTCGATCCCCGGTCGGGGCAGATATTTGTATGAAAAACACGAATGTTTTTGTTCTCGGGTCTTGGAGGTTTAATTATAGTAGGTACCTATTTATTTATTTTAGAATGACATGTTTGCTTAGTGTGGAACTATGTCGATGGGTGTAATTTGTCCCAAGATATTTATTTTATTAATTTAAATGTAATATCTTACATAAATTCAGAAGAACTTAGAAGGGCGAGCCCCGGATTCTAACCCACGACCCTCTGCTTTAGAAGCCATGCATAGGTCGAACCATTACCACCGCGGCTTTTTTATCACTAATATGAGAGAAAAAGAGTCAGTTTGACTTTTACCTTTGCTGCCCGCGACTTCGTCTGCAAAAAAATGGTTCAGTCAGGTTAGCTGGAAGAGATCCCTTCTTAGGGATAAGTTCACCTTTGTACAAATTGCTCTGTATTTCTGTATTTTTAAAATTTTTATGTGCAATAAAGAGTTTACATATGTACATACAAAAATAGTTGTTCGCTATGTTTGAGAAAAACATTATATTGGCCTCAGCTAGAAGAGCAATTGCTCGATTCGTAACTTTAAAAAACACTCACCTGCGGTTCGTGTTTTTAAGCACATTACTCATCCAGCAATTGGCTACTTCCCAGGCCTCGGCGTTAATCTATTTGTCGAGGTTGGAACTTCAAATTTGCCCCTGCTCACCCCGTTTTACGATACGTATAAAGACATGAAACTTCGAGAATTTTCAGCACCGTCGCTGAACTACATAGATACTGAATATTATTTTGTAGTACGCCACCAAGGCGAATAACTCGAGCGTTTTATGCCTTCCGCAGCGCGTTATTTTCAATTCCCGATATCAATATGCACAATTTTATAGCTGCCAGTGCTTATCAGGCACTTTTTGTGTACAGTTTATATCCTGAGTGGTGGGAAAAGTGCACAATGGCTTTGGTCATACAGAAATTGGAATTGGTTGTCACTGTCGGTCTATTGCATTAGAAGATATGAGTAGGGTTCTTAATAAATGCATTTTGAATACGAGTTGTTACTGATTGGCTAAGTAAAGTTTTTTGAAGAGTTTCGAATTATAATTTTTTTCGACAGTCGACGTCTTAGTAATGACTAGAACTAGCTTACATACACACATACATAAATCATGTTTTGCGATACAACGCGGGAATGCTGCCTGCGTGATGGGGACCCTACCTAAGGGTCCAAATTTATTCTAATTTTTAACATAAGTTTTATTTTACTAAGTTATTTTAAAGTAGCCTAAGTTTATACCAATTTATTGAAATAAATATTCAATTTTATTAATATACTAAATCATGTCTTTATCCCTCACGGGGTAGACAGAGCCTAAAGAAACAAGATCTAAAGACCACGTTTAGCATGATTGTGGGCGTATGGATGGAAAGGGGAAAAAAATCTAGTGGAACATCTACTGCTCACGCGAAGGTGCTGTTTTTAAAATGATAGGTACTATCAAACGAATCAAGAATTTTACTTCTTGCTTTTACCGTTAGAAATTAAATTTCTAGACGACACTGAAAATTTGAACACAGAAAAATCCGAAAAGTAAAGCTATGGCCGGGAATGAAATGAAATGAAATGAAATGAAATGAAATGATATAATTATTTGCATAGAATATGGTTACATAATATGAATGATGTACAATTAGATGTCCAGGCATATTCAGCTGCACATGCAACATACAAATATTACATTTTTATAATGATTAATATTATAGATGATCAAACGAACTTCTCAAGCGAAGTTCGATCATTATTATATGAGTCGTTTCATTCGAAGATATAACATATAACCAGGTAGTCCTTTAAACCTACAGGCGACTTGCACAGTGTTAAGAGACAATCAATTGACTATTTAACGAACTTTTAGTTCACTCGTTCGTTCAATCTACCCTTCCAGTCAATCCTCCATTCCTTAGACCTCATTCTTTTGAGAGGTGCAAAACTTTTTGGGGATTAATTTGGGTGGGAGGGTGCTTATATCTTCGAATGAAACGACTCATATAATAATGATCGAACTTCGCTTGAGAAGTTCGTTTGATCATCTATTATATTTCGTCGTTTCATTCTTCAGATATAACATATAACCAGGTAGACGTTCAGAGCTTTAAAAGTTTTGCTTCAGCTTCTGCTTCATAATCAAATAAAACAGAAATATTACAAAACATCAAGTGTTTATAATTTTTCTTTCCTGGCACAAAGTGGTTTAGGTAAATAACACCGCCACGTCTATACCACTTCCCGACAGCACATTCTTAATCCATCTACTGATGGTTTGGGAAGTAGCAGCTCTGTGTGGCAATTTATATGTCAGTAAAAGGTTTCCTATGCTATCAGCTCTCTTATTTTTTGTCACAAAAATATAGTCTCTGAGAGTTGTAGCAGGACAGATGGTAACGTTTTCTCTAAAGAGTGGTAGGAAGAGAACCGGTTGTTCTCGTTCAGCAGCAGACTTTTTGGTGACATCTGTGATACCGATTTTGATGCCATTATTTGTGGTGATAATATTCTCGATTTTAATCAACGCTAACGTTTGAACCCTATTTGCTGTACATACAGCCAGTAACGTAACTACTTTCTTTGTTATATTAGGCTTGTATTGGGGTACCAATGAGAGATGTGGTTCAGAAAGACCTTATATTTTTGGAGCATTCGGTTTCTTTTTATACGCTCCTTTTAGGAGGCGTTTTACGCAGACGTCTAAACCAATGCTATTGCCTAATAACAAGTTGAGTGTGCAATATGCACAATTTTGATTAAATTGTTTGCTAAAAAGGTCAACTTTACTGCGTTAGGGGGATCAAATCAAAACACTGATATCATTTAAGGTGCGAAATTGCCACCAGGGCTTATATATGTTACGTTATAAGCTCTATAATGGGGGGAACCACGGTTGTGATGGCCAGTACGGAAATACTGGAATTCCTTTTGCTTGGTCATCTATAATCTTTCGGAGGCGTTTTTAAAATTAACGCGAAAAGCGGGAAAGCGTCAAAAAGTATTGAACGCCAGCTGGTTGTAAACGCGTCTACAGTCAAGGCGTCCGGATCTAGTTTCCAGGATATGAAGTTCGAGCATTTTGCATTGGAACGAGAAGCGAATAAGTCTATCTCAGGTTTTCCAAAACGCTGTAAAATAGTTTCAAACGCTTTGTCTGACAATTCGTTTACTTTCGTATTTACATAAGACGCGTAACTCGATATGTTTCGCTTCTCGCACCACTGCCGAATGAGACGAGATAACTCGTTTAAATGAGGAAACTGGATAACGCCCATGCGGTTCACATAACTTATGGCGGTTGTATTATCAACACGCAACAAAATTGCACCACTTGTCATATTTCTAGTAAAACTCTTCAAGCCCAGGTGTACAGCTAGTAATTCTAAATAATTAATATGAGACTCCCTTTCGGACGATTTCCACGTACCGTTAACCTTATTCTTGCCGCAAGCGGCGCCCCAGCCGGGCCTAGATGCGTCCGTATAAGCGGGAGGTCTCATCAAGTTATTTGATGTAAGAATACTAAGAATATTGTTTAACCACCATTTCAAGTCTTCGAGAATAACATGTGAAGGTTTGATTTTGGTGTGATAGTTATCGTTTTTTTTTTTTTTTTTAACAGTTCAAGATATTTTTGTCTATCTAAAATCTTCGTATAAACCCAATCATAATTGACGTCGGGACAAGCCGACACTAAAACACCGATAAGCTGTGCGAATTCTCTAATGGTACACCTAGGGAGACTTAAGAATTTGCGAACCAGCTGTGCTATTTTGTCTGGTTTATCTTCCGGTAAGGGAACAGTAACGGTTAGCATTTCAGTTTCGAAATCAGGGGCTAAAAATTTACTAGTCTGTTTCGGATGTAATGAACTTTTGTTGTAATTAGTTACAAACCCAACACATTGCAATAGCTTTAGTGTTGTGTTTATTGTAATTGTTTTTTAAATTTCATAAGTTGTTCTTGACATGAAATGACATAAAATAATGATAAAAATGACATGTAATAACTATAATTATTACGAATAAATGAGTATGAGTATGAGTATGAGTAGGTATATTATCAAGGCATTCCTGAAAGCTATCTGCTATGCATAAAATATCATCTAATGTCCACGGGATCTTAAGTTAGCTATCACAAATTCTTTCATAATTTTGGTAAATACTCTAGGGGCCACGGAAACACTGTACGGTAAAGCTGTAACCTCATAGGTAAGATCACCGTATTGAAACCGTAAGAATTTTCGGTCATGTTTTTTTTTTTTTTTTTGGGACAAGGAGATAGGCTTCTTTTAGGTCTATTGTGGCTAAATAGCCGTTTAGAGGAATACGTTTTGACGCGGTGCGAAGATCCTCTATCTTGAAATTACCGGGCCTTATAAATTTATTAAGACCTTTTAAATTAAGGATAAAACGTTTACTCCCGTTAGGTTCTGGTGCGAGAAAAAATTTAGAAATAAATTGATCTTTGATCTGAGTACACTGATATGACTCCTAGATCGAATAGTTTTTGTATCTCTAATTCTATGTCGTCTTCTTCGCTCTGTGAGAAGGTGTTTTTTGGTACAGTTATTTGTTTTAATTTCGCGTTGAAAGAAACCGAGTAGCCATATCTGATCCAATCTAGGATCAAATCGTTTGAGGTTATTTTAAGCCAACAATCATAAAAATGGAAGTGTCGACCGGCATGTACCTGTGCTACTGTGCTTGCTGTACGCGTGGTTTGGGCGGCTGCGCCGTCCTGGCCGGCTGAGGAGCTGCCTGCGGTCGCCGGGCGGCTGGTGGCGGCCTGCGGGTTCCCCCGCGCGGCCCCTGTGCTTTGTGTACCAAGGAGGTGCTGGCCAGTTTCCCGTGTTTAGGCGCTCGCTTGTACGTAGACTGAGAAGTCCTTGCTTTTCTATAGTCTTCGTGGCCTTAACTTTCTCGGACAGGTTAGTCCCGAATAATGTTTCGTTACGTCCGACCTCTTGAATTATATGTAAGGACGTTTTGTCCAAACTTGTTGTAACGAGTTTTATGCGATTCTGAGTGGATACAGCATGAAGATCACACAATATGCGTCAGCCGTTGCTGAGATGTTTCAGAGCTTGGATTTTATCGGCATCGAAGCCTTTTAGTAAAACATCCATAGCTCTATTGACAGCGGTAACCGAGCCCAGCTGTTGCTGCATAGCCGCAAAATTTTTGTCTCTGTTCCGGACCATGTCGGGGACAGCAGTCGGAATTTCCGCGTTTATTCTTGGGGCTTGCAACAAGCGACAATTATCGGGAATGAGATATTCCTTCTGGATTCTCTTTGCCGTTAACGTACCTTTTTTTTTTTTTTTTTTTGTGGGTAGTTCGAAAAATAAAAAGTTAACGATTTTCTATTCAAAATTCCCGTATGAAAAGCTATACATCATCGTTGGAGACCCGCAGTCAAACCCGATGTGCTATAATCATGTTACTGACTCGCAGTCAGTCCCGTGTGAGCTTGTATACGTATGTAAAGCTTAATATCATCATTGGGTACTCGCAGTCAACCCCGATGTGTTTTAATCATAACTACTGGCTCGCAGTCAGTCCCCATGTTAACGTGTATTTCTTTTGGAGAAAGCACGTATGTACAGCTTTAGATGCATCGTTGGAGACTCGCAGTCAACCCCGATGTATTTTAATCATAGGATACTGACTCGCAGTCAGTCTCCGTGTGAATGTGTATTTCTACTGGAGAAACACGTATGTAAAAGTAACATCATCGTTGGGGACTCGCAGTCAACCCCGATGTGTTTTAATCATAGGATACTGACTCGCTGTCATTCTCCATGTGAACGTGTATTTCTACTGGAGAAACACGTATGTAAAAGTAACATCATCGTTGGGGACTCGCAGTCAACCCCGGTGTATTTTAATCGTAGGATACTGACCCGCAGTCAGTTTCCATGTGGACGTGTATATCTACTGGAGGAACACGTATGTAAAAGTTACATCATCGTTGGAGACTCGCAGTCAACCCCGATGTATTTTAATCATAAGATACTGACTCGCAGTCAGTCTCCATGTGAACGTGTATTTCTACTGGAGAAACACGTATGTAAAAGTTACATCATCGTTGGAGACTCGCAGTCAACCCCGATGTGTTTTAATCATAGGATACTGACTCGCAGTCAGTCTCCATATTGTGAACGTGTATTTCTACTGAAGTAACACGTATGTAAAAGTTACATCATCGTTGGAGACTCGCAGTCAACCCCGATGTGTTATAATCATAGGATACTGACTCGCAGTCAGTCTCCATGTAAACGTATATTTCTACTGGAGTAACACGTATGTAAAAGTTACACCATCGTTGGAGACTCGCAGTCAACCCCGATGTGTTATAATTATAGGATACTGACTCGCAGTCAGTCTCCATGTAAACGTGTATTTCTACTGGAGTAACACGTATGTAAAAGTTACACCATCGTTGGAGACTCGCAGTCAACCCCGATGTGTTATAATCATAGGATACTGACTCGCAGTCAGTACCCATGTAAACGTGTATTTCTACTGGAGTAACACGTATGTAAAAGTTACATCATCGTTGGAGACTCGCAGTCAACCCCGATGTGTTATAATCATAGTCACTGACTCGCAGTCAGTACCCATGTAAACGTGTATTTCTACTGGAGTAACACGTATGTAAAAGTTACATCATCGTTGGAGACTCGCAGTCAACCCCGATGTGTTATAATCATAGTCACTGACTCGCAGTCAGTTCCTATGTAAGCTCGTTAAATAGAACACTTCCAAATACAAAAAATATGTATAAAATGGCTAAACTTACCCTCATTTTCAGACAATGATGAGTAAATAATTCTCGACCAACGCTGTTGATCGTGTTGATGGTAATACTTAATATTTTCTTCGTTTCTGCGTTTCGACATGCTAATTGCCGTGTCGTAAGCAGGAACTACTTGAGGGCGCGTGCGCTCGTCGCCGTGCACGAAAAAAGAATGAGGTCTAAGGAATGGAGGATTGACTGGAAGGGTAGATTGAACGAACGAGTGAACTAAAAGTTCGTTAAATAGTCAATTGATTGTCTCTTAACACTGTGCAAGTCGCCTGTAGGTTTAAAGGACTACCTGGTTATATGTTATATCTGAAGAATGAAACGACGAAATATAATTATTATTGTAATGTCAGTAGTTATAAATCATTACTTTTATTACATTTTACTATTGTTATTATTATATAATGTCATGAAGTATAAAATTATTACGTAACAGAACTTAGAAATTCATTTACAGAATAAAAACATAGTTGCATGAGATATTTGTCAATTTCTATTGTAAATGATTTGTCTTCTTTCACTTTAACATGTACACACAACAAATTTATAACTAAGCCCCTCCTTTTCTCACAATGCCTAAAAATCCAACAATTATAGTTAATTCTTCGCGTCCATCCTTAATTAATAGTCTTCTTTTGTAGCGGGGTACAATGACCATTCGTTATTATAGGGCCCATTGTCCGGCGTCTGTCCCGGACTTGTCCCGATAATTAATTAATAATTGAGGGCCACTCTACTATCCTTTAATTTCTGCCCTTCATTTCTTTAATGCTCGCCCATTGTGGCCACGACGTGTGGGACACGGGTAATTTAAAAAGGAAATTTGACCTAATTTACTTTTGAATAGCGCACGGGTTTAGGCGATTTGCTGGATGACGGCGGGGTTTTGGAAATGAAGTGTGTAACGGGAGGGTCGCTGTCACTTCATGTTTTAAGAGATATATTTCACAGGGAAAATTGTTGTCAGTACTTTGAACAGGTACCGTTAAATGGGGCGAGTATCAACAGAACGTTCAAACCTTGATGAAAGTCTATTTTTACATGTGACACGTGATTTTTCAAGGACCGGCCGGATCTACTGCCCTCTTACTTCCTATTCCCGCCGCCAAGCAGTGCTTGCGCTGTTGTTTTCCGGCGTGAGTCAGGAAGCCAGTGAAACCACTGGTACACTGTGTCAAGACCGCTAGACCCTACATTTTTATGAATCAATTTATGTTCGCCGAAATTACTGAAAAATTCACAATTTCATGTGTGACCCGGCCTGAAATACCTCGCGGCCTTTCCATTCTACGGCCCAAAAATCTCTCCCCATGTCTATCAGAAACAATATCCCAATACTATTTATATATGTTTATTTGTTTGTGAATTGTATCAGTTTCTTTATATCAATGTCGTTCTCGGCATGTGTATATTAATTATGTAATGCTCTAATATTGTTATTATTGTGGTGTTATGTTGTCGCTGTGGCAGCGCGACTACCGTAGTTTAGTTAAGTTAGTTTAGTTTAGTTGGAGACTGAAAAACAGCGACCTCGCTGAGTCTCCCTTCCATTTTACCTTCGCATCTAATTCTACTTTGTAATTTTTGAATTTTTGTGATTTTTTTGTGTTGGTGAATAAAAATTTCTTCTATTCTATTCTATATTTGTACAATGAAGCATTTACTTACCAATATCGCCAGTGCAAACGCAACTGCCCATAGAAATTAACACACGCTAGAAAATGGTAACGCAATTTCCATTCACTGAATGAGCGCCCCAGTTTCTTCCAGCTTTTGTCTGGTCCACAAAGCTGTGAAACCCAATCAAGGATCTGTCCAAACGTCGCCCGGTGGAAGGCGTGGGCTAGTTTTTCTTTTTCGCACTGTCTGGCATTCTGGATCGAAATTAAGGGTAGATTAGGCGGCGCAGAGTGTTCACCTAGCTAGTTAGAGCGACGATTTGCGAAAAACATTGTAACATTTTTTTTTTAAACCGCCTTCGCATTAATCGAGTAATACGTAAATTGAAAAATATTTAATTTTATGCCTAAAATGCTTGACCTCATTTTGAAAAAGCGCTAATCACCTTCAAAGTACTGAACCGATTTTTACCAAAGCTAAGAACCACCGTAAAGAAACTGGCTTTCGAATCGAATGAAAAATCTGTTTGAGCGCTACGATGCTACAGACAGATACATAGACACACACAGACATCAGACTTCCCTCTCTTTGTGTCGGGGGTTGAAAATTGGTGGGATTGCCGAATACTGGGTAAAATGACGCGTTTTAGGGGAGGCCTATCTGCAGCAGTGGACTGCTACAGGCCGATGATAATAATAATGATGTGAGTGTATAGGTGTTGTTACCTTAGGCTCTGTCTACCCCGTAAAGGTTCCCTGGTTCTATCTATTTATTATTATATTTTATCTGTGTATCGTTTCGTGAGTCACAGACGGTTCTGGCTGAAAATCAGTGCTGCAGGTGTCTAAAAGGCCAGGTCAGGAGTACCCGAAACCGACGAGCATGTATGAAGAGATTGATGACTGTGAACGAAGCGAAAGAAATATGTCAGGATCGTAGCAAGTGGAACAAAGTCTCTGCCTACCCCTGTGGGAATGAGGAGTGACGGTATGTATGTTTATGAGTCTGGTCAAAACACTTGACCTCCACAATCAGACTGTACCTTCTGTTAGATTTAGTCTTCAGCTGCGGGCAAATCGGTTAGGCTACGCAAGAATTGATTACAAAGGGCTTATTGAATACTTTTGCCAGTTGGCTTGCGGAACTCTATGAAAACGCCAACTTAGATAAATCTGACGAGGCACTGAGAACCGTAGAGGAGTCTGTGCTACTACACAGTAGTAGTACCTACATCCTACTTCACTACATAGTATAAAACAAAGTCGCTATCTCTGTCCCTATGTCCATATGTCCCTATGTATGCTTATATCTTCAAAACTGCACAACGGATTTTGATGCGTTTTTTTTAATAGATAGAGTGATTCAAGAGGAAGGTTTTTATGTATAATTCTATGCAGACGAAGTCGCGGGCAGAAGCTAGTAATATTATAAACGCGAAAGTTTGTAAGTATGGATGGGTGTTACTCTTTGACATAAAAACTACTGAATGGATTTGGATAAAATTTGGAACGATAGCTGATACCCTAGATTGACGCAGGTTATTTTTTATCCCGGAAAATTGCATAGTTCCCGCGGGATAGCGAAAAACATTTTTTTGCGGACGAAGTCGCGGGCAGCTGCTGGTACATACATAAATCGCGTTTTTATCCCTTACGGTGTAGACAGAGTGTAAGATAAGAATACCTAAAAGGCTACGTTTAGCATGATTGTGGGCGTATAGGTGGAAAAATCAAAACAGTGATGAGTTGATAGCCGCGTCTCCTGTAACACGATTCCTAAGATTTTCACCCATTCCCTCGATGGGCTTTTAGCATCTGCGCGGGTAGAGAAGCAACGAATGAAAAACCCTTTTCGAATTCGTGCCTTCCACTTAAGAGCTACGATGCCACAGCAAACAGACAAACACACATACAGAGAGAGAGGGAGAGAGAGACAGAGAGAGCGAGACCATTTTCAGGCCGTTAGCCTAACAAAACCCAGTTACACTCTTCATTGGAAGGAGTAATCCTTCTGTTTCTTTGACACTGCTTATGTAACATCATCATCATCATCATCTTTGGCCTGTGTACATCCCACTGCAGGGCTCAGGTCTCCTTTCAGGACAATAACCCACGTATTTGTATGTAGACCAGGTATCAAACAAATTGTATATCTCTTCTGATTGTACTCGTAATTCGCTCAATAGATGTCAATGTTGAAATTTTCTGAATTCGTTCCGTTGGTGGCTGGAGGAAATTTGTGATAAGTCCCCGCGGAGCACCTTATGTTACTCCCATTGATGTAAGCCGGAAGAGACGGCGGGGGGCTATTCTTAAACACATCTAAAAAATAAGAAAAAATCATAATAAAAATATCGCATTTTTGACTGACGTCGAAAACAGGAGGAGGGTAATTTATAGATTTCGATGACTCCATTTTTTTATTCGATATAATGTGACTCGAAGTTGGTGACATAATTATGGGCTTATGCTAGTTATTCTTTAACTTTATTTGTACTCATGAATATTGTTTACTAGCTGCTGCCAGCGGTTTCGTCCCCATTTCAGTTTCCTTTTTTTAATTTTTGTTATATACAAACCTTGTCCTGGCAATAAAGAACACACAAAGAAAAAAATATCAAAGTTGGTGCAGTCGTTCGGAAGTTATGCGCGTACATACATTTCGACGACTCATTTTTTTATATAGAACTAGCTTCTGCCCGCGACTTCGTCTGCGTAGAATGATACATAAAACCTTCCTCTTGAATCACTCTATCTATTAAAAAAAACCGCATCAAAATCTGTTTTGTAGTTTTGAAGATATAAGCATACATAGGGACATAGGGATATAGAGACAGAGGGACATAGGGACAGAGAAAGCGACTTTGTTTTACTATGTAGTGATAATACAGTTAGTTCTTTCATGCTGGTCTGGGAGCAAAGAAAAAACATAGAATTTACCAGTTGCTTCTCTTCCCGCGCAGATGGTAAAAGCTCATCAATGGAATGGGCGAAAGTCTTAGGAACATGTCATAGGCGATGCGGCTAGCAACCCATCACCATTTTCATTTCCCTTTCCGCCTATACGCCTTTAATCATGCTAAACGTGGCTTTAAGCTCTGTCTACCCCGTAAGGGATAAAGACGTGATATGTATGTATGTATGTATGTCCAACGTAACTCAAAGCAGTATAACAGCAAACTAAGTATTCCACTCATTAAACTTCAGAGCGACAAGGACAAAGCAACCTCACCCACATCGATCAAATACGACATCCACTTACCGCCATTACATATATTTATTACACACAAATTCACTCGTAAATTGTCGTTCAATTCGCCTAATAGGCCCCTCCGTAGGGGTGACACAGGAGTTTGACATCGCGGGTCTCGTTACTTCTTTTATTGCGAGAAGTTTCGTCTTCGGGGATGTCGAGTGGGCTGATAATGTCGTTCACGCAACCGCGAATGATTTTGAGAATAGGCGCTTTGTGCGTGTTTTATGCGTATATTGATGGGCGAAGCGGTGTGGAAATGTGGCTTCCTTATGTTGGGGGTGGATTGACGTTGCTGTTTTCTTGTTATTTACAAAATTCGAAATTCAAAATTTCTATACAGACCTATGCTGGTCTGGGAGCAAAGGAAAAACAAAATGTACCAGTTGCTTCTCTTCCCGTGGAGATGGTAAAAGCCCATCGAGGGAATGGGCGAAAATCTTAGGAATCATGCTATAGGCCAGGGGTGGCCAACTTGATTAGAGCCAAGATCTCCTGTTCACTAACGAAACCCTGTGCGATCTACCAATTACATACTTCATGAAACCTTAAATCAGCAGTTGGTGATTACGTTGCGCAGTCTCGTCTACGTATTTATATTTTTTGCCTTGCCACGATCGACTGGACTAACAGTCGCGATCGATCGCCCTATATCGCCCTGCTATAGGCGATGTGGCTAGCAACCCATCATTATTTTGATTCCCCTTTCCATCCATACACCCACAATAATGCTAAACGTGGTCTTATTGTAGATTTTCATAGAACCACGGACAAAAAAAGCAAAAAAAAAAATGGAAATCAAAAAGTTTGTAATACACCTCGAACAGATTCTAGACGCAAAGACAACGTTTTAGTTAACAACGACGCATACAAGCCTTTGGGCAAAGTTGTACACGTACATTAATGGTCGCGGCAACTTTGCCCGGACAAGGGTCTTGGTTAATCTTCGGTTAACTTGTAGTTTGCTTAAGCACTTTAGATACCTACGTATTCTGAGAATAACTTGAAAGGAAAATCGCTAGAATGACACATCGAATAACTTTTCTCAAAATACATATAGGTATATATCACGTCTTTCTAATTTACGGGGTAGATAAAACCTAAGGCAACAAAACCTTAAGGCCACGTTTAGTATTATTAAGGGCGTATAGGTAGAAAGGCAAATCAAAATAGTGATGGATTGCTAGCCGCATCGCCCCTAACATTATTCCTAAGACTTTCGCCCATTCCCTCGACAGCTTAGTACATTCTTGGTACATGCTTAGTACGTACTATGGAAGCCATGGCACTTAACACTTAACATCGTAAAAAAAGTGGTAACTAATCACTTCTCACCTTCGCTTGCTAGCAAATTGTAAAAGCCCAGCTTAGTGCATTCTATGTTTTTCTTTGCTCCCCAGACCATGGTAGACATGGCACTTAACACTTAACATCGTCAAAAGTGTTAACTAATCACTTGTCACCTTCGCTTGCTTAACTTAACTTAACAAAGTGCAAAAGCCTTTATAGAATAAGTCGCTTAAACAATACAAGTGCACTCCCAACTCAGCATCGCTTATTACTGCGGCTTGACAAACTATCAATGATCTCACCGCGTCAATGATACTTGAAACTTTGAGATAGTCAAAGACCAACCATTAAGGCTGGAACTGTGAGGAGTCGGCGGTTAGAAAGCATAAGTTAAGACCACTGACAGCGTAGGCCAGATAGTTTAGTGGTTAGAGAACGTGATTATGAAGCTAGAGGTCCCGAGTTCAAATCCCGGGCAAGCACTTGCGATGAATACGATTTTTTATTTTTTTTTATTCCCCTTTCTGACGCTTTGCACGTATAGCTTTGAAGTGAGGGTTCAAATCAGGGATGTAACGAAGGTAGTTTTATCGGAACCGAAGGCGGAGTCGGAGTTTTTAAATTTGCTTTATCGGAGTCGGAATCGGAGTCGGAATCAGGGTCGGATAATTGACGATAGAGTGCATGTAGTGGGAGTCGGGGGGATTCCCCGCGCGACATGACTGTATGAACCTGTTCATAACAGTTGACACGGCCCTTATGTTATGCTTCGACCTCCGATTAAAACCTCGATTTAAAAGTGTCGGAGCCGAAGTCGGAACCGAAGGTGTAATAATAATCGGAAGTTCCGACTTAACGGAACCGGAGTCGAAGCTCCGTAACATCCCTGGTTCAAATCCCGTTGGGTACTCGACTAAGTTAAAATAATCCCTGAACCTACTTTAATTTTCCATCTAAATTATTAAAACCGTTTCCTACAGGATTGAATGACCAACTTCTAGTGGTGAGATTGCTTTGAAACTTACACATACATACATACATACACAAATCACGTCTTTATCCCTTACGGGGTAGACAGAGCCCAAGGTGGCAAGACTTAAGCCACGATTAGCAAGATTGTGGGCGTATAGACGGTAAAAAATGGAATCGAAATAGTGACGGGTAGCTAGCCGCATCGCCTACAACATGATGCCTAAGACTTTCGCCCATTCCCTCGATGGGCTTTTACCATCTGCGCGGGAAGAGAAGCAACTGGTAAATTCTGTTTTTTCTTTACTCCCAGATCAGCATGGAAGAAAACTTGGTACACATATGCAAGTTGGATGTCAATGCAAAAAGTGGGCTAAAAAAAAGGGTTGCCCTCCGAGTGCCAGCAGAAGTGAATACTACACTCGCGTAAGCGCCCAGCACCGCTTAAACGACCCAGCAGCAACTCTTCCTCCGTCTTACAGTCACGTCTTTCAATCGGGGTCACGTGGCCTTTTTTTTTTTTTTTTTTTTTAACGTAGTGAAAACTCATTTACGAGTACCCCCGGGCCCGGGGGGACCCGAGCGGTTATGTGGGGCTCTCTTCCCCGTCCTTTCTCCCTGCGGAGAGGGGAGGGGGGAACATACAGGGTCACGTGACCCTGAGGCGAGTTTAACATTTTATGATTCATGCGTGGATGGACTCTAAGGAGACATGGCGATGTATAAAAATGTCTACCTGTAAAACATAAATTTTTCTGAGTATTAGAAAGCCAATACTTCAGAACGTTTAAGTCTTATCAAGTCGGAATATAGAAATGACTACTTTAGGTTAGAAACAAACTAGGTATCTAATCTTTTCGCACTGGCTGCGGACGACCTTCTTGAGAAAGCGATTATTGTTATTATTATAGCCGTTTATTCCTTAATAAATTTTACATGCATACATTTACATTTCTCATAATAAATATAACAAGTAATAATTATTTTTTTAAATACGTCGTCATATTTTCGTTTAGTCTATTGTCGCAACATATTTATATTTGGTCTAATATACATGTGTACATTTTTATACTTTGGCAAAATTGGCATTGTTCATTTTTTTTAGTATGCTCCAATTCGAAAACCATTTCGAGGAAAACCATCAATTATCCGATTTATCTTGTCCGATTTCAAAAATACTTTATGATTGCAGATATTTTTGTAAAAGTACTTTGAACCTTTGTTTGACCGAACGACCGGGTTTTTAGACAGAATCCAGCATTGAATGTTTGCCACAAAAAGAAAAAAAAAAGTTTGGCTTGACTGTCAAATCTACAAAACCATAGACAAAGCCGTTTTTTTTATAGCCAGCCGAACGAAGGCGATTGGGATTCTGTCTAAATTCACGAATTATCAAACAGCAAAAAAATATTTATTATTAATTAACAAAGCTACATAAAAGCATAATATTCAAATTAGTTGCTTGAAATAGTCCATTTTATCAAATAAAGGTGTTAAAAGCACAGCTAAAAAAAATGAACAATGCCAATTATATACGCATGAACTTATGCATATTATGTTTCTTGGGATATGTATATCATATTATACATATCCCACGAAACATTGATTTCTAAAAACACTCCTCCATTATAAAACAGCAGCTAGCTTTCAACACCGGCTTCCACACAATCTGATATCTCATTAAATGCAACAGCATCTTTCTCAGGTTATAATTTGCAGCGCATCCCGCACAGTTATCCGCAGTGGCTGGGGCAAGTATCTATTAGGAACAGATAAGAGCGGGCTCCATTGGTAACGTTCAAGCTTTCTATAGCTGCCCGTTAAGCGGTCATCGTTTATTTTTAAGTGTTTTCTGAGATGGTTTGTTTGGCTGGCTTTATAGAATGAGAAACATGAGGGAATTTGCTTTATTTAATAACTAACGGACCTCCGGGCGGGGGGAGCGTTTTCACCCATTTGTTGTCAACATACCATTGGCCCGCACGAGGCGGTTTGCTTCATACTTCCTAATGCGAACTGCTAGGGAATGGAATTCGCTCCCATCGTCTGTATTTCCGGACAGATACAACCTAGGGCTCTTCAAGGCTAGAGTGAATAGGCTATTACTGAACCAGTGAGCTACACTTTTGGCCTCATCTGCACCTTCCACCAAGTGAGATAGAGGTCAATTACTGGTCAGTTTGTAATAAAAAAAAAACAACTAGCTTCTGCCCGCGACTTCGTTTCGTAGAATTAGCAATTGACATATCGCTACCCCGCGGGAACTATGCAATTTTTCGGGATAAAAAGTAGCCTATGACCTGGCCGGTGGTTTTCTAAACAGATAAGTAAAGTTTGCATCAAAATCCATTCAGACATGTTCACGTGATACGCTCGCAAATACACAGATAAGCAGATAAACAGAGAAACAGACAATAATTCTTAAAACTGTTGGAACGTGTTCTGTTATCGATTCTAAGTATCCCCCGCCAATTTTTTTTTAAAATATCTTTAATGTTACAGAGTTTCGACCCTCTTCAGCTTTATTAATATACTAGCTTCTGCCCGCGACTTCATCTGCGTAGAATTATACATAAAAACCTTCCTCTTGAATCACTCTATCTATTAAAAAAAACCGCATCAAAATACGTTTTGTAGTTTTGAAGATATATGCATACATAGGGACATAGGGACATAGGGACAGAGAAAGCGACTTTGTTTTATACTATGTAGTGATGATGGTGATAGTGATAGTGATGTATAGATGTATAGATAATATTGTAAATCGTTTCTATTTTGGACAATAAATTTAATGTTACCAACTTTATATCACTTTAGTTGTTTTTTTTTTGCTTCCAATCTGGTCTATGAGCAATGAAATAACATATAATGCACCAAGGTCGATTAGAGAACTTTTTTAAGGCAATATAAAATTCACGCTGGCCTGGGAGTAAAGATAAAACATAGAATTTACCAGTTGCTTCAAAAAACACTACAATACAATACAATAACTCTTTATTGAACACCACATATAACCACCAAAACAGAAAAAAGGTATACAGAATATTACAAGGTAACAATAGGCGGCCTTATCGCCACAGAGCGATCTCTGCCAGGCAACCATAATGGACTGGAGAACAGAACAGATCTGAGCAGGTGGTGCAATTTAGAATATAAATTAATATACTACTGAAGAGTCTCGAAACTAAATCACCATGTTAAGCAAAAACTCCAAAAACATACATACACATACACAAATCACGTCTTTATCCCTTACGGGGTAGACAGAGCCTAAGGTAACAAGACCTACAGGCCACGTTTAGCAAGACAGTGAGGGCGTAGAGGTGGAAAGTGGAATCAAAATAGTGATGGGTTGCTAGCCGCATCGCCTATAACATGATTCCTATGATTTTCGCCCATTCCCTCCAACGGCCTCATAAATTGAAAATAATTGAATTTCCAAATACAACCCCCAGTACAAATTGGACACTTTCAGATTCGTGCCGATTGCAGGGATTCATTGCTGGTAATCGATTCAGATTGGATTGCAGACTGGAATTCCTCCGTTTGAATGGTCATGCTTTCAGGGTTCCGTACCTAAAGTCCATCACTATTTTGATTTCCCTTTCCACCTATACGCCCTTAATCATGCTAAACGTGGCCTTAAGGTTTTGTTACCTTTGGCTCTGTCTGCCCCGTAAGGGATAAAGACGTGATATAATGTATGTATGTATATTCCTTGCCTATAATCATAAGGCGCGCTAAATCGTTACCCATATTTAAATCTATGTTGAAGGAGCACTATCTGTCATCTTGTGCATGAATCTTGTAGCTGGCTTTTTTAGGTATGTGTGTATGTGTCTATTTATATCTCCATTTATTGTAAATGTGTGTTTCATGTATAATATATTATGTATTTCAGTACTTAGTATATTAATATATATTCTAAATTGCACCACCTGCTCAGATCTGTTCTGTTCTCCGGTCCATTATGGTTGCCTGGTAGAGATCGCTCTGTAGCGATAAGGCTGCCTATTGTTACCTTGTAATATTCTGTGTACCTTTTTCTGTATTGGTTGTTATATGTGGTGTTCAATAAAGAGTTATTGTATTGTATTGTATTGTATTGTATGTATACCTAAAAGTCTTCCATGCTGGTCTGGGAGCAAAGAAAAAACAGAATGTACCAGTTGCTTCTCTACCCGCGCAGACGGTAAAAGCCCATCGAGGGAATGGGCGATTGTAATAGGAATCATGTTATAGGCGATGAGGCTAGCAACCCATCACTATTTTGATTCCATTTTCCACCTACACGCCCACAATCTTGCTAAATGTGGCCCGTAAGTACTTGTTACCTTAGGCTCTGTCTACCCCGTAAGGGATAAAAACGCTCGGAAGAAGGCGTACTTCGTGGCTTAAGAATCTCCGGACATGGTTCAACCTTAACACAAGCTCACTCTTCCAAGCTACTGTGTCGAAATCAAAGATAGCACTGATGATAGCCAACCTCAGGTAGGAGATGGCACCTCAAGAAGAAGAAGAGTACCTAAAAATTGCCAATGGATCAATTTTGATGACCACATATTTGACGGCTGGATTGCCTAGAGGTTAGCGAGCTTGACTACGATTCGAGTCCCGGCAGGAGCAGGTAGGGCAGATCAGATAGCAACACGTATATTGATGATTCGAACCATAGAACTGGTACATTCAATACATACATACATAAATCACGTCTTTTTCCCTTATGGGTTAGACAGAGCCTAAGGTAACAAGACCTAAAGGCCACGTTTAGCATGATTGTGGGCGCATATATATGGAAAGGGGAATCAAAATAGTGATAGGTTGCTAACCTCATCGCCTATAACATGATTCCTAAGATTATCGCCCATTCTCTCGATAGGCTTTTACCAGAAGAGAAGCAACTGGTACATTCTGTGTTTTTTCTTTTCTTTCAGACCAGCATGGAACAGTTCAATTGGCTGTAGTAAATGCAAACGAATAGGTATCATCGCAGAGCTACATCCAGATGTTCTAAGACCGTCAGGTAAGTGCCTACATTTAGGCAAAGTGTTACTTACCTGAGCGTGAGTGCAAGTGTAATCAATACCTCGACTGACGCGATCCATCGCCCACAGATTCAATTATATGCACTGTGTCGTGATATAGAGGATGGAACTGGTAAATTAATTGGGTGTCCAGGATGTTCAGAATGTTGAGCTACTTGTGAATGTGGGCTATGTGTTCTAATTTACAGTGACATTTAGAAATTTTATTTCTAAAGGTAAAACCGTAAAAGTAAACATAAAAAATCAAGAAATTAAAATTCTTGATTCATTTGATAGTACCTAAGTGCCTTCTCTCGTCCCTGGTGAGCAGTAGATGTTCCATGGGAGTTTGTAATTGTGTCGTACAGACACATTATTCAAACAGATGACGCTTAGCGACAAAATTCGCATAGTAACAAGGTCACGTGACAGCTAGTAACAGGTAGAAAAATTCGAAGACTACCCACCTGCTATGGGTGTTGTAGGGGTATAGCATGCGTCACGGAATGACGAGGATCCGGGATCGATTCCCAGCCATAGCTTTACTTTTCGGTTTTTTCTGTTATCTAATTTTCAGTGACATGTAGAAAAAAAAATCTATTTGTGAATAATAAAATACCTATGAGACTGTACATGCCACGGAAATGTGGCCGGGGCTTTTTAAATGCCCCGAATCTCCACAACCGTGAGGTGTGCAGTCATAGAGAATATTTCCTGAACAACGAGAGATGCATCGTGATGTGGTATCGCTGGACAAATCCTTCACCCCTCTCACCTTGGTCAAAGAGAACTGGTCCAGAACTAAGGCATGGAGCACCGAGGACTGCAAGACTGAATGGGAGAGAAAGGAGCTACACGGGCGGTTCTATAAGGCCCTCATGGGGCCCGATGTAGACCTGCTCGCGTCGGTGAACTGGCTACGCTTCGGGGAAACCGAAGGCTTTGCCTGTGCAATTGCGGACAAAGTTATCATGAGTAATAACTACCGGAGGTATATCCTGAAGGACGGTACGGTCGACGTCTGTCGGGCATGCCGCCGTCCTGGAGAGTCACTCAGGCATATTATCTCTGGTTGTTCTAGTCTTGCTAAAGGCAAGTACTTGCACAGACGATGGCGATTGCGAGCGAGTTAGACAATAAGCCTACAGGTCATCCGTCTATCTCGTTGGTGGACGTCCTACGCTGCGCTTGCCGATCCGCGGTCTCTTTTCCAAAATGATAAAAGGCATTCTTCTATTCTGGAAGTAAAGAAGAAACATTGAATGTACCAGTTGCTTCTTTTCCCGCGCAAAGGTAAATAAATCACGTCTGTATCTCTTACGGAGTAGACTGAGCCTAAGGTAACAACTAAAGGGCACGTTTAGCATGATTGTGGGCGTATAGTTGGAAATGGGAATCAAAATAGTGATGGATTGCTAAGATGATTTCTGAAATTGTCGCCTAGTCCCTCGATGGGCTTTTAGCAGTTGCAAGGGAAGAGAAGCAACTGGTACATTCTGTTTTTCTTTGCTCCCAGACCAGTACATATGGAAGACATTATTTGCTTACTAGCTTCTTCCCGCGACTTCGTCCGCGTAGAATTAGACACACAGAGTCATTGTCGTCAATCTTGTACTCCCCTCTTTTTGCGTTGGGGCTTAAAATTACTTTCGTGGACAAAAACCTGGTATAATGCTACATCTTGCAACCAATAGCCTACATCCCTGTTCCATAGATACCGCAGTACGTCTCATGCACATACTCTAGGGCTCTCCGCTTCACTGATCCAACATTAACTGGCTTTAATGTTGGAGCAAACGTTGGCGCCAAATCGAATGTCACTGCCAACATTCGACTAGACATTTAGGATTATTATAGGTTTCGATCGGTTCTTTTACTTTTTCTGTGTGTCTACTCTTGCTTAATACTTATGTCCTGTCAATCGTTCAAAGGTTACATACACCATACACAAATCACGTCTTTATCCCTTACGGGGTAGACAGACAAGATTGAGGGTGTACAGGTGGAAAATGGAATCAAAAAAACTCAACGGTTAACTGGAAGAGATCCCTTTTAGGGATACCTAAGTTCGCCTCGCCTGCGTGTGTGTTGTCCTGTATTCATCTTTTTCATGTGTTTTATGTACAATAAAGAGTTATAGTACGGAAAGGAAAAGAAGGAAGTTGTAAATTGAAAAACAGGCCAAGTGCGGGTAGGATTCGCACACCAAAGGCCATAATAGCAGAAAATGATTTGATCAGAAGAAAAAAGAAAAGATAAGGTACTAAAGACAGGAAGTGGATTAAGTTAATAAAATAAATATTAGTTGTTATAGCGGCAAGTGAATTACGTGTTCTGTTAAAATTTCAACTAGCTGTCACGGTTCGTGAGATACAGCCTGGGGCCTTACCATGACGTCTTAATGCGATTCAATTCCGACTCAGTTCAGGTTTTAGCTGTCATTTTTAGTGTGGATCTGACACAGCGAGCGAACCTAAACTGAATCGGAATTGTATCTGTGTTCTAATTTTCAGTGTCGTTTAGGGGTACGTATTAAAATACATAAAGTTTAAAATCTATAATGGGTTAAAATACATAATGGTTTATAATATATAACGCGATTTTCTCAGAAAGTTACAAATTAACAGGATTGTTATAAAACAAACCTAACCTAACCTAAACCAATCTATAGATTACGATATCAAAAAAGTTCATTTAGCTATTAGTTTTACAGAAAATTGCGTTATGTATTTTGAACCATTATGTATTTTAACCCATTATACATTTTAAACTTTATGTATTCTGATCCGCTCCCGTCGTTTAGATTTTTTTATCCGTATAGATTTATATAAACGGACCAACAGACGAGTCGGCCGGCGATAATTCAATCCCGAACTCAATCCTTGATCCTTTTTTTGTAAAGCCCTAATGGAAGGGAGAAAGTTTTCATTCGAAGATGCATTTTGTGAGTTGTTTTCTAAAAGTTTACCTTTCCGAGCCGTCGGATGGCGTAAAAGTAAAGTTTTCGCCCATTTCGAAACCATTTCTTTGCGGGTGGTAGGGCCTTGTGCAAGGTCCGTCCGGATCGCTACCACCGTCTTACTCGCTAATCCTGCCGCTAAGTAGCAGTGCTTGCACTGCTGTGTTCCGGTGTGGAGAGAGACAGCCGGGGAAATTGCGGGCACAAGAGGCATTTCATCTTAGTCCTCTAGGTTGGCAACGCATCTGCAATCCCTCCGGGGTTGCGGGTGCCTATGGGCAGTGGTGATCACTTACCATCAGGTGACCCACTTGCTCGTTTGCCTTTCTATACATAAAAAAAATGGCGTAAAAGTAAAGTTATCGCCCATTTCGAAATAAACGGATCGTTTGTATCAAAATCGACATGTCTCAGATTTGTCAGTAGCAAAGTTGTAGTCCTTCTTAACGGACGTTAAATACACGTTCAGTTTGAACGTGCTTCCATGCTGGTCTGGGAGTAAAGAAAAAACATAGAATGTACCAGTTGCTTCTCTTCCCTTGCAGATGGTAAAATCCCATTGAGGGAACGGGCATAGAAATCATGTTGTAGGCGATGCGGCTTGCATCACTATTTTGATTCCCCTTTCCTATACGCCACAATCATGCTAGACGTGGCCTTAAATCTTGTTACCTTAAGCTCTGTCTACCTCGTAAGGTATAAAGACGTGATTTATGTGTGTGTTGGTAACAGATCACAACCCCAGGAGTTGCCGGTCCATTGCCAACCTGGGAACAGCCTATGTAAGTAACCAATGACCTCACACTGCCTACATTTTGCTTAGTGGCAGGGCTCTGCTAAAACTGGATATTTTTTTACTATACTTCATTTAATTTAGGATGAGAAACCACAACAACATTATATTGCGGCTCGTGAAGTGTGCTCTCTTTGCAATTTGTACTAGAGTAATTGTAAACGACACGAAAATAAAGTGGCATTAAAACAATTTTATTTTGCGGCTCCCTGACTATTGCACTGTACTATTTGCTAGGTAAGATATAGTTGACCAGACGCAATTTAATGTTGTTGTGGTTTCTCATCCTAAAATAAATGAAGTATAGTGGAATTTGCTCGGAACCTATTTCCTATTTCGGAGCCTATTTTTTGCTACAACTGTAAGTCTAGTGATAGAATACGCAAATTAATTTATTGACGAATCAGCGGATAACAAAATGGTCAGGTCATAAAAATGTTTGTGCAGCTCACGAAATTTGCCCGATTGAAATAATAATGGAGTCCCCTTTAACGAAGGGTAATAAAAACAATTAACGTAGGATACGTAGCTACGTGTTTTTCTTCGTGCGCCAAACGTTTGTTTTTCAACGAAGACTATCGATTTCCGAGGCAATTGGATTTTGTCTTACCCTATTTTTATTCAGTCGTTCTATTATCGCTCATCAGCTGCAACATTAAGCAAAAGTCTGGACCTGGAAACAAAGAAAAAACATAGAATGTACCAGTTGCTTCTCTTCCCGCGCAAACCTAAAAGCCCGTTAAGGAAACGGGCAAAAATTATAGGAGTCATGTCATAGGCGATGCGTCTACTTATCACTATTTTGATTTCCCTTTCCACCTACGCCCACTATCATGCCAAACGTAGCCTTTAGGTTACGATATCATACGCCCTGTCTACCCCGTAGCGGATAAAGTAGACGTTGTGCATGTATGTATGTAAAGGTATGTGTCATAGTATTCCTCTCACGGGTAGCGACCAGTTTGCGTCACTATTATGGCGAGTTACGCATCAAAAATAAATAATTAGGTATCTAACGAAACCCAAAACAAGATCAAACTTCGTAACACACGCTTTACTTTTTTAAACAATATTGCATTTACAAACAAGCCTAGAAAAATTGTTTCCAAAGCCACTTACAATATCGCACACGAATATAACCTCTGTGCACATGCATAAAAAAAGCAAAGCTCGCTTCGTGGAACCACGGCGATAGCGCGGACTGGCACCAAAGAATCGCAGGCGTTCCAAATTCAAAAGCGTTCAGTGCAGCGCTCGGCTTTAGACATGTCGGTGACCAGAACCGTTGACAGATCAAAATGGCGGCGCAGAAAATGTATAAAACCACCGCCGGACGATGACAATGACTGCGCTAGCTTGGCTTGGTTGTTAAGCTTCAGGTTGGACGAAATAGTGAACGTGAAAGTACCTGATGACGAGCCTTACGTCATCGAACCGAGGCTGCCTGAGCCTCCGCCTGCTGCGAGGAAGCCTCCGTATACATACCCAGAGCTCATAGAACGGGCGTTGAGGGAAAATGGGGAGCTGACGGTGTCAGCTATATACCAATGGATTTCGTGAGTAGCTTCAAATATTTACTTTATTTTATAAATAAACTGAAAATACATGTTTTGTCGGATGGTTTGCATGTCAGAATTTTTAATAGGGACTTTTATTATGAACTTATATTTGGGAATGTGACTGTCCCGTCTTTGTTTTGTAAGAACTGCATAACAGGTTCGGTATTCGTTTTTATTTACCACCAAACTAAATGTCTGATTCTAAATTGAAAGAAATACTCTACTTCTAGTACTTTTATAAGCTCTTGTACAAATGGAATTTTTATATTTATTATAAATTCTTCATAGTTTTATATTAAATCTATAAAGCGTCACTTGGTTGTTATTAGAAATTTTTAAACGACTTTACTTTTTTTATTGAAATTTAAGCTTCATTGAAACAGCTGTAGAGTTGGAAATGGAACTGGCTTCACAAACATAAGTCTCAAGCGAATCTAGTTGGTCTAGCTTATACAGCCAAAGTTTTAAATATTGCGTTTTAAGAACTTTGCTTTATGATAAAATCAATAAGCAATTTAAGTACCGATCAAGTGCAAGTTTCATTTTCTGTACTTAGTATAGATTCGTTACTGATTTCACTAAAAGTATTTTGATACGATTATTTTTCTCGCAACTGCGAAGCAATTCAATGGTGTGATAAGTTTCCAATTCGCACTGGGCCCGCGTGGGAACTATAGCCCAAGCCCTCTAATTGTGAGAGGACTGGTGCCCAGCAGTGGGACGTATATAGGGTGGAGATAAAGATGTCTCCAGCCAGTCCATCCTACACGTATTATGGAGCAACCACACCGCCGCTTCGTATACGCAGTAACGTGTCAACGTCTTTTACGCATCGGTATGGTCGCACCTTTAGATCGAACACGTGTTAGACGAAATGCGCATTAGACGAAGCTCACGTTGGACCAAACACGACAACGTGTTGGACAAAATGAGTGTTGAAATATGACTTGGACGAAAAGCTGCAGCTATTATCACTACATAGTATAAAACAAAGTCGCTTTCTCTGTCCCTATGTCCCTGTATCCCTATGTTCCTATGTATGCTTATATCTTCAAAACTACACAACGGATTTTGATGCGGTTTTTTAATAGATAGAGTGATTCAAGAGGAAGGTTTTTCTGTATAATTCTACGCAAACGAAGTCGCGGGCAGAAGCTAGTAAATCAATATATTTATTGTTCTCGCGTATTGTCATAATTTTACTTCGTTTACGTTTTTCCTATCATTTTTAGGGTTCCGTACCTAAAGGGGAAAAACATGACACTATTACTAAGAGTCCACTGTCTGTCTATCTATTTTTCTGTCTTTCTGTCATCAAGCTATCTTAAGAATAAAGTACCGGGTGCGAGTCGGGTTACCTCCGCGTGTGGTCAAGAGCTGCGGCTCGTTTTTGGATCCGTATGAGGGGAAGAGCCGTGCTTGGCCCGGTGCACCCTGGGCATCGGTTAATGATTTCCTGGCAGATGCTGAGGGATATCATTATCCGTTGGCTAAGAGCCCGACAGGGGTGAGGGGCCTTTTGAACGTCTTCTACCGTACAACGTTGATGAGGCCATATAAAAAAAAGAAGAAGAAGAAATATAGACAGTTCAAATTTTCACAGATAATGTGTTATTATGTAATTTCTGTTGCCAATATTTTTGTCTGTTTATGTAAGTAACCAATGTAAAATGGCCCCACACTGCCTACATTTTGCTTATATTCTACATAATTTTTTAGACATTGTGTATACCTACATCCATTTATGCTGGTCTGGAAGCATAGAAAAAACATAGAATGCTCCAGTTGCTTCTCTTCCCGAGCAGATGATAAAAGCCCATCAAGGGAACGGACAAAAATCTTAATCATGTTATAGTATAGGTATAGGGGATGGCTAGCAACCCATCACCATTTTTTTCCCCCTTCCCACCAAAATACGTATTATTTTAATTATTATTTACTCTTTTTATGTAGGTACTCATGACGATCTTTTTGTGAATCTACATTGACATTTCATTTAGCTTCATTTTTGTTTGTTGTTTGACATTTAATTGTACTTTTAAAAAGGTAATGAATAAATCTATCTATCTATTTACCTATACGCCCACAATCATGATACACATGGCATAGGTCTTCTTACCTTAGACTCTGTCGACCCCGTAAGGGATAAATACTTATGTATGTATGTATGGCCCTCCGGGCATTTGGAAATATACTCGGGTGCAATGAAACCGGGTCACTTTCCTTTCCTTAGAAAATTGTGTGAACCTGTTACTTTGCACCCGAGTATATACCTAATGAACCTAACTTAATATTACTATCTCTAGTAATAATTTTTATAACATAGGGCCACTGACCTCGCATACGTTTTTTTTTTTTTTTTTTTTATGTGAATAGGAAGGCAAACGAGCAAGTGGGTCACCTGATGGTAAGTGATCACCACTGCCCATAGTCACCCGCAACCCCGGAGGGATTGCAGATGCGTTGCCAACCTAGAGGACTAAGACGAAATGCCTCTTGTGCCCGTAATTTCCCCGGCTGTCTTACTCTCCGCACCGGAACACAGCAGTGCAAGCACTGCTACTTAGCGGCAGGATTAGCGGGTCACTATCTCTAGTGAGATTTTTTATAACAATGGGGCCACGAAAACTGACCTCGCTTACGTGAAATTAAACTAAGCTCTCTATATCGTCTGTTGCCTCCACTGAACCCTAGAAACACTCGCGGGACTCCGTGTAATCACCGTGGCGCGAATTACACGATATTACAATTGTAATCACGGTATAACCCGATAAGCTTGCTATCGGGCTGATTTAATATTTGGATTTAGATTGTTATCCGAGCGGAAAGAGGGGCCTTTATTAACACTTAACTACATGGTTGGCACAAGTAGCTGTGACTGGCTTTGGCACCTACCTTGATTGGTTGGCGCGCCCACTGTACATTACAAAGTACAATTTCTTTACAAATGTATACTTGAAGCCCAAGACTTATTTTTGTGAAGATTTTTATGGGTTACGACCCACCATACCCCTGCCACTACCCCTGGGGGTAGGGTGGAACGGAACCATACCACCGTAGTGGTGTAAGCTACGGGTATTAGGTAGGTTAGGTTAGTTAGGTAGCTCCTTATGCCCGAAGGGCAAACCATCCAGAAATAGGAGCCTCAGTCGATTTTTTTCTCAATTTCTCAAATCCTAGCACTACTATGGTGGAATGGTTCAGTCCTCAGGGATTTTTTTCTAGGTTTTATATATTTTTTGTAAATGTTCTGTGGTCTAGACAATATATAGTGTTAGTAAAGACTAGTGACAGATAAGTACAAACGATTGCTAAGTTAGCAGGAGCCTACAGAGCGTTTATGAATACGGGTAAGGTTGTAAACTGACATTGTAAATCGTCTGGCTGAACCCCAAATTTAGTGCGTCTTAATTGATTAAAGCAAACATTGTTTATTGCTGTGTGAACAAAATCCTAATACAAATTTGACCGTCTCCCCCACACGTGACCTGCCCCGGCATGTCGTTGATAAACAGAGGGTAAACGGTGGCAAAGCGGCTCGATTAGTCTTCACAGGTGTGTGTATCACAGCACCCGTGTTTACGAGTTAGGGGGATTGAACAATCGAATCAATTTAATTGTGACATACGCTAGAACAGTGTTTTCAAGTCTAGTCTTCTATCATAATCACTACCATAATTATAAAACAGACGGCTACTGTCTAATACTAATTTCCTTTTGGCTTGTCCTCCTTCATCTTCTCTCACAATGATATTTAGTTGTTTATTTATGAATTGTTTGCTGTATTTTCAGATGTACGCTCTATTGTGGCTTTCACTATATGTATATTTTAAACTCACTCTTTGTCGGTCTCTCGCTTAATGCTCTTCTCATTTACTCAAAGTTTTACTGGTAGAGATCCCTTATAGGGATAATTTCGCCTTTGTGCATATATTTAAGGTCTTTTTTGTGATTTGTCTCTGTTTCTTTATACATACATACATACATACCGTCACGCCTCTTTCCCACAGGGGTAGGCAGAGACTACTTTAATTCCACTTGCTACGATCCTGATATATTTCTTTCGGTCACAGTCACCAATCGGCGGTTGTCTCGGAATGAGCTCTCAATATTCGACACAGTTCTGACTAATTCCATACATACATAAAATCACGTATATACCCTTTACGGGTAACAAAATGTAGGTTACCATGGTTGTGGGCGTATAGGTGGAAAGGGGAGTCAAAATAGTGATGGGTTGTTAACAGCATCGCCTGTAACATACCTAAAATTTTCGCTCGTTTTCTTTACTATTTCCAATTATTATTTAAAACAGAGCTAGCTAAAAATCGAAGCTTTATCACTTGAAGTGTAATCGTCTCCTCGGATATTAGCATATTTGAACCAATTTCCTGTTCTGAGCGTTATTTGGTTCCGCTCACTGAGTAATCGATGGTGGCGCCGCCCGTACCAGGCGCCGGGTGGCGTGCGCGGCGCGTTGTCATCACTGTTTTGAGGGGTAGGGTCATAAGACCCCGGATTTACAAGGCACGAGCAGAAAACAACTGCCAAGCGCGACTCGCGCACCTAAGAAACCGTGGCAAGTGAACGTAATTCCGGTGTTAGCTAAGCTCTGGTCCTAAGCCAAATGTGGGCGGTGTGAGGTCATTTTATGTTGGTTGTGCTTTAAGAGCCATCTTGACATGAAATTAGAAGTTTCTAGGACTATTGGAACTACCCGATTGGTTTTTGGAGCACAGCAAATTGTAAGGAAAGGAAATGAGTACCTATCTTTTGATTGCGTCGACATCTTAATTTATTTATCGCGCCCCTTTTTGTCTCATTTTTTTTTGGCCATTATAATACCTACATGAAATCGTGCATTTTTAAGAAATTTTGGAAAGCCATCAGAATGTAGTAGGGCATTTTCCAGAAAACGGGTTCACGTCATGTTATTTTTTTCCAGTTTTTTTTTTTGGGTTGTTCTTACTCAGAATCGTTTACCCTATCGATTCTCATACAAGAAAAAATGAAACCCAGATTTTACTATGGAATATTTTTGTTCGTCACGTTCCGCACTTAGGTACTATAATTAAAAGAAGTTTAGTGACGAACTGGAATGGAAATTTTGGGGCCCATTTTTTCTTGTATAAGGATCGATAGGGTAAACGATTCTAAGAAAAACCGAAAATAGTTCTGGAAAAAATGTTCATGTGTGGACTTTTTTTTGGAAAACGCAGTAGGTTAGGTTAGTTTTGTTTACTATCAATTCTGGAAAAAAAGCTTACTGTTTCAGAAATGAAACGCTTTATGTCTAACGAAAATTATGACAAACCATAAATTCGGAAATTCAATTTTATACATACACAAATCATGTCTTTGTCCCTTACGGGGTAGACAGCGCCTAAGGCAACAGGTACCTGTAGGTACATTTAGGCCACATTTAGCTAGACTGTGGGCGTATAAGTGGTAAATGGAATCAAAATATTGATGGGTTGCCTCATCGCTTATAACATGATTCCTGTGATTTTCGCTCACTCCTTCGATGGGCTTTTACCATCTGCGCGGGTAGAGAAGCAACTGGTACATACTATGTTTTTTCTTTGCTCCCAGACCAGCATGGAATTTTATGGGACAAAATATAGACCTAACACAATCTTTTTGCCTGTAACGATTTTGATGGCATTTATCTTTCTCCAACAGCGACCGCTTCCCCTATTACAAGGCCAACGACGAGCGCTGGAAGAATTCCGTCCGCCACAACCTTTCGATCAACCCCCACTTTAGGAAGGGGGCGCGGGCCCCGCAAGGGGCTGGCCACCTCTGGTCTCTAGCTGCCAACGCCATAGACCTGCTTCCCATGAGGGCAGAGATCATGATTGGAGACGAGGGCGAAATACACGAGGCGCAAATCTTTGAATGTCCCAAGGTAAGGTTTTAGGGCTTGCTCTATTCAAATGATACTCGAGTGGCATCGGAATGAAATAATATCAAGTCATAGGACGGTACCTTTACTTACCTACATATTTATCTTTGGTTCACTTTTTTTTGGGTTGTATTATAATAGTAAGCTAAGGAATTAATTAACCACCAAGTTTCAATATCATTTCGGTGTCTTAAATTAGAACATCAAAGACTACTTTGGACTCTCAGGTGAATGTGGTAATCAACCATATTTATTAGACGTAGTCGACTATAACCTAAACAACCCAAAGGGACTACTGTCTGACGTTGACAACAAATACGCCAGTGACCCGTGTATCTCAACTATGGTGTGCTTTCAAATTCCTTTGCCTGTGTAAAATTTTACTGGCGAACGCAGTAGAAAGCTTTTGTTTACGCTCACGGTATTGTCTATTTATTACCCTTGTGCATCCGATCCCAATATTAATTTATAAAGTGACGTCATTTTGTGCCGATCGTGTCGGAAACTGCCTCGACAGCATTAAATTTTTAATAGGCCTTCGTTGTAAATAAAAACGTTTTTTTTTTTTTAATTTTCAGGTCATAGTACTGGACGAGGCTGCGATCGCAGCGGCCAGTATCATTCCCGATCAAGATTTATTCTCGGGTAGTACAAGTGAGTTTTTTTTTAAGTCTTATTTATTGCCGTCATCAATATGCGGCCTCATTGGAGGCCGGTGTACCTGGCTGCCATGTTTGAAAAAGGTTTGCCCGGAAAGTGAGTAGGTACTTAGGTCGTGGGAAGGGTTTTTGAATTGTAAGATTGATTTTGAGATGGAGCGTTGGTCCGTGTTACTTTTTTGGGAAAAAAAAATGTTTGAGCCTTTTTACTGACTTGTAACGTTATGTTATGAATCTTGGGCATTCGTTTGGGCTAAATCTAGGGCTGGCTCCGCATGAGGGAACTCTTTGACGGTTGGTTCGATTGATTGAAGCTCGGTAAGTACACTTGCGGATTATAATTGTTGAGCTACGATAGAACCTTGTCCCAAAAGGTCAATGTCAAAATATTATTGAAATTGTTTGCGGACATAGCGTTGCTTCACTATGAAAGCGTTCCATGTATGCTCAACAATTTAAGTCCTCGAGTGTCCAGTCGAGGCCATAAATATCGATACAGGCTTCATCTATACTAATATTGTGAAGAGGAAAAATTTGTTTGTTTGTTTGTTTGTTTGTTTGAATTGAATAGGCTCCAAAACTACTGGACCGATTTCAAAAATTCTTTTGCCGTTAGAAAGCTACATTATCACTGAGTAACATAGGCTACTTTTTACCGGGGGAAAATACCTTTTCTTACGGGAAAATTAATTTATCGCGGGCAAAGCTGCCGACGGAAGGCTAGTGTCAAATAAATGTGCCACCGACCTTATTTTTTGTGTCGTTAAGGTGTAGGTATAGATGTTTTTGACGGGTCTATATCTGTTGGTCTAAAATTTTTTGCCCGATATTTTTTTGGCACTTAGTTTTTGGCCTAATCGAAAGATGTTTGGGCGTAATTGTTTCGCATATATTTTTTTGACCGAAAATTGTTTAGTCTAACATTTGTATGGAATTATATTGTTTGGTCAAATGCATTTTAGGCATACAAATTGGTATTCCGAATATTGGTGTCACTAATAATCGCATTTATTAAATTAATTTGGCCGAAGATTAATTATTTTTTTGGGGACGCAGTTCTATCCTAACCTAACCTACTGTTCTGCGAGCGACTTATGCTTATACTTTCGCTCGCTCGCTTTAGCATATTATGGGTTTTAAGAGGTATTATGTTAGACTAAAGAAATTATACTACCGAACAATATTATACTTTTAGCCTTTTAGTCATAGAAAAATATACTAAACAATTTTAGGCCAAACATGTTTTAGGACAAAAAATATGTATGCAAAAAAAACTTTCTGCTAAATAAGTATACCATTAAATATTATACTAAACATTTTAGGCCAAACAATTTTAGAACATAACATTTTAGACGAAGGGTGAAACGAAGGGCACCCAAAAAGCATAAATATTTAAATCTTGTCTCATCTTTCACTACCCAAAAATCGAATTTAAATTGATTTATTAACTCTTGTTATTGTTTCAGTGTTTCTCAACCCGGTGTCGACTGAACAAGTGGTGCGCGAGTGCGGTCTTATAACTGCTGATTAGTTCGATTATCAAGTAATTAAAGGCACTGTTTAACTTTCAACTTGTAACTACCGTGAGACTCAATCATAGCTTAACGTGTAAAAGTCGAATAATGCTCGCTGAGTCGATGCTGGCTCGTGTATGGCGAACGCGGAAGGTTCGTGCTGACGCCGGGGCGAGCGCTCGAGGGAAGACTAGGAATTAGTACGAAACATGTCGAGCATTACTCGATTTTTATATGCGAGTTACCCGTTTGTGTAACTATGGCACTGTTTAAGTTTTAAATCTTAAATAAACCAATTTTATGAAAATTTTAGTTGGCGCTGAGTCGAGTAGGTACTCACTCACCCCTTAATATTTAACGCGTTTGAGCGTTTTCGAAAAAAAAGTCCACGTGTACATTTTATCCAGAATTTATATATTTTGCGTTTTTTTTATTCAGAATCGGTTACTTTATGGACTCTCATACAAGCAAAAATGTGTCCCAGATTTGACTATGGATTTTTTTCCTCTTTGTCACGTTCCATACATAGCTATATTCAAAAAAGTGACTAACTGGAATGGAAGTTTTAGGACAATTTTTTATGAATAAGAAAAACCAAAATAGGTTTTTTTTTTTGGAAAACGCCCACTCGCTGCCAGCTGCCAAACCAGAGACTTCAGGTGTCTCCTAATCCACAATGAAACCTTTTTACAGTAAGCATCGTAACGATTTTCCTTGTTAAGTAATCCGATGCCACTATGACGTTTTATGTGAAGAGGTTCCTCGATGGGTCAGGAATTAAATTCTTTGAGTGTGCATGTGCGTTCAAATGCCTGTGAAACTATGGCAGTGGCACTGGGTGGAAGTCACGAAAACGCATTGTACGTTGGTGGCAGTGAATTAAGTTTACACACTCGCTGCCGGCAACGCATGTATTATGTTGAATCAGTCGTTACTTTGCGGAGGTCCATTTCAATGAACAAAAAATATTTAATTTGAGTAGCGGAGTAGCAAGGTAAATTTTTTGTTCGTTGAAATGGACCTCCGCAAAGTAACGCCTGATTCAATAAAATAAAAAATATTTACGTTGCTACTCCGCTACTAGCGCTGAGTAGCGGAGTAGCAAGGTAAATTTTTTTTGTTCAACGCATGTATTGTTCCGAAACATCTCGGCAGGTTTAGTTACTTTGACTAAAATAGTCCTGTAAATGTCTTTTTAGGATTTTTGAATCATTGTTATCGAATGTTTCCATACATTGATCGGGACTAAATTTTGAATGAAAAATTTAAAAATGAAAAATCTTTGTGGGGTGCATTCGAACTAAACCTGCTGTAATATGCCGGAACAAATCTGGGAGGTCTTGTATGTGTGCATGTTTGTGACTTTCGTCCAGTGCCTCTCACGATTCAGTAATTTGTACGCACATGTGCATTTCTGGTACCCGGCCATAAAGTTTGCACTTTGCTTTGGTCTTTGGAAAAAATCAACTGGCGTAACGTAAGCCAGAGCGAGACAGCGCTCTACGGAGCCCGTGGAGCCAAAATTAGCCGAGAAGACTTTATGGCCGGTTTCCGTATCTAACTTTTTTATAAGTACATAATGTAGGTCAGATGATAGTGCAAGTACAGTGGGGACCTCCCATTTGTTCCATGGAACTGTGACATCATAGAACTGTTAACATTTTTCTTTCCCAGCAGTTCCATGGTAGAACTATTGAAACAAAAAATGTGATATTTGTTCTATAGAACTAAAAGCACCTCAAGATTGTGATGGGAAACGTGAGGTGCTTTTAGTTCTATAGAACAAATAGCACATTGTTTGTTTCAATAGTTCTACCATGGAACTGCTGGGAAAGAAAAATGTTAACAGTTCTATGACGTCACAGTTCCATAGAACAAATGGGAGGTACCCAATGTGTTACGTACAACCGTAGGACCCTATCGCAATAAGGTGACATATCACTCGAGTTTGAGTGAAGGCGGCCTGTCGATTGCGACAGTGTTCTATTCGACAGTCGGTAGTGGATGCGTTAAAAATGTAATTGACATGGGATCAGTTGCAAATTTTATGTTGAATGTCAAAAAGGAAGTTGTTAAATTAATAGTTTAATTTAAGCTGTTTTTGAAAATTCGTATGACCCAGACACGGTTATGCGAAAACATTTTGGAAATGAAGATATATTATGCATTGTTTTGATTAAAGTCTAACTTAACCTTTTCGCCGCCACGTCAAATAAAAGACTGTAGCAGGGATGTTGCGGATCCACTTTATTCCACATCCGCGGATGCGGATTTTAAGAGGCTCACATCCGCGGATGCGGATCTGTATAAAAAACTTAAGTGTTGTGTTGGTAGAGTTAAAAAAACACAGTAGGTATTATTTACAGTCACAACAAAACAGTGGCGAGCCGCGTCACCGTCACCGATTCACCGAAGTCCGAAACAAAATTACCGCTTTCCTATTGGTCAATCAGCACGCGCGGTCGACACGTGCCACTCGCCGGGCCTTCCCCTTTCTTTCATGTCGCGACCTGCTACATATCCGCATCCGCTTCAGCTCCGCATCAATTTATGCGGATGCGGATGTAGATGCGGATGTCGAAATTGATGCGGATGTTCCGCATGTGCGGACGCGGATGCGAATATTGGTAACATCCCTGGACTGTAGTTGGCGTCGAAAAGGTTCATACGGTGGTTAGTACCACGAGCATTTATTTTAAACTTGCATGTCTTGTGTCAATTTAGAATTACATACATATTAATCACGGCTATATTATCCCTTACTGGGTTGACATAGCCTAGGGTAGCAAGACCTAAAGGCCACGTTTAGCTTAATTGTGGGCGTATTGTTATAAAAAGTCATCAGTTGTTGAACTTCATAGTTAAAAGTTCAAAAGCAATCAAACCTAGTCATAGTTTATGAATATAAATTAGGGCCTATTTCACCACTATTTGTAAAGTTCCAGTTATCTTAAATGTTAGTTATATAGATTACCTCTCTATTTATTTACGAAACAGACAGAGACGAGATCATAGATAACTGACACTTAACAGGAACTTTACAGAGAGTGGTGAGAGAGGCCCTGAACCTTTTAACCGCCGTGGTCTTAAATGTAAGACACAAAATATCCAGCACATTTCGCCGTAGTCTTATAAATACGAGAATGTCATAATATTTTTGACACTTGGCGATACCGGTATTAATATTTTCGACGGCTAAAAGGTTAATTAATTAATTAATCAGTTACCGTAAGCTGTTATTTTCGTTGATGTGGTCATACTTTGAAGAAATGTATGATTATTTTAGTAATTAAGTTGTAAGATTTGCTCAAATGAAGAATCGGAGACATCCGGCATTTCATAATGTTTCTGTTATAGTTAACCTGCTTTATTGTCTGTTGTCATTAAATTGGTCACCGATGGCGAATAAGTTAGTAAGACTAGCTAGTCTTTTTTTGTATCATCTTGGGCCATATCAGCGTAGCATGTAACATTTATGTAAAACTAGCTGTTGCCCGCAACTCCGTCTGCATAGAATTCGTTTATCGCTATCCCGCAGCAATGACGCAATTTTCCGGGATAAAAAGTAGCCTATGTGTTATTCCAGACTATAATCTATCTATGTTCCAAATTTCATCCAGATCTGTCTAGCCGTTCTGGCGTGAAAGAGTAACAAACATCCATACTCACAAACTTTCACATTTATAATATTAGTAGGATAAATAAAATAATCCGCTAAATCTGCTCCTTGACCATGTAGTGAGATCTAGTCTTGCAAAATAGTCGCGCTTGCGTGGGATATTGTGTTTACACGCTTAATATTAATAGCCAATCAAACTCACATCCTCATTGTCATTTTAAACTAGCTGTTCCGCGTGGCCTCACTCCCGTTATGTAAAAAAAATCTCTTTAAAAACATTCTGTGAAACTTAAGGAACATTTGAAGAAAAAAAAACAGCTGAATTGGTCATACGCGCTCGAGACGCTTTTTTTGGCAAAAATTTAACGGGACCGTTGATCGTGTCATAAAGTGAGCAATTATTTTGCATGTTTAACTGTTTTAACTAAATCTATACATAATTTTCCTTTTCTTTTTCAATGCCACTAAGCGAAAGGTTTTTGTTATTTTTTGCTGTCACTGACAAACCTTATAAAAATACGTAAAAGTGTTTGTATGGTTTATAGTTTCTGCGAACTTTGTCGACTAGAATTTAGCGTATTTTAGCGTCTGTAAGGCTGGTGTAGTAACAAAACTGTAGCTAAGGTGTTTTTTTTACAATAAATAGAATTAAAATCAGAATTTTCGTTTTTCATTACAATCTCTAAAATAGTTGAAATAGAAATACTGATCAGATAGAGCACTAATACGTGGCACTACAGACCAAAATAAATATCACAAATGGGAGGTAGGTTTAGGTTATGTTAGATCTTCAGCAGGCGAAGGGCCAAAAATACCTAGGAATAGGAGCTTCGTCGACTTTGGTAAACTTGATTATCTTTGGACAATAGTGCCACTCTGTAGTGCCACGGGAAATAAAGGGATCAGATTATATTATATCTGTCCAATTTATACTGGTTTTTAGTTTTTTTGCAATGTGTGTTAAGGGTTATTAACCTTATGGACGCCAACGACTTATACAATACGTCCATTACTTCAAAGCAAAAGAAACCTTCGTTCAATTGTGTTTAGGTTTAATTTAACGCATTCTCTGCCACTTGCCAAACCCGAGACTTCTTCAGGTGCCACTGACGCACACCTGCGTTCAATTGCCTGTAAAATTATGACAGCGGCACTGCGAAATTCACGAAAACGCATATTTGCGTCGGTGGCAGTGAATGCGTTAAGGCATCGCAATAAAGAAGTCTGGCGTATGGAAGACGTTTTTTGTATTTGACGTGGCGGGGAAAAGGTTAAAAGTTAGAGATCGTTAATCAGCTGCTAATAAACAAATCTTGTTCAAAAGGTACGTCCGGTTTTTCATGAAAAACAGTGAATCACACAGTCGTAGTCATTCCAGAATGACCAAAAAGTTGCATTCTATTTGTTTCAAACACTTTGGCCGACTTGGATGATTCATGACGCTGACTATATTACAACATTTACAACAACACAACAGTGCTTTTTAACCTTTTGACCGCCACACTACGAATGAAGTGACTGTTCTGTAAGCCACGGAATAAACCGTGAAAGTAAGAAAATATGGATTTTATTTCCATTGTAGAAGGATTTGTTTCGACTAGAATGTTGGTCATGTATTGATAACCGTGGCGTGTGAGGCATTCCAGAGGCTATCACGACTGGATGACTCTCTGTGGCGGTCAAAAGGTTAACTTTTTTCATTGCCGGTAAGCAATGTTAACTTTTTGAACCCGATTCATAACACTCATAAAAGTACCGCCAATAGTGGCCAAAAAAGACATTTCTTTCACCTTGGCTGAAAGTTGTTCAGAGTAGTACCTTTTTGAGACCGATAAAAACTTGAAAAATGTAGCAAATCTGCAGTCCCGTCGACAAATCACACCTACGGAGTCACTATAATTCAAAATCTTCTCACAAAACATTTTCAAAGTTGGAATCCCCTTGTTTTATGACCGTTAGTGGCATTGCCTTGTGGGCGTGGCTCCATCTATTACGCTAGGCGGTAAATTACAGCTCTAAGTCGTATGGCCTTCTCATGTAGGTTCGGCTTATGGGATCCTGGGAGAATTCTATTGTGGAGTTATGTTCGGTGTGGATGTTTTATGGGAAGTATTTGTGCTTTAGAATATTGGAGTAATTAGGGTCGAAATAATAAAGACGTTTAACTCTATTGTTGGCACTTTCACTCGTGTAGGTAAACATTCTGAGGCCTAAGCATCTCTGATTCAGTTGATGCAAAATACTTTCGCAGTCCGACTTTGTTTTCTTCTCCTGCTTGGTGTAAGTTTTTAGTCACACAGGTCTCGACAGGCATGGAATTACCCATGGCACTACTACGTGCCACTACAGACCAAAATAAATATCATAAATGGGAGGTAGGTTTAGGTTATGTCAGATCTTCAGCAGAAGGGCCAAAAATATCCAAAAGTAGGAGCACCGCGAAAGCGGAGCTCCGTCGACTATGTTAAACTTGATTTTGACAAATCTTTGGACAGTAGTGCCACTCAGTAGTGCCACGGGAAATAAAGGGTCTCGACCACGTTCGCGTTAAAATGTCAAAGGGCAAAATACTTAGAAAATGGAGCTCGGAACTTGGGCGCGTTCATTCGAAATCCAGGTGGCCAAACTGTAGGAGCACGGGTAAGAAAGGAATACTATGAGCATGAGAACAGTTTGTTGCCGTTTTGATCCGCAAGTGGCGCTGCCAACTTTTCCTAAGTAATTAAGACGTGCAAGACGTTTTTCGTATCGAAAACTTACACTAGAGGCTCAGGGAGGTTACCGCCCAGCGTTTAGTGCGTGCCAAGTTCTATTGAGCGTAAGGGACAGAGCTATATGGCTGCATAACTGTGTCCCTTACGCTGAATAGAACTTGGCACGCATTAAGCGACTATGGTAACCGCCCTGCACGGTTAGCACGACAAGGCGCGACTTGCGCAAAAGCGACATAGAAGCGCGATATAATGCTATGTCGCGAACTGGTCGACGTGTAGCTTTGTAGCGACAAATTTTGTCGCGGTGTCACATCGTGCTACGCAAAGCGAGATAATTGACAGCCGCGTTAGAGATTTGTCGAGTAGCGAGTCGCGTCGCGCGTGTACCTCATGCTAGACGCGCTGGTCGCATTTCTTAACCGAACTCGTGTAATTTTAAAAGCATTCAAACAATTTTGTTGTAGAGAGAATATTTTTTTAAGCGGATGGCTCAAAGATGTCAGAGATAACTTTATTTTTAAATCCTCAAGTAAATACAAGTTTAAATTCCAGAAAACACTGCGGGCGTTCCTTCCGTATCCCTTGTAATAAAAACTTTTTTCATCACCGTGTAGGCTTATTGAAAATAACAATGTCGCGTGTATTTTTTATTGTAAATGACTTGCGGGACGCGGCCTGGGTTGTGATGTTCGAGCGAGTTCAAATTGTATAAATAACACTGACCAAACTGAAATTAGAATTGGCTTCATGCTACGACGAGTCAAAGTTCAGTCACTAGAATAATTTTTAACATTAAAAAATCTCTTTCACGAGTCTTAATTATAATGATAACCACGATGGTCAGTTATGGGTTTAAATTGGCAGCGCCACTAGTGGTTCAAAACGGCAACAAACTGAATGATTAGCGTAAGGTTTCGGTCGCTTACTTCTCAAACGCGTTTGGGTAAAATGTCAAATACTATGAGAAAAGTTTGTTGCCGTTCTGATCCGTAAGTGGCGCTCCCAATTTTACCCCTAAAATCATCATAATTATCATCATATCAGCAATAGGTCGTCCACTGTTAGAAATAGGCCATAGACCTCCAGTTGCCTCGGTTGGAAGCGGCTTGCAACCTCCGTGAACCCGCGGCTTTAACCAGTTCATCCGTTTGAAAATAAAAATGAAAATGAAAAACATTTTTATTCAGTAACTTAAATTAGAACAGCAGTATCTGTGCTGGCGCCTCTTTTTGAGTATACGAGATACTCTTGCTAAGAGAACACCGCTCTTGTACGTATTGTATCTGACGATTTAAATAGGTGTAAGAATTTATTTTACAAGCTCTAAAAAACTAAAAAACTAAAGTCGAGTCGTTTGTGTGGTGTAAGGGATAATTAAGTTTGTGGGATTTGTATGTGTTTTATGTGGCATTAGTGGAGGGATTGCATAAAAAACATATATATTTCACATAAGCTTGGTTATCTTGCACGTGAGTAGCGGAGTAGCAAGGTAAATATTTTTTTGTTCATTCTTATTTATAAGGCCTATACCAGGGAATAAATAGGAAAAAATCTCTTTCCTTTCTTGTACTGACCGGGCGAAACATAAGCAAACGAACATCAATTTTCTACCACTTAAACTCCTCATTAGCACAAGCTTTCAGAACAAAGGTGTGCATTAACTGACCGCTCCCTACCCGACTGCGAACGGAAGGGTTGAGCTCGCGGTCCATTCAAGCCGCTAATAGGCAGTTCACGTGATGGCTCCAATAAAGGATAGTAATTAATACTGTTGCTAAATGGTTTAATGCGCCTTTGCCAGTCTCGGAATGAATTTGCCTAGTTTTTTACAAGCTATTGTGGGCGTATAGGGGGTAAAGGGAATCAAAATAGTGCTTTTTCTGCGCGGGAAGAGACGCATCTGGTATATTCTAGATCTTTTCTTTGCTTCCTGACCAGTAGGCTTAATACCTAACTCGCTCGCAAACGCCATCGTGTTCATTTTGACAGTTCATGTATGGGCTGGCATTTGGCATCGGAATCAGCTAGCTGTCACATTCATACAAGAACTGTCGAAATGAACACGATGACGATTGCGAGCGAGTTAGGCAATAAGCCTACAGCATGGAAGGAAATAAAACTACAGAAATAAGATAATCAACAACTCGCATCACATCACGTATCTCAGTGTTTGTTTTGCAGAATAAAGAGTTTACATACACACATACTCACTGTCAGCTTGAGTGCACCCAGCGATTGTCTTTGTGTGCTACACACGCATACATTTACACACAGTGCAGCGAAGCACATTTGTCATCGTGCCTCTGTTACGAAGAGTGTAATACCACTAGATATGTCTTGGGTATCTCATTGCCTTCATTCGAAACTTTTTGTACAAGCTGAATGTACTCTTTAGTTACGGTGGGGGGCAGCCATGACTTACTGCTGTGTAGATTCGCTCGCTGCCAGATCCATACTAAAAATGACAGCTATGAATTGAACTGAGACGGAATTGAATCGCATTAAGACGTCATGGTGAGACCGGTGGGGCAGGGGTGCGAAGAATTCCTGGGAACGATCCGGCTGCCAAACAAAACTAAGGGAGACAGCAGGGCCAGTCTGGAAGAGGGAAACGGGCAACCGTTCGGGATTGAGACGGGTTGGAGAGGCGTATGCCCAACGGTGGAAGAAGAAGAAGAAGACCTTAGGCTCTGTCTACCCCGTAAGGGATAAAGACTTGATTTATGTCTGTCTGTCTGGCCTGAAAAAGCATTAGCTGCAGACTAATATAACCACAAACACCGTGTGATAATTTTTAAAAAGACTTGCTTTCTTTCTCACTCATGGGTTTGATACTTGAATTAGCTGATGGTACCCAAAGCCCGAATGATAATCTTGGTGCGCACGGACTGTGCTCAGAATTCAATTTAAGAATCAGTTTATACAAACAAATGAAAATTGTATGGCTTGGTATTCGTTCCAGTGTTTAATGCTCTTTGGTCTAGGAACCAGCGAGCTGTTCATAGATAATAATATGAAGTGTGGCAAATACGTACAACTTGCTGAATATAGGACTGAGGTCATTTTATGACAAGTCAGATAGAAAATATTAAATAGTGAGTCGGGACGTTGGGGTGCGAGTCGGGCTCCACGTGTGGTCAAGAGCTGCGGTTCGTTTTTGGATCCGTCCGGGGGAAGAGCAGTGCTTGGTCCGGTGCACCCTGGGCATCAGCTAATGATTTCCTGGCAGTTTCTGAGGGATATCATTGACCGTTGGCTAAGAGCCCGACAGGGGGGGAAGGGGGTCTTTCATACCGTACAACGTTGCCGACATTTTGTCACAAGATTTTTTAATTATATATTATTTTTGTTACTTTGACATTGGCGAAGTTGTCGTCGCTACGCTATGACGACTTGATACGCCACAAATAAGAAGAAGAAGATGAAGAGTCGGGATGTTTGAAGGGTTCATTATCATTGGACAATACAATTGGGGTTGTTAATCTTTTTTGCAACGGGTAGTATAACTATAACGCTTTTTAAATCGTTTTCTATAGTTATTTATTTTTAATTATACAGTTATGAATTTATTACCAAAAATAGGCCCTTAGTAAATAGTAAAGTACGTTTTTTATAATTGATATTTTTACAAAAAAAGTGGTGTGTTTTAGACAATTCCATTTGTAATTATTAAGTTAAGAGGATCTTCGATTATTTGTTGTCATTCCTTAATATACGTTCTAGACACAAGTAGATAAGTATACATTATAGGTTTTACTCCGCGAGTTGCAAGTTTAAATTACTGTGATAATTTACAGTAGAAAATTCAAGTTAAAAAAAATTATGTAACTTGATAATCAAACGGAACCTGTCGCAGCCATCGCGTTTAAACCAAACACGTCACTGGCATCAAAAATGACGAAAATCAAACGCCCGAAACTAAAAAATCCTATAGAGAAACAGTTCAATGTAATAACCCGGTACCACTACTTTTTATTCTTCGTCATATTCTCAAGCAAATTACCAGGACTGTGGCACATTCTAAACCTAATATTTCTGTCTCCACCGATGACATACTACTGTAATTCTAACGATGCCCATTCCAACGAATCAAATACGTGTCCGTGTGACGATCCCTCTTGGGACCGGACTGTGTTTTCAGAAACTGTGCAAACCAAATTTGGGATTTACTGTGAGACATCGTGGCTCATTAGTTTCTCTGAAAGCATGTCGTATGTCGGCTTGTTGGTGGGATCGTTATTATTTGGATTTCTATCCGACAGGTACTTTGAAAATGATTGCGTTTTTCCTTACTGGAGCTCTAATGAGATAGCTATCATAATTATCCTTGTTTTCAGTCCTGTCATTAAACGAGCTATTTTATACAAGCTTTATATTGACTTGCAATGCATGTATGATGATCCGGTGGAATCTTGACTCAATTTTGAAGCAGATATCTTCATCTGATTGAGCTTAAATTTTGCATACTTGAGTAAATCAGATGACAACAAAAACTAATTATAGAATTCTGGTGGCCCAGTCAGGACCGTCTCCGCAGGAGGGAACTCTTCAACGGTTGATCTGATTGACTTGAAATTTGGTTCACATACGCAGGGTGAATAGAATATGTTTGCTCTGAGATCTCGATAATAGCTCCAACTTCAATAATATGTCAAGGGTAATTTCAGAAAATGACGATATTTATAATAGACAATGCAATTTCAGATACGGCCGACTCTCCGTATTCACAATGTGCTGCCTAGTGCTCGCGGTTGCAGGCTGCCTTGTCAGCGTAATGCCGGCAATGACGCCCTTCATCATCATGAGGTTCTTCGAAGGCATGGGAGCTGGTGGTGCCATTGTCACGGCATACGTCCTCTGCATCGAATACTGCGGGGTCCGCCACAGGGAAACCGTTACTGCCCTTTTCCACATCCCCATCAACTTGGGTCATATCTCTTTAGCGGGGATGTCGTATCTCCTCAGGAATTGTGACGAGTTCCAGTTGGCTATTTCGATACCGATGTTTATATTCGTCGCTGCAAGATGGCTGGTCATGGAGTCACCGAAGTGGCTTCTGGATAATGACCACTGCGAAGAAGCTATAGCTGTTATGGAGAAGTTCTGTTCTTTGTGAGTGGTGTGATTATTTATTAATCAATTGAGCTTGTGTACAATTGCACAATTGTAAGTTGAAGAGAAATGAACCCACATTAGTTTGGTTATGAATGGCGTAAAGATTCATCAGATGAGGGTCGTTCCTCAATATAGAAGTGCATCATCATCTCTTGTCTGCTCTAGGCTTCACCAGTTGGAGGCCACATAGAGCTAGGGGCCCGTGGCGTTTTGCCAATCCTGCTACTCTGTAGTTTTACTTACACCAACAATTTATGATCATAATATAGGCAGGTTCTTTTCTCGATAGTTGACCTTACCTGAGGTTACAAGAAGCAGTATGGGATAATATGTTTTGAACAAAACTTAACTTTCCCATTTGTTTCAGCAATAGAGGTTCATGTGATACTATAAGAGCTGATATAGAAGCATACTTTGCGGAAATCAAGAACAAAAAGGAGCACAGAATCAAGTTCTATCAAATCTTCAAGTACAAGAAGCTGTGCTTGAACCTTGGTTGCATGTCAATCATTTATTTTGTGTGCGGATTGGGTTATTACGGAGTATCGCAGTTCATAGGGAAAATGAGTGGGAATATTCACATAAACGTAGCAATATCCGGAACATTACTACTACCGGGGACAATAGCTAGCGTATTTCTACTCCAATGGTTGGCAAGACGACCATTTCTCATGGCAACTAATTTCCTTTCAGGATTGTTCATGATTATAGTTATAAGTTTCCCTGAGAACTTTCCTTGGATCAGGGTAATAGTGGCTTGCTTTTGCAACTGTTTCTTCTTCATGTCTTTTATAATAGTCTTTTTGTATGGCGTTGAATTGTTTCCCACTTCTGTACGCAACTCTGTGCTAGGTTTCTTATCGTTCTTGTCGAGGTTTGGGCAGATCGTTGCACCCCAAGTGAATGCCTTTACTCCTATCGTAGCTGGTAGTATATTTGCAAGCTTAGCTATCCTGGGTGCTATAGTAACCTTCCCTCTACCTGAGACGAAGAACACGGAGTTGCCGTCGACGTTGGAAGACTCTAATACATTAAGTAGAAAAATTGTTCGTTTGGAAGAAGACCCAGGACCAAAGTTTATTCCACCACAACCACAAACATCACAATGAATTGTAACATGTAAATATGCATCATAATATTAAATTGTGTGCTTTCGTCTACCTACTTTGATAAGATTATTGCGTTGCACCATTTTGAGTTTGAAACTTAACTACGATTATTTATTTAACTGGGTGTTATTTAAAGTACCTATTTTTACTTTCATTATCAGGGAAATATTAAACATCAGGGGCTTCACTCAAACAGACACTAAAATTAATAAAGCCGTGGTATCCTAGTGATTCGACTGACAGCTTCTCAGTCAGAGGATTGTGGCTTTGAATAATGGATTTGACCCTCTGAGTTTTACGAAATGTATGAGCAAATTTCTTTTAAAATTCATCATCATCAGCCTGAAGACGTCCACTGTTGAACAAAGGCCTCCCCCTTAGCACACCATAATGAACGAAAACTCGCCACCTGCATCCACCGGTTTCCCGCAATTTTTACGATGTCGTCAATCCACTTAGTGGGAGGCCTGCCAACACTGCGTCTTCGTTCTTTTAAAATAAAAAAATGAAAACATAATTTGTGTCCCCCTATCTTCACTGGATCTGCGTGAAAACTACCGCTTTAAGGCCTTTGTAAAGAGTGACCTTGTGCTTTGCAGTGGAACGTATATTTCTTTTAAGCCAGAACTGCTAATCTGCATGTAGTAGTCATAGTAGACAAGCGGTTTTGGCTGTAAAGGAACGAAGACTGTCGATGACGATGAAAATTTTTTATATTTCATTAGTTAAGCCAATTTTATTATTGCCTTTCTCAGCAAATATCATTTAATTGTCATCATCGACTGTTTAATCGACGTCATCACATTTCAATCGCACCACAGCTTTCCGACCGTGGAATTTATTACCAGTGGTTGCAGTTTTGAATTTTTCACATAATAATTTACAATTTCGCGCGACTGTAGTGTAATAAACGGCGGGCGAATATGCCGAGTGGCCGATGCAAATGGATTCGGATGCGTTCCTGCACCAACGAAACAAAGAGGATGGAAGTGGCTGCAACCACGGCATTCAGCATAAATTTTTACGTACATATATCACGTCTTTATTCCTTCCGTACACAGAGCCTAAAGTAACAAAACCTTAAGGCCGTTTAGCATGACGGGCGTATAGGAGGAAAGGGAAATCAAAATAGTGATAGGTTGCTAGTCGCATCGCCTATAATGATTCCTAAGACTTTCGCCCATTCCCTCGATGGGCTTTTACCATCTGCGCAGGAAGAGAAGCATCACGTCTCAATGCAATCGTTTCCGATTCAGTTCAGTAGGCTTATTGTCTAAGTCGCTCGCAATCGCCATCGTGTTCATTTTGACATTTCTTGTATGAATGTGACTGCTGATTCCGATGCCAATTGTCAGCCCATACATGAACTGTCAAAATTAACACGATGGCGATTGCGAGCGAGTTTGATAATAAGCCGGTTTTAGCTGTCATTTTTAGTATGGATCTGATAGCGAACGAACCTAAACTTAATCTGAGTTAGGATTAAGACGTCATGGTAAGGCTACAGGTCTAGTAAAACTATCTCTTTGTGCGACGTGTTCTGTTGTAAATTTATTGCCACTCATAATAGCAGTATTAAAAGGTAGGAACCGTTAATTCCGTATAATTTACAATAGATTCGGTATACAATGGGCAACGCTGAAAACAATTCTGAATGTATTGCTTGCATTGTTGCAAAATCAATTTCACCTTTGATCATTAAATTTGTCGTATTTCGACTCTTATGGTGATGAACGACTAGTCTTAACGACTCTGAGTATTGAAGTTAGAAGTCTCGGGTTCTAATCTCGGTAGGGACGTCACATGTATGATGAAAAATAATGTTTATACTCGAGTTATATGTTATACTAGCTTCTGCCCGCGACTTCGTCTGCGTAGAATTATACATAAAACCTTCCTCTTGAATCACTATTAAAAAAACCGCATCAAAATCCGTTGTGTAGTTTTGAAGATATAAGCATACATCGGGATATAGGGACAGAGAAACCGACTTTGTTTTATACTATGTAGTGATAGTGATAGTGATGAGCAGAAAAAAATAATCCAAAATTTGAGAAAAAAATCTAGGATAATTTATTGAATTAGGCGTTACTTTGTGGAGGTCCATTTCAATGAACAAAAAGTATTCTACTCCTCACTTATAACAGTAAAGTTGTGCACACTTCGACTGATAACATACGGTCGAGCGTCAGTGTTTGTGTGGTGTAGGGGATATCCGTCCGGGGGAAGAGCAGTGCTCGATCCGGTGCACCCTGGGCATCGGCTGATGATTTCCTGCCAGTTTCTGAGGGATATCATTGACGGCTAAGAGCCCGACAGTGGGGGAGGGGGTCTTTGGCCGACATTTTGTCACAAGATTTTTTAATTATATTCTTGTTACTTTGACATTTTGGCGAAGCTGTCATCGCTATAACAACTTGATACGCCACAAATAAGAAGAAGAAGAACTGTCCCGCGTTTCTTAATTGCTAACTAGTCTTTTCTTTTCGGTACTGTGGATTATTGTAATATTGACGTTATCAATGTAGTAGTGGAAGTTTGTATTACTGTTTCGGTGTTGAGTTTGCAACAATAGTAGAATATTTTTCCAAATTTAATGTCCGAATCCCCTTTTGGCGCGATTTACACGAGTCTTGACCGTTTACACTCTCTCTCTCTCTCTCTCTCTCTCTCTTCGATATATATTTCACACAGGCTTGGTTATCTGCACGTTAATTGCGGAGTAGCAAGGTAAATATTTTATTCACACAACTCATTAAGAAAAGTACACTTTGCTCCCTGTCGAGAGGGATCAAAGTGCAACTTTTCTGTTCAAAGCTTTTCTAAGTGACTTTTTGCAAATGCAATTTTTGAAGTTGATACATTGTAAAACCACGCCATTTTCTGTGCTGGTAGCTCTTTAACTATATTTAGATTTTTTTTTTTAAGTTTTTTAATGTTCGGTGTGAAAAGTTGTATGAGCCACTCGGGAGCAAAATTATTTTCATCTTGGGCGTTAACACTTGAATCCCTCATTACGCTCTGGATTCAATGTAGCGCCCTCGCCGTAACTACATCATTTTGCTCCCTTGTGATACAAATAACTATTGTTCTTTAAGAATTCAAGATTTTTTTTTTAATTCTTGGGAATTATACCAACAATTATTAGCAGCCAAGTTAAACACAAAATCAAGTCTTTACTACCGTAGTTGAACTTCGATTGCGATCTTTAAGTTTCCCTTCAGTTTTAAAGTAAGCATACAGAAAGTTGAACTTTTGCTCGGTCGGAGGGGAACTAACATAAATATTGTTATTAACAGCTTTTGGCTTGCCACGAGCTTTGATGGTAATATCAGAGTTTTAAGCTCGTTAACTTAAGAACGCGCGCGCGTATGTGTGTGTGTGTGTGTGTGTGTGTGTGTGTGTGTGTGCGTGTGTGTGTGTGTGTGTGTATGTGTGTGTGTGTGTGTGTGTGTGTGTGTGTGTGTGTGTGTGTGTGTGTGTGTGTGTGTGTGTGTGTGTGTGTGTGTGTGTGTGTGTGTGTGTTACATACATACATAAAATAACTTCTTTATCCCGGGTAGACAAGGCCTAAGGCAACAAGACCTAACCTAACCAAGGCCACGTTTAGCACAATTATTGCAAGCGTATAGGTGGAAAGGGGAATCAAAATAGTGATGGGTTGCTAGCCGCATGGCCTATAACATGATTCAGACGATTTCCGCCCACTTCCTCGATATCATTTCGTGTCAAGAAACACAGAATAAAGTACCTACTGGAATATTAAACACCTTCCTTAGTCTTTTGATGAGTTATCTATGTTATACTAATTAGACCGTGGCATTTTAGCTCTCAAGCGGATGGACCGATTTGGATGCGTTTTTTTTCTTCACACCGAAACGACTGAATGGATAAAATTTGGAACGGAGACAGCTGGTTTCCTAGATTAACACAGGCTACTTTTAATCCTGAAAAATTGCATAGTTCCCGTAGGATACCGATAAACATGTCAAAGGTCGTAGCTGCCTAATGTAATCGCCTGCTTATCCCACCGCTAAGCAGCAGTGCTTAGATTGTTGTGGTTCGGTGGAGGGCGGGATATACCGGTTTTCCCTTACGGGGTAGACAGAGCCTAAGGTACCTACAGGCCACAATTAGCAAGATTGAGGGCGTATAGGTGGAAAATGGAATCAAAATAGTGCTAGGTTGCTAGCCTCATCGCCTATAACATGATTCCTATAAGCTTCGCCCATTCCCTCGATGGTATTTTACCATCTGCGCGGGTAGAGAAGCAACTGGTACATTCTATGTTTTTTCTTTGCTCCCAGACCAGCGTGGGAGACGTGGTTTTAAAAAAGGATGAGGAATATGAGGTTAGAGCCAGACTTGCTGTTCCATAAGTGTAATTGTACGGGGACGAAGTCGCGGGCAGAAGCTAGTTCTGAATAAACCTCACCAGTTTAATGTAAAGGGTTCATCTTTCCGTGAATGAATGAGAACGGCTCAGGCCTGCAGCCGACATCCATGTCATTCCATTATAAACAAGATAAGGCATTGTCAGCGGAAAAAAACAGCCGTTTGTATGAAATATTTCATAGGCTACGTATAAAAATGACAATGGTACTTAGCTTGTAAGCATTTGCAGGAATTTACATACATACATAAACACGTATTTAGCCCGGGGATAGACAGAGCCTAAGGTAAAACGACCTAAAGGCCACGATTGGTGTGAACGTGTATTACTAAGACTTGGCTGTCTGTCTGGCTGTGTTAAATTTCTAAATGTCAGTGAAAATTAGAACACAGAAAAATCCGAAAAGTAAAGCTATGGCTAGGAATCGAACCCGGATCCTCGTCATTCCCTGACGCGTGCTATACCCCTACACCACCAATGATGTATCTGTACGACACAATTACAAACTCATTCGGTTCATAGTAACAAAGGTCACGTGACATCTAGTAACGGGTAGAAAAATTCGAAGACTACCCACCTGCTATGGGTGGTGTAGGGGTATAGCACGCGTCACGGAATGACGAGGATGCGGGTACGATTTCCGGCCATAGCTTTACTTTCGGATTTTTCTACGTGTTCTAATTTTCACTGACATTTAGAAATTTAATTTCTAACGGTAAAACCGTAAAAGTAAAACATAAGAATCAAGAAATAAAAAAATCTTGATTCATTTAATAGTACCTGTCTCATGTATCTCATAAACCGTGCTAGCTAGATATTCTTGTACGAATAGTAGGAAAGAGACGAGTAATCTATCTCGCTCTCGCTCGTGCTGGCTCGTCGATAGAGGTATCAAACTCGGAACACCTCGTGGTTGTTAAAAACGCACTCCATCCGTGCCATAAACCATACCAAGTTTAGATTAGAAAAGTTCCATTAAACACAACCCCAAATTACGGTAACGACTCGAAACAAAATCCACAAATCGTGGCAAAAAGTGCTGAGCACCAACAATAACAAAGTGCTAGGTCCCGGCCGTGCGAAACAATAAAACAGGCGTGACAGTTTAGCACTTAGCGCCGGGCCACGGCCACAGCGGAATTGGAAAGGGATAGCCTATCTTCTCTCAGTCAGGTACCTCAAAATTTATTTTTGCAAATTGGCCGCCAAGGGCTCTTTTACATGTCTCTTTTGAAACTACCAGCGCATTCGGAAAGATCGTCACTGGCAAGAAGAATGCGCCGCAAGAAACTTGGCAGAAAGTAATTTTTTTTTTTAATAAATTACATTAAGGTGCTACAATACTTAAATTAAATACATTTATAAAAGGGATGTATAAGGTCACCGAGCTTTAAATAATATTAATCTATAGTAGAGATGTACTAGTCAAAGTAAAACAAGTATGAGAAGAAAGAAAGGAAAAAAAACAATAAAAATAATTTAAGTTCAGTGGAGGTGTAAAACGCCTCCACCGTCAAATAAATTAATTGGAGACATCTCCAATGTCGAAGAGGAAAAAAAAGCAAAACTATGAAATATACTTTTGACAGAGCAGTCGCGGTCACGCAAGACGCCCGACAGGTTAGTACCACCGCCCGCCATTTTGTTCCTAGCTGAATCCTGGCTTCAAAGGCATGGCCTATGCGCATGGCGTATTTATATTGCTGATTTTTAAAATATTCGAAAGGTTTTACAAAGACACAGTCTAAACGAAGTGCACTACAGAGTTAAAATTTTGAATTTGTATTCAAGCTTTTATAACGTGACAGTCTACTAAAATCGTTTTTTCAAAAGTTCACGCTGGATTTTTCAAGGCAAATAAAATTGTTATAACAAATAAAAATTAAATAAGAATAAAATTATACATTTATGATACAAAATTTAGTCTACAAGTGCACTACAAAGTCTAAACGACGAAATCCTTGCATTTTATTGAAAAAAACATAAACCATTCGTTATTTCCTAACATAAACTTTTTATATCTCAATAAATGGCTTGGATTACTTTATACCAATTTTTAAAATAGAGTATAACAAAGCGCACGAACATTAGAGTCAGTACTCGCCGGGCCTTCTCAACGAGAGCACGTACCACTTTTCCGTTGCCCCTGGCAACTTCTAGTATGCATCATCTCTCGCTGCGATTTAGCGATCGTGAACTTGACTTGCCTATAGCTTAAACGCTCTTAAGGTTTGTCTACGACGATGATGCCGCCTTTTTCTTGGCTCCACACTGAAGGTTGTGTAATGAAAAAAGTACGCCCGTTTCGGACGGCCGCGGCCACTTCGCCACTATTTCACGCTGCGCGATCGATACTTACACGTATTCGAGGAAGTCACATCTTATTGTAGCTCGTCATCATCAAATCAGCCAAAAGACGTCCACAGTTGGTCATAGGCCTCCCCAAACCTCCAGGTTGGAAGCGGCTTGCTTCTGCCGTGAATTCGCAACATTAACCAGTAGACTTATTGTCTAACTCGCTCGCAATTGCCATCGTTTTCATTTTGACAGTTCATGTATGGGCTAACAATTGGCATCGGAATGAAGCGCTGCGGGTGTCTATGGACAGTGGTGATCATTTACTATCAGGTGACCCACTAGTTCTTTTGTCTGGCCTCTCTTAACATAAAAAAAGAACTAGCTGTCACATTCATACAAAAACTGTCAAAATGAACACGATGGCGATTGCGAGCGAGTTAAACAATAAGCCTACTGGTCATCCGTCCACCTACGCTGCGCTTGCCGATTCGCGATGTCCACTAGAGAACCTTTCGGCCTCAACAGCCATCTGTTCTCAGGGCTGTATGGTCTGCCCATTGCCATTTCAACGAGCTAGATAATAAATTGTCGCTAAAATACCTACAGTAATAATGAGAGCAATCCATACTTAATATTATAAATGTGAAAGATGAGAAAGTATCTCTGTCTGTCTGTTACGATTTGACGCCTAAACCACTAAACCAATTTTAATGCAATTTGGTATACACATAGTTTCAATCCCGGTGAAGGACATAGAATACAATTTTTCCCGGAATACCGCCTAGTTCCCGCAGGTTGCATGTTTATCGCCCTCGCCTTTGGCTCGTGCAACAAGTTCCTGTGAACAAGACATTCTTTATTTCACCACCAGGTGTAATGTACTATTACGATGCCCCGGGCCGTAAGTATCAATTTACCGGCCCAGGTAGCCTTTGGCTCGTACTCTTCTGTTTTATTCTGATTTCAATAGATATTGGTATATTACGTAAGGTCAACATACCCGAGCCTGAACAGCTGTAAGGTCACAATGACGTTTAATAATCTCACACAATCCCTGTGCAAACAGTCTCGATCGCAATCACGCGACGCACGATCAACCTCCATGAGGAATGATTTCCTACCGCACCATAGAGCTGGATGTAGCGTTTGTGAAAAGCGGAGCGGTGAGCGGGGCAACAAGCGGAGCGGGCCGATGAGCAATTATTATTGTCTTTTTATGACGTTAATCCACAGTGAAAAGCAGTGATACTATAGTGGGATAGTTTCGATTTATATCGTAAAACACAGATGCGGGTAGGGTTTTCCCCCTAAATCGAGGTGCAAGGTCCTTTTGAATCGCTAAGCAGAGTAATTGCTCTGCTGAGGTTACTCTTGTAGCGTGTACTACACTATTTAATTGCGGGGGAGACCTTTTTTTTTAACGTGTGGAAAATGCGCCTTATGCATTCCCGCCCTCGGGGCAGCAACGGGGGTATGACAGGCTCTCCAGCTCCTGGGGAAGACCTAGGCGGACGTTCCGTGACCAAATTGGGACGTTTTGAATCGTAGCAAGTGGAACAAAGTAGGCTCTTCCTACCTTGTGGGAATGAGGCGTGACGGTATGTATGTATACAAAATAAGGAAATCCCTGGTAAGCAGTAGATGTTTCACGGGAGTTTGTACTTGTGTCGCACAGACACATCATTCAAACAGATGACGCTTAGCGACAAAAAATTGCATAGTAACAAGGTCACGTGACAGCTAGTAACAGGCAGAAAAAATCGAAGACTACCCACCTGCTATGGGTGGTGTAGAGAGGTATAGAACGCGTCACGGAATGACGATAATCCGGGTTCGATTCCCGGCCATAGCTTTACTTTTCGGATTTTTCTGTGTTCTAATTTTCAGTGGCATTTAGAACTTGAAGGAAGTCTCATACTTACTGCCTAAGGCGACCCGCTTCTCTCATCACAAAGCACCTTTACTAACATTTCATTGTCATATCTGCGGAAACTTAATACCCGCCAGAGATTGAGAGCCCATTGTTGGGCGGCTCATCATACTGATATTACGGTTTAGTTGTGGGCTGAGATTAAATGCAGTCGCGTATGCCCAGCATAATTGGAGCTGTCATACAATAGGCTTAGGTTGTTTGTTTGTGCATTCATAATATCTATGTTGTGAAATTAGTCCGAATAATTTGCTGTTATTTTTATAGATGACTTTATCGCTACTTTTTTCAATTGACGAATGTGTAATTAAATGGTTTTTTAAGCTGACAAGCTGGCAACATTTTTAATTTGTAACTGGCTGAATACATTGATAGGTACCTTGGCGCAGAAAAAAGTAAAAAGAAGTTCATGGCTGGTGGCTGATGGTGCTCAATTTAGTGTCAGAAGACCAACTTGTTTGCCTTTCTTGTGTTGTGGTATAATAGAAAAACTTAACGCCTCACTTTCGAAGTGGGTACGGTCTTATTTTAAATAGTTTCTGTCAATTGACTCTTAACGTTAACCGGGGTGACTTCGATAATTTTGGGGCTACTTTGATCGTTTTCAAATTGATATAAAATCGATATTATCCTTGTAGACGCAAAGGCGATAGATGAGACACCAATTGGAAGCAATAAACGCAAAAAAAAAATTCAATCATTTTGTAACTATAACTACCAGTGGCGAGGAATCCATAGAACTCGATTCCCACCGGCTTGCCTAGTTTAAGGGAGTTGGGCACTTTTATTGTGCAGAATTAGAGCAATAGGCTAGTAAAATTCCCTTTGGCTTGCTTTCTGACATACTTGACGCCACGCCACTGATAACTACTTTTTAAAGTAACCCCTAAATCAAAGTCATCCCAGTTTACGGTACTCACTTTAATTTACATAAAGTTTAAAAAAAACCATGTCGTATTCCCATTAACTATAAAAACCTACTTATATAAAACGTTTCGATATTCTCCTGCTGTCACCAGGTCTGGTGGACACATTGTGTTTATCTTAAAGCATCCTTTACCTTTATAAAATGGAAATAGAAAACATGTTTTCTGCACAGGAGATGAGATTGTTACGCTTGTTACATCCTGCTTACCATCGGCTTCTAATGAAAATTATTATTGAAGTGAAAACATCTTTAGCGACGTTGTGCACTTATTGGGATGAATAAAAAAAGTTAAACTCGCGTCAGGTCACGTGACCTGATCGAAAATGCGTAACATTTTTTGAGATGGGATAATAGTAGGTTAATGCCGAGGCCTGGGTGGCCAATTGCTGGATGAGTAACTTGTTTAAAAATACGAACCGCAAGTGAGTGTTTTTCAAAGTTACGAATCCAGCAATGAAATTGGCAAAAAGAAACCTCGAAAGAAAATTGGCCCGAGCGACGTAAAAATCTTTGTACGTGTGTTCATTCAAACTAAACAAAATACCTGCAAAAATGTTACGGACAAATTTTTGGGCTACCTTGTATAACAAAACTGTAAGGACTCCATTGACATTCAGACTTGGGAACCCTAAGCTGACTTTTCCCCACGATTTACTTCAAGCAAAAACGGGAAGATGCCTAAGTTTGTTCCGGGATACCCTAATAAAGATATACCAGGCAGGCGTGTTAGCAAAACTCCGACTTTCGGCTCCAATGGGATAAATAAGTTAGAGACGATACCGGTCGGCCCTCAGTAAATGGGTAGAATAACTACTTGGGAGTTGCATCCGGAATGAACTCGAAGACTTGAAAGCTTTTGAACTATACTGTTAATAAGGCGCTTCCTTGTAATTTTCTACAGGATGCAGGACATAATGCTTTGTGCTAGCTAGTACTGTACTGTTGCTTATTTCGTTCGCAAGTATTAATACGCGAGCTCTCTGAACATTCCATCTTCAGCTTATTATGTATAAGTAACGCCTTCTCTCAGGACGATAGCTTGGGCTAAAGATATAGTGCTCGCGCGGGCTCTATACAGTCAAAGAATTTAATCCCTAACCCACCATGGAACCATTGTCTAGTAATCGTCGTATAGATTTTTCCTTGTTAAGTAACGCGATGTCACTGACGGTTTGTGTGAAGAGGTTCCTCGATCTGGAATTGTCTCTTCACTGTACGTGCCGGTTTCCTCGCGTCAACGATACCATCTGTTCTCCGTGTGGTATGGTCTTACGCCTTTATTAGGAGGGGTGGAGGGTTTTCCAATATTCGCCTATTTCACCAATTTGACAAATTTAATGTCGGAGACAAGTGACAATTCGAATTACAATGCGTGGTCAATATGAAGCCAACCGGAGTAGATTCTCGTCGAGTTTATAATGTAAACAAAATTTTCACTTTCACCGACAATTGTCGCTTTGGTGAAATAGGAGCCTGGATGGTAAAGACGAAGACGCTGCTGCCCATTTCCCGGTATTATCTGTTAGCGACAAGCTCATATTTTAATTACTATTTTGTAAATGATGGTAGTTTTAACGCGGTGTCGACGCAGGTACAAATTTAATTGTACGGGCGCAGTCAGTCAGTCCTCCAAAGCTATCCGCGAGAGACACCGCGCTTGTTATTGTTAAAATTTTGAGTTTTTTGTAACGATTTTGGTTCCGCAATATACCTGTTGCAAGTGAAAGTGTTTTCATTATTATCGCCGCGACTCCCTTCTGCTACATTATCCTTCAGGTAGTTGGCTATGACTCGTATATAATTACCTAATCACATCCGATTCATTAATTACTCTCAATTACCCATAATTAGGTGGGTTATTTGAAACATTCATTAAAATAGTACTTATCTGAATAATTAACTAATTATGATTGTTGTCGACATTGTATTTGCTATGATTTTGATCATAAATACGACTGCTAGAAAAGTGAATGGACGCATCCACCTCAATTTTGACAGTACATATATCTGTGTTGTGTATGTGTTTTTGTTGAAGTTTTTTGTGGAAAGAAAATAAAGTGAGTATTTTAGTATTAAATCTTATGTACATACATACATCCCATCTTTATCCCTTAAACCTTCAGGCCACGTTTAGCATGATTTTGGGCGTATAGGTGAAAAGGAAAATCGAAATAGTTATGGGTGGCTAGCATCGCCTATAACATGATCTAGATGACTAAATCTTATTAAAAATAAAAATAGACAATGTTACTTCCTGATTTGGTTTCTACTTTTTGTGTTATAAGTTTCACGTCATTGTCTCTCTGTGGCATCGTATCTCTCAAGATTTGGATGCGGTGCTTTCCAATTCGATATCCAGTTTCCTTACCGTTTTAACATCTACAAATTAATGTCTAAATGCTAACAAAATATATACTTACTTTGTTTTAGAAGCTGACAAATATGCGATTAAGCTACTGGAACAAAGGAGAGTTGCTCCAGCTTACCGTGACTATAATAATACGTATATCGCTAGTAGAATTCAAATTGGAGTTAACCTACACATCAGGAAAGAAGATGAAGAAATTGGACAATAAAATATAAGTAAATTCATAATGATGTTTGTTTCATTTTCTACGAGACGAGAACATTAATTCAAAATACGTTTATTCGCTACAACCACGGAACACTTGAGTGGTAAAATTCGTCACTGCTTCCTTTAATACCAAAAAGTGACACAATAATAATACAAGACAATATTTAAAGACAATATTTAATCTATTCCATAACTAGATGACGCTAGGGTTGCCAGATACTCAATGATAAAAGATTTACATTCATTTATAGACTTACATACGCTTATCAAACTGTGTTTAACCACCGCGACGAGAGAAACGTACGCCTCATTTAAAAAAATGAAAAAATGAAAATGAACATTTTATTTTGCAAATTGGCCGCCAAGGGCTCTTTTACATGTCTTTTTGAGACTACCAGCGCATTCGGAAAGACCATCATTGCCAAGAAGAATGCGTCACACGAAACTTGGCGGAAAGTCATTTTTTTTCAAAATAATCTCTGCTTTAATTAAACACATTTTATAAAAGGAATGTATAAGGTCCCCGACCCTTAAATTATATTATAATCTATAGTAGAGATGTATATAATAAAGTCTCTACTAGTCAAAACAAGAATAAAAATAAAAGTTCAGTGGAGACGTAAAACGCCTCCACCCACCGTCAAGTAAATTCATTGGAGAAGAAAGTAAAAATTTTGTTTAAGAACCATAGCGGTGTTTCGTTTAGAAACCTGAATCGACATTTTGGCGATTATCAACTATAATAAGCTTTATCGATAAATTTAACTTCAAAATGATTCAAAACTAATCCTTCACCTGAACAGGTTGCTACATACTTCAACTTCTAAACCTTCTAAATCTTCTGAATTTTGATCACATGATCTGACCTAAAAAACTAACTTAAGCAACTAGCTGTTAGTTTTGCTTCTATTAAGTTAATTAAACACCGAAACTGGCCAAATTAAGCTGCTTACACACACGAGACGTTATCGGCCGCCGCCGCCCGCAGTGCATAAATCACTTGCACGCTTGATACTCGCCTTATATCTCGTGACGTAAGTACCTCGGATAGTTCCCAGGGTTGAACGTAGCTGAACGATTTGTGTTTTAACTGACTGTAAAAAAACCATGCTGGGGCCTTACCATGATTTTTTTTTAGCTATGTATCATATTTATGTTGCTATTGTTGTTTTTATTATCCCTGCGTTTATCCTATCTATTTGTTTCCGCCACCTACTTAAACTGTCTCCAACTTATTTCTTTGTTTCTGTATTGTTTTGTACAGATTTGTAGTGTTCAATAAAAAGTATTTGTATTGTATTGTATTGCATGACGTCTTAATGCGATTCATGTTATTATTTTTTAATATGGCCCCATCGATAATTTCGCCAATGTCAAAGTAATAAATACAGTATTCAAAAATCTTGTAACAAAAATGTCGGCAACGTTGTACGGTAGAACACGGTCAAAAGACCCCTCCCCCTGTCGGGCTCTTAGCCAACGGATAATGACATCCCTCAGAATCTTCCAGGAAATCATTAACCGATGCCCAGGGTGCATCAAGCACTGCTCTTCTCCTCGGACGGATCCAAAAACGAACCACAGCTCTTGACCACACGCGGAGGCAGCCCGACTCGCATCCCTAATGCGATTCAATTCCGAACCAAACTTGGATCGCTCGCTGTCAGATCCATATCAGAAGTGTCAAAAATGACAGCTAGTAAAACGTAAAATTAAACGGAATTTAATCGCATTAAGACGTCATTGTTAGTCTCCTGTCTAGGAGCAAAGAAAAAACAGAATGCAGCAGGTGCTTCTCTTCCCGCGCAGATTGCAAAAGCCCATCGAGGGAATGGGCATAAATCTTAGGAACCATAGGCGGTGCGGCTAGCAACCCATCACTATTTTGATCACCCTCTCCACCTTATACACTCACAATCATGCTTAGCGTGGTCTTTAGATCTCTGTCTATCCCGTAAGGGTAGTAATGTTTAGGAAAGGCAGTAAATTTCAAACGCTTGCATGCTAAACTCGACACATAGCATTCTGTTGGCGATGACAATCCTATCAAGAGCAGATAACGCCTAACCCACCGCATGCAGACGTTACCGCACACGGAGAGTCGTGTAATTTACTCACATGTTTCTTGGTCCGTTCACAGTCGCTTTGTTGTGCAAATCTATAGATAAAGTTACCAATTACCACCTTATTCATAAACGATGTATATACTTTCAACATGAAACTACCGTGAGACTCAATCATAATCACTATCACTACATAGTATAAAACAAAGTCGCTTTCTCTGTCCCCATATCCCTATGTCTGTTACGATCGATATAGTCAATGTATTAGCGAAAGCTTAACTAAGCATCCGATAGATGTCGCTGACCCAGAAACAAACTTGCTAACGTTTGTTTCATGCCGTTTCTTTATAACCCGCGCATGATTTCTTAATAAATCGAGTTTTGTATAGCAGCAGTGAGTTTATTTTCATTTCTACCCGTCAAGTAGTGTACAATGTCCCTGTGTCAATATGTCCCTTTGTATGCTTATATCTTCAAATCTATACAACGGATTTTAATGCGGTTTTTTTTAATAGATAGAGTGATTTAAGAGGAAGCTTTTTATGTATGATTCTACGCAGACGAAGCAGAAGAAGCAAGAAGGCAGAAGCTAGTTACACATAAACATAAGAAGGACTACGAAATAGTCCGAAAAATGTCGAGCATCACTCGACTTTTTATACGTGAGTCATCCGTTTATGGGTAATTATGATGTATAGGCTTCTGTTAACTAAGCTATCGTTTGTCCTTCTGTGAAAGGTAAATGTCAAAGAGACTGATAAGGACAAACGATTGCTAAGTTAGCAGAAAGGGTGCGCGTCGGGTTACCTCCGCGTGTGGTCAAGGGCTGCGGTTCGTTTTTGGATCCGTCCAAGGGGAAGAGCAGTGCTTGGTCCGGTGCACCCTGGGCATCGGTTAATGATTTCCTGGCAGATTCTGAGGGATATCATTATCCGTTGGCTAAGAACCCGACAGGGGAAGGGGTCTTTTGACCGTGTTCTACCATACAACGTTGCCGACATTTTTGTCACAAAATTTTGGAATATAGGTATTTTTAATACTTTGACAATGGCGAAATCATCGCATCGATCGATGAGGCCATATCAAAAAAGAAGAAAAATAATTAGCAGAACCCTACAGAGCATTTATGAATAAGGGAGTTAAAGTGGTAATAAACGCTCTCCGATTTTGGCATATATCAGTCATAGGACGTCCACTGTTGGACATAGGCCTCCCCCATAGACCTTCAGTTGCCTCTGTTGGACCTCGCGACTTAAACCAAGTAATCCGTCGACCTCGTCAGTGAACGTTTCACGCTGCGTTTAATACTATAGACCGATTGCTTAAATAAGGACGACAAAGGGGACCGAGAGAGGTGCGGGCGGGTAGTGCGCCTGCCCGCACCTCTCTCGGTCCTTTGTCGTCCCACCCCGCGCCGCTGCACCGCGCGGGCGAGGACTCATTTACTCGGTGGATCTGTAATAATAGACTGACCGTAATCTTCTCTTATATACCTATCCAACGGCGGAGTTTCGTTTGGAAACTTTTAAACATTCCGCTTCTCCTTTTCTCACATCAGTTTAGAATTTAAATGTTACAGTTTTAACGGGAATTTCGTGAGCGGAAAACAGCGCCACAGTTATTGAAATCCAGTGGTACAATAATAATGTACCGACTCTGCTTTTATAAAGATATCTCCATCACTCTTCAAAACAGGAAAAACATAACGTACCAACCACAGAGCAAAAACAAACAAAGTTCTTAAAACCGCGAAAACACACCGATAATGCGAGTCTCGATACATGTGCACCTGACGAACGCTGACAACATACTAACTAAGCCCCGCCCACAATGATGACGTCAGGACCTAGTTGAAAATCACAGTGCACAGTTGCTTAGGCCAGCTCCTCTTTGTTTTTGCTCTGTGGTACCAACATACAATGTGCCTCTCTTCTCGCACTGATCGTTAAAACCGAAGGAATGTGCAAACATCTTTAGGCATCATGGCGATGCGGATAGCAATCCATCACAGTTTTGATTCCCCTTTCAACTATACGCCCTTAATGATGCTAAACGTTGCCTTAGGGTTTTGTTACCTTAGGCTCTGTCTACCCCGTAAGGGATAAAGACGTGATATATGCATGTATGTAAATATTACGCTAAAGTTACGTCACAATTTAAAAACGAAAATTAACTAAAGTTAACAAATGGTTCCCCATTTCGCACATTCCCTCGATGGGCTTTTACCATCAGCGCGGGAAGAGAAGCAACTGGTACATTATATGTTTCTTCTTTACTCCCAGACCAGCGCAAGAACATTTTATACGTTGTAATAATTTGCTTGCTGATGTATCTTCTGAATACTGCTAACAGTTCCAATTACCATCTTTTTGTACGTGTTCTAGGCAAATAGGTTCTTTCTTCTTTTTTTTCAGTGTCATTCAGAAATTTAAACGAATTATCTGGAAACTATATACTATTATAAAAGTTAGCAACCAGAAACTAAAGGCGAAGTTAGAGTGTAACCACAACTGATTCGCTGCGCCCAAAGCCCGTTCGTAGGACTTCATACAACTTTGCAACATAATATTTAGTATATTTGCTCCACTTAGAGTATTCATGCACAATCTCATGTAAGGCCTTTTCGTCTATGACAGAAGGTGTACGCATTTTACACCATATCGGTGCTGTTGCTAAGTATATTGTATTTCTTCTTACTATTATATAATCTACGTGTATCGAATGTGTGTAAATAAATGTTTCTCTCTCTCTCTCTCTCTCTCTCTCTCTCTCTCTCATTATATTAGCGGCTCTGCGAAGCAATTCAACGGTGTGTGTGAAGTTCCCAATCCGCTCTGGGCCCGCGTGGGAACTATAGCCCAAACCCTCTCATTCTGAGATCTGGCGTGAAAGAGTAACAAACATCCATACATCCATAAACTTTCGCGTTTATAATATTAAAATAGGATTGTGTATGTTTGGATGATTATAGTCAGAAGTGCCAGGAAAAGTGCTGCCTGGCATACACATTTTAATTCAGCGCAGACGAAGTCGCGGGAAACAGCTAAGTATATTTTTGCTGATACAGCCTTGCCGTCAACCGGAGCATAAACAACTGCGCATCACTCTTCTCGCTGATGTTTCCCAAATATCAGTGAGGTGATAAACATATTTTTTTCGAGCTGGAACATTAGTCACTGCCGCTGATATGCCGAGTACGGTGCTCAAGAACGAATCCATCAATTCTCTCACGTGAAGCGTACTGGAAGTTGTCAGGAGGTGAATGAGAAAGTTCTTGTAGAATTACTGTGATGGTAGACTTTGTAGCAAAAAAGTGGGATAGCTACAAACATGTCAACTGCTAATTCTACGGGGACGAAGTCGCGGGCAAAGGCTAGTTGATTATTAAATACTTTGCGTAAGTGCACATTGTTTGCCACAGTAAAATAATGATCAGCGCGAGTAAACACAGCGTTCATGAATACAGTATGTAAAGTGAAAACAATCGAGCCACCTTTACGCCTCAAGTTTGTATTCAATGTGGATGGAGAATATTATGTTGCTGCTAGCATGAAAAACAAGGGACTACTTACTTCCATGCTGGTCTGGGAGCAAAGAAAAAACATAGAATGTACCAGTTGCTTCTCTATCCGCGCAGATGGTAAAATCCATCGTGGGAACGGGCGGAAATCTTAGGAATCATGTTATAAGCGATCACTATTTTGATTCCCCTTTCCACCTACACGCCCACAATTATGCTAAACGAGCCTTTAGGTCTAGTAAGTAAGTAAGTAATCTTTATTTTTCTTGTTACCTTATGTTTTTGGAACGAAGTTCCTTATCGCGCGTTGCGAATGGGGGCTACACGGAAAAAATTAAGACTAAAAGTTGTTACCGACACTTTTTGCACTAGATGTACCGGAAGTTATTCATAGCAAATGGATGAAATGGATTAGTCAATTACCACGGCCATTATCAAGGCATTACCACGCCGCTGAAAGTGCGAGCAGGACAAGTAGCGAGTCAATTAGCAACGAAAGGGGGCTAGACGGAAAAAATTAAGACCTAAAGTTTTATTTCAATAGCGAATCAACTAAAGCATCGCCACTGAGGTACAAACTATAACATCAAGGAAAAAGACAAATGCACAGAGATGTAGAGAATATCGTGAGAGAAAGAAATTACAAAATACAATGGTACAAAACATAAAAAAATATTGTTATAACTCAAAAAAAAAAAATTACAATTCCTTCACTAATTAATCGAAAGGAACTTCGTTACATCCGGGTGTCCCTTGACACCTCTCAAGTTTTTTTTCTTTAGTGCCAGACCAGCATGGAAGAAGTTTAATCAGTACCATACCAAATTTGGCCAAATATGTAAATGGCTTACGCCTTATAACTCCCGCAGCACGGTCGTGAGATTGAAATAAAAGGGAATTCTTTGTTTGCCCGATCGGCATCGATTGTAAATATTTGAAATAAGTTAGCTGTTGTTTGAGAATGAAATTGTGCAAATAGATACGGGCCTCGGAGAGCGTGCTGTAGTGTTTCTACCGTGTGATAGGAATTCATGCAAATATTATTTCAAACTAGCTGTTGCCCGCAACTTCGTCTACATATAATTCGTTTATCGCAAAAGTAGCCTATGTGGTATTCCAGACTATAATCTATCTATGTTCCAAATTTTATCCAGATCTGTCCAGCCGTTCTGGCGTGAAATATTAACAAACATCCATCCATCCATCCATACTTACAGACTTTCGCGTTTTATAATATTAGTAGGATAAGATATTTCGATTCCACTTTCCGCCTCTACGCCCTCAGTGTCTTGCTAAACGTGGCCTGTAGGTCTTGTTACCTTAGGTTCTGTCTACCCCGTATGGGATAAAGACGTGATTTGTGTATGTGTATGTATGTATGTATTATGTATAACTGGCAATGTATCTGGTCGGATATCTTGCAACCCAATTTTAAAGCAGATATCTTCAACCGATTGAGCAAATTTTGCACCCTTGTGTAAATCGGATGACAATACAACAATCTGGTAGCGTGATCAGGAGCGTCTCCGCAAGAGGGACCAGGCCACATTTAGCAAGATTGTGGGCGTATAGGTGGAAAATGGAATCAAAATAGTGATGAGTTGCTAGCCTCATCGCCTATAACATGATTCCTATAAGTTTCGCCCATTCCCTCGATGGTCTTTTACCATCTGCGCGGGTAGAGAAGCAACTGGTACATTCTATGTTTTTTCTTTGCTCCCAGACCAGCATGAAAGAATTATCACATTTAATAAGCTACATACATAATAAGCTTATGAAAAGTTCACACGTAAAGATTAATAAAAGATCTTCGCCCCACTTTAAGGGTACGTAAGATAGAAGGAAAGTTAACATTATATTTCATAACTGCCAAGATACAGAACACGTATAAGCTTTCAAAAAACTTCACAAGATTTGTAGAGCATTACGTTGAAATAAATAGGCGATGACGGATCGGTAGGTCCATCGATCATACCGAATTTAGACGTTTAAATGTGGTAATGCATACAAAGCAGGAACAAAAATAGAAAGTACGTCAAGAGAAATACTTATACATAATATTACGCGGTGAAACTTCAAAAGAATTGGTACACTGGAAATGTCAAAACACCAACCAGCAAGTCTAAGGAAATGTTTCGCCACTCTCTGTAAAATTCCAGTAATCTTGAGTGTCAGTTGTCAATGATGAAGTCTCTGTTTGTTTCGTAGTAATAAATAGAGAAGGAATAGGATAACTGACATTTAAGGTAACTAGAGCTGAACAGAGTGGCGAAAGAAAGACGGAAGACATTTATTCATTTTGCAAGACACACTAATATAAGAGCATACACACAATTTTATAGAAAAGAAAAACAAAAAATCAACCTTCGCAAAAGTGAAACGGTCGCTGGCTCAGCATTACGCTGAGGTGTCAAACACCTGCAGCACTGATTTTCAGCCAGAACTGTCTGTGGCTCACGAAACGATACACATAAAATATACTACATAAACCATAAACTTTTTCGATAATAAAGTAATAAATAGATAGAACCCGACTTACGTGTAACTAAAAAATACATAAATTTATTTATTAAATAGTTTACAATAAAAACATATAAAAAGGAGGGAAAACCAAGTTGTTTAAAAACAGCAAGCTGGCAGCATATGCAAAGTACTGGAGGCCCTAAAGGTCAAAATCCATACTAAATCTCTTAAAATTAATCCATTTATTTTAATTTTGGTGATTTTTCCGTGCAATAATCGCTGCTTTGGAGATACAAACATATTTGACCCATCCACACGCATTGATTACACGTGATCACGTGTCTTACCAATTGGGCTCCATACGTCCGACTGCCAGTAACAGGAGACACCTGACTCCTCTTTATATCTTCGAGGGAGCAGTTTGAGTTATAATTGTCCGCCGGTGCAGTGATTGCTTCACAAACTTTTTAGCTAGAACGCAATGGGGCGAGTCCTTTTTGGATGGCTCCCAAGTCTAGCTGCATCAGGGTCGATAACGCACTGTATAAAAACAATGGCGATTTGTTCTTATGGGGAGCGGATCAGAATACATAAAGTTTAAAATGTAAAATGGGTTAAAATACATAATGGTTCAAAATATATAACGCAATTTTCTATAAAACTATTAGCTAAATTAAATTTTTTGATATCGTAATCTATAGATTGGTTTAGGATAGGTTAGGTTTGTTTTATAACAATCATGTTAATTTGTAACTTTCTGAGAAAATCGCATTATATATTATAAACCATTATGTATTTTAACCCATTATACATTTTAAACTTTATGTATTTTAATACGTACCTACCCGTTCTTATGACAAGATGTTTTTTTTTAAACGGAATTACTTATGACAATAATCTAAGTATATTAATATTATTATGTTTGTGAGGTTGCAGAAGGTTATAAGATAAACAGATGCACGGAGGCAAACTTATCCCTTAAAGCAATCCAGTCCCAGCTTAATATTTTTGCATTTTACTAGTTGCTTTTGTCTGCGATTTGTAAATTTTTACCCCACTTTTTTGCCGCGTATGTGTGTGTGTCCGTTCCTTCGTCCGGACATAACTCCTAAGTGGCTCAACCGATTTTGTAAGTGACACCAGCTATTGCCCGCGGCTTCGTCCGCGCAGAATTAAATACAGCGTAGAAGAATTTTCAAAATCGGTTTAGTAGATCCAGAGATCGCTACAACATCACAAACTCACAAACTTTACCTACAATTATATCTATTACTACTAGTGTTTGCACGCGACTCTGTCTACGCAGAACTCGCTTATCGCTATCTCACTTTCTATGTTAAAAACTGTCGTAATGTCCTTCCTCAAGACTAAAACTATATTTGTACCACATTTCGTTAAAAGAAAGGAACGAGGGAATCGGCGAAATTTTAAGGAATCGTGTTATAGGCAACGCGGCTAGCAACCCATCACTTAATTCCCCTTTCCACCTATGCGCCTGCAATCGTGCTATACGTGGCCTTTAGGTCTTGTTACTTCGGGCTCTGTCTACCCCGTAAGGCATAAAATCGTGATATATGTATGTATGTACTGATTAAGCGCCATCAGCTGCTCACTTTGTTATTTTTTTTAAATATATTTTTTTTATGTAACCGTTTCTACTAGGACCAAGAGGGTCCAGGTAGAGTGCTAACTTGTTTAAAAAAAAGATAAAGGGTAGTGAGAGTGGGTTCAGAAAATACGGGGCATTTATTCAGTCCCACAAAAGTAAACATGCCACGACTTAGCTCAATGGTAAAAATTTAATGTTATATTTACATTTATACCGTACCTCACAACACACACACACACACACACACACACACACACACACACACACACACACACACACACACACACACACACACACACGCTATGCATGTAAGTAAAAGTAACTAATAAGCTTGTTTTTAAGCTAGGATAATTTCATTTATAAACTTTCATCTTCTAAACTGTGGACCTATTGTTGTTGTTGTTTGTAACCACTTTGTTTAAATGAATAAATGAATTTTGAATTTTGAATTTTATAATATTAGTGGGGATATACCCCCACTTTTAGAGCAATGCAGATTAACGGATCAAATTAATCCACACTTGACTGAATAGGTACAAGTTGTAATCCTCTCGTTGCAGATTCAAACGGGACCTTTGTTCCATGATACCGGATTACGATACTGATCACAAAGGATGTTATTAAGTATTCATGCACTTAATAGTAAACTATGATCCTAACACAAACGTTCAGAGGGATTACTTATGCTCCGTTCAGGATAGAATGGATAGAAGGAAAGATGGTTCGTCGTGCAATTTTCTAAGTTCAAGCTACGAAGTTTCGGTGATACACACATACGGGGTAGACAGAGCCTAAGATAACAAAAGCTAAAGTGGGCGTATAGGTGGAAAGGGGGATCCGAGTGATGGGTTGCCAGCCGCATCGCCAGAACGTTCTTCCTATGCCCATTCCCTCAATGGGCTTTTAGCTACTGCGCGGGAAGAGAAGAAATTGGTACGTTCTATGTTTTTTCTTTACTTCCAGACCAGCATGAAACTACTACCGGTGATACTAGAGGTAATTTGTTTAATGGCAAAGCGTAATTTTCGATCAGGCAGATTTTTGGTTGACACATGATGCTTAAGATTTTTACTAGCTGCGCGGGAAGAGAAGCAACTGCTACATTTTATGTTTTTTCTATTTTTTTTTTTTTACTACGAACTGACCAGTGATTGACCTCTATCTCACTTGGTGGAAGGTGCAGATGAGGCCAAAGGTGTAACTCACTGGTTCAGTAATAGCCTATTCACTCTATCCTTGAAGAGCCCTAGGTTGTATCTGTCCGGGAATACAGACGATGGGAGCGAATTCCGTTCCCTAGCAGTTCGTATTAGGAAGGATGAAGCAAACCGCCTCGTGCGGGCCAATGGTATGTTGACAACAAACGGGTGAAAACGCTCCCCCCGCCTGGAAGTCTATACTCCCAAACTAGCATGGAAGAAAACAGGAAGTTGTCAGGTAATTAATATTGGAATAAATCTTAATAGGGGAATAAATCTTAAATCTTATTTGGGAATGGGCGAATTTCTCAGGAATCATGTTATAGGCGATGCGGCTAGCAACCCATCACTAGTTTGATTCCTTTTTCCACCTATACGCCTACAATCGTGCTAAACGTGGCCTTTAGATTTTGTTACCTCAGACTTTATCTACCCCGTAAGGGATAAAGACGTGGTTAGTGGATTCCTAAGATTTCCCATTCTCTCGATGTGCGCGAGAGAGAAGCAAATGCTAAATTCTCTTTTTTCTTTACTCCCAGACTAGCATGGAAGAAAATAGGAAGTTGTCTGGCAATAAATACTGGAATAAATCTTAATACAAACCCAGTAGCCAGCCAGTTGGCAGTATCAAATTTCAATACTTGTTTTATGTTTCAATATAAACAGCGAACCGAACATCCCACGAAACTTGGAGATAAAGCGAAGTCAAATAAAACACCGTAAGGGGACGGTACACAGTTCCTTTACAATGAGAAGATAAAATAAAACTATACGGTGGCGAAAATGTAGAATTTCGAGAGCGCAAAGGCGGCTAAAGCAGAGGAAATTGTATGTAAACGTGGTGCCAGTGGTGCTTGCTTTGATGTGGGCGAGTTACTTGCGAGCGTTTTCCAAAAAAATGTTACATGAATATTTTTTCCAGAATCTAACTATTTTGGGTTTTTCTTACTCAGAATTGTTTACCCTTTCGATAGTTATACAAGAAAAAATGTGTCCCGAAATTTCCATTCCAGTTCGTCACTTTTTTTAATAGGTATGCATGGAATGTAACAAACAGGAAAATAAAATCCATAGTTAAATTTGGGACACATAATTTCTTGTATGAGAATCGATAGGGTAAACGATTCTGAGTAATAAAAACTCAAAATAAATAAATTTTGGAAAAATTTTGGAAAACGCTCTTGCACGAGAACTGGAAAACGAAAGGGCCTAGCCGGAAGACTACAAAAAAAAAATTAATTGTGGTAAAAACTTACCACTGGCAATGTGAAATATTGTTATACCATTAAAAACATAAATGTGAAATGAGAGCCAAAGTTCAATGTTGTGATTGCCTTGGTTGTTTATTTCAATAACAAAAGAAGTGAGATCAAAATGGGTGCCAAGTTCAATGGTCAGTCCTGAAAATTATTTGTTACAACTTAAAATGTAATTTCTTCTTATAACTTACGATAATATGAAGCCTTAGACTTGGCTAGTTTTCATATACGTTATTGCGTTATACGAATATTGGTCAATATTATTAACAATTCAAAATTCAAAAATTCACAATTCAAAAACTTTATTTTGCAAACACGCCGCCAAGGGCTATTTTACGTCTTATTTTGAAACTGCCATCGCATTCGGAAAGACCGTCATTGCCAATAAAAATGCGCCGCAAAAACTTGGCAGTAAGTAATTTTTTCAAAACAAAATAAATTTACAACAATACTTAAATTCGACTTAATTTATAATAGGTACATTTATAAATCGCGGGCAAGGACTCATTTAAGTGGTCGGTTACCATTAGTTATAAATTCGCAGACTTGAAGCATTCTAGTCTTTTAGGAAACGTCTTTTGGTTAATAGGATAGCGGGCTTTGGCTACTGAAAATATCGAGTGCTCGTCAATCTTATAGTAGAACCAGTGAGTCAAGCAACTCGTCCCACTCTACTCGCCCGTTCGAACCTATCTTCAAAGAAAAAGGAAATACTAAGGGAAAACTGCAGCGCATCAGAAAAGTGGAACTTATAATGGTTGCTAACACCACTTTATACGTGGAGCTTGGAGCCTTGTCTCCTGGACTATGTGTGTAGTCTAAGAGTCTATTAAAGTTTTAATATAGAGTTTAGTTCTCTGAAGAGTTTCTGACCTCTTAGAAACTGTTGTGAATAGCGTGTATTTGATGCATTTAAATAATATCACAAGATCTTTTATTTTCTCTATAGGTAGGTAATCCTACTTCCTACTAATATTATAAATGCGAATGTTAAGTTTTTTTGTTACGCTTTCAAGCGAAAACTACTCAACCGATCATCATGAAGTTTTGTACACATGTTCTTGGAGGTATTAGAAGTAACATGGGATACTTTTTATTAAAATATATTATGTAAATGAAGTCCAGTGAGCACTAACTTCATTCATCTTAATTTTATTGTTGCTGCACGTATGTCTTTAGTTTAGGACTATCTGTGGTAGTCATTGACAGATGGCAGATCGGAGGTTAGACGGGAACTGTCACTGTCACTTAGAATATAATAAATGCAAGTAATCCATGTAATGAGATGAGAAATAACAAAAGTTGTTATATAAGGAGAAATGAAGTAATTGATGGAATAATAGCTTTGTATATATAAAATATTTTTTTTTTATGTCGTCACTCTGACGTTATCTGCGCGGACGAAGTCGCGGGCAAAAGCTAGTTTTCTATAACATTAAGAAGCTCTAAAATCATCTTGTCTTCAATATGTACATATATACATACATACATAAATCACGTATTAATCCCTTTTATAAATTACTTCATCACTATTTCATATTTATTATTCTTCCATGCTGGTCTGGGAGCAAAGAAAAAACATAGAATGTACTAGTGGCTTCTCCTCCCGCGCAGATGGTAAAAGCCCATTGAGGGAATAGGCGGAAATCATAGGAATCATGTTACAGGCGAAGCGGCTAGCATCCCATCACTATTTTGATACCATTTTCCATCTATATGCCCATAATCTTGCTAAACGTGGCCTGTAGGTCTTGTAGGTTCTGTCTACCTCGTGTGAGATAAAGACGTGATTTGTGTATGTATGTTCATCACTACTCACTACCATAGTCGCTTTCCGCTGTATGTCCCTATGTATGCTATCTTTAAAACTACGCAACGGATTTTGATGCGGTTTTTTTAATAGATGAATTGATTCGAGAGGAAGGTTTATATGTATAATGCGCAGACGGAGTCGCGAGCAGAAGCTAGTGTATTATAAGTTAAGTAGAATTTAAGTATTGCAATAGCTTAAAAAAAAGATGACTTTCTGCCAAGTTTCTTGCGGCGCATTCTCTGTGCCAATGATGGTCCGAATGCGCTGGTAGTTTAAAAAAAAACATCTAAAAGAACCCTCGGCGGCTTATTTACAAAATAAAGTTATCTCTATGATAATTACATGATACGTAATAAAAAGCCTAAAGCTTCATTTAGTCTGAGGATAGGTAGGGTGGCGTAAATAAAATCGACATATTGTCCAAATGCGGTGAACATTGCACCGAGAGTTGTGGCTAAGCACTGGCACCTGAGGCGGTAGCTGCCTTTCATATTGTATTTCGGTTAGAGTATTTATTTATTTTATTTGATATTCGATAGTGTTCATGTAAGTTTATTGGTAAAATTTTATTTCGTTATTTATATATTAAGCTTCTGCCCGCGACTTCGTCTGCGTAGAATTATACATAAAAACCTTCCTCTTCAATCACTATAATATATCTATTAAAAAAAAAACTGCATCAAAATCCGTTGTGTAGTTTTGAAGATATAAGCATACATAGGGACGTAGGGGGGACAGAGAAAGCGACTTTGTTTTATACTATGTAGTGATTTTATTGTGGTTTTATAATCTACTTTAGTTATTAATTTATTAAGTATTAATACTACTTATTTGCGCATAATAATGACTGCTTGCCTTTCATTGTAAACTATTCCTTGCTGTATCAGGTTAGCTGGAAGAGATCCCTTCTTAGGGATAAGTTCGCCTTTGTATTATTTTCTGTGTACTTCTAAATAAAAATGAATGGTTTCGTCATTGTAACCACTTTTCAAAATCACCCCGTAAATCGAATTTACCCCGTCAATCTAATTTAATAGATTTGAAACTAAATAGAATACTAGCGTTCCCTCAGTACACGGTCTCTACTGACATCATACTGGATAAAATACACCATTTGAAAGCATACATTCCATTGCTAAGGTACTTAGAGATGTGATAGTGTGAATACGGATGCGGATTGCCAATACAGTCTCCATCAGATACAATACAATACAAATACTCTTTATTGAACACCACAAATCAGTACAAAACAATACAGAAACAAAGAACAAAGTAGACAATAGGGGGTATTATCGCTTAATAGCGATCTCTTCCAGACAACCAATGATAGAAATAAGTTATCATAGTATAAAACAAAGTCGCTTTCTCTGTCCCTATGTCCCTATGTATGCAAAAATAAATTCATTTCATTTCATTTCATATCTTCAAAACTACACAACGGATTTTGATGCGGATTTTTTAATAGATAGAGTGATTCAAGAGGAAGGTTTTTATGTATAATTCTACGCAGACGAAGTCGCGGGCAGAAGCTAGTATCGTATATATCGTGTTAGATATATCGTAGCGGGCGAGGTCCTCAAATATTTCGGAGCAACATTAAATTTCAATGAATTCGTAACATTAAGGGCCTGTATCACCATTCTCAGTTTAGGCCCTGATATTCTAAGTGTCATAGATAACACCATCCATAACCATGGATAACTCTTCCATGCTGGTCTGGGAGCAAAGAAAAAACATTCAGGTACCAGTTGCATCTCTTCCCGCGCAGATGGTAAAAGGCCATCGAGGGAATGGGCGAAAATCGTAGGAATCATGCTATAGGCGATGAGGCTAGCAACCCATCACTATTTTGTTCCCTTTTTCCATCTATACGCCCACAATCTTGCTAAACGTGGCCTATGGGTCTTGTCACCTTAGGCTCTGTCTACCCCGTAGGGGATAAAGACGTGATTCATGTATGTATGTATGTATAGATAACTGACACTTAAGACATAAGGAACTTTACAGAAGGTGTGAAACAAGCCCTGAATAAGGTTATAGTGCATTGGGGTAAATTCGGAATTGGGGGAATTTCGAAACTCGTGGATATCCACTAAACGAGGAACAATGACATAATCTAGCAACGCTTACCTAGAAGCTCCAATGTCTTTGGCTTATAGATAACCGCTGCTAGATTACGGAATTGTTCCCCGTTTAGTGGATATCCACTTGTTTTGAAATTCCCCCAATTCCGAATTTACCCCAATGCAATCTAACAACATCAGAACACGCAGTTCGTCATAACAATAAGAGCAGCGACCTTTCAATAAAATTGGGACGTCACTGTTCGTCAAAGTTATCGATGCATTCAGGCTGATCAAAAAGATCAGAACATTTGTGGAAAATATACCTTAACTTTGTAACAAACAATCTGCAATCCCTCCGGGGTTGCGGGTGTCTATGGGCAGTGGTGATCATTTACCTCAGGTGACCCATTTGCTCGTTTGCCTTCCTATTCATATAAATAAAAAAAAACAGTTCAAATTACAGTGAATGCATGCAAACGAATACGTATGAGGTGAGGGCGGGTAGTGCGTCCGCCGCCCGCACTAGTAGTAGGTAGTAGTCGGTAGAGAGAGAGAGAGAGTGAGAGAGACTTCAAAGTAAAACTTAAACACCTCTCTTCTTGTTTCCGGGGTTAAAGGCTAACGTACATTCGTATTTGAATGCCCTTCATTATGAATGATTGAAACTGCTAAACGTGGCCTTTAGGTCTTGTTACCTTAGGCTCTGTCTACCCCGCAAGGGAAAGACGTGATTTATGTATGTAATCAAGAAAGAAAGAAAGAAAGAAAAAAAGTTTATTCATGACAATCACAATCAAATAAAATATATAAACAAAATAAATTATGACAAGAAATAAATTGTCACAAAATGGTCCCAACTCAGCATTTGCTGGCCTTACAGCCAGCGCTGGTCTTCCGTTGGGACCATAGGGTGATTACATTAAATCAAATAAATAAATAAAACGGTGAGAAATAGACACTAAACATTAAACATAATAAAATATAATTGGATGTGGTTGCCCGGGCACAAAGCCCTTTACCTTTAAAAAATAAATAAACAAAACAGGCATAGACAACCACATCACAATAAACAGAAAAAAAAAAAGATAGAATAGAAAAAAAGGAAGTGAAGTGAAATAACAACATGTGACTTTAGGTTAGAAAAGACTTACAATTAAAAAATAAAATAAAAATGAAATTAACCAAATTACAAAATAAAAAGATGAATGCTTCACTACAGTAAAACAGCAAAGGAACTTTAAACATTGCACGCAACATGAAAGTGTGAGACAAAGCAATAGCTCACCGGCCGGTGGGCAGTGACCACATGGTGCAGGAAAGAACACTGCGTATGGCGTATGGGACGCAAAAACAGGTAAATATCTATTCGGTGTGTAGTACCCAAGGCGGATTATTTACATATAAGCGTATAACTTATATGCAGCTTGTGTCGTGTGTCAGAGTTTCCTGTCCTTGCTGATGTTCATACATGTGCATTTTTAGTTTAGTTCTAAAAGAACTTATATTTTGCAGGTCTCTAATTGGCGGTGGGATATTGTTCCAACATTTGGTCGCTACATAACGGAAACTGCCACGGAAAGCAGCTGAGGCGTGCCGAGGAGTGAACAGCTGCTTACTGCACTGCCGAACTCCGCGCACTCCGTGTCTGGATGACCACGACAACTTCGCAAAAAGGTACGGAGGGGATTTATGCTTTACTACTCCAAAGAGTAGACAAGCAAGGTGAAGCTTGCGCCGGTGTTGCATCTTAAGAATTTTGTGCTGATTGAAAAATGGAGTGACATGGGCCCTCAACGGAATGCTGAAACAGAAGCGAGCACAAGCATTTTGTACACGTTGAATGAGTCTTTTAGTTTTTGCTAAAAGACGTGGGCCAAACACAGAGTCCATATAGTTCAACTTTGATAAGACTAGTGCCTCCACCAACTGTATGCGCAGACTTTCATTTATGAATGGCCTAATTCTATATAAAACTTTTAGTTTATAAAAACAACTTGCGACTGACTTAGCAATATGCTTTTCATAACGCAGCCCACAATCCATATGAAGACCCAAGTTACGTGCTTCATACACACGCTCTATGGGTTCACCCATCATCATAATGTCTGTGTGGTCAGCATGATCAAGGCTAGCTAACTGCTGTCTACTGCCAAAAATGAGATACTTTGTCTTGCTAGATCAAGACAGATTTTTTGAATGTAATAGCTTATGATTATAATTTGTAATTGATTTTTTTTATTGGATTAATTTGTATTATTTTTCGTATTATTCTGACATTATTTTTGCTTAATTAATTAATGATGAAATGTGGTTATTATGATTATTATTATTACTATTATTTAAAATATAATTTAATTATAAAATTTTGCATGCCAATGTATGGTGAATTGTGTTGGTCCACATTGATTTATGCCTAACAGCTTTGTACCATGATTCGAGCAAATAAAAACTTTGACTTTGACAGGACAGTTTTTGCCCTTGCGCGGATACGGATTCGGATAGCCACATCACTACAAATACACAGGTAAGACCTAAGAGACGTCGCGACTTCCAAACGATACAAACGGAATGCGAAATTTACACAAGAAAAATTCCGTGTCTACCTTTCGATTTGGGATAAACATTCGAGAATGAACCTTGGACCCGCGATCTAGAGTATATTTAATCTTCAGGGCGCAGGCGTAAATTCGTAAAGGCATTCAAAGAAAGGCTGGATGTTGTCTCGAGTTACTCCATCGCGGCAGTCGTTTGTTTTTTACTTTAACCCGAGACTTTAGATAAATACGTTTAAGATACTATAAACGTACATACATACAGTCAATTTACCGGGTGCGGATCAGAATATATAAAGTTTAAAATGTATAATGGGTTAAAATACATAATGGTTCAAAATATATCATGGTATTTTCTGTAAAACTATTAGCTAGATGAAGTTATTTGATAGTGTAAGCTATAGACTGGTTTAGGTTAGGTTAGGTTTATTTTATACATACATACATACATACATACACAACTCACGTCTTTATCCCTTACGGGGTAGACAGAGCCTAAGGCAACAGGTACCTACAGGCCACATTTAGCAAGATTGTGGGCATATAGGTATAAAATGGATATTATGCCACTAGGGTTCGTCCACAACCCCCCCCCCTTTTACCATCTGCGCGGGTAGAGAAGCAATTGGCACATTCTATGTTTTTTCTTTGCTCCCAGACCCGCATGGAAAAAAACTGATATAAACTCAAAATAACGCGTTTGTCACAAAAAAATCTTGACAGACAGACCAAAGAAAAATCGCCCTAGTTAGAAGGGTCTAGGTACGACACCCTAAAAATGAATTAAGTTACAGGTTTTTTAAGTAACTTGCCGTAACTGAGTTAACTTTTTCTAACATTGAAAACTACGAAAGTAAATTGGTTCCCTTTGTAAAGTAGTTACGGGAATGCAGGCGAGTCTACGCCCACGTCTACGGCGTAGCGCTTGCTACGAAGGCTACGTTAAACGTAGCAGCAGAAGAACTTTCGGTTTGAAAGTTAGTTTAGTTTTTTTAAGCGTTGATGTCACGGCTTTGTTTAAGATTTTTTTATACGACAAAAAAGGAAAACAAGGTTTATTCCATACTGGTCTGGGAGTAAAGAAAAGTCATACACACACACACACACACACACACACACACACACACAAATCACGTCTTCATCCCTTACGGGGTAGACAGAGCCTAAGATAACAGGTACCTACAGGCCACATTTAGCAAGATTGTGGGCGTATAGGTGGAAAATGGAATCAAAATAGTGATGGGTTGCTAGCCTCATCGCCTATAACATGATTCATATTATAATCGCCCATTCCCTTGATGGGCTTTTACCATCTGCGCGGGTAGAGAAGCAACTGGTACATTCTATGTTTTTTCTTTGCTCCCAGACCAGCATGGAAAATAAAATCATAGAATGTACCAATTGCTTCTCTTACCGCGCAGTTAAAAGCCCATTGAGGGAATGGGCAAAACTCTTCGGATCCATGTTATATGCGATGCGGCTAGCAACCCATCACCATTTTGATTCCCCCTTCCACCTACACGCCCACAATCATGCTTAACGTGGCCTTTAGATCTTGTTACTTCAGGCTCTGTCTAGCCCGCAAGGGATAAAGACGTGATTTGTGTGTGTGTGTAAATACATACATAAATCACGTCTTTATCCCTTACGGGGTAGACAGAGCCTAAGGTGACAAGACTAAAGACCACGTTTAGCATGATTGTTGGCGTATGGATGGAATCAAAACAGTGATGGGTTGCTAGCCACATCGCCTATATAACATGATCCCTAAGATTTTCACCCAATCCCTCGATGGGGTTATACCATCTGCGCGGGAAGAGAAGCAACTGGTAAATTCTATGTTTTTTCTTTACTCCCAGACCAGCACGGAAGAAGCTTAAACTATTGAACAAATTTGAAATTGATACGAGCAGTAACCCAGACTGCAAACATTTATCATTCGTCACGTAACAGACGCGAGCTTTGAAAGCTCTGTGCGTAAAGTACAGTTAATTCAATGTCAAACAAGGACACAATGAAACTCCGGGGGGAACGGAAAAAGTTGCCAGATTCTCGCACAGTGGAAGCTTAAACAGTAGGTCAGATACATTATTTTTAACTTGTCATAAAGTTGTAGGGGGAATAATATAAGTTGCTCCTCTTCCTGCGCAGATGGTAAAAACCCATGGCGAAAATCTAAGGAATCATAATATTACATTTTTAAATTTCTAAATGTCAGTGCAAATTAGAACACATAGAAAAATCCGAAAAGTAAAGCTATGGCCGGGAATTCGCATGGTAACAAAAGGTCACGTGACAGTTAGTAACAGGTAGAAAATTCGGAGACTACCCACCTGCTATGGGTGGTGTAGGGGTATAGCACGCGTCATGGAATGACGAGGATCCGGGTTCGTTTCCCGGCCATAGCTTTACTTTTCGAATTTTTCTACGTGTTCTAATTTTCACTGACATTTAGAAATTTAATTTCTAACGGTAAAACCGAAAAAGTAAAACAAAAATCAAGAAATAAAAATTTGTTGATTCATTTGATAGTTACTTATTACATTTTTAAACGACACTAAAAATTAAACATAGAAAAATCCAACAAGCCAAGCTATGGTCGGGAATCATTAGATTACGTGTTTTATAATACCAGGGGCATTCAGTTTAAGTTCACCCGCTGTCAGATTCATACTAAAAATGACAGTTAAACCTGAACTGAGTCGGAATTAAATCGCACTAAGATGTAACTACCCACCTGCAAGTGGCGCGCGGCGCTGGATGCGGCAACCGCTGTACTTGCTGCATTGGGATGGTGTAGAAATATACCCTCTTTATACACTTTGGTTTGCACTTGTTTTGGATTTTGTTATTTGTTTCGGATGTAATTAATTAGGTGATTAAGTATTGTTACCATGTACTGCATGCTTCAAATTAATTGTAAATCTTTAAATATTCTTATTTAAGTGAATTTCTGTAATTCTTTTGAGAATAAAGTCTCTTAACCCGAAGATGTCATGGTAAGGCCTCAATAAACGCGAATAAAAACTTGCGCGTTCATCATCAACCTACTTTTTAAAACCCAGGGCCCTTTTTTGAAGTTCCAATTCTCCCCGGTTTACGAAACTAACAAAAATCTTTGGCCCAGAAGAGCCTACTGTTTCTTTCTCCCTCTTCCCCTCCGTGTCTCGGGTGACAAGGCGGCCGGCACTTATCGGGACACTCCCGACTTCGCAAAAACGGAACGAGCTGCTAATGTGACAAAGCTCGAGGTGAGACGTTTGAAGTTCCCGTTTTATACCGAGCGAAGTGTGAGCGCATTAATTTTGTCCGGATCGCTACCACCATCTTACTCGCTAATCCTGCCGCTAAGTAGCAGTGCTTGCACTGCTGTGTTCCGGCGAGGAGAGTAAGACAGCCGGGGAAATTACGGGCACAAGAGGCCATTCATCTTAGTCCTCTAGGTTGGCAACGCATCTGCAATCCCTCCGGGGTTGCGGGTGTCCATGGGCAGTGGTGATCACTTACCATCACGTGACCCACCTGCTCGTTTGCCTTCCTATTCATATAAAAAAAAAAAAAAAAGTGAGATAAGTCTGTTTTTCGAAAAAAAAGCGTGTTTGATTATTATAAGTAAAGTTGGTACGAATTGCAGAAAATTACATTAAACCATTCAATTACACAGATCTACAAAAAAAACTTTTTTTTTGTTGCCTTGAATATCATCGCAAATTTTAACGTTTTCAAGTGCCCAGATTACGAATATATCTGTGAAAGTTCTCAATGTGCTCGTATTTTCATGATTTTGGCATATATTATATTTTGAACAATTATTACTGCTGGTCTTTGAAAAAAGATTGTCCCTGAAAAATTATAAAAGAAAAGTTCATAAAAGGCGTTTTATATGGAAATATAAAATATATTTTCAACATTTTCCTCTTTATTTACTTCGATGTATCCTAATTTCTCAAAATATAACTGACATTATGAATATATCTATAATTTTTTTCTCGTTTTTTGATGTTTGTGAATGTACAACGAAAATAAAGATTAAAAAAAAATCGGAGCAAATCTTACAAAATCATTGATAGTTTCATGAATTGTGTGCATAAATAGACCTAAAATCACTTTCATATCTAGGGCAACAAAACCACTGTAGACCAGTGTTATAAATCACGTCTTTATCCCTTACGGGGTAGAGAGAGCCTAAGGTAACAACAGCTAAAGGCCACCTTGTGGTTGTCTGAGTTTAGGTGGTAAGAGAAATAAAAAGTGCAGGAAGTTGCTGGCTGCATCGTCTGCAACACGATTCCTAAGATTCAATCAACAGAAGCAATCCCAACATAACCCAAATAACCATGAACGAACCCAACAATTAGATTCAATCAAAGACTGCTTAAAATAAATAACTGCAATACTAATAATTTATAGTAACATTCATATTTTATTTTTTGTTTAATAAAAATGAAAACTTTGTAAAATGTGCTAATTCAAACTGCCAAAAACCATTTTAAAAAGTAAGTTGATGTTTGCATGCATGTTTGGTTAGACGTGTCACTGGTCAGTTCGTAGTAAAAAAAAAAACATCAACACTAAATACTAGATCGCTTTTTAGGTTAACTGGTTAAATTCGCCTTTGTGCATATATTAATGTTTTTTTTGTGAATTGTATCTGTTTCTTTATATTTGTACAATAAAGCATTTACTTACTTAAGTACTTATTTTTTACCATGTCTAAAGCAAAATAAATTATTTCATTTCATTTCGTTTCATTTCAATAGCTTCTTAAAGCGCCCCAAACTTGTCTCCGAAATCATTTCCTAATCATACCACAGACGCATAATAAAAAGTCACGATATCTCGGCTCTGTCATATTGTGTTTTTCCCTCGCATCGTAACGCTTGACCTCTCCCAATGAATAAAACATCACATTCGACATCATCGGATGCCGCGGCGAATATTGAAAACGGAAATGTGATAACAAAAAAATGTGATATGGAAAAAAAATGATATGAAAAAATAGTGAGGCGCCAAATCAAATCGGGACGTGGGTTGACGAATAATCTTGGTCTCGGGCTCCGACCTCGTGGAATATTCTTGGTTACGAATTGCTGAGAAAAATTGGCGTTCATTTTATAAAAATTCGTTTGACAAAATACATACATGCACAAATCACGTCTTTATCGCTGACGGGGTAGACAGAGCCTAAGGTAACAGGTAACAGGTACAGGCTACATAGGCGTATAGGTGGAAAATTGAATCAAAATTTTGATGGGTTGCTAGCCTCATCGCCTATAACATGATTCCTATGATGTTCACAAATTCCCTCGATGGGCTTTTACCAAAACAATTCTATAATTTCTTTTTAGTTACAAAACACATAACTTAACGTGTAATTACTTAAATGTAAAAATATAAATTTCTCAGCGAATTAGTATTAGAGCGTTTTCCAATATTGGGACCGAGCGCGACGACAGCGCCACGTGACAGGCGGCCATTATGGACAATATTGTCACCGCTGTCAAACAAGAAGTAAGTAAATATTGTGAAAAATATTAATGAAATCTTGTGTTATTTTACTATATTACACAATTTTGGACAATGGTAGTCAGTAAAATTATTGCCAATAATATTAAAATTGTTGTTTTCAGTGAAATTTTAGAGGTTAGGTAACTTACTTTTTTTCCTGACGGCAAATATACACTTATTTCTTTGGTCTCGTTTCCAGCATGGTCTTGGAAATTGGTAAAATTTACAGTCGCTATTCTTCTTGGTGTTATTACAATTCACAACAACACATGTCATCTTACCAGGACCATATTTTTATCTCAAAAACGATTAGAAAATGTTTACTGCAATATGGATTTGACAGCTCAAGTCAGCGACAAAAATGACAATTTTAGCCGTAGCGAGCGCTGTGATCGTTTAGGCTACCCCCTCCACCCGCTTTGCACTCTGCCAATAAAGTCCACATGCACATTTTTTCCAGAATTCAGCTATCTTGGGTTTTTTTTACTCAGAATCGTTTACCCTGTTTGGCGAATTGTCGTTCATTACGGTGTGCTAGGCAGGAGGCGTTGGTTCAACAGTGGACGTCTTCAGGCTGATGATGATGATTTGACGTCTTAACCCAATTAGTAATCGATGTTCAAAGTAAATCTCTTAATCTCCATGTTTACGCGCCAACTTGGATGTAAAATTAATTTCTCGGACCCAAAGATAAGTGGTTTCGACGGCTTTAGGCCAAGGGTCTGTTTCACTACTCTTTGTTAAGTTCCAGTTAAGTCTCAGTTACCTATTCCGTCTCCGATTTATTACTATGAAACATACAGTGTCGTCATCATCACTACATAGTATAAAACAAAGTCGCTTTCTCTGTCCCTATGTTCCTATGTATGCTTAAATCTTTAAAACTACGCAACGGATTTTGATGCGGTTTTTTTTAATAGATAGTGATTCAAGAGGAAGGTTTATATGTACAGTACATGCAAATATACCGTGCGAAGCCGGGGCGGGTCGCTAGTTATAGATAACTGACATTTACATTCATACATAAATAATGTCTTTATCCCTTACGGGGTAGACAAAGCCCGAGGTAACAAGACCTTAAGGCCACGTTAAGCATGATTGTGGGCGTATATGTGGTAAGGGGAATCAAAACAGTGATGGGTCACTAGCCGCATCGCCTATATATATAACATGACATTTATTTATTTTGTCAGACCGGGACACATCTGCGGAAATATATAATAAAAAAAGTTTTTAGTGTTTTACAAGTATTTTATTATAGAAGATAGAAAAGCGAGAGAAAAGTTTTTCATTCCGCGGAAAGTACGTGAAGCCATTGAAATAAGTCGGTATCCCAATTTCAACCGGGATAGCGGATGGTCGGTGCCCCCGAGTAGGAAAACTGTTCTAAATATTGACCAAACGGTAAGTGTGAGCGAACCTTTACGGAGTGACGTGATCAGTGTTGTGTGCTGCCCTACATTTGACAGTAATAAAAATGACGATGAAAACGAGGGTAGTTGTGCGCCGCTGTCAGTTGCGTCGAGCAGCCGCGCGAACAGAGCGGCGGGCGCGCAGTGTTCGTTTCGCTGCCGCCGGGGCGAGCGCTCCAGGAAGAAGGACTACGAAATAGTCCGAAACAGTCGAGCATCACTCGACTTTTTATACGTGAGTTATCCGTTTATGTGTAATTAAGATAGAATAACACAAAATAATTAAAGCTTTAAACCTGACGGCCACGTTAAGCATGATTGTGGGCGTATAGGTGGAAAGGGGAATCAAAATAGTGATGGGTCGCTAGCCGCATCGCCTATAACATGATTCCTAAGATGTTTGCCCATTTACATTTAAATGACATTTAAGATTACTAAAACTTAACAGAGATTGGTGAAACATGCCCTAAGCTATTGACGATACTAAGGGCCTGTTTCACCACTTGACCACAATAAATAAATAAATAGCTTATATATAGAATAGAATAGAAGAATAGAATAGAATTTTATTGCCACAATTAGAGTATACATACATTTATATAAAGTAAATCAAACTTAAAAATAAGCGTGGCAAGTGGATTGGGCTCAGCGTGTGCTGCGCGTGCGCACCGCGGCCGCGCGGGAGCGCGCACGCACACAGCGCTGATTTTTAGCCCAACCCTATTTATTCCTTTGTAAATCTTATTTAATTACGCGGGTAAGTTTGAACAAACAAAAAAGAAAAAAGAGAAAAATTTAAGTAAAACAATTTGGATGAATTTACACAAAAGCAACAAAATGCATCAGATTAAAGCCAAAGAGCAGTCCAAAGTAATAAGTAATTAAAACAATTAAAACAATCCATCCTACAATTAAATAAATATATACTGTGACTTGACTCTCTGTTATCTTAAGCGTCAGTTATCTATAATTCCGCCTCTCTTTATAACTACGAAACAGATAGAGACGTCATGGTAGATAACTGACACTTAAGATAACTGGAACTTAACAGAGATTGGTGAAACATGCCCTAAGCTAAGGCATGCGGGTGGTAGGGCCTTGTGCAAGGTCCGTCCGGATCACTACCACCATCTTACTCGCTAATCCTGCCGCTAAGTAGCAGTGCTTGCACTGCTGTGTTCCGGTGTGGAGAGTAAGACAGCCGGGGAAATTACGGGCACAAGAGGCATTGCATCTTAGTCCTCTAGGTTGGCAACGCATCTGCAATCCCTCCGGGGTTGCGGGTGTCTATGGGCAGTGGTGATCACTTACCATCAGGTGAACCACTTGCTCGTTTGCCTTCCTATTCATATAAAAAAAAAATAGCTATTGACGACACTAAGGGCCTGTTTCACCACTTGACTCTCTGATATCTTAAGCGTCAGTTATCTATAATTCCGCCTCTTTTTATAACTACGAAACAGACAGCGACGTCATGGTAGATAACTGACACTTAAGATAACTGGAACTTAACAGAGATTGGTGAAACATGCCCTAAGCTATTGACGACACTAAGGGCCTGTTTCACCACTTGACTCTCTGATATCTTAAGCGTCAGTTATTGTAACATCCCCCCCTCGTATTTTATTTATTAAACTTATATCTAGTCTTATACTAATCTTATATCTAAGGCCTTATATTTAATTTAAAACTAGGGCTTAATTTACACTTATATCTAGACTAGGCTATACTACAAGCAGCACCAAGACACCAAGCTAGACTACTATCTACAGCTACTCAAACTATGCAATTCCTAGCCTTAATTAATTAATACTATAAGAAGCTATTTGGACTGAATAGGACAGTATGAAGTATGGCCAATGTGATCGTCTATTCCCTACATTGTGGTAGTAACTCAAACTCGTTTAGTGGAGGCAAGAGATGCTAGTCCTATGAAGTAAACTATGCCCTAAACATTAACACTAAAATGCCCTATAACTATCTGAACCTTTCCGCTCACACAGAACTCAGTTCTGCAAATTACTGTTACCGAACACTAACGGGCAATGAAACGTTATAGTTAAATACTAATAACTAGGGGTTTATTTATATCTTGGAGTAGTTAAGTAATGGAGAACTAATATCCTGGTAATTTCAAATGCTTAGTCTGGAATTATAACAAGTATTTATGTAGGTAAAATGGGTAATTGTCTTTTGTGTTAAAGTTAGAGCCCCACCTTCGCTCTTGAGATTGTTCTCAACTGATCGTTGCCAGTAACCGTGTTCCTCGTCCAGAGACCCTAAGGAACTCCGACACAAGACTTGTGAGTTTACTAGTCTTTAGTCAGTATGTCATGTTATTGTACCACAATGGGTAAGAGGATAAATTTAACTCTAATTATTCCTATACTATGCTGTCCAATCATTCTGGTACAGAAGGAAAACTACTTTATAAATTGGGTGTTTTCTGTTATTTTGATATATGTTTTTCAATCAAAAAGGTAGGTCAGATTCATTGATCTTAGTCATATCTAAAAGTATGTCAACTCATTTCCTACTGGTTCAAAACAAAAGGGGATCTAAGAATTTTCATCAAATATAAATTTATAACACCCAGAAAGCTATGGAAATTAGCATATCAACTAAATAATACCAATCTTAAATATGTAGATCATAAAAACAAAACTTCATCGCTTCATCCTACTGATAACTTAAAGGCGGAGGATTCTTAAGGAAGATTGAACTGTCACATTCTATCTTTCTAATAGTAAATTTTTATTTTTAATATAATTAATTAAAACACATAATTTTCCCTTGTTGTTACAAGGTAAAACAGATGTTGAGATAAAAGCCTAACATAAAATAAGCAAAACCTCCCTATTCATGCCTAAATTAATATTCCTATTCTAGTCAGCTGTGTATTGAAACCTGGAGGAAAAACCTCACATTTACAATTAAACGTGTGATGTGTTATGCAGTTTCCGGGAGTGCAATGGGAACTTCTACCCTATTCTAAAGAAGGGATTGGAGTGGCATCTCCGAGTGTATAAAGTCCTACGCCATGTGTATTGACATCGTCTACGGCCGAAGCCTAGGGTGCAGACGACATCCTAACTAGAGATATAGTAGTGTGAATATATAAATATTTAGATAAGAGACCAGCGAGACCAGTTCCCATGTTCCGACACAGCAGAACACGAAAGCCTGGGTACACGCTAGGAGGTAAGTTACCCTACCCAGATATTTCGCTGGGAGTCAGGTGCTGAGTCGAACCTCAACGCTTCAGCTCACACTGTAAACAATGTGTTGAAATTTCAAGCCCTTGTTATCACCGTTAGGTAGCCAGACTTGAAACCCGAAAACCGTGTTTCGTATAATCCCTACTTCAAGCACACAAAGTAATTAATCAAGCTAATTAGTATTCTATAATCGCAAATCCAGTATAGGCTCTAAGGAATGAGAAAAATGAGGGATGACGCCGGAGAGTAGCCCCGAGCCGCCAAGGTTAAGGATAGGAATATTTACTGGTATTCACGACCACAGAACACTATGTCACAAATCAATAATATCAGAACAATTAAATAATCAATTCAATCAATTAATGTAAAAACGTAAAACAGCCGCGACCCGATCTCGCGTATTTACTAAAGTCTAATTTGTGCTTGAAAGAACCGCGCTTACGAACCGACAGAAGAGAAAAGACCCCTTTCCTAAAATCTACGCCCGTATTTATACTCTATTTCGGTGATTTCGGCGATCTTGGTGATTTCGGCGATCTTGGCGATCTTGGTGATTTCGGCGATCTTGGCGATATCGGTGATCTTGGTGATTTCGGTGATTTCGGTGATTTCGGCGATTTCGGCGACTGTTCAGATGTTTACGCTATTTGCTATCCAGACATTATGAGGATAAGGTCCATTTTCCTGCGCTATGCTTTTTGACAATTCCAAGAACGTAGACAGACCACCACAGATAACAAATACGGAACAGCAGGTTATTACTAATAAGCAAATATTTCTTTGATGGTTAAGTATAAACACTTTAATCCTTTCTTATTTATTGGTAGTGATTAGAGTTTGGCCATAATAGACTATTTTCAGCATTGGATGTAATGAAATACTATAGTTTTTAGTAGTCTGTACATGTGTGAGATCCGCACGTAATGTGACGTATTGCTTGTAGACAATCTGTTTTAAGGTGTGACATTTTGCTTAACGATAATGTATACTTTTGTCAATGAATTAATGTTGCTTGAAGCCCTTTTGTCCTTAAAAGTATGAGTTAAGATGAATTATATTTTATTTAGACATAAGGTGCTCCTAAATCTCTATGAGAAATACACAACAAATCATTTGCATCGTATTATCTAAAACCGTAAGCATTCCCCATAGCTTGACCAAGGTGGTTCATAATTAATATTCCTTCATGAAATTCAGTGTTCTTATTTCAATCTTATGTACTAAAATATTGGAATCCTTGAGACTATTTTGTCTATGGTGTCGGACAGTCTAAGGCACACTTTACAAGAGTCCAAATGTGTGTAAGCCGCTTTACTGATTTTGAGGGTGGCAACACAAGAGATATTCCTCTGACTTTACCTTGTTTGTCGGACATTCTTTGGCAAATAAGTTGACAAATATTGACAAATATTGCACAGAATTTATAGTGCTTGTACTTGATGTGATAATTAAATATGTCCCCTGTTTCATGGAACATTGTTTGAAATTAATACTATTTAATTTCGTATTAATTGATATATAAATGTGGAATATTATTCCATATGAGAGAGTATTAATATTTTATTTGTGAATTTTGACCGGAACGAGACCCCGTTTCGTCACATTATCTATGATTCTGCCTCTAATTTTTACTACGAAACAGATAGAGACGTCATGGTAGATAACTGTCACTTAAGATAACTGGAACTTAACAGAGATTGGTGAAACATGCCCTAAGCTATTGACGACACTAAGGGCCTGTTTCACCACTTGACTCTCTGATATCTTAAGCGTCAGTTATCTATGATTCTGCCTCTCTTTATAACTACGAAATAGACAGAGATGTCATGGTAGATAACTGACACTTAAGATAACTGGAACTTAACAGAGATTGGTGAAACATGCCCTAAGCTATTCATGACGCTAAGTTTCACGTTGCTTTATTATCTAGGGTTATAAGTTAGAACTTCTTAATGTACTGGTCGAGTTTTGGATTATAGGTTTCAATTATAATATTAGCTTCTAGTTTTTGTGTGTGTTTGGTTTTGTCACGTAGAGCGGATGGATGAAAGTATACTAACTAAACAGATCTATATGGGGAGTGTGAATGGTTGCGGGAGGGAAAGGCCTAGACGGACGTTCCGAGACCAAGTACGAGACGTTTTGGAAAGAGATTGATGATTGTGGATGAAGCGAAAGAAGTATGTCAGGATCGATAGCAAGTGGAACAAAGTAGTCTCTGCCTACCCCTGTGGGAAAGAGGCGTGACGGTATGTATGTATGTGTTCTATTAAATGCAGATGCTCAGATATAGTATTATTTGAGCGTCTAAAGCCACGAACAAAACGAAGAATAACGTCGACAGTGAAAATAACAAACATACATACATTACAATGTCTTGGCTGTAGTTAGGTAATTTAATAAGGTTTTACCTGCTGGGTGGTGTAGAGGTATATCACGCATCACGGAATGATGAGGATCCGGGTTCGAGTCAAGGCCATAGCTTTACTTTTTGTATTTTTCTATGTGTTACAATTTTCAGTATCGTTTAGAAATTTAATTTCTAACGAGTAAAACTGTAAAAAAAAAAAAAACAAGAAGTAAATTTTTTGATTCATTTCATCATCCATCTGCAGTCTAAATACCGTCCATTGCTGGGCACAGGCCTTCTCTCAGAATGAGAGAGGGCTTGGGCTATAGTTCCCATGCGGGCCCAGTGCGGATTGGCAACTTTACACATGCCACTGAATTGCTTCACGGTTGTGTGCAGGTTTCCTCACGATGTTTTCTTTATCCGAAAAGCTCATGGTAAATTTCAAATGAGATATCGCACAAATTCCGAAAAACTCAGAGGTGCGAGCCGGGATCGAACCCACGACCCTTTGTTTTTTTTAATGATTCATTTGATAGTACTTTATCTGTAGTTAAAAGTGACTTTGTTTCACGAATTGTACACGAATATCACATGCAACCACATCTTCAATCCCCCGAGTCTTGTAGCTTGATACGCGATCTCAAAGGCTCCACGCTACGTTAACTACAATTTTCAGTTTGAGTCGGCGGCATCTGGCTCAAACCGGTTCTAACCGCCACAAACTGGACACTGGGCAGTGGTTATGCAACCGAAGAAATCTTGGCTTTTACTTTCGCTTTAAGGGACGTAGTAGGACGGATAGCAATGAAAGTGGGTGCGGTAGTCTGCAAAAAAAGTTTGCATATAAAGGGATTGTTTAATAAAACCTTGTTGATGATCAATCTAAATGAGTCAGTAGGGAGAAATCAAAATGTATAAGATAGGCCAATCTGTTCTTAGGAACCATGGTATCGATTTTAAGTTTCATAAAAAAGGCAATGCTGGTCTGGAAGCAAAGAAAAAACATAGAATGTACCAGTTGCTTCTCTTCCCGCGCAGATGGTATAACCCCATCGAGGGATTGGGTGAAAATCTTAGGGATCATGTTATATAGGCGATGTGGCTAGCAACCCATCACTGTTTTGATTCCATCCATACGCCCACAATCATTCTAAACGTGGTCTTTAGGTCTTGTCACCTTAGGCTCTGTCTACCCCGTAAGGGATAAAGACGTGATTTACGTATGTATTTATGTATAAAAAATTAGTACCTACCTACAGTTCTCAAGCATTTAAACTCCGGACTAAACAGCGTTTATTATCGCCGTTTTTAATCCGCCGCTGTATAATCGTCAAAAACCTTATTAAAGTATTTACTTTAAGTTCAAAAGTCCCACCCAAAAGTGGTCTTTAGTTTGTTTTAACGAGCTGTTTGTCACAAACTGGAGTTAGTTGCAGTTAAATGTCTCGAGAGATTTGGAATTCCGACGGCACGTGGGTACGGCTGTCATTAAAGAATTGTTGAACTTTTCATCATCATCATCATCATTTCAGCCATCACAAGTCCACTGCTGGACATAGGCCTCTCCTTTAGATCTCCAATAAGACCGGTTGGAAGCGGCTTGCATCCAGCGCGGTCCTCCGATCTTAATGAGGTCTTCGGTCCACCTTGTGGGTGGACGGCCCACGCTGCGCTTGCCGGTGCGTGGTCTCCACTCGAGGAACTTTCGACCCCATCGGTCATCCGTCTTATGTGCCCTGCCCACCGCCATTTCAACTTGCGTTGAATTTTTAGCGAAGGGTAAAATCATCATTCATCGGACACAATCTGCGCGAACGTAGGTGAGCGTATTCCAAAAGTCCACATGATCATTTATTCCAGAATTGAAATAACTTGGGTTTTTCTTAATCAGAATCGTTTACCCTATCCATTCTCATACAAGAAAAAGTGTGTCCCAGATTTAACTATGGTTTTTTTTTTTTTTTCGTCTCGTTCCATAGGTACAACCGTTTACAGTTTGACAACAAAAATGATGCTCCACGATGTACCTGCGCAGTATACCAATTTTAGTAGCGCGGGAAACTCTGGTGCTGTTATTGGTCGATCGATTTCGTACCAACAATGGCAAAATCGTGTAAGCGGGACAGAGCTAAGAATGCAAAGCAAGCAATACTCTGCCAGTTGCGCTTGCAAATAAAGTTCAATATAGATTATTTACACGTTCGGCTACCATCGGAAACTGGTCTGCGCTTCTCTGCGCAAACGAATACTGCCGATGCGCATTATATTTTTTGTCAAACTGTACGACCTTGTTATTGTTTCATATTAATGTTTCTGATGGAACTTGAACCGAATCACTAGAATTTGATGCCACAAATTGCAATTAAGCAAACAATTCCACTACAATCTAGAGCCGTCTAAATTCCATACCACCCAAAGATATTAATAATAAAACTATCAATGTTATCATTAACCGGGAACCGCTTAAAATAGTTGGAATTAATTACTACCTGGCCTAAGCCGACCGACAAATATGTCTTTCGGTCAACTCGCGGCGGGTATGAATTTATAATAAATTGAATGCTAAACCCGCCCCGGGCAGCAGGAGGCAAATTTATTCAGAAATATGAGGGGCCCTGGGTTACCAGGGATATAAAATTTACGCGAAACGGCGTTCGAAGTTCAAACAAAAAATTACAGTAGCTCTTTTAGCTTGTTCTTTTTATTGAGCCATGGAACGCAGCATGCTAGCTGCCTGCTGTAAAACTAGTGGATCGAATCCGGACTGACCAGTAGGCTTATTACCTAACTCGCTCGCAATCGCCATCGTGTTCATTTTGACAGTTCTTGTGTGAATGATGCTAGCTGAATCCGATGCTAATTGTCAGCCCATACATGAACTGCCAAAATGAACACGATGGCGATTGCGAGCGAGTTAGGTAATAAGCCTACTGTGCTCCATGACACAGATGTTAGTAAAAAGGCGGCATAGCTGGAATGGGTGGGGACAGACGGACGCGGTGGAGGACTTTGTTTTATTATAAAGAGCTATAATAATTGTATGGAACTTGTTATGCAAGAGAGCGCAAGAGTGAACCACTAACTTCAGTAATCCTACCACCAAGCATCAGTGTTTGCGCTGCTGTGTTCTGGCGTGGAGAGTAAGACCACTGGTGAAATTACTAGCCCATGTATCTTAGCCGTCTAGGCTGGCAATGTATCTGCAATCGTTTTGGTGTTACGTGTGTCCATTGGTGGTGGATTTACTATCAGCTGACCTACTTGCTCGTTTTTTTTTCAACACAAAGAAAACATACATACATACACATTTATCACGTCGCTATCCCTTACGGGGTAGACAAAGCCTAAGGTAACAAGAGCTAAAGACCACGGTTATCGTTATTGTGGGCGTATGGGTTGCTAGCCTACATAAAATGATTTCTAAGATTTTCATCTAATCTTGCGACGGGCTTTTACTATCTGTGCGGGAAGAGGAAGTAGCTAGTACATTCTGGGGGCACGGCAGTGCCCCCGCTAAGTCGAGCAAAATAGCGGCAAGTCCGTACCATCCTTTTCTCGAAACAGTTCAGGCCATTTCGGCCACTTTATAATTTTGTTGTTTTTTTGCTTCCAGACCAGCACGAAAGAAACGCGGACAATCATCCAATAAAAAACTTCTTTTAAGTAAAAATGCCTACTAATACTTAATAAATAATACTAGTCACATCTAGTAAACTAATGGTGTAAGCCAGATAAGTCCGTAAAGCGAAAACAATACAGCCACCGCAGCTATAAGGTAAGCGGCCAGCCTGTGCCCAACCTTTTAAAAATACACTAGCAACGTGGTTCCTTTCAGCGGCCACTTTACCTTCGTGAAACGGAGAACTTTGTGCAGTACTGGCCAGTAATAATATTTGAAGGAAAGATGTGTAAAAACTATTTTAAATTTAAAAACGGAATAAAAACAAAAGTGGCCAGTCCTGTAGCGTTAACGACAGTAGGTCGTCACAAGTTTTTGTTTTTTTATTGGGTTATTATGTAGCCAGGTGCAAAAAAAATTACAAGTGAGAGTTGGGCTCTCGCACCGATAAAACATTTTAGATAAAAGCTTTTTTGCTGACTGTACTTTCTGTTAACTGTACTTAGAATGGCACCTGTTTTACATGTGTACTAAATTTCAAATCGATCGGACCAACCGTTGAAGCGTTCCCTCCTGCGGAGACAATCCTGGCTGGACCACCAGAATTGTACTAGGTACCTACCAAATTATTGTATTACTAGCTGCAGCCTGCGACTTCGTCTACAAAACATTAGTTTTTCGCTATCCCGCGGGAGCTATGCAACTTTCCGAAATAAAAAATAGTAGCTTATTTGTTTGTTTGGGTATCAGCTATCTCCGTTCCAAATTTTATCCAAATCCATTCAGTAGTTTTTACGTGAAAGAGTAACAAACATCCATCCATACTTACAAACTTTCACGTTTATAATATTAGTAGGATCATCCTGACTTAAACATACAGGTATGCAAAATTTCAGCTCAATCGGATGAAAACATTTGCTTCAAAATACACACCCATACATAAAAAAAACTCCCAGCACATCCAAACTGACAGCGCAAGTCATAGCCACAAACATGGCCGAACAAGAAACCTCTGGCACGCATGAATATCAAATGATCCGGCATCACACGAGACGCCGTTGATATGCAGATATCAATCTTGCCTAAACACGGTTGTTCGTGGAACGTTTTTATTAAAAATAAACGCGCCCTTGTCTTGGCAGGAATACCAGAATGTATTACACGGTCGGCGGAGCGCGGTAGGCTTAGAGCTACTACGAACCTTCTCGAAATAAAGTGAAATATAAATGTACTAGCTTTTACCCGCGACTTCGTCCGCGCAGATAACGTCAGAGTGACGTGACGGTATACCCCATGCATCCACTCATGTCTCTTAAGTACCTATAAGGTTTTTTTTTTATATGAATAGGAAGGCAAACGAGCAAGTGGGTCACCAGATGGTAAGTGATCACCACTGCCCATAGACACCCGCAACCCCGGAGGGATTGCAGATGCGTTGCCAACCTAGAGGACTAAGATGAATGGCCTCTTGTGCCCGTAATTTCCCCGGCTGTCTTACTCTCCACACCGGAACACAGCAGTGCAAGCACTGCTACTTAGCGGCAGGATTAGCGAGTAAGATGGTGGTAGCGATCCGGACGGACCTTTTTTCGTATCCCGTGGGAAATTCGGAAAATCCCTTCTTAGAGCACCTACGTGATCCTCTAGGAATGTTATATACTAATGGGTGTCTTAATTATTAACCTCGTCTTTTCATCCCATGGGAAACTCCAAAAAAATCCTTTATAGCACCATCTTTATACTAAGCAAGGAATAACAGCGAATAATAATATCAGCTGTGACTTAAATTACATTTATTCCGTGTTTACCTGACCCTTAACCTCAAAGTTCATCTATACTTAAAAGAATTTGAGTGTTGATGACTCGTTGAACATACCTTCTGTATGTATACACCTTTGTATACACTTCGTTAGCGGGATGTAGAACGATGTGACAGCTGTCATTAGCTGGCGCTAGCTACTCGTGCGTCGTAGTAGTTATGTAGAGGCCAACTAGGTGGCGCTAGGGTCGCTACAGGAAGATAACAACTCGTTACAAACTCACTCTTATCCTATAGAGTTTCAAAGGTAACGCTCCGTTTAATGCGCGTTCATTTCGCCCCGTCATTTGTCAGTGCACCGTTACTTTAAGACGCTAAGAGCTCAAACGTTAGGCTACGTCATACGAGATGAGAGACAACTGAAGATACGCACATATTTCTGACATTGGAAGCCTAACACCAACAATTAATTTATCTACATCCTCTATGCTAGGAGGGTCTATGCAGAAGGGAACTCCTCGATGGTTGGTCCGACTGACTTGGGATTTGGTGTACATAATGTGGGACGAACGACAATGGAAGTACAACCAGCAAGAAGTATAGTCGGTATAGAAAATAAAGCTTGTACTAAAGACACACATTTTAGATAAGGTTTGTCCCTACTGTTCATTAACTATATCCCTTACGGGGTAGACAGAGCCTGAGGTAACATAACCTAGGTCACGTTTAGCCTGTAGGCGTATAGGTGGAAAACGGAATCAAAATAGTGATGGGTTGCTAACCGCATCGCCAATAACATCTTGTTACATGCAATCATGTTAAACCGTGGCCTTTAGGTCTTGTTACCTTATGCTGCTCCGTGGCTCAAGACACAGACGTTGGTAAAAAGGTGGCAAAGCTGGAATGGGACTGGGCTGGTCATGTTTGCCGTATGCCGATGAGTTATGGGCCAAGACTACCACTAATTGGAGTCCCACTAACTCAAAGCGGCCCGGCAGACCTAGACGGCGATGGTGGGACGAGTTGGACACCTTCATTAAGGACTGGACCCGCACCGCAGCAGACCAGGAGCAGTGGAAGCGTTGGGGGGAGGCCTTTGCTCACTGTCAGATCCATACTAGAAATGACAGCTAAAATCTAATTTGAGTCGGAATTGAATCGCATTAAGACGTCATGGTAAGGCCCCAGGTCTTTTTGCACGCCAAAGCCTGGAACAAAACGCTTAACGAATGTTACCTCGTAAGGGATAGACGTGATTTATTTGTCTATGTTTGAGACGTTTTTTGTGAGAAAACTTACACACATGAGCCTGTGTAACCGTACCTAACCGTTAAACGTTACAGTAACCAAAAACCTAAGTGTGGACGCCGCGTTTCGTTCGGGACATGCCCGTATAACCTATGGCCTAAGAAGAGGGCCGTGGGTTCGTGTCCCGGGCCTCTGAGGGTTACCATGAGCTTTTCGGTGAAGGAAAACATCCTGAGGAAACCAGCACACGCCTGTGAAGCAATTCAATGGTGTGTGAACTTCCCGATACACAATTGGCCCGCGTGGGAACTATAGCTCAAACCCTCATTCTGAGAGGGCTGTGCCCAGCAGTGGGACGTGCCTATATAGGCTGGAGATGACGATGATGATGATGATGATAATGGTGGTGGTGATGGTGATGAATAACACCAGTGTGGGAGTAACATAAACTGAGCTCAACGTAGTTTAATAAACATTTTTTTTTCTTTTGATCTTTAAAAGTCTCAAGATTAGTCCTTTATGAATGAGGCTTTTAGTTAGTAAAAGGATCAAGATTATGTTTAAAACAAACAAAACGTACACGTTTCTGTGACAGCAAAGCATAAAAGAGTTAAAGGATAAGATCTCTTTGAAGTTTTAAAGAAAAAAAGTGCAGGGAACTTGAAATAAATATTCAATTCTTAATTCTTAATTCTCTTCGGTATATAATGACGATTACTTCCATGCTGGTCTGGGAGCAAAGAAAAAACATAGAATGTACCAGTTGCTTCTCTTCCCGCGCAAATGGTAAAAACCCATCAAGGGAATGGGCGAAAATCATATGAATCATGTTATAGGCGATGCGGCTAGCAACCCATCACTATTTTGATTCCACTTTCCACCTCTACGCCCTCAGTGTCTTGGCCTGTAGGTTTTGTTACCTTAGGCTCTGTCTACCCCGTAAGGGATAAAGACGTGATTTGTGTATGTGTATGTATATAATGAGAACATGGAGTAGGTAGGAAGCATTCACGTTTTACACACATACATACATACATATAGGTATCACGTCTTTATCCGTTACGGGGTAGACAGAGCCTTTTTTTAATATAATTAATTAATTTAATATAATTAATGGAGAGGAAATCTTTATGGATGCCCCAGGCACGGGGTTGCCTAGGGTTATGTGGGACTCCCCCCCCCCGAAGGGGTATACACGAACTAAAAACTCTCCGGCGTTGCCTCAATCCGGTGTGATTGGGACGCTGTGGGATGCCACTAGGGTTTCACCACAGACGCCCCTCGGTGGCTCCGGCTTCCGCCAAGACCGCGCCAAGAAGGGAAGGGCCCGTACGCTGGACCCGAGGGTAGGCAGAGACTGAGGGTAACAAAACCTTATAAGCACATTTAGCATGATTAAGGGCGTATAGCTGGAAAGCGAAATCAAAATAGTGATGGGTTGCTAGCCGCATCGCCTATAATATGCTTTTTACGATTTTCACCCATCAATACACATTAGAAGTCCAGAATAAATAAAAGGATAGGTTTTGATCTCAGTAAATTATAGATAGTCATCTCTCTAATATTTTGGCTATGTCAAATACAGTGGCGTAATAACGTCTGGGCCCGCGGCAAATTCGTTAGATGGGGCTCCTTCCTCAATATAAAGAAGTGCATCAGCGTCCCTTCTGTGCTCTAAACCAAGCCAGTTCGGGGCCCCGTAGAGCTAGGGGCCCGTGGCATTTTGCCACCCCTGCCACCCTATAGTTACGCCACTGGTGAAATAATACTTTTCCTGGATAGAAAACAGTCTTATTCTAACCGACTACAACAGAGATGGTAAAAAGTGAAATTAAAATTAATATCAGTCTAAAAATACGGAAAATATAAACTTTCAACATGAAACTACCGTGAGACTTAATCATTATTACACATAAACGGATAACTCACGTATAAAAAGTCGAGTGATGCTCGACATGTTTCGGACTATTTCGTAGTCCTTCTTCCTGGAGCGCTCGCCCCGGCGGCAGCGAAACATGTCGAGCATCACTCGACTTTTTATACGTGAGTTATCCGTTTATGTGTAATAATAAAATATAAACTGCTTGATTTATGTTATGTAATTATGATGTAGGTATGCAAAATTTCTTCGCAATCGATTCATTGGTTATTGCGTGAAAGCGGAACAAACAAACTCACATTCGCATTTTTTATATTAATAAGAATAAGGATGACTAGTACATGGCTGCGGTCCTACAAAGCTCAAAGACAAAGAATAAGTTTTAGCGTCTGCAAACGCATTCCAGTCCAGGGAATTTCCACAGAAATATGTAAGACACACTTCTGAAAGTCGGTAGATAGCCATCAGGGGTGTTACGAATATTTGCATCCGCATCCGTAAATGCGGAATATTCGCATTAATTCAGACATCTGCATCCGCATTCACATCCGCATCAATCAATGCGGAGTTTTTACGGATGCAGATTCACATCAACAAGACTCGACAATTAACTACATGTCACGAAAGTGGGCGGAGCCAGAGTGGCACGTGCTTCGCGTTTGTTTACATAAATACTATTATGCACTAATAAGCAATGCAAAATAATTGATGCATTTAAAATTTAAATTATCCTTTTAAAATCCCAAAATCCGCATCCGCATCCGCATCCGCATCACATCCGCATCCGCATCAAATCCGCATCCGCGGATGTGAACTTCTAATAATCCGCATCCGCATCTGCATCCGCGGATGTCTAAATTTTTGCTTCCGTAACAACCCTGACAGCCACATACACGAGAATTACGTGATTTTGCTTTGTTTATACCATACTAAACCTCTATGCAGAAACAGGCGCTTTTGTATTGTTTTGATTATTAGGAAATTACTAATTTTATCAACAAACGATGTAACTTCAATTGACTTCCTCCTTTATACATACACATACACAAATCACGTCTTTATCACTTACGGGGTAGACAGAGCCTAAGGTAACAGGTACCTACAGGCCACAATTGGAATCAAAATAGTGACGGGTTGCTAGCCTCATCGCCTATAACATGATTTGATAAGTTTCGCCCATTCCCTCGATGGTCTTTTACCAGCTGCGCGGGTAGAGAAGCAACTGGTACATTATATGTTTTTTCTTTGCTCCCAGACCAGCATGCATCCTCCTTTATTTTTAATGAAAAATACAAAAAACAAATTACAAAAATAATAGGTATTGATTACGTCTCCTCTGGCTGAAATAACTGTCACTGTTTTTCGTGGCATGAAAGTTTTGGGCGCCCGTTTTTGTGGAAATGAAAATAAAAAAAATTGGTTGCAGTATCACATTACAAGAAGGTTGGGATCTCCTTTTAAGCAAAATGCCGATGCCTGCCCCAAGAGACTCCGCTCTTCCACAGAAGGTACAAACCAAACATAAACTGTAAATTGACTGCTTTTACAACATACATACACACATAGTCACACCTTTTTCCCACAGGGGTAGGCAGAGACTACTTTGTTCCGCTTGCTACGATCCTGACATACCACTTTCGCTTCATCCACATTCATCAATCTCTTCATACATGCTCGTCGGTTTCGGGTACTCTTGACCTGACCTCTTTTCAAAACGTCCCCAAATTGGTCACAGAACGTCCGTCTAGGCCTTCCCCTCCCAACGCACCCATTCACACTCCCCATATAAATCTGTTTAATTAACCTATTTTTTTTTTAATAATGAAACTCTTTCTTAGATGTATTTGAGTTAGTTACAAACATACGTTAACCTATTACAATTCACTTAAAATTAAATTAACTTTGAATATAATTGATGTGCTCGCATGTGTGTGTGTTTTGTGTATATACATGTCTATACATGTGTGTGTGCGTGAGTTTATTTGTTTATTCAGCACATCCACATCATGTATATTACAGTGTGAGCCATAAAAACTTAATTGGTACATTAGTCTGATATACACGACAATAACGCAGTACATATCATTGTCCATACTGCGAGATGTCTATTAAATTATGTGAGTTTATTATGTCATGGTATAATACCCATTCATTTAGTTAAATAAGCCTTTATACCTAAATACTTCTTTCGAGACTAAGAGCTGGCCAGCGAAACGCCACAAATAGCTCGCAAGATAAACGAAAATATTTATATTTGAATTTGGAATAGTGCCGACAAAGACATGTTCCGCCACGGACCCAAAGGAGCGCTCGGGAGCCTTTCATAGTTCTGTAAACGAAGTCTTCTATAGACTGCTATGATCATATTTGAATACACTATTCTAAGAAGTGTGCGGGTAATACCAAGTAGGTAACTGAAACTGCCTTGAGACACGAATAACGAAAAATATAACATAATACTTACTTAATTTAATCGAAAATAAAAACAAGTGAAGTGCGAGCAAAAAAAAAACACGGGTTTTCCGGGAGTACTGGCTGAAGTCAAAACTATACACACGCCTACTCGCGCAAGAAAAAGAAAAAAAATTTTTTTTCACGAGATCTAAGCCGCGGTCACTGGAACGAACGCACTGTTATTCCGCACCTTATGCCACTAGGGCAAACGTAGTTTACGAGTTAGTGACGAAATCGACGTACGTATTATTAAGAAGAGCAACACTCCCTCCGTCTCACGCTTACCTGACGCGTCAGAATCTGACGCGAGTTTAACATTTTTACCCATCCTAAAAGTGCTCAACGCCGCTAAAGAAATTTTCAATACAGCTGCTCAAAAAGTGCCCTTTTTTGGATGTTTTGCGTGCGTTTTCTCAAATTTGTCCTTGTTCCATTTGACGATTACTTACCGAAGAAGAAGTGATAAACTATAAACCTACCAGTACTTATGTGTTTATACAATTTAAATATTTCTATACACAAATAATCGAACATAATGATACTAAGGTTATTATAGTAAAGTGTTATCACAATAAAGTATTAAAACAAAGTCGCTTTCCGCTGTCTGTCCGTCCCTATGTATGCTTAGATATTTAAATCTACGCAACGGATTTTGATGCGGTTTTTGAATCACTCTATGTATAATACATGCATAATATAGTAGAGAAACACTGATTGCACCAGTGCGAAGCCGGGGCGGGTCGCTAGTATATTATAAAATTGTTTACTTCTTATAAAAAAATGTATCCGAAAAAAAAATCTTCCATTGAGTTGGCTGAATAACAATAGCCATTGCTTTATGAAATAACTAGCTTTTGCCCGCGGCTTCGCACGCGTGAACCATGAGCATTTCAAAGAAGCAAGCAATCAAGCAAGCGAGCAAGCGAACCTGCAAGCTTTCAAGCAAGCATGCAAGCTTGTAAGTATGCAAGCAAGCATGCAAGCAGGCATGCAAGCAGCAGGCATGAAAGCAGGCAAGCAAGCATGCAAGCAAGCATGCAAGCAAGCGTGCGAGCAAGCACTCAGCGAGAATGCATGAACCTAAACATGAAGCAATCAAGCAAGCGAGCAACCAAACCTGCAAGCTTTCAAGCATGCATGCAAGCATGTAAGTATGCAAGCAGGCATGCAAGCAGGCATGCAAGCGAGCAAGCGAACCTGCAAGCTTTCAAGCAAGCATGCAAGCATGTAAGTATGCAAGCAGGCATAAAAGCAGGCAAGCAAGCCTGCATGCAAGCAGGCAAGCATGCAAGCAAGCATGCAAGCAAGCGTGCAAGCAAGCATGCAAGCAAGCGTGCAAGCAAGCACTCAGCGAGAATGCATGAACCTGAACATGAAGCAATCAAGCAAGCGAGCAACCAAACCTGCAAGCTTTCAAGCATGCATGCAAGCATGTAAGTATGCAAGCAGGCATGCAAGCAGGCATGCAAGCGAGCAAGCGAACCTGCAAGCTTTCAAGCAAGCATGCAAGCATGTAAGTAAGCAAGCAGGCATGAAAGCAGGCAAGCAAGCATGCAAGCAAGCACCCAGCGAGAATGCATGAACCTGAACATGAAGCAATCAAGCAAGCGAGCAACCAAACCTGCAAGCTTTCAAGCATGCATGCAAGCATGTAAGTATGCAAGCAGGCATGCAAGCAGGCATGCAAGCGAGCAAGCGAACCTGCAAGCTTTCAAGCAAGCATGCAAGCATGTAAGTAAGCAAGCAGGCATGAAAGCAGGCAAGCAAGCATGCAAGCAAGCACCCAGCGAGAATGCATGAACCTGAACATGAAGCAATCAAGCAAGCGAGCAACCAAACCTGCAAGCTTTCAAGCATGCATGCAAGCATGTAAGTATGCAAGCAGGTATGCAAGCAGGCATGCAAACAGGCATGCAAGCGAGCAAGCGAACCTGCAAGCTTTCAAGCAAGCATGCAATCATGTAAGTATGCAAGCAGGCATGCAAGCAGGCATGCAAGCAGGCATGCAAGCAGGCATGAAAGCAGGCAAGCAAACATGCAAGCAAGCATGCAAGCAAGCGAGCAACCAAACCTGCAAGCTTTCAAGCATGCATGCAAGCATGTAAGTATGTAAGCAGGCATGCAAGCAGGCAAGTAAGCATGCAAGCAAGCGTGCAAGCAAGCACGCAAGCATCCATGCATGCAAGTAAGCACGCAAGCATGCATGAAAGCAAGTATGCAATCAAGCATGCAAAGCAAGGACTCAAGCAAACATGCAAGCAAGCCCCCCGCATTGCCCCGCTGCCTTAATTTTTCTGAAACTAAATATTGCAGGATTTTCATAAAACAAACCCAACCTAACCTATAGGGCTGTCCTAAAATATATCCTAAATAGCTTTATCTAGCTTTATCTTTATCGCTATCCCGCAGGAATTACGCAATTTTCCGGAATAAGAAAGAAAGAAATTAGCCATGTGTTATTCCAGACTATAATCTATCTATGTTCCAAATTTCATCCAGATCTGTCCGGCCGTTCTGGCGTGAAAGAGTAACAAATATCCAAACATCCATACAAACTTTCACAATTATAATATTAGTAGGACATATTTTACTATTTTTACTAATAATTTGATTTCTTACCTGCAATCACAAATCTCAACGTAATAAATAGTAGTAATAGTACCCACTTAGTAGTAATATATTCATCATCATCATCATCATATTTCCCTCGGGAACCGTTCATTTTTCCGGGATAAAAAGTAGCCTATGTGTTATTCCAGACTATAATCTATCTATGTTCCAAATTTCATCCAGATCTGTCCAGCCGTTCTGACGTGAAAGAGTAACAAACATCCAAACTCACAAACATTCACATTTATAATATTAGTAGGATGAAAGCTCCTTTAATTTGTAAAAAAAAAATACTGCTAAAGTTAGAACTTACTTCATTGTGTGTTGTATTTTTTTTTCGCAACTGTATTAAAAAAACGTCGTTCGATACACGCCCGGAAATATCATTCGTCACTCGTCCCAAGTCTTTTCGGGGCTCGTGAAGTAATGACATACTTTCCGCACTAGCATTGAAATGTACTATTTTACTTCAATAATTTCACGCGAAACACGAAGTCGAAATTAAATGAAGAAAAATACTAAGAGCTAAGTCAAAGTGCGGGATTAAATTAAAACGAAATAAAACCCGCGGTATTCCTTGACCTCACTTTGAAGTGCATTTATAATTTGTACCTGCCAGGGTTCCGTACACGTTATTTTAATACGAAAAGTCTAAAAATGTTGTCGAAATTTAGATATTTTATTGAATCAGGCGTTACTTTGCGGAGGTCCATTTTAATTAACAAAAAAAAAATCTTCTTTCAATTAAAAAAAAAAGTTGCTTCTCTTCCCGCGCAGATGGTAAAAGCCTATCGAGGGAATGGGCGAAAATCTTAGGAATCTTGAAAATGAAAATGAAAATGAAAATGAAAATTTATTTTGCAAATTGGCCGCCAGGGGCTCTTTTACATGTCTTTTTGAAACTACCAGCACATTCGGAAAGACCATCATTGCCAAGAAGAATGCGCCGCAAGAAACTTGGCAGAAAGTCATTTTTTCAAAATAAAATACAGTAAGAATACTTAAGTTCTACTTAAATTAAATACATTTATAAAAGGGATGTATAAGGTCCCCGAGCCTTAAATTATATTAATCTATAAATAGTAGAGATGTATAAAGTCTCTACTAGTCAAAAATAAAAAACAAAGAAAAGAAAATAATAACAATAAGTTAAGTGGAGGTGTAAAACGCCTCTAACGTCAAATAAATTAATTGGAGATGTCTCCAATGTCGTTGTTATAGACGATGCGGCTAGCTACCCATCATTATTTTGATTCCTCTTTCCACCTATACGCCCTTAATCATGCAAAACGTGGCCTTAAGATTTTGTTACCTTAGGCTGTGTCTACCTCGTAAGGGATAAAGACGTGATATATGTATGTATGTATGTATGAAAAAATTTTTTTTTCTAAATTAAAAAACACCTTACTCAGACTGACCTCTTTCTAATTCCAAATTCTATGTCTATTCTTATACTGCTCAGCCTTCGCTGTTGTGGAATTCCTTGCCTATAATCATAAGGCGCGCTAAATCTTTACCCATATTTAAGTCTATGTTGAAGGCGCACTATCTGTCATCTTGTGCATGAATCTTGTAGCTGGCTTTTTTAGGTTTGTGTGTATGTGTCTATTTATATCTCCAGTTATTATAAATGTATTTTTCCATGGTTGTCTGGGAGTAAAGAAAAAACATAGAATTTACAGTTGCTTCTTTTCCCGCGCAGATGGTAAAAGCCCATCGAGGGAATGGGCGCAAGTCTTAGGAATCATGTTATAGGCGATACGGCTACAGCATGGGCTGTCACTATTTTTATTTAACTTTCCACCTATACGCCCTTAATTCTAAACGTGGCCTTAAGATTTTGTTACCTTAGGCTCTGTCTACCGCGTAAGGGATAAAGATGTGATTTATGTACGTATGTATAAAAAAAAAAACATTATATTTTTCAATCTTCGGAAGCTTTTTAGAAGCTATGCCTTTTTAATTCTTGCTCAGCCCTTGCATTAAAGTCAGGTTCACTCTTCAAGCAACTCTTAATACGGTGAAGTATATGACAGAATAAAAATCCAGGCCACACTTAATTACTCAAACGATTTTGTGTACCATTCGCCTTTGAACGTACCAAAGCACAGCAATTAACACACGGCTGGCAAGCGAGGGTGAAACTATGGCGTTAAAGTCCACTTCTTAGCTTAAAAGTGAAGTTTCTGTAGGGTTTCATACCTCTACAGAAATAAACTAACCTTAAAACGTCAAATTCCATGTTCCAACGGTCTGGGTGGGAGCTACGAATAATAATAAGTCGAGAAGCGTAACTAAGCCCGAAAAATCACTCCACGCGAAGTGAACCGCAGGGGGCGGGGCTTAAAATAACATTTTTAACTTTAAATTCTATGTTTTTTTCACGACTCTTTCCCACAAGGTAGGGAGAGACTACTCTGTTCAACTTGCTACAATCCTGACATACTTCTTTCGCTTCATCCGCATTCATCAATCTCTTCATACACGCTCGGTTTCTAAAAAAAGGGCAAAACGGGTATGGTTTTTAAAAGGGGTACAAAATTTCTAAACGTCTTTGAAAATTAGAACACAGAAAAATCCGAAAAGTAAAGCTATAGCCAGTAATCAAACCCGGATCCTCGTCATCCCGTGACGCGTGCTACCCATATACCCCTACACCACCCATAGCAGGTGGGTAAGCCTTCGAATTTTTCTATCTGTTACTAGCTGTCACGTGACCTTGTTACTATGCGAATTTTCGTCGCCAAGCGTCATCTGTTTGAATGTGTCTGTACGACACCATTACAAACTCCTGTAGAACAAAGAAGGCGCTATATAACCTTTTACGCTAGAAAAGAAAATTCGCCTAAAATCAGAGATAAACTGGCACTAAAAGTTCTGGCCCATAAAGCATAGTGAATATACCATAATAGCTTAATTGAATAAGATCCAGCCGATCCACACCACCGTCAGCTATCACGAAGACATAAATAAAATAATGACCCAAAAACTTTCAACTTAGACAAACACATAAATTGTTTCAAGAGAGGAATCCTTAGGGCGTAACAAAGCGATAACTTCCTTGACTATAATACCGACCTTGTAACCAATAGGAAAAGTCCATTTTACGGCATCGGAAACTAAGAAAATTCAACCATCACGCTTGCTACGTACAACATTAAGCGTGCATATGACGAAGGTTCTATTTCTGAAGGGTTACGGTTGTCTTTTGTTTTTGGGTGGCCATATTTGCTTTTGTCAGTGGTATATTTGTTACCCTCTTCTTTGGAACGACGAGATAATTTATAGAGGGACGGTGACCACTTTTTTCTCACCCTTTACTCTGTCTGTAAGTAGTGTTCTTGTATTTAGCTCGTAAAAAGTTTCGGGAAGTGTTTCGGATGGCCTAAGGGAATTTATACATTTTGAAACTCAATTAATTTGTTTACTGGGTGGGCTTTAGAGCGTGGGGAAAGTTATTAATAACTCCGTATTTATCATGTTTTATATTTATTTGTAGAAAGTCGTTTTCAGGGTTCCTTACTATAGTCAACGTAATAAAACGGAATCCAGTTGCGCTATACCCGTCTGTTTGTCTGTTTTTGGATTAGCTCAGTCAGACTTTCTGCCAAGTTTCTTGCGGCGCATTTTTCTTTGCAATGATGGTATTTTTGAATGCGCTGGTAGTTGCGGCTGGTACTTGGCGGCCAATTAGCAAAAATAAAATTTTCATTTTCATTCTCATTTCAGAAACTTTTAGTATGGAAAAGAATACTGTAATTTGGCATGATCATGTGTTATTATGTCAACAAATTAGTCATATACTATTTCTTTATAAAAAATTTGGAAACAGATATGAATGCAGTGACGGTTTTTTCAAGAATATACAAGACACAATTGTCTACAGCGGATTTCGAGTGATGACAAACTAATTCTTAAATTCTTTCTCTGTGAACCGAAAAGGATTTTTTTAAATTGTATGAAAAGCATACATTTCTATATATGCTTTTCATACAATTTAAAAAAATCTGCTATTATGAGTATTCAAATCACTTCCCATTTCAAAACAAAGCATATTTTTTTAATAAAAAGTCACGTTAAAAAAGCTGCCAGTTCTGATAAAATATGGGCCATGTGATACGCAAGTTACAGGACACTGGCTGTTTGCCAGCTTTTTTCAATTTTGGAACTGTTTTAATCAGGCGAGGAATGTTGAAGCGGCGAATTTGTTTTTTTCTCGATAGCCAGTGTTAATTGTGTGGAGTTTAGAAAAAAAAAGCGTACATGCGTTGCATAGCTAATTTTTATTTTATATCACAACGTTCAATTCCGTAGCTTATTCTATATAGATTGTACTTGAATTTGAATGAAGTTGTTGTTTTTAATTATTATGAAAAGCAGTTTATTGGTCATTGGTTGACTAAGAAAGTGCTTCATCATTTTTTACGACAGTTCAGAAAAAAGCAATAAAGCATCTACTTCTTCTTTTTTAATATGGTCCCATCAATCGATGCGTTGATTTCGTCAAAGTAATAAATACAGTATTCAAAAATATTGTGACAAAAATGTCGGCAACGTTGTACGGTAGAACATGGTCAAACGACCCCTCCCCCTGTCGAGCTCTTAGCCAACGGATAATGATATCCCTTAGAATCTGCCAGGAAATCGTTACCCGATGCCCAGGGTGCACCAGGCCAAGCTCTGCTCTTCCCCCCGGACGGAGCCAAAAACGAACGGTAGCTCTTGACCACACGCGGCGGGACCGACTCGCACCCCAGCAGTAAAGCTATTTGTCACATAGACTTGTGAGTGAAAATAGGTTTTTATGTTTTAAGCTGTACAAAATGACATTAAACCTTAAAGTGGTGGTCGACTAAGTAGTCGACTATACAACAAACAAGAACATTCACCTGTATTTGCTTTTTTTTATTATTATTATTGTTCTCTTTTTCTAGCGAGCTGTCTTATCGACATTTAACTAGATTTAAAGCAATTTTAAAGATGGCGTGTATGGCACCACATCCAGTGATATGGCCATATAGTCATTTATCATCTCTTCTTACAGAAGATCCTGGGGGGCTTGTCTTTTTAATCTTTTAAATGTGTGTCTTGGTTGAGTCCTCATCAAGTTTTTTGCCAGTAAGTTAGGTTTTTGTTTTGATACAGGTTTTTAGTCTTTCCGATTGTTTTCATCGCTAAAAAAGTAATTAAGTAAATGCTTTATTGTATAAATATAAAGAAACAGAGACAAATGCACAAAGGCAATCTTATTCCTATAAGGGATCTCTACCTTTGAGTAAATGAGAGGAGCATTAAGCGAGAGACCGACAAAAAGTGAGTTTAAAATGTCCATAATAGTGAAAGCCACAATAGAGCGCACATCTCAAAACACAACAAACAATTCATAAATAAATTACTAAATATCATTACACACATGCATTATACACACTACGTACAATATGAATACACACACACAATATTTAAGGAGTGATGGTGTGAGCCACATCTTCCTCAAGCCCTCCTTGAACGACGCCACGGAGGCAGATTGCAAAAAGTATAATTTTGAGAAAATAATCAACGTAGGTAGCCATTATTGTCCCTGTCACTTCCTGCTGCATGATTGAACTGTCAGTTTTTCTTTTCATTTCGTTATTTTATTAATCAGACATTTGCAGTCGAGACCACTACACCTTTTCTGCATCGCAACATTTGTGCCAAAACACAAGCTTCCTTTGTTAATAATCGTATAATATTTTCTCATTTTGTGTACCTACTCAACTATTCTGGTCGACCTAACACCGTCAAGCCAGTAGGCCTGGCGCGAAGCCAGCGAAGTCGCAATTAGCAGGAACTACCGCTGCATACTAAATTGTGAAACAAAGACCAAACTTTGAAGCAAAAACGTTTAACTTCGTCCTGCTGCTATTGTCTACACTGTTCCGATCGGGCTCAGTTGTTTTTCTGGGACGTTCGATTTGCGAACAGTTGAATCCGGACGCTACATTGTGTCGATTGTCAATTGTTTTAAATTTATTTTTTAATTGAATGCCACATCACTGGCCACATAGATTTGAAATATCAGGGGCCCGATTTTTAAAAGCACATCACTCGAAAGTGGTATAAATTTGTTTATATCTTCAAAACTAAAGTTCCATTCAAATTTTTGACTAGTTCACAAGATTATTGAGAGCCGTAAGTATCTTCTAAGCTACTCGTATTTAAAATTCAGCACAATATTTCACCACTTTCAAGTGATATTTTCACACATGTGCTTTCAAAAATTTATTCAGTACATCCACGTCATTGGTCTGGGAGTAAAGAAAAAACATAGAATTTACCAGTTGCTTCTCTTCCAGCGCATCGTAAAAGCCCATCGAGGGAATAGGCGAAAGTCTTAGTAATCATGTTACAGGCGATACGTCTAGCAACCCATCACTATTTTGATTTCCCTTTCCAGCTATACGCCTTTAATCATGCTAAACGTGGCTTTAAGGTTTTGTTACCTCAGGTTAGAATTGCAGTCCACGATCCTATCTTCTTGGTGTCTCTCATAGGTAGGTATTGTTAGAAAGAGAACAACAAGGCGTGAAGGAGACAAAACAATTATTTTTTATTACAATCATCTTATTATTAAACGTGGTTTTGTTACCTTAAGCTCTGTCTAACCCTGGGATAAAGGCGTGATATATGTATGTATGTAGAAAATTAGGATAAAATTCTGTATACAAATTTATTGCGACAATCTAATTGCAAATGGATTCTAAAATATCGCATCGCGCAAAATTGCCATTCTACACCACAACATTACAGCTTCCTAATTCGGATCACGCGCACCATATTTGTCTGTAAAATTGCCGCTCAACAAAAATATGAACATTATAATCTTCCCCGAGTTACTCAACCGTAATTGGTTTATAATTCATTCGCCTACTTTTCGGGGTTCCGCGGGCGTAAAGGAAAAAAGGTCTTTCTTCTTCTTTTTTTAATATGGCCCCATCGATGGCGATTTCGCCAATGTCAAAGTAATAAATACAGTATTCAAAAATCTTGTGATAAAAATGTCGGCAACGTTGTACGGTAGAACATGGTCAAAAGACCCCTCCCCCTGTCGGGCTCTTAGCCAACGGTCAATGATATCCCTCGGAGACCGCCAGGAAATCATTACCCGATGCCCAGGGTGCACCGGACCAAGCACTGCTCTTCTCCACGGACGGATCCAAAAACGAACCGCAGCTCTTGATCACACGCGGAGAGGTCTTATTTATCTCTACTACAGTCCCCTCCCTTTTTGTCAGTTGTTTTGGCATGCATCTGTCAAAGGCTCGGTGGTTCACACCTAAGTCATCCAACTGGGCTTGAGCGGGTCCTCTCAACGTGGCATTCTGCCCAACAAATAAAAAAAATAAAAAACAATTTTGTGCCAAAAAAGCCTTCCATCATTTTAAAAAAGAGCTGGTATTCTTTGAACTGCTGGACAAACTTTTACCAAACATAGCAAGAACCACCGCCAGGAAACTGGCTTTCAAATGGCATCAGCACATCCGTTTAAGAGCTACGATACCACAAACGGACACACACACAAACACAAAGAATGATGTCAATCTTACAACACTCCTCTTTATGCACAAAAAGATAAAAATATAGGCCCAAATTTATCTGCTGTGGAGAAGGTAATGCTTTATTGGTAGGTGTGGAGCCTTTGGTGGTAAATTCCGACTTGGAATTTACTAACTTGTTTAATGTTATAGTACCTAGTACTACCTTTGCTCGGTTTTTATCATTTTCTAAAAATAAAACCTAGCTAGATCGATTTATTGCCCCCGAAGCCTGCGTGCCAAATTTCATCAAAATCGTTAGAGCCGTTTTCGAGATCCAAAAATTGCTGTACGAAACCCTTGGTGGGTTACCCTGACTGGCACTTGGCCGGTTTTTACTTTTCCGCCTCGCGAAATCTTATTTCCGTGTTTTGATAAAGGTGGGTGGCTACAAGACAGCAATGCTAATAAGGGGAGGAGGGGGGGTTTTAATAGTATTTAATTTTGAGTTCATGAATTTTATTTTTACACGGTATTATCACTACCCTTTAACCAAATGAAAAGTTAGTGCCTACTCTTAGCTGCATAGGTGGGCCTGAAACTACGCCTTAGTGCCTTGAGCGTGTGTGCGTAACCCAATCAGTTGGTGGTGTTTGCTTGCAAGTTGTGTGTGTGACTGTGTGTGTTTATTTGATCGCAATTTACGCAGTAAAGTATCCAAATTTCAACAAATCGAAAAAATTCGGAAATGGGTGTTCTTCACAAATGATTCAAATTTCAAAATGTATTTTTGCAAATTGGCCGCCAAGGGCTCTTTTACATGTATTTTTTGAAATTACCAGCGCATTCGGAAATACCATTATTGCCAAGAAGAATGCGCCGCAAGAAACTTGGCGGAAAGTAATTTTTTCAAAATAAAATACATTAAGCTACTACAATACTCAAATTCTACTTAAATTAAATACATTTATAAAAGGGATGTATGAGGTCCCTAAGCCTTAAATTATATTAATCTATAGTAGAGATGTATAAAGTCTCTACTAGTCAAAGTAAAACAAAGTATGCAAAGAAGGAAAAGAGAAAAAAAATAAGTTCAATGGAGGTGTCAAACGCCTCCACCGTGAAATAAATTAATTGGAAATATCGCCAATGTCAAAGACAAAAAAAAAACAAAATTATAAAATATACATTTCATGTCAAGTAAGTAACCGATAAGCTTTTGAATGCTGAAGGCAAGCTTACGTCTGCCGCCCCCAATGTTGGCTCTCACGCACTCATGTCCTGCTCTGAAAGCAGAGCACTACTGATGACTAATTATACAATTTTAACTGTTAGTTACAAAGAAGTTGACACTTGCTAACTATGAACGTTGAATGTTTTCTGAAGTGTGCAAATTTTCTTAAGTCTTTATCGTTTCACGTTTAGCATAATTGTGGACGTATATGTAGAAAGGGGAATCAAAATAGTGTTGGGTTCCTAACCACATGGCGTATATAACATGATTCCTAAGATGAATTAACTTTACTATATTGCGGAGATAGCAAAGTAAAGGAAAAAGCTAGGTAGAAAAAACTCAAATCAAGACTTATGTAGGTATGCTATTTTGGTGTGAATTGGCGCAATGGGGGCTATCGGGTGTGAATTTGCCACTAGAAGCGCTCTAGTGTCGCGTGAGGTCCATTAACATTCACTTGTCACTGGTTTTGGCGGGCTTCGTGATATAAATTATAATTTCTTTCATTTACCTGTTGAAAAGTCATCTCCTTCGTGAAATTATAGCAAATATGGATTATTTGACGATGAACGTGAACGCTTTGAAAGCGGAACGGAACTGCACAACATTGCGGCATAGCTTCTCGATTATGATGATAGTTATTTATAATTAATAAACTTAACGAGATTCAAGATTTAAAACTTTGTTTCGGCGCCGATCTTATAAAGTCGCCTTTGACAGCTGACCTCTGGACCTTAGTCAACAGTGGCGCGTAAAGAAACGATTAAATTAAAAATCCTCTTTTTTGACCTAAACTTTATCTTCAATCTTCTGACGCAAGAGACACTATTATTACGAGAACGTTCTCAGGGAAAACTTAAAACGCTAGCATATTTCCCGACGGGCACTATTCACAGTAGAAGTCTTAAAACTGTCTAATATCAAAATAGAAAGTCTTTTTCACAGTCCATACTTCTATATTCTTCCATACTGGTCTGGGAGTAAAGAAAAAAACGTAGAATTTACCAGTTGCTTCTCTTCCCGGGCAGATAGTGAAAGCCCATCGGGGGAATGGGCGAAAGTCTTAGGAATCATGTTATAGGCGATGCGGCTAGCAACCCATCACTATTTTGATTTCCCTTTCCAGCTATACGCCCTTAATCATGCTAAACGTGGCCTTAAGGTTTTGATACCTTGGGCTGTGTCTACCCCGTAAGGGATAAAGACTTGATATATCTATCTGTCCCTATGTATGCTTAGATCTTTAAAACTACGGAACGGATTTTGATCTGGTTTTTTTAAATAGATAGACTAATTCAAGAGGAAGGTTTATCGGAAAGCGAATTTGTTTTATACTATGCAGTGATAATATACATACATACATAAATCACGTCTTTATCCCTTAAGCCCTAAGGCTTAGGGGGTAGACAGAGCCTAAGGTAACAAGACCTAAAGACTACGTTTAGCACGATTGTGGGCGTATAGGTAAGGTGAATCAAAATAGTGATGGGTTGCTAGCCGCGTCGCCTATACCATGATTCCTATGCCCATTCCCTCGATGGCCTTTTACCATGCGCGGGAAGAGAAGCAACAACTAATGATGATAACTACAAAATAAAAGGTTGCACTACAGTGACCCTGGAAAAAGACCTTCCAATAAAACAAAGCCGGATATAATTCTGAAAAATGTATTGATTCGTGAAACCATTGTCATTTCAATTAAAAAGAGAACATTAGTACCTACTGACGGAATTGTAATAAAAAACCGACCAAGTCCCATCACGTGCGTTATCATTTTACAAACCGTGTTTCGATTTAAAAATGCTAACTCTGTTCCAAATTTGAATATGCAAGCCAAGCGTATTGTCATGTGCTTATACATTTTGTACAAATACGATAATTTGCGAGGACGGCCAGCGCCAGATTTAATCGTCTAGACACGAATTGATTCTGTTTGTTCTCTTTTGGTAACACAGTGTTGCGACCCTAGCGCCACCTAGTTGGTCTCTACATAACTACTACGACACACGAGTAGCTAGCGCCACTTCTAATGACATTTGCCACATCGTTCTAAATGCCGCTAACGAAACTTTCAACTCTCCTCCTTCGGACTTGGGTCCCCAGGCATAACATCTGCCTGGAGAGAGATCTCTCTATTGGGGCACTCTCCACAACAGCTTAGCACATACACACACACACACACACACACACACACACAAATCACGTCTTTATCCCTTACAGGGTAGACAGAGCCTAAGGTAACAGGTACCTAAAGGCCACATTTAGACAGATTGTGGGCGTGTAGATGGAAGATAGAATCTAAATAGTGTTGGGTTGCTAGCCTCATCGCCTATAACATGATTCCTATTATTTTCGCCCATTCCCTATGGGCTTTTAGCACCTGCGCGGGTAGAGAAGCAACTGGTACATTCTATGTTTTTTCTTTGCTCCCAGACCAGCATGGAAGACCTCGAAAAACATACTTACTTATCCATTGCAAGTTAATAAAGAGCTGGTAAAAAAGATACAACTCACGTCTGAGCTTACATATTAAAGTAACAACCCTTCAAGCAGCCAAATGAAACATTTCTAAGATCAAAGCTATGTCTGTCATCTGTCTGTCCATCATAGTCGATTTTCTAACAAACCTTTTCATCGTAATAGTTTGCACGATTTCTTTTTTAGCTTTGTAATAACGTTTAAGACTACTTTATGTATCTTGTATCTTAATGTACCTTTGTAACTGTCTGTCAAACGAATAGGTTACAGTAGAGTTTCTTAATGCGGGGTCTGTAAGATTGGGTTCGCAGCAACATAATTTACTTATAGATTTTTTTAACAACAAGCTTCTGCCTCGAATTCGCGTAGAATTGGCAATTGACATGATCATCGCTTTCCCGCGGGAACAGTGTAATTTATCGGGATTAAAAAGTAGGCTATCTTTTTCACTATTTTGATTCCCCTTTCCACCTATACACCCACAATCATGCTAAACATGGTGTTTAGGTCTTGTTATCTGCTCTGTCTACCCCGTAAGGGATAAAAACTTGATTTATGTAAGTATGTATTATGTTTTAATCTAGGGCTAGCTATCTCCGTTACAAATTTGATTGAAATTCAAAAACGTGTCAAATTAAAATTCCATTTTTATCATAGAATTATGAGCATTGATATCTACTTCGAAGAAAATCATCCCCAAAATAAATTCTTACCCCTTTTTAATACAGTTAGAAAATGAATTTCAATAAAATACAAAACATGACGTCTTCCATCAATTCTGTTAAAAAAATGTTTAATGCAAAAATTTAAGTAGATCGGGTCAAGGAATCACGACGTCCCATACAAACTTAGCCCCCCATTTTCACGCTTAGAGGTAGAATTTCGGAAAATAATTTCTTATCGGATACCTACATCATATAAAGAACAAATCCTCTAAGTTACGTCTCTATGATCACCGGTTTAGGCTGTGCTTTGATCCGTCAGTCAGTCAGTCATTCAGGAAAGCATTTCATATGTATAAATAGATAGACTTTGTTTGTTCTCGAGTCTTGGATATTTCGTATTATAAATGTATTTATCTATATATACTAAGTCAATTGTCCCAAGAAATTAATTATTGATTTAATTTCATCGAGTTCGTCTATGACCTGAGTAAGTGATACTCTTTTAACGAAAAGTCTCAGCACCACGTCTATTTTTTTATTTCTCTTTCGGCCAAATGAAAAACTTTCACAGGCACGAATTTAGAAACTAGCGTGCGTATTAAAAAGCGAATATCAAAAACATGCAGCGCTGGAAGTATTGCGTTACGCGAAAAATAAGCAGCGATTTTCGCGTATTTTTTCAAGAGTTCATCAAAAATGCAAACCTTCATGAAAATGTATGCAGTCCGGGTCCTGAAAATTTCTAGCGTCAGCGAAAAATCGGCTGTACGTTTGTGATGCAGATTCAGCGTTGCAGCACTTTCTAATCTCGTTTGTTTTAGTCAGTGCTTCGTTGAAGTCTGCCATTGCCCACGGCCAAGACTCTGTGGATGAATTTTTTGATTATTATAGACACTGATGACTGTGACATTTGATTATTTGATATTTGATTTAGTTATTTATTATTATTACACGACAAACAAATCGCAAAACAAAAAAAGGTTACGTGACGGTTAGTAACAGGTAGAAAAATTCGGAGACTACCCACCTGCTATGGGTGGTGTAGGGGTAGCACGCGTCACGGAATGACGAGGATCCGGGTTCGATTCCCGGCCATAGCTTTACTTTTCGGATTTTTCTATGTGTTCAAATTTTCACTGACATTTAGAAATTTTATTTATTATTGTTTTGTATTAGTTTTGACATTTGAGTACTTTGAAAAAAAAAAATTTTTTTTTGCATGCCAGCTGCTGGTGAAAAAATAAACGTATTTGTATTTTTATTTCTAAGGATCGCTGTTCTCGATTGGCGATTGTCCTTGTAGAATAGTGCCGCTTTATTTATTTTTAACCCCTGACGCAAGAAAAGGGGTGCTGAAAGTTTGACGTCGATGTTGTGTCTGTCTGTGGCATGATAGGTCTCAAGTCGACGGACCCATTTTCAATGCAATTTTTTCATTCAAAAGACATTTGAATTTTTTTTTTGCTCTTATCCAAAATGATGTGAGGCATTTTTGACAGAAAATTGTATTTTGTTGTACTCGATTAAAGCGTGAGGATTTTTTTTAATTTAATGTAATTTAAGATTCCGTATCTAAAGAGTAAAAACGGGACCCTATTACTAAGACTAAACTGACCGTCTGTCTGTCTGTCACCAGACTGTATCTCATAAACCGTGAGAGCTAGACAGTTGCCTGGCTTTTAACTATCAGAAGACAAAAAACTAGTAAGTCATAAAATTAACCAGAAGATAATTTAAAAAAATCATGATTCTGTACAAAAATAAAAGTAGAGTACACTTAGGGTTCCGTACCCAAAGGGTAAAAAGGGACGCTATTACTAAGGCTTCGCTGTCAATCCGTCTGTCTGTTTGTCCATGTGTCTCCAGGCTGTATTTCATAAGCCGTGACATTGAAAATTTTTACACAATATAATGATGTATTTCTGTAGCCGCCATAATAAATACTAAAAATATAATATTTTTGTCTTTCTGTCTTATCAGTAACCAACATAAAATTACCTCACACTGCATACATTTTGCTTAAGAGCACGGCTCTACTAACTCTGGATTTCATAACAAATAACCGAATTGCCACGAAACCCCCACAACATCATCATCAATGGATCAACAACAGAAACATCGATCACATTCAATTGAACACGTAATTAAGTGCGCAGCCGCAAAAGTAATGTTAATCCATTCGTTTTTTAAACCAATGACCGCATGTGAAACAGTTCATGGCAACTGCGTAAACCAATGACGGCTGGCTTTGATGATTGAATCAACCAACCACAGCCGTCCAAAAGGGATGCGTTCACATCGCCTATTTGTATAATCCACTAAATCTGTACAGTCAATAAAAATTAGTGCTGCCCTCCAAAAGTCCACTATCGATAGACTATCGATAGTTAGAGACAATAGTTTGAGCAAAGACAATAGTATCGACACGTTTTGATAGAAAGAAAGGAAGAAGACATTTATTCCGTATTGCAAGACACACAAATATAAGAGCATACGCACAATTTTATAGAAATAAAACAAAATAAAAAAAGTTATAGACTACATAGTATAAAACAAAGTCGCTTTCCGCTGTCTGTCAGTCCCTATGTACGCTTAGATCTTTAAAACTACGCAACTACTATGATTCAAGAGAAAGGTTTATCCTACTAATATTATAAACGCGAAAGTTTGTAAGTATGGATGGATGGATGGATGGATGTTTGTTACTCTTTCACACCAGAACAGCTGGACAGATCTGGATAAAATTTAGAACATAGATAGATTTATAGTCTGGAATAACACATAGGCTACTTTTTATCCCGAAAAATTGCGTAATTTATTATGCGATAAACGAATTCTATGCAGACGAAGTTGCGGGCAACAGCTAGCTATGTATATTTCATACTTAAATCTAATTCTTCGCGGACGAAGTCGCGAGCAGAAGCTAGTTTGAGAAATAAACAATCTTTAACTTTTAAAATACTACATATCGATAGTATTACTTTCCTTAAGAATCGATAGTATCGATATTGTGGCATTTTTAGATTAAAAGTATCGATAGAAAACTATCAATTTTGTGACAACGCTAATAAAATACGGTTGGTGTCAATTCGAATTCCATTGCCTTGTATCGCGCAAAAAGGATATTCACTGTACAACTTTACATGGAAACTGACCCGCTATTTTTGCTAGGAAGTGTAGTTGTGTGCAAATTTCGCTGTTACCGTGTTTTGTGAAGGCAAAAATTATGAAAAATATGCTTTAACAGCTTTCCGATTAAGAAAAACCCAAAATATTTAAATTTTCGAAAACATATTCATGACTGTGGACTTTTTTTTTGAAAAACGCTCATTTCTTCTGTCTGACAGACATACAATACAATACAAATACTCTTTATTGAACACCACAGATCAGTACAAAACAATACAGAAACACAACAAAGTAGACAATAGGCGGTCTTATCACTTAATAGCGATCTCTACCAGACAACCATAGTCTATAGACCGACCGCTTGAATGAGTCCTCGCCCGCGCGGTGCAGGGGCGCGGGGTGGGACGACAAAGGGGACTCGCCCGCACCTCTCGCCCCCCGCAGTCGTCCACCCCCCCCGCGCCCCTCTGCCACGCGGGCGAGTCTATAAGACTGCTTTAATCTAAGGAACTTCGAAAAATGATAACGAAAACAAAATCTTCTAAACGAGAAAAAGAAAGGGTTTTATTCAATTACTCGCGTTCAATCGGACGCCATGATTGCCCGGCCGGCGCCAGAGGTGACGAAAGTTAAAAAACGGCAAAGAGCGAATCGGACTTGCACCACGAAGGCTCCGTACTTCGGTAAGTGAACTTTATAGCCAGTGCTAGCTGAACCCCGCCTCCTAACCACAATACTGTCTAGCTCTCATGGTTCCTGAGATCCAGCCTGGTAACAGACAGACTGCGGAGTCTTAGCAATGAAGGACTTACTAAAACTGTCTACCTGTCTGTCTGTTTGTAACCAGGTTGTATCTTAGAAACTGTGACAGCTAGATAATTGAAATTTTCACAGATAATGTATTCCTGTTGCCGCTATAACACCAAAATACTAAAAATCTAACTTTTTCTATCTATCTATGTAAATACGTAACCAATATGAACTGACCTCACACAGCCTGCGTTTTGCTTAATAGAAGAAGAAGAAGACATTTCTTTGTGACATTACATAGCAAAAATTACAAAAAAAGAAGTAAAAACGTAAGAACATACATGTCACGAAATAGTCCCACCTCAGCATAATACTGGCAGAAAGGCTCTACTACACTGAATTTTACATTCACTAGCCGAATTTTCAAGAAACCCTCGGTGCGAAAGTCTGATTCGCACTTGACCGGTTACCCTTTGGTACTGAACCCTAAAACAAACTTTAGGCAAAGGCACAGAACCCCGTCCAACCGGAACGTACTAAAGCATTCTAAAAAAAACGACCCGACTTTTTCATGTAATCAAAAATGCAAATCTCTCAGTAAAAATTATGCTGATTTTACAACGGTTTTTTCGTCCGCCAAACTGATTTTCATTTTCGGAGCTTTGTTGGTAATTTTGGCGAGTTAACTGGAATTTTTAACTTGATTACGTAAACGGGAACACCCGATGTGTCGGCTAAGTTCCGTAACTTCCATGCTGGTCTGGGAGCAAAAGAAAAAACATAGAATGGAGCAGTTGCTCCTCGTCCCACGCAGATGGTAAAAGCACATCGAGAGAATGGGCGAAATTCTTAGGAATCATGTTATAGGCGATGCGGCTAGCAACCCAATCACTATTTTCAATCCCCTTTCCACTTATACGCCTACAATCATGCTAAACGTGGCCTTTAGGTCTTGTTACCTCAGGCTCTGTCTACCCCGTAAGGGATTTAAACGTGATTTGTGTATGTATGTAAGTTCTTGTAGGTACAGTCGCCAATTTGGATTCTTGAGCCACTTCCACGTCATATAACCAGAGGCCCAAGTTGTGATAGCTCATCACTTGAAGTTTTCTTCATTCGAAAGCCAGTTTCCTTGCGGTTCTTAGCTACGTTTGGTAAACATAAGTCAAGCAGTTTGAAGAGTAACAGCTCTTCCAAAATGATGTACCTAAAGCAATTTTTGCATCATCATCATTTCAGCCATTACAAGTCCACTGCTGGACATAGGCCTCTCCTTTACACCTCCAATAAGACCGGTTGGAATCGGCTTGCATCCAGCGCGATCCTCCGATCCTAATGAGGTCATCGGTCCACCTTGTGGGTGGACGGCCCACGCTGCGCTTGCCGGTACGTGGTCTCCACTCGAACACCTTTCGACCCCATCGGTCATCCGTCCTCCGTGCTATGTGCCCTGCCCACCGCCATTTCAACTTGCTAATCCGCTAACTTGCTATTTTTGCATATATTTTTTTTTTATTTTATTGATTACTCTACTAGCTTTTGCCCGCAACTTCGTCTGCATAGAATTTGCTTATCGCTATCCCGCAGGAATTGCGCAATTTTCCAGGCTAAAAAGTAGCCTAAGTGTTATCCAGACTATAATCTAAAGTTCCAAATTTCATCCACTGTCCAGCCGTTCTGGCGTGAAAGAGTAACAAACATCCATCCATCCATCCATATTAAAAACTTTCGCGTTTATAATATAATAAAAGTAGGATTTTAAAAATGTAACGTTATCGTATTATTGAATCTGTCGCCCTTCTTTCTAACGCGAAATAACGAATAGTGATGGTAAAAGCAAATTTACCGGTACCGTCCACAATTTACCAGTAATCCGGTTTGACCGCTCGACATTAGTCGGGCTCGTGCGGCGACCTACGCGACGTTATCTGCAGATAAACATTTGACATTCATTATGCAACCATTAACTGTGAAAACCGGTATATTACCGCTTCAGTTTTAATTAGGTTAGATAAGGTTTTGTTCACATGACAAAAAGAGATAGAGAGAGAGAGAGAGAGAGAGAGAGAGACGTACACACATCCGATTTACAATTTGAGAAAAAAAACCGGCCAGATGCGAGTGCTGTTTGGCGCTCCGAGGGTACCTATCGTACAAATTCGGCAAGTGAATATCAAATCCAGTGTTAGTAGAGCCCTACCTTCTAAGCAAAATGTAGGCAGTGTGAGATCATTTTATATTGGTTACACACACACACACACAAATCACGTCTATATCCCTTACGGGGTAGACATAGCCTAAGGTAACAAGACCTAAAGGCCTGTTTAGCAAGATTGTGGGCGTATAAGTAGAAAATGGAATCAAAATAGTGATGGGTTGCTACCCGTATCGCCTATAACATGATTCCTAAGATTGTCGCCCCTTCCTTCAATCATCGATTCATTTTTATATGATATATATATTTTGTTGTTCAATAAAATATTGTTGTAATTACATCAAAAAAAATATATATATATATTTTTGAAATACCAGAAGAATGCGCCGCGAGAAACTTGCCAGAAAGTCATTTTTTCAGTACTGTATTGTGTAACACCTAAGTATGGTACATCGACTAACCGTTTCAAGAACTTTACTGGCTGTCACCGATAAATCAAGACAAGTTGTACAATCAATAAAACACACGTTTCGAGGCAATAAGTTAACACTTTTCTCCTCGGATGTACAGTTGAGTAAATGACTTTACCAATATATTCTTAGCGCATGCTGATGCTGTTTTCTCGGTTTTTAAATGACACACACACACACACACACACACACACACAAACACAAATCACGCCTTTATCTCTTACGGGATAGACAGAGCTTAAGGTAACACAAGACCTAAAAAGGCCACGTTTAGCACGATTGTGGGCGCATAGGTATAAAGGGGAATCAAAAATAGTGATGGGTTGCTAGCCGCATCGCTTATAACAATGATTCCTAAGATTTTCACCCATTCCCTGAGAAGAAAGCAACTGGCACATTCTTTACTCCCAGACCAGCATGGAAGATTTTAAATGAACGTGCTAAAAAAACGCACTTTTAATAATTTGCATAGTTTTCTGACAGAGCTCTTCATAATTCGTAGCGGACTGTACCAAAACGCAAGTTTAATGAAGAAACACGGCTGGTAATATTTTTCGCGAACGCATTTCGTTCCGCGTCAAAATGTATTTTTAGTTGCTCGCTTTCGCAAGTTTGCGCTATTGTTGTTTATATTAAAGCTACTAGCTTCTGCCCGCGACTTCTTCCGCGTAGATTAGACTTATGAACTGATGTTGATGATGTTGATGTTGTGGGGACGCCTGGCTGGATCAGGCGGGCTGCCGATCCTCTATGGCGATCATTCAGCCCAGTTCCCCTTAGCTGCAGCCGCCGGTTACTGTCCCAGCAGCGCTCCCACACAGCAACTCTCCCCAAATCTTCGTGTCTTCCTGCCGAACATAAGGACATCTTTTAGTTGGATGTCTCTAAGCTCGTCCTCCTCCAGTTCGTCGCTCCCGAACGCTTCGCGTCGCGCAGCCGCGTACATGACGCACTCGGTGAGGACGTGCTTGCTCGTCTCCTCTTTCCCACAGTGCGGGCAGGAGGGATCACCTGTTATACCTATAATGCTTAAATGCCTGTTTAGAGTATTATGGCCTGTAATGATGCCAGTTAATATTCTTAAGCTACTCTTACCTAGATTCAGGAAATAGTTCTTCTGCGGTTTATGCCTTTCAGCATCATCTTCGACTGTCTGCGCCCCGAAGCTTGGCTCCATTCTGCGTTTGCTTCTTGCTCCTTTAGTCTGTCGATTGTCCCTTTCGTGACATCTCCCGAGATTGGGAGTACCGGTTCAGGACCGATAAATTCTGTGTCCACTCCCTCCCTCGCTAGTTCATCTGCTCTTTCGTTACCCATCACCCCTTGATGTCCCGGGACCCAGGCTACCGTTACCTTCGTGTTCTCTTCTAGTCTGTTGAGTGCTATTTTACACTCCCTTGCCAGTGAGGAAATGACTGTTGGCTTGTTTAGTGCTTTTTTGTAGATTACCACTGTTCCTACATCTCGATCATTACCCAGGTTCTCATATATGATCTGAGCGCATTTTATTATTGCGCATACTTCTGCCTGAAACACGCTGGCATAATCTTCCTAGCGGTATGGCCTCCCGAACGTTCATCTTAGGTATTAATAATAATAATAATAATAATAATATTTTATTTCAGACAAAGTCCATATAATGTTAGTTTACATGACTTATAGGCTATGTTAGTATAGGTATATAGGCACAAAGGGACATTTATATTAACTACTTATTTTATATTATTCATTCAAACATATATTAATTACTATTTACATTAAATTATTCTATAAATGCTGCCCCTAGACTCCATATGAACCGAGTTCCGGTGCCCACTCATCGCACAGGCAGGGTCAGCCCAAATTAGCTGCAGGATGCCATTGGGACTGTCGCGAACCCGACACATCAAGGAGGTAGCTCTAGGTATTATGACGCCCGCTCCCGCGAGTTTGGTCGCTTTCCTCCTTGAGCCGTCCGTGAAGCAGATCGTTGTCGGATATTCCAGGTCTACTTTCCAGCTGTCTCTGTCTCCAATGTGGATTCTGTATTTTTTGTCAAAGATCTTCACTGATGTTGATCGTATATTCTGTAATTAGTATTTACGTTGCGAATCTAGGCAGCTACGACCTTTGATATCGACGGTAAAGAAGTAAGATCTCCTATTTTGTAATTTCGGCTTAATGTAAGATTATGAGCTATTGGTTCTGTCAATACAATTCATACATACATACATACCGTCACGCCTCTTTCCCACAGGGGTAGGCAGAGACTACTTTGTTCCACTTGCTACGATCCTGACATACTTCTTTCGCTTCATCCACATTCATTAATCTCTTCATACATGCTCGTCGGTTTCGGGTACTCCTGACCTGACCTTTCAATACAATTCATACTACAATAATTAAAATTTGTAAGACAAGGAGATCTTGCTTCTTCCCCGTCGATATGTTTATCGCTGTCCCGCGGGAACTATGTAATTTTCCGGGATAAAAAATAGCCTATGTTTTAATCTAGGGTACCAGCTGTCTTCGTTGCAAATTTGATCGAAATCCGTCCAGCCGTTTCAGTGTGAAGAAGGAACAAACATACTCACTCACATCGTCTTTCGTATTTTATATTAGTAGGATTGTTAATTTTGCAAAAGCAGAACTTACTTTATGTAAAACAGCCATGACATCAAATAACGTAGGAGCTGGGACATATTAAAATCATGCCATGCAATTTCATATGCAGCGAAACGGCTATGCGCTAATAATAGTTATTTATGTGGCTGGTGCATAATGAGGGGCATTAAAATACGAGTGGGGTTTTATGAAACGAAGCGAAGCGAAATAGTGATGGGTTGCTAGCCGCATCGCCTATCGGTACCATGATTCCTATGCCCTAATAATGGAATAACTTTTGCTATCTCCGCGACATAGTGAAGTCAAGTCGTGGAAAACAAGTACACTCAAGTGTTTTAACATAGTGTTTATTAAATCTATTTATTGTTTTGTGATTGTCATAAATAAATATTTCTCTTTCTTACTTTTAATTTCGGCTACCTACTTACATACATGTATCACGTCTTTATCCCTTACGGGATAGACAGAGCGTAAGGTAACAAAACCTTAAGGCCACGTTTAGCATGATTGTGGGTGTATAGGTGGAAAGGGAAATCAAAATAGTGATGGGTTGCTAGCCGCGCCTATAACATGATTCCTAAGACTTACGCCCATTCCCTCAATGGGTTTTTCCCGGGCGCGGGATGAGAAGCAACTGGTAAATTCTATAATTATATGACATTCCACTCTACAAGGTTAGTTTGCTCTATGGCACGAGGTTAAACCCAACCGTCCCCACTCTATTCTTCCATGCTCGTCTGGGAGCAAAGAAAAAACATAAACATCGAGAGAATGGGCGAAAATAATAGGAATCATGTTATAGGCGATGAGGCTAGCAACCCATCACTATTTTGATTCCATTTTCCACCTATACGCCCACAATCTTGCTAAATGTGGCCTGTAGGTACCTTAGGCTCTGCGTCTACCCCGTAAGGGATAGGGACGTGATTTGTGTGTGTGTCCCCACTCTACATGTACCTTACGCTGAGTGGGGCCCATTTTACACCATATCGGTACTATTCCTAAGTATATTGTATTTCTTCCTATTATATATCTACGTGTATCGAATGTGTGTAAATAAATGTTTCTCTCTCTCTCTCTCTCTCACTCTATCACAATCCAGACATCTTGCAAACGTCACGAACTACATCCAACATTCTTAAGCAGGATATTTATATTCTTCGTATAATCGCGAGCGCATCATTAAGACTTACATAGGATTTAAAAGACCCCGCTCCATGGGGAAATGGAAATGCACTTAATGCATACGTAATCAAATTATGTTGGCGCGAAGCTGCCCCGCCGTGGAGTTACTGTCACACCGTGGGGAAAAGGGATATACATTACTAGTTCCCCGCAATCTTTTCATCGTTTTTTACGATATTTTCGTATTTTATTATTAAATGTGTCATATATATATTTACATATTCCCTATTCGTTTATCACGCCGTAGGACAACTTTCCGGGATAAAAACTATGTACTTGCTCTTCTTAATAAGTCGTATTAACATGACGCTGTCATGCTGGTCTGAGAGCAAAGAAAAACATAGAATGTACCAGTTGCTTTTCACCCCGTGCAGATGGTAAAAGCCCATCGAGGGAATGGGCGTAACTCTTAGGAATTATGTTATAGGCGATACGGCTAGCAACCCATCACTATTTTGATTCCTTTTTCTACCTATACGCCCACAATCTTGATAAACGTGGCCTGTAGGTCTTGTTACCTTAGGCTCTGTCTACCCCGTAAGGGATAAAGACTTGATTTGTGTATGTGTGTATGTATGTTGCCCGCAACTTCATCTGCATCTGTGTATCGTTTCGTGAGCCACAGACGGTTCTGGCTGAAAATCAGTGCTGCAGGTGTCTAACCTCAGCGTAATGCTGAGCCAGCGACCGTTTCACTTTTGCGAAGACACAACGCTGACGATATAATTTTTCATGTTTGTGTTGTTTTTCTATTAAATTGTGTATATTCTCTTATATTTGTGTGTCTTGCAAAAAGGAATAAATATCTTCTTTCTTTGCATAGAATTCATTCATCGCTGTCCCGCAGGAATTACGCAATTTTCCGGGATAAAAAGTAGCCTACGTGTTATTCCAGACTATAATCTATCTATGTTCCAAATTTCATCCAGATCTGTCCAGCCGTTCTGGCGTGAAAGATTAACAAACATCCATCCATCCATACTTACAAACTTTCGCGTTTGTAATATTAGTAGGATTGGTTTTCACCGTTGAGGGAGAAAAGTTCTCGAGTAGCGACTACCAGGACTCCACAGAACATGCACAGGTGATAATAATTGTTCAGGTTTATAATGGATTCCCATCCAAAAATATTATATTTTTTTACTAACGCACTTTATATGGCGCAATGTAACATTAGTTCGCGCCGGTGTAACCTACAGTCTGGTGCGGCGATGTACGTCAGGTTCGACTGTAACCTGTTAGATACTAATGGGTGCCGAGGGGCGCGGAATATTACTATATCCAAGGCTCAAACGCTAACACGTCCCTGTGCATGATAATAACGGTCCAGGTTTATAATGGAAGGCCTGATGTTCCCATCCTAAAATATTATATTTTTTACTAACGCACTTTATGTGGCGCAATGTAACATTAGTTCGCTCCGGTGTAACTTACAGTCTGGTGCGGCGACGTACGTCAGGTTCAACTGTAACCTGTTAGATACTAATGGGTGCCGAGAGGTGCGGAATACTTCTACATCCAAGGCTCAAAGGCTGACACGTCCCTGTACATGATGATATGGTTCAGGGGCCGGACGATGACGTCTTAATGAATTCAATTCGGACCCAGTTCAGGTTTTAGCTATCATTTTTAGTATGGATTTGACCGTACCTGAACCGGAATTGAATTGCATTAAGACATCATAAATAAATAAATAAGTAAATAAATATCTTGGGACAAATTACACCAATTGACCCAGCCCCAAACTAAGCAAAGCTTGTACTATGGGTACCAGGCAACGGATAAACATACTTATATAATGTAGATAAATAATACATACTTAAATGCACACAACATCCATGACTTGGGCACAAACATTCGTATTCATCATACAAATGTCTGCCCCTGCCGGGATTCGAACCCAGAACCTCTAGCTTCAAAGCAGTCAGGGTCACTAACCACTAGGCTATCTGGTCGTCCAACACGGGAAGGCCCCAAGTTTATAAATCCAGGAGAAGGAAGGTGAGGTATTCCATCTTAGCTTTCTAGACTGGCATTGCAACTGCAATCCTTTGGTGTTACAGATGTCCATGATTGCTTGCCATGAGTGACCTGCTTGCTTGTCTACTATCCTATTTTAAAAAGAGAAAGAAAAATATAATGGAACCAGTTTTTATCAATGTATCGAAAGTAAGAGCAGTTCCCACTTCGTGTTTTTGTTTTTACAAGTACGACACTGTCCTTTTTTTCTGTGACGTTGCTTGTTTGTTTTCTTGAAATAGATAGTCATGCCGTGGGTAAAAAATATCGTAATATTAACTACGGACAATATTTAACGATAGATAACAGTAAAGTTATGGTCGATATGGCAAACCTTTATTTATAGAACGTACCCTACTTCTTAGTACCTAAGTGCTCTTGGACTTGGTCCCTTTGTTCTACCTCTATTGTGAGGAATTAGTTCTCAGATGTACAGTGATGTAAGAATGTATTATGGTATTAAGATGGAATAGGGTTTTAGTGCCTCCTGGGCAAAATAACACCGTTTTCGTTCTTTTCATCCTTATGTGCTCTTGTCACTCTAGTATTCGATATGCGTCCAATGGGGGCTATCACCACAATTTACCACTAGTAGCGCTAGTGTCACGTGAAATTCAATTAACATTCACTTTTCACTGGTTTTGGCGGGCTTCGTGATATAAATTATAATTTGTTTCATTTACCTGTTGAAAAGTGAACTCCTTTGTGAAATTATCGCAAATATGGACTACGTGGCGATGAATGTCAACGCTTTGAAAGCAGATTTTTTCCCGTACAAACCGGAACTGCACAACATTGCGGCAAAGTTACTCGATATGATGATAGCTACTTATAATTAATAAACGTAATGAAATTCAAGGTTTAATTCAAGGTTTAAAACTTTGTTTCGGCGGCAATCTTATAAAGTCGCCTTGGACAGCTATACCTATACCTATATAGTCCAGACCTTAGTCAACAGTGGCGCCAACTAGTGAGCAAAGAAACAATAGTCCCCATTAGTCCCGCTATCTCATTTTCAGTCATTCCCTGTTTCATTGCGCGGACCCAGTGTGTAGCGATTTAGAATCATCACTGGATGTATGACTAGCCATTATTATTTTAGCCTAGTGGTCATGGACTCATATAAAGTGAGTGTTTTTTAAAAAACACACTTTCACTGGATTTATATGAATGGTCAATATACAGGTGACTTCAAATTGGTAATACGAAATCAATACATACAAACATACATACAATTCACGTCTATATTCCTTACGGAGTAGACAGAGACTAAGGTAAAATCAATGTTTTACACCCATATCTTTCCTAAACTAAGTCCTTCAATTAGATTTGTCAAACCAAACTTCAATTAGGTGTCAAACTATAACGAAATACTAAACTTAATCAGACATAATTCAAATTGATACCATTTTCTTTTACACATTATCGAATGAATTGATAAACCAATCCATTTATGAGGTGTAGCCTCTTAACGCATCTACTTCAACGTCGTCTCAAGCTACCGTTCGCGCTACGTGCCCTTGCAAGCGTGAAGTAGCTACAGAAAATAGTCAATCTATCTGAATTACTGCCATAGAATAAGATCGCTGCAGAAAAATAAACAGGAACTGCAATTAATGAGCGTAAACAATACGATATCTTTAATCCCTATATAGACCCGACCTTAAATGAATCCTCGCCCGCGCGGTGCAGGGGCGCGGGGTGGGACGACAAAGGAGGCCGGGAGGGGTGCGGGCGGCAGGCGCATTACCCCCCCCCCCCCCCCGCTCCTCTCTCAGTCCCCATTGAAGCTTTTTTTGCTGCTACTTGTTACTTGTTGTCATCCATCCTAGATGTGTGCACGAAATTTTAAGTCAATCGGACCGTTGTAGAGTTATTCTGCGGAGACAGTCTTGGCTGGGTCACCAGAATTCCACTAACAGATTATTGTATTGTCATCAGACTTACATAAGTATGCAGAATTTCAGCTCAATCGGTTGAAGATCTGCTTCAAAATTGAGTCGCAAGATTCCACCCGGACAAACATACTTACATACGTTGCAAGTTAATTAAGCTTGTAATAAATAACTTAACCTAAAGATTTCACTTTAGATACAAGCTTTATTGTTGACTGTACTTACATTGCCATCCATCCTACATAAATGTGAACCAAATTTCATGTCAATCGGACCAACCGTTGAAGAGTTCCCTCCTACGGAGATGGTCCTGGCTGGGTCACCAGAACTCCACTAACAGATTATTGTATTGTCGTCTGACTTTCACAAGTATTCAAAATTTCAGCTCCATCCGATAAAGATATCTGCTTCAAAACTGAGTCGCAAGATTCCACCCGGACAAACATAAAATAAAATAAAATGTAACACTCCTTCTGGCGCAGTCGCGTAAAAAGCAGTACTATCTCTTACATGTGTCTGTAGTCGCACGCAAAATTGCGGGCCTTAATTATTATGTGGATATCTGAATTACCCAATATCACTTTAAAATGACTATGCCTAAACCTAAAAACTGACTGTAGCCAGGGAATTCTCAATAACCACCCGTAACTAGCATATAACTTTGTCCCTTTCAGTGTTGAGACCCTTGGTCCGTGGGGTCCTAGCGCTATTAGCCTCTTCAAAGATATTTCGACGAGGCTAATAGACGCTACGGGTGACCGCAGAGATGGCAGCTTCCTTACTTACTTGCTTTAGCGATGCTAATACGCTGTCCAAAGGGGGAATGCTGCCAGCGTCTGTGGTACTACGCCACGGGGGGCCCTCCTTTTTTATCATTTTATTTTAAGACTAGTTTTAGTTTTCCATGCTGGTCTGGGACCAAAGAAAAAGCATAGAATGCACCAGTTGCTTCTCTACCCGCGCAGATGGCAAAAGCCCATCGAGGGAATGGGCGATTATAATAGGAATCATGTTATAGGCGATGAGGCTAGCAACCCATCACTATTTTGATTCCATTTTCCACCTATACGCCCACAATCTTGCTAAATGTGGCCTGTAGGTACCTGTTACCTTAGGCTCTGTTTACCCCGTAAGGGATGAAGACGTGATGTGTGTGTGTGTGTGTAGTTTTAGTTTGGTTTTGAGTTCGTTTTTAATTTAATCATATAGTTTAATTTGTTTTTAATTCCCCTTTCGTATTTTTTTTTCATAAACAAAACCGTAACTACTCTGTATTAGGCTCAAAACTAACAAGCGCTTGCAGACAAAGGAATCTTGTTTAACGAGTAGAAAACGAACAATAGGTAAATGTAATTGCCTTTGTTATTGGGGTGCGAGTCGGGTTACCTCCGCGTGTGGTCAAGAGCGGTTCGTTTTTTAATCCGTCCGGGGGGAAGAGCTGTGCTTGGTGCACCGCACCCTGAGCATCGGCTAATGATTTCCTGGCAGTTTCTGAGGCATATCATTGACCGTTGGCTAAGAGCGGGGGGGGGGGGGGGGGGGTCTTTTGACCGTATTACCGTACAACGTAGCCGACATTTTGTCACAAGATTTTTGAATATATTTTGATTACATTGACATTGGAAATAAGAAGAAGAAGAAGAAGACTTTGTTATTGAGCGTAAACGCTTCTAGAATGTATTTTTACGCATACCACAAATCGTCTGTCCTATTTTTACCCGACAGCGCGGGAGGGTTATGTTTTTCGAGTGTTTTTATTTAAGTGGATTTATTTGGTACGCTCTAGAGCCTTAACTGCTTGTTGCATTGTAACTTGAGAGATAACATTAGATTCGTCTTAGTCGTGAGTGACACTGGATACATCAATATTATAAAAATGTACGCAGTCGGTTTTTTTTTAATAATTAATTGACTTGTTTGCATTAATTGCTTTTATGACTAGTGCTACAATGAAAAGGCAATAAGTAGCTAGTTTAGGAGTCAATTTCGTTTTATGAGAAAAAACTTCATTTGCGTTATCAGGTACCCAATGCAAGGCCAATATATGACCCTAGAGTTTAAAAAATCCATTTGCATAGGTAGCTCCTTCAATTATTTTCGTGTTATTCTTCGTAATACTTCAAAATATTTTGAAATAAAAGTCATAAAGTAATTCAAATGTTTAATGTTCAGTACATTCAAAGCATTGTCATGTGCCTTTATAGCTATCATTAACTTAGCAGTTACATTATTTACACTTAATGTATCGAGATCATCGTTACCTTTATTTAAAATATATGGTTTTAGTGTATGATCTAATACATTATCTTTACATGAAGCCATTATCATCATTTATTCGGTACAACACGGTATCAGAATTTTCAAAGCAATGATCTTAATAATGAAACAGAAATACTTATACATGAACTATCATCTATCTCAGCAAAATTATAAATCATGTTTTAACAAACTAATTGGAAAATCATGATAATATACAATTTTCTTGTGATCATTGAATCAAAACTAAATGTATTATAATTAAATGAAGTCACATCACACTTCTGGTTCATTCAAAAACTACAATACGTATAACCAATCAGTTGTTTTCCATCAAAGATGATAAAATTATGTATCCTCTTAAACTAACCTTTTTGTGACATTGTTTCAAGAGCTGTCATTATATAACCCATCCAAATGTGATCCAGCTGTGGATTTAGTATGCATACTACCTAACTAGCGCAAAATCTGTGCACCCTTATAAAAATGCCCGACCCGAAAACTTTGACAAAAATATATTTCCCTCAATTCAATTTGCTTACTACTTCAAGTTATTTATTTTTCTATCTAATGAAATAGATCTAAGAAATTTCAGTTGAGAACAATCCACCAAAGTAATGTTACGAGTTAATAATAATAATGATTTTGATGTAGATCAAGCGGAGATAATAATGAAATATGAAATGATAACTGTAATTTGGATTAATGAAAATGCTAATGAAATTTCTAAGATCGATTTATCTCTTATTATTATGTTAAACTTAGCGATATTGTCGCCTTCACTAACGTATGGTAATGCAAGGAATCAGAGTTAAATCACAAGCTTGTAAACCACACCATACAAATTGTAAAAATCAGAAACAAATGAATGAACCATTTGCTCTTAAAACTGAGTACAAGTTATAACACATTGTGACAAAAGACAATCATTGAACGATTTTTGTACAATGTATATTCATGGACAATTTGATCGAAAATCAATTTACACAAAACAGTCATGTATCTTTGATTATTTGAATGCGAAGCGGCCTTTTAAAACTATCACTTAAAAAAATAACATTTAAAACTTTTCCAAATCCCTCGTCTTATGTTAAAGCAATTTCAATTCAAAACGTTTTCATCAATATATGTTCCAGAGGTGCACCTATGCTAGGTATCACATCAGTATTACCAACTGTCTTGTCTTTTCTATGGAGATCACATTTTTTATCTTTGTGTCCAGTTTCTGATTTGTTATGTGTAGTCTTAATTTGGGAGGCTATTGACACGTTCCTTTTTTTGGTCCCGCACGTCTTACACACGCACACTTTGTCATCACTGCTATCACTTCTTTTAGTAACTACAATGTCTTTACTACGTTCTTTTTTATTATTTTTCACTACTTCTTTGTTTTGATTGGCGTCTTCAACTATTCGCTTATCTAAAACTGTGAGTTGGTTGTGGTCGAAACATCTTGTTGATTTCTGAAAAAAAAAATAGCTTTCGTTACCATTTTACCATCAACTTCAAGATATTTAGTATCAGTTCTCTTATAATTTTTATCCCGCCATTTATACCGACGACATTACTCTTTACAACAGAGTCAGTGACGTTTTCAAAAATATCAACTAGACAACTCACAGTAGGATTGACAGCCTTGGAGTATATCTGGACTCGTCCCTCCAGTTCCATCTTGAGCCTCCAGTCCCTCAAATACATGTGGGCAGCTGCTGCGTCGTGCCAACCTCGTCGCCAGGTGTGCCACCTAGGACAGGCAATCTAAGTTATATAAATACATAGGTCATATAATATATATGTATACAGCCTCTTAAAATGGTTCCGGATTATTTCCACACGTTGTTTACATCAAATTTATCATCGATTCATCAACAAGATGCAAAGTACCTGTGTTACCACTATCTGATAAGTTCATGGTTTTGTGTAGTGTGAAATCTATGATAACGTCTCTTTTTCTAACTAAATAAGAAAAGGCAGCACTATAGATAATTATGTTACACATAAATAGCAGCGTGCATGCCGCCAAAAAAGGCAGCGGTAGGCATAGACAGTGATTAGGTAACGGAACACAATTTCTTTGCGCTATCTACCCCAGCGACACGCCACTGCACGCCCTAGCATGTGAGACTAGGAACTTCACAGACAATGGAACACACTTTGACAACCAACCTCGTCAGAAGCTGTAGAATCCTGGACTTCTGTCCTAGCGAGCGGTACATGAGCGCTGCACTCCGCACCGAGATCAGGTCACCTCTGACTGCGCGTGCGACGCTGCGATGCCTGAAGCTGAGGCGCGCCGCTTCGAGGAAGAACTTGGAGGCCACCACCGTAATATCTGACGGTATTAATGGTACTGACATGTTTGTGTAACATTTGAATTTTTTATTCCATTTTGAAGTAATTGGTAAAGAAGGAGATTTAATAGTAAACCATTACAATACAGTAAGTTTTAATACAAATAACATGTTTAGAGTTTTTTCGCTTTCTAACTTCAATGAATCATTATCTGATGTTACAAACCTTTGTTCTTCAGCCAGCTTCCGTACAGCACGTAATGCTCCCAGTTCCCAGGCTCCAAATGGAGTAGCCTCCTCAGGATCGCCAGCCGGTCCGCCTCTGGCATCAGAGCGAGCAGTTCCACGTGAGCCTGTACGAAGCGGGGCTGCAGCCAGATACACTTCTCCAGCATTCTGACCGCCTGGTCATTGCGGCCACTTTTTCTAAAGAAAATGATGATAGTTAATATCAATATTCTACAATCAACAAAACAAAAATTGGAGCAGTGGTATGTATTCCAATTGACATTTAATTGTCTTTGTCCCTTACGGGATAATATGATTCCTAAGATTTTCGCCAGAAAAAAAGATAATTAACACCAAATTTCTACCAAACCTCTTCAAAATAAAATGCTTGAACGGCTTGGAATGTACCTATATAATAAATAAATTAATTAATTATACCTAACAGGGTACATAAATGACCATGTTTAACGTGATTGTGGACGTATTGGTGGAAAGGGGAATCAAACTAGTGATGGCTTGCACGCCGCATTGCCTAACATGATTCCTAAGATTTTCGCTCATTCCCTCGACGGCCTTTTATGATCCGCGCGGTAAGTGAAGCAGCTAGTACATGTATTTTCTTTGTTCCCAGACCAGTATGGATAGAATTTTACTTACTTGTACAATTTGCCAAGATTATAGTGGGCGTTGACATGTCTCCTGTTGTACTTGATGGCTTGCAAGAAGTGATGTTCAGCGTTTTCCACGCCATTCACTAGCGTGCCTATGTTGTTGTGTGCACTTGCATACGTTGGCCATAACCTGAGAAAGTCAATGGATGATCACAAACGGTGGTAGTTGTTCCGTGCTCAGATAGACTTACTCCAAGTTAGCTGCTAACCTATGGCTAAGAATTGTCAAAACGTATGGAAGGTTACAGGACACAATTTTCTGTTAAACAACTGTTCCGCTTTGACAGAGGCCCGATATATTTGGAAGCACATCATCCGAAAATAGGAGCTCGATAATCTGCAAAAAATTTTGTTTTGCTACAAAACTACGGACTAAGTAGAAGTGATGCTCTTTCACTTCAAATACAGTTCGCGAACTCTTAGAATGGCATTCGGGATTGTCAACTCACTCTTGTGGCTTTAATACTTAAATCGGCCGAATGGTACTCAACTAGGATGTCGAATTCAGCACAATTTTGTACCACTTTTTTAAATAGAGCCAAAGGTAACAAAACTTTAAAGCCACATTTATCATGATTAAGGCCATATAGGTGGAAAGAGAAATTAAAATAGTGATGGGTTGCTAGCCGCAGCGCCTATAAGATGATTCCTAAGACTTTCACCCATTCCCTCGATGGGCTTTTACCGTCGCGCACGGAAAGAGAAGCAACTGGTAAATTCTGTTTTTTCTTTACTCCCAGACCAGCATAGAAGAATATTCAGGAACAATTCACAATTTTCAGCGATGTGCTTTATAAATCGGCTCCCTGACGGCAGGTTCGTAAGTTAAAAAGAATGATATTTAGCCACCAAGCTAAAGAAAATAACATTTATCGTAAAAGTGTAAAGGTTATTTTAAAACATTTCGAATAAAATTCGAAAACTCTTTCAGAAAGTTCTATTTTTGATGAAACTTAGATTTTTTTTTAATAATTGGGCGTGTTTGAATTACAAATCAATTTAACTTAAAAGTTTACTCTGAATCTCTAATGTAACTTTGTAGTTCAACATTCTTAGCAAGAAACTTATTAAAAGTAAGCAGTAGGCATTCGTTATTTTATTAATCCACAGTAAAAAAGTCACATGTTGAGGCAGTGTCTTGGTCTCAAATTCGAATATTAATTCGCACACATAATAACCGAATTTAAGGCAAAAGTCCCGCAATTTGCAGCGAAAACAAATTCGCGACTGTCCCACACTGTGTGGAGGAAGAATCTAAATTCACGTGTGGGAGGCCACTTTGTTCCCAAACTGGCACAAGCCTCGTAACTTTTTGATACTTTAGACACTGAGCAGGGGCGCCTGACACCACTGTAGAACTCTGACCGGTCTCAAGTCAAGCGAGGCAATAGTGTTAAGCAACCAAATATTAATCGATATTTATGCATGGTATAGTCCGGTCAACGAGACAAGACAAACTACGTAAGCAATCGGACTGTTACTGATAGCGTTAATGATTGAGATAGCGATTATTATCTCTCCAACTCTTGTAGGTAAGCACGCCATAATAGCGTCAGTTCGATGCCAGCTGTCGTTGCGTGATTCGTGGCACAGGAAAGCGGTCAGGGGATTACCATGACGTCTTAATGTGATTCAATTCCGATTTAGTTTAGGTTCGCTCGCTGTCAATCCATACTAAAAGTGACAGCTAAAACCTATACTGTCATTGGTAAGCTCCCACTACTGCAGTTGTCAACGTTTGAACCATTGAACGTGTGTTTACATTTTTTATCTTGTATCTTTGGCCTTACTTTAGTAAATAAAACCAGCTTGTCTTTTTAAGTATGTATATATAACCTAGTACTAATTACATTGTGAATGTGACAAATGACTAACGTTTTGCAGAATCGGATAGTCCGACTCCCTAGTGACTTTTCACATAAAACTGTTGAATAGCATTGTGAGCTCATCCGTTACCTTAAGGCTTCTTTATAATGTTTGATGGCGCTGTCTTGTTGCTCTGTCTCGCGGAGGAAGTTGGCAAAATTGTAGTGAAGCTTGGCGTTCTGGGGCAAAGTTACCAAATCCGCCCTGCGAACAAAACACATTTGGCGGTGATTTAACTGTACTTTCTGAGGCACGTAGCATATTTCCGTGGTGTAAATTGTGGAATAAAATAGCTTTAAGCACGTTGCATGTTTATGATTGCACTAGCTTTTCCCCGCGACTTCGTCCGCGCTTTATCATCATTAAATCAGCCATAGGACGTTCACTGTTGGACATAGGTCTCCCCCATATACCTCCAGATGCCTCGGTTGGAAGTGGCTTGCATCCACCGTGAACCCGAGACTTTAACCAGATCATCCGTCCACCTCGTTGGTGGACGTCCTACGCGCTCTCGCAGGAATTTCGGAAGATCCTGTAATATTATTTTGCAATAGACTTCCTACTTGTATGCTGAATTTAAAGTCTAGTAATTATAGTTACGGTGAAAGACCCCATTTATTCCCTATCCCGTTAGAATTGCGAAAACTCCCGTCTTAGTGCACCTCTATGATACTCAAGGTAGTCTACCAAATTTCCAGTCTGTAACATCAGTGGCTTGCATAGTCAGTCAGTCACATTATTCTTTTAAACGTATAAATTTCAGAGCATAGCAGAAAACCGGATAAATCTAGTTTAATCTGGTTTTTACCGGCTATATTGCGGAAAGTTGGTATAACATCGCGTAGCTTGACAAGTAACAAAGAGTTTTCGAAGTGCCAAGATTGTAAGTGATCACGAAAATATAGACGAGCACTCAATAAAACAATTTGAAGTCTCAAAGTCGCAACAAATTGTCATTGGCTTAAACTGACGAACTTTCCAGACGAGTACCGAATGCATTAAATCTTGAATTGTTTCGATAACGACACTTTCTACTCGAGCTATGAAGACTAATAAATATTAATAGGTAGCAGATGATCGTAAAGTTATAAAGAGTCGTCGAGCTCTAGAAATTTCAAAACAATTAAATTCAATACATTGTAGCATATACACAAAAACCTAAATCACGTTTTAATCTCTTATGGGGTAGACAGAGCCTAAGGTAACGAGACCTAAAAAGGCCACGCATAGCATGATTATAGGCGTGTAGGTGGAAAGGGGAATGAAAATAGTGATGGGTTTCTACCCGCTAGTTTTATTTGCTCTTTTCGATTCTAATAAAAAAAGACACGTCATATTACTCAAGATTATATGTGTGCATTACCAAATCATAATACTTTAGTAAGTTAAATTGATCAGTGTTAAGTTGTGATGGATAAAAACAAGCTTTTTAGCATTTGTTTGTAGCAAACGATTATGCTTTTCGTCGCATACACGCTACTCCCAGGAGAAGAAAGATAAACTTTAGCAAATTTCGAGAGAATTGGGTATTGTTTTTCGTTTGCTGACCACCACTTGTAAGGATCAGCCTATAGACAAGCACGTATTTTGTGCCGAATATTCGGCGCTTCGGCCGACAGCGTTGCCGAATATTCGGTATTCGGCCAAATCACTATTCGTGGCAACTCTAGTCCATAGTCGGGCTAATATAAATAGAAAACAGCGCCATCTGTCGTATCGTTATAAATGGCACAAAATTGAAAACATAACGTATTTACTGCTTCCACGTTGAACCGTACGTTTTTAGTGGCAATAAAAATAATATTGCTAATGCCGGCTATACACGTTCGTAAAGGCGCTTCATGCAACTTTACGAGAGAATTAAAGCCGTCCACAGACGTTCAATGAATTTAGTTTTAATGGTGCGGTTGTAAACGTAGGTCGCAAACAGATGGGATTACAATGATTCATATTTCGAATTAAAGTACAATGTACACTCAACCAATCTCATTCCTGGGCCACCTTATCATAGTAAAGTCTTATTTGTGTATCAAAATGCTTTTCGAGTGACGTAAATGTTATTGTGATACAGTTTTATGGTGACCCGCACAATGCATTAAATATAAATTAATTTACTAGGTGTTTCCCGCGGCTTTGCCCCCGTTCTAGTACTTTTTTTTCAAAATTTTATTTTATACAAACCATGGACAGCCAAACAGTAAAAAATAATTATCCAATTCGGTGCAGTCGTTTGAAAGAAAGAAAGAAAGAAAGAGAAACATTTATTTAGACACATTCGATAAATAAGGAGAAATACAATAAGGAATAGTACCGATATGGTGTAAAATGAACCCCACTCAGCATAATGTTGCGGCAAGCCACAACGCTGTTTTTCCGTGGGACCCAGATAAAATTATAAAAACTAAACACAAAAAACACATACAAGTGCAAGTTATGCGCGTACATACATTTCGAGGATTCTAACTAACATAGAACTATCTCAAGTCAACCAGTCATTTAAGCGTGAGAGAGTAGCAAACGTAAGTTCATACATACAAACTTTCACGTTTATAAACTCTTTCGCAAAAAAAGAGGCATTTGTTTTATTCTGCGTTTCAGGAAATGACTCATTCTGACTAAAAAGTAAGGTAACTTCAATTTGACATTCTCCTTTGTTTTTTTTTATGTTAGAGAGGCCAGACAAACGAACTAGTGGGTCACCTAAATGATCACCTCTGTCCATAGACACCCGCAGCGCCCCACGCGATGCCAGTGCGTTGTCGGCCTTGTTTAGTAAAAGATGGTGAAATAATTATCAAGTGTGGCATGAAAAGTTTTGGGTGCCTGTTTATTTGCAAAGGGGTTCAGGTAGTATACAGTGGATTTTGAAAACCTTTAACTAGACATTGGCTTTGGTAGTACAACCGACATTCAATCATATTTTTTTAATTTTCTCTAACTACCTCGACGTAATTAATTTTCAAAGATGCTGTCGAGCGATGTAACGCAAATTTATTTTGGTAGTCACATTTTATGTCACATATAGATGTGAAACTTCATTGTTAACTGTACATTGCGTGTTTTTTTAAGTGTTATTTTTGAACAAGAGGTACCTTTGGACTTAAACTTAACGCTGTTTTTAGAATCGCCCTTACTCCAAATCCACGCTGTATTTTATAGAAAAGTGTAGGATATTTTGTAGGTATAATGAGTCAACTTGCAATCACGATGCATGCAGTTGCGTCAATATTATCAGGAACTCGAAACAAGATAATCGCAGTTAATATCCCGTGGGAAATTTCCACTCTAAACGATTCTGTCTCACATTTTTGATAACATAAAACCTATGCACCGATTTAACCTAGTACCCGAACATACAAAAAGCGTAATCCTGTAGACTTATCAGCATTTAGCAGAGGACCACCAAATGACAGCTGTCAAAGGAGATTAACTGTTTTTAGCCGCGCGATTACTGCGATATTGATAAGCTGGAAATTGCTCATAATTGTCGTATTAAAGGGATTAAATTTGTTTTGGAGTATTAAACTTGTAAATTTTTACACATACACAAATCATGTTCATATCCCTTACGGGGTAGATACAGCCCTAGTTAAAGACTTAAAGGCCACGTTTAACATTATTGTGATGAGTTGTTAGCCGCATCGCCTATAACATGATTCCTAAGATCCTCTATGCCCTGGATGGGCTTTTACCATCTGCGCGCATCTGTGTTCCCTGAACTGTGGCCGTCTTCAAATCAAGGGCGAACGGGCATTTACTAGGTAAGCGTGATGTTCCATTCTAGATCACATCTATGCTTACCATCACACGTGATTGTGATCTAACGCATGCCTATTTTGCATAAAAAATGGCACATTCAATGTTTTGTCTTTGCTCCTAGATCAGCATGTCATTTCATTGTATGTGAGGAATCACACGACCCTCTACCACGAAACCCACCTTAACAACGTAGCCCTGTCCCGCCAGTCTGCGTTTCTTCTGTAAGTCTTCGCGACTCCACTGGCAGCTAGCACCGCGAGGCCCACCACAAGGAATACCTTGGTACCGGGCTTGGAGTACCACATGAGCTGGACTCCATACGCTGTGATTATGACGCTTCCCACGCTGAAATAAAGAGGGCAGTTAAAGATTTCACACGTGGCGGTTTTGTATAGGGATGCAAACGCGATGTGACTCATTTGAGTAAAAATAAAAAAGTTGCCCTATATCGCTGATCGGTGGCATGGTACCCAGAAGGCTGGCAGCATTACCGCGTTGTAGAGCCATGCTTACCCTTTGTCTTAAAAAAAACCCAGCCCTCTGGTCACCCGAAACTTCATTGAGCTTGGTCGACAACGACCCATTATAATCTGTGCGCACTTGGCCCCCACGGACCCATGGTTTCTACCCCAAATGGCTCAAACATGGAGGCACTGCTAATGCCCGCATATTTGCGCCGCTTGAGGGATTCCACAGAGTCCGCAGCGAAACCAGCCCGGTTCGCTGTAGATGGAAGGTGGGACGGCGCGAGTGTGTCGACGCAAGTGGCGTCCCAAACCAAAGGCCGTCTCTTCTTCCATGTGCCAATTTGATCGTTTGCCATACTCTCCACGTCGGAACACAATGGCGCTGCAGGATAACAAATAAGATAGTGATAGCGACTTTACACAGGGTCCTATCACCCGCTAGTCCAATTAGTGCAGTCATTGAAGCGAAAAATACGGTCTTACCTCCGAATTTTTTTACTGTGAACCGATTTGCATGAAATTTTGGAATTAGACTCATCTTACCCTTAACTTCAAAAGTGAAAATGATTTGAACTCCGCCTATTATTTTTAAGGGGTGTAAACAACCCCTTAATGGAAAAATTGATATTGAGCCATTTTATCGCTAGAAAACGTGTCTAATAGTAAGTGGTGAAATTATAAAGTATTTTCTAACATAATTACCTCATATTAAAATCATTTTCAACCCCTTGAAAATCTTACAACCCTTGCAAACAACCCCTAAATTGAAAAAATCACAAAAAATACTTTGGTATGACATAAAAAGATGTAAGCATAGAGTAAGTAATATTTTATATTCTCTATAATAATTATCAAATTTTTAACCCCCTTTCAACCTTTGAAAACTACCCCTTGATAAAAAATTTTTTTTTTTTTTTTTTTTATAAAATGAAAAGGATTTAAATATCCACACTCTCGAAAATGATTATCATATTCTTAAGCTTTTCTACCCTTAAAACTACCCCTAAATTAAAACAGTAAATATATATGATTAAATATTTAAAAATAATTTAATTTAGAGTAAAAAATTGCCATTTATTGAATAAAATATTTACAAATTATATAAAATTGTACTATTATTATTAAAATATAATATTATTATTCATGACTCAATGTCGGAGTCGCTGTCACATTCAACATCTTCTGGTGCGTAATAAGCTGAATTATGAGCTTAAATGCGGTTCAATAAGACTCAATTTACGAGCAAATGTGTTGAAAAATATTATATTAAACACGTGCTCCATTCCTTTGCAGACGGAAATATACTGGTCACATTATAACGAATAAACGGAGCACGCACAGCTGATCACATAGCTTTTTCGTTGGCCCCTTCACTCAAATGTGTTATATATACATATAAGAACGTTGGTATGTATTCATGCCTACGTTTCCAAAATATATGAGCCAGATTATGTATATATATACACATTACAATAGTTGTGGGTCTCTATTATACTGCGTACTTTCACATTGCTCCAAATATTCACACTCCGAAATTTTCAGTTACTAAGTAGAAAAAAATATGATAAGTTTTTGGACCATAACTCCTTCAATTTTCATGCTATCACAATTTATAAAAAACCATTGTAAAGGTAATTAAGAGAGCTACAACATCCTTCATTGCAATATATAGTAAAAAACCTTTTTCTAAAACGGTGAAGGGTTAAAGGGCTTCAGAGAGGCTGTGATTGCGCTGCCGCGCGCTCTTTAAACAATCATATCTCCGTCAATTCTTGTTTGACAGAAAAAACAAAAACACCAAATTGTTTGTCAGAAAAATACCTAAATTTTTAATTCATACACTTTTATACGTATCTGTCGTCATTTCTGAGATATTATGAAAAGAAAGTGTGTTTTTTTTAAATTTGAAATTTTGTTTTTTTTTTTATCGTAACTTTTATGAAAAATATGTGTCCTGAAGCAGCCAAACTGATACTATCTATCAAACTCTTCATGATAAAGTTAATTCTAGGCGGAATACGATTAATTTTAATTTTGGTGGAAATGGCACTTATGAAACCCATTGATTTAAAAGAAAAAACATTAGATGCTCCCCTTATTTGCAATACAGCTCACTTATTTTACGTGCAAAAGACTTTTAATAGTGCTCATTTTAAAACTTATTTCAAGCACTACAAAACCCTTTTGTATTAGAATGCATAAAATGCATCTGCTCGCCGCTAGATGGCATTGACCACATCGATTAAATTTCAGACACAATAAAAAACGGCTTTGATCTTTAATATCTATCTTAATATTGCACTTAGAATACTTTATAAAAAACCAAATTGTTCATTGTTTTACCTGCTACAATTTTGTACTATTTAAAATTTTCGATAAAACGTATATTTTTGGAGATATTTGCAAAAAACCGATGAAAAACGTGAAAAAATTGCGAATTTTCAATTGCCAATAACTTGAAAAGTATTGATTTGAAAAACTTTATAGATGATTTTTGCTTAAAATTAGGCCTTCTATCGATATCCGAGGTTATTTTGAAAAAAAAAATTCACCCCCGAGAAGGGGTGGCAACCACCCCCAGGGTGGTCGCGGAGTTCAAATCATTTTCACTTTTGAAGTTAAGGGTAAGATGAACCTAATTCCAAAATTGTATGCAATTCGGTCCACAGTAAAAAAAATCGGAGCAATAATGCTTCAATGACTCCACTAAATGTCAAAAACAAAATAAATATAGCGCACTGACTTCAGTCACTGCATAAACAGAACATTCGTTCGTCACATTCAGCTAGGAGGCTAATTTTTTAAATTTGTTTCGTCAATGATATAAACTCTTTGTGATTTGTTTATGAGCCATGACTGTATGTGTTCCTATAAATAAATAAATTACTGACCTTGGGATGTAAAGTACCCGCTCAGCGATCACAAATCCGACGGTCACCAGCAAATTGCTGGCAGGCACGAACGGTATCACCAGCAGCATGAGCCCGATCACAGCCGGCGTGTGCCTCTGGACCTTAAAAAAAATGATGAACTATAATTGGTTATACACATCGATCAGCCTCAGATCAACAACGCTTGCTTGCATGAGGCAGCGCTTGAGTTGTGTCTTTGCTCATCTGAGACTGCGACATAGTCTAATGTTATAACGTCGGAGATAGTGCAATACCGCGTAACTGGCTAGGTAAATACTGCGTATCTGCACAACACCCACAGGGAAAATTAGCGTAACTGGCATTGTTTAATACCGCGTATCTACTCGTAACAAATGTAGCCAATTTCACGCCAACGAACGTAAAATCCCGATTAGAATATTCCAGTTCAAACGGTAATGCACTATTCCTGACGATATCGATGAAGAACGTTTAATTCTTTGGAAAGCAGGTTTTTGGGGATTTGCTGTCCCATCCATCTGATCTCTCCAGAAAGAACATGAAAGAGACAACTGCTACCTGGACTACATTAATCATACCTATATAAAACTGATGAAAACGGCCTTCTATTCTCATCTGTTTCTTCTCTTTTTCTTTTCTTTTTATATGAATAGGAAGGCAAACGAGCAAGTGGGTCACCTAATGGTAAGTGATCACCACTGCCCATAGACACCCGCAACCCCAGAGGGATTGCAGATGCGTTGTCAACCTAGAGGACAAAGATGAAACGCCTCTTGTGCCCGTAATTTCCCCGGCTATCGAAACAGAAACGATTTTGTATTTTTTTTTCAAAAGTTACTTCATTGAAGCTTGTGAAGTCAATTACACCAACATGGGCATTTATTAGACGGTCAATATTATTGTAATACTATTATGTCAATGTGCGACCGTAAATTTCAAAACAACTGCATTCACTGCGATACGCATCAATATATGGATCGCGATATGCATGGATCACAATATAATATTAACCGTCTAATCCATACCAATGTAGCCAGCTGTCTATGATCTAACCTCTAAGTCAGCTATACACCTATAGCAGAGCAGCAGCAGTGCTCCGAAAGCGGCGCAGGTGAGCAGGTTGCGAGGGTCCCAACCGCTGGTGATGATGGGCACTGACCCCATCTGCCAGTCGTGGCTGAGGGTCCACGGGCACAGCAGCAGCCACCAGTTGAACGCTGCTAGGTAGCAGAAGGTCATCAACCTGTTGGAAACACCAATGAAGACTTCAAATGTTTGAATTTCTCCATTTGCACCAGCTGACATGACATTATCATGCAAATGTTGCCAAGCGCCATCTGTTGGGATAGTGTGTTTCTCGACAAAATTCCAAATTCTTTCGAACATCTACTGCTCACCTAAGACAAGAGATGGCGCTGTTTTCAACAGTAGATAGATATTATTATAATGGAAATTTTACTTTCCAATTTTTGTTTTTATGTCTGGCTTTGCTTTTCGGATTCTGAAAAATGCTCAGTTTTCCATATCGTTTGGAAATCGAGAAGTAAAATTTTTTAATACTTTATATTAATTATGTTAAAGGGGTTTATGGTTTTTTAGTCAAAATATTATTATGTAGCCTTACCTCACAAAAAAACTAGGATGGAACGCCGTGGGGTTATCCTGCGAGGAGAATATCGGAAGAGTCCCTTGCAGCAGAGCAAGTCGCAGGCAGATTAGCAGCGTAAGGGATACCACCACCTTCACTGAGCGTATTGAGAGGCCCGTGCATTTCTTCTCAATTTTCAGGGAGCATAGTGATCTAGAAAAAAAGACGCTTGAAAAAACTTTGACAACCTCTTGATGAACTCAAAATGTGACGTGTCAGAGATGAGTGTGCTTTTGCGTGCAACCAATCACAGCAGTTGAAATAACAAGTGAAATAAGACCGCCTATTGCCTACCTTCATAGAAATTTGTTTGTAAACACTGTAAGCCTCAGTGTCATTGATCGACAAAGCCCGCATGCGGGGTACGGGAAATTTCCGCAACGCATACTATTGGGCACTATTGGGCCTGTATTCGGGGGGTTACAGGACCCACATGAGGTGTACTGGAGATTTACATAAAATAAAGGAATTAGTAGTTTCACTAGTCGTTACACTGCTTGCGGGGTGTCACCAATGCTGTATATCGACTTTATCGACCAATGAAACTGGTCTTGTTTCTGTGTTGTGATGTCAAATAAAGACTATTTGTATTTAGTTACACTGTGAAATATCAACCTTATTTCGCTATACGTTTATCTGGTATCTCTTTAAGATCATTAGAATAACTTTAAAGAACATCTAGGTATATTATCAAACATTCACGCGGTCATGCACTCAAATGCACGTCGAGAAAGACGTTAAAGTTTCACTGTACGTTCTCAAATTCGCCGGGGACTTGCTGGACTTTTATTGAGACTTTAAAAGGTCCCATTTGGCGGTAAATGCCTTCTTGTTTTACTTCCATTCTGTAAATAAAATATGGAGCGGCATGTCAGTGCAGGGTAAAGTTCGTGACAGTCGAAGTTTTGACGATCTCTGTTTGTTGGAACACGGTACTTAAGTTAAGTGTATGGTTGTTCTTAATGGGTTATGAGATGGTTATGTTTACGCGTGGCTTTTACGCAGGATAGGACAGTAAGGTCGCCATTTGATGAATATTATTGTTAGGGCGTCAATGTCAGCGGATTTAGCATTTGTATCTACATTAAATATTTGCATTAGACTTTGTTATTTTTCACTAATATTCATGAGGTCCCACAGAACCATATAGATGACGCAGATATCATGATTCGTACTAAAACCAAGTGTGTTGACTTTGTACAACCTACTGTGCAAGGTATGTCTCTGGCAAGGACCTATAATCTGGCAAAGATATTATATAAACGAATGTGGGTGGAGCTACTTCGGGAAGGCATTAGTATGACAGTGAACATCTTCTGGTTGATATACGCGGACATACTGCTGATGCTGAATGTAAATGAAACCTAAAGCGAACAGTTACCTTTTTACGAACGGCCAACAGCGGTAGAAGTCGAAGGCTAGATTCAACAGCAAGATGGTGACTCCTGTCTCCTTAGCCAGCATACTTAGAGCCCCGAGAAGTATGCTCAGCCACACGCATTTCTTATTACTTGTAGGTCTGCAACAAATGGATAAGATTGCGTTACTCTTACCACTACTCCTGTAACATTTAAGTGGCCGATGCGGCTAGCGATTTGGTTATGCATTGCGTGTATTGTCAATTAGTTGCGGTGCGGTAAGCATCGCAACCGCGCAATGTAAAGGGGATTGGTCCTTCGTGTCGTATCACGCATAGTCATGATCGAATGGTTAGAAAAAGAACATACGCTCCCTGATCAAACGATACTTTTCTTTAGTAAGTATTACATAAACGTTTCACGAAAGAAAGAAAGAAGGCATTTATTCCTTTTTGCAAGACACACAAATATAAGAGAATATACACACATGTATAGAAAATAAACAAGAAAAATAAACACAGACATGAAAAATAGATCATCAGCGCTGTGTGTGTCTTCGCAAAAGTGAAACGGTCTCTAAAGACCAAGGAAAGAAAGAGAAGAATATAGCTAGTTATGGAAAATGACGTCATGAAATCTTTTTTTGGCAGTCTCAGAGTCAATCAAATCTACAGATACAACACTAAGGTTACCTTAAGGTCGATTAAAAGTACTAAATTTAGCGCGTCTCTATAATTTAGCATAACCGGAGATTAATTACTTAATGCTTTAATAAGTATTAAAGTTATTAATATTCTCATTTCACTAATTTACCGGGACGTAGCCGGCAGGCTCCAGATTTAGAAATTTAGATTCAATTAAGTTTCGATTATGTTGTTAGGGATAATAGATGATAACTTCTGGAGGCCGAATTACGAGCTAACGAGAGCTTTTGATGTTTATTTTGAAGTTTGAACATCAATTTCCTACTATCAAGTACCTGATAGATGTTGTAGAGGTATAGCACGCATCACGTTCTAATTATCATTGTCGTTTAGATGTTTTTTTGTATCAATTTCCTATGTCTAATATCAGGTGGGACCTTAACAAAGATCATTTTTTGCTGACTGTACTTCCATCAACATAATTATAAGAGTTTGTGACTCAAATAAAACTGACTACAAGTGGGATAAATTTTGATTCGAATATTTGACTTTGACAAACATGCGTACTATAAAAAAAATTGCAATTGGACGCCAAGGGCTCTTATATGTCTTTTTTTAAACTACCAGCGCATTCGGTAAGACCATCATTGCCAAGAAGAATGCGCTGCAAGAAACTTGGCAGAAAGACATTTTTTTAAATAAAATACTGTAAGAATACTTGAATTCTACTTAAATTAAATACGTTTATAAAAGGTATAAGGTCCCCGGGCCTTAAATTACAAATTAGTCTATAGTACAGATGTATACATTTCTACTAGTCAAAGTAAAACAAAGTAATTGTGGAAAAAAGATAGAGAAAAAAAACAATACAAATAATTTAAGTTCAGTGGAGGCGTAAAACGCCTCCACCGTGAATTAAATTAATTGGAGATATCTCCAATGTCGAAGTAAAAAAAAAAAACATGACCAGACGGACACCTTTACCTACCTTGCTACATTATATGTATGATGAAACACTTACCTATGATATACAAGAAGTGATGAGAGGAAGAATATACAAGCCAGCACGTCGGCTCTGCCCACTACTCCGGCCACCTGTTGATATAAAGAAAAGCTATAGATAAATAAACACACACACACACACACACACACACACACACACACACACAAATATCACGTCTTTATCCCTTACGGGGTAGACAGAGCCTAAGGTAACAAAACCTTAAGGCCACGTTTAGCATGATTAAGGGCGTATAGGTGGAAAGGAAAATCAAAATAACGATGGGTCACTAGCCGCATCGCTTATAACAATGATTGCTAAGACTTTCGCCCATTCCCTCGATGGGCTTCTACCATCTGCGCGGGAAGCAACTGGTACATTCTATGTTGTTTCTTCACTCCCAGACAAGCATGGAAGAATATAAAGTACATGATAAAAAAGAACATAAAGGTGATCAATTTAGAGAGACCTTAACTTTGACATGTCTGAAAAACGAGAAAAGAAAGGTTTAGGTATGACCCTGAAAAGTGAACAAAAGAACGACTGCTAAATAATGAGTGAAGGACGAAGAGGCTGTAGTTCACTCGGCGAATTTCTCTGAGATTCCATTTTAAAATTTCAACAACACTTTTCCATAAAAGGTCGGAGTTTTCCTTACGCAAGACAATAAACCATAAAGATGGCTGTCCACTGAACGCTCGTGATATATTTTCTCAACATTTTATTCGAAACAAGTGACGGCAAACGTGCTCGAAATATTCTCATACTTAACGTGAGGACACATTCTTACATATATACATACATACATAAATCACGTCTTTATCCCTTACGGAGTAGACAGAGCCTAAGGTAACAAGACCTAAAGGCCACGTTTAGCATGATTTTGGGCGTATGGGTGAAATAACACATTCTTTCTCGTATACAAATCAGCAGTTTTGTTGATTTTGAGTAAAAATAACCCAAAATCTGAGAACACATTTTCTTTCGTTTTTATATGTCATTGTCATGTATTAGAGAATGTAGTATACTGTGCCCGACATGAGTGAGTGCATCTATAGACCGACCGCTTAAATAACTCCTCGCCTGCGCAGCACAGGGCGCGGGGTAGGACGACAAAGGGGACCAGAAGTGCGGGCGGGTAGTGCGCCTGCCGCCGTAGCACTCTCGGCCACCTTCATCGTACCCCCCGCGCCCCTGCACCGCGCGGGCGGTCTGTATACTGTTGTATCGTAAAAGTAAAGCTATAAGTAAGCCGGGCAACGAACAGCGCCATCTATCGTCCCAGGCGAGCAGTGTATGTTCTAAGAGAGTTTGAAAATGTCGGGTAGACATTAATTCCGACAGATGACGCCTGTCGACAAAATTCGCATTGTAATTTGAAATTACCGCTACGCATTGAAAAATTACACCCTGATACCTGCTATTTCATATATAATAAAGAATGTAGAATTTAGATTACTATAGTTCTTGCATGATTTTAGTAATTATTTTCAAATAAAATTTACTGCTAAGTATCTGATACTAGCTGTTGGCCGCAACTTCGTCTGCATAAAATTAGTTTATCGCTATCCCGCAGGAATGACGCAATTTTCCGAGATAAAAAGTAGCCTATGTATTAGTTCAGACTATAATCTATCTATTTTCCAAATTTCAATAACATTTGTTTAGGCGTTCTGGCGTGAAAGAGTAACAAACACCCATCCATCCATACTTACAAACTTTCGCGTTTATAACATTAGTAGGAAGTGTGTATGTACAACTCTTTATTGTACATAAAACACAAGAAAAAGATGAATACAGGACAACACACATGCACAAAGGCGAACTTATCCCTAAAAGGGATCTCTTCCAGTTAACCTTTGAACGAAGTAGGACTATCGTTCATCTCCCGCGTTCAGTGGACAATGCGCTTAAACTTACTCTAGATTCATAATACATTTTACAACCCGCCGTGCCTAAAGTGGCTCTGTCTCACCTAAATGATGGATGAAGGAGCGAGATAAATGCACAACCGTGTACGTGTGTTATATTACCATGAATACGAAATTATATTTCCCCCCTGACGTTTGTTTACTGTAAAAGTCGTGTTATTACCGTTCTTATGGCCATAATGAATCTTTCCAAGATCCCTTTTAACTATTCCGTGAAAAACGAACGGCGCAAAGCGTTGCTTGGGATTTAAGTAGTATAAACGTTCTTGAAAGGTGCGATATGTAGCTTTTATACAGCTTGTTTTACATAGCGGGGAAAAGATAATTGGTTAAATTCCTGGCTAGTAATAGGTGTTGAATCCATATCTGTTCTATATGAAGAATTGAGACGTATACACACAAAGTCGAGTGATGCTCGACATGTTTTGGACTAGTTCTGGATGCCGAAAACTGTTGAAAGTTGAAGTTGTTGAAATACTTACTGCTTCAGTGTGTACAGGGTGCACTGCGAACAGCAGAGCCGCGAGCGCGGCGAACGGACGCTGCAACCGCGCGATGGTCACGCAGGCGCGCGCGACGAGCGCGCAACACGCTGCGTGCAACGTGACGTTGCAGGCGTGCCACCACCACGGTCGCAGGCCCGCTAGCGCGTGGTTTAATCTGCAACAAAAAAAAGGTATAATTTTATAATATGAAATATTTGTGCAAAATTTGTGTATCGACATTAGTACTAATAATTGTACCAAACAATAGTAGTATTTATCTCTAGTTTTAAGATGTTTGATAATAGATAGATTTATGCCAAGTAAAATGGAATGGCAATTTGTGCTACATCCTCAATGACGAGTCATTGTTGTTCATTTTGACGTCTGTATTTACACAATGTAGTGACCAATCTGCAACAATGATGACAATAAAAAATTCTGATTCTGATTCTGATTCTGATGGTTGGCGACTTTTTTTGTACAATACAATACACAAATCACGTATGTATCCCTTACGGGGTAGACAGAGCCAAAGGTGACAATACCTACAGGCCACGTAGCAAGATTGTGGGGCTAGGTATAGATGGAAAATGGAATCAAAATAGTACCTAATGGGTTGCTAGCCGCATCGCCTATAACATGATTCCTATGATTTTCGCCCATTCCCTGGATGGGCTTTTACCATTTCCCCGGGAAGAGAAGCAACTGGTACATTCTATGTAAATTCGGGGTAGAATTTGAACAATTTTCAAACGTACAAACTGTATTTTGTAATGCATACTTCATGGTACGCAGTCGAATAAATTAACAACGTTCAAAAACACATTTTTATTTCACACTTAATAAGGTTTCTGTACTAAAAACTGTAATAGTAGGAGTATGCTAGGTTCCAAATTATATGTTTCATGCCTCTTTCAAAACACTTCAAAGGATCGTCATTTGTCAGAAATAACATACGAACAGCAGTAATGACACACTTTACAGCAATGACATAGCCACACCCACTTAATTGTAAAACAGAAAGTAGATACTACGAGGTGATGCCTAGTACGACTTTAGTTTTAGGTGTCCAAAGAACTGATCGACTCAGGATTACTACTGGGTCCCAAAGCTTCATAGACGTGGGCAGAGCAACCGCCAGGCTGAAATGGGACTGGGCTGGCCACGGCTGCTGCATGCACCCAGAGCGGTGGGCACGTCTTACTACTCAGTCCACTGAGCCTCCAGCCTTCAGGCCCCAAGATGGCTACCGGCGTCGCGACAGACCGAGGTGGAGATGCCGGGATGACCTAGACGCGTTTTTGTGCGACAGGCCTGCTTTTTAAAAGCATATGTGTGAAAATACCACTCGAAAGTTGTAGAAAATTGTGCTGAATTTGACATACGAGTAGCTTAGAAGATAACTACTCTCATTAATCTTGTGAACTAGTCAATAATTTGATTAGAGCTTTGGTTTTGAAGATATAAACAGATTTATACCACTTTCGAGTGCTACTTTCGAGTGATGTGCTTTCAAAAATCGGAGCCCAGGTCAGACAGTGCGGGTAGAGCGAGTTGGAAGTCTAGGGGAGAGGCCTTTGCCTAGTGGGACACTACGGGCTAGCAAAAAAAAACAATAGATAGAGCGATTCAAGAAGGATTTACGTATAGCTTTGTAACCTATGCGAAGCCGGGCGGGTCACTAGTGTAGTAATAGAGGTTATAAAATAAGTAGCAAGTACTTGAGTTAATCACATTTACCAATACCGAAGTAGAACCTAAAACAACACGTCAATGTGTCTCGACAAATATTTATACTACCTTTGTTTCCTTTGCATTTCAGGACAGTGAATAGTCTGTAATGCGAAGGAGTTACAGTATATTTTTGAGTTGTATAATTCAATACATATTTGTAAATAAGTTGACTCTTGACTTTGAGTGGTGTTGATGTAGTCACACTACTGCTGACAATTGATTAATGTTTTTTTTTATTGCTAAGGGAATGGAAGTGTTTTGGCCGAAACCATTTTATGGACACAACGGACGAAACCAAAAAGAAAATTTCTAAACGCCACTGAAAATTAGAACACAGAAAAATCCGAAAAGTACAGCTATGGCCGGGAATCAAACCCGGATCCTCGTTATTCCGTGACGCGTGCTATACCCCTACACCACCCATAGCTGGTGGGTAAGCCTTCGATTTTTTCTATCTGTTCCTTGATGCATAAAAATACTTATTACAAGTGTGATAGCCCTGAAAGGTTAAAACGACACTCAAAAGACACTAGGGTGACGGCGCCAGTGTTGGACACTTTAAGCTGACAAGTACCAGTAATGGACATTTCATTCTTAATTTAAATGATACGGTTTAAAATTGACTGTTGTTCAATAAATGACTATGCCTTAGTGTCTTTTAAATAAGAGTTATTGTGCATTATTGGGTCATGTCCATTACTGGTGCCGTCACCCTATGTGTAATGTAAATCTACATTTAAGTTGTAAATAAGCTTAGCACATCATACATACTTAAGTATGTAGATAATAATGCGGCTCGACCCGCGCGATCTTCTCGGCTATTATATAACCTTGTTAGGTGATTCTCAATTGCGACTAGGAACATCACTACTGTATCTTTCGAACGATTGGTTTAAATAAAAAAAATAGTCCTTCTTAACTGGTCTGGGAGCAAAGAAATAACATCGAATGTACGAGTTGCTTCTCTTCCCGCACATACGGCAAAACTTACAGAGAGAATGAGCGAAAATCGTAGGAATCATGTTATAGGCGATGCGGCTAGCAACCCAGCACTACTTCGATTTCCCTTTCCATCTATACGCCCACACAATCAGTCTACCCGTTAGGGATAAAAACGTGATTTATGTATAGTATAAAAATAAATTTCGGTTTCATAATTTAGCCGAAACCGAAACGTCCCATCCCTAGCCTTCATTTCTTAATTGATCCTAAAAGTTACATTAATATTTGCCCAGGGGCTCGTAAAATAAATAAAGTGTATTATAAATACATGTCCCCTTGACCCGGCATCGATCGTCGCTTACTAGGACATCGGAATACATGTAACACTAGCTTTTGCTCGCGACTTCGTCCGCGCACATAACGTCAGAGTGACGACTTACCTCATACATCCACTAGTGTCTCCAAGTATAAGGTTTTTATTTCCTACCCCGTGGGAAATTCGGAAAATCCCTTCTTAGAGCACCTACGTGATCGTCTAGGAATATTATCTACCTACTGATTATAGTCTTAATTATTTACCTCGTGTTTTTATCCCGTGGGAAATTCTAAAACTTACTTTGTAGCGCCACCTTTATACTAAGCAAGGAATAATAAATATGTAAGTAAGCCAAATTTAATGTCTGTAGCTTTATTGAAACATCATTTCGGGATTTTCCAATCCCGCAGGAAAATCGGGATAAAAAGTATCATTTATGTCCGTCTCCTGGTCCTAAGCTACCTCCCTACCAATTTTCAGCCAAATCGGTTCAGCCGTTCTCGAGTTATAAATAGTGTAACTAACACGACTTTCTTTTATAAAATATTAATATAGATAACAACATAACAAGCAAGTGGTTTTTAGGTCTTGGTTACCTTAGGCTCTGTCTACGCCGCAGCGCAGTTTCTAGAAAACCAAACTATTGTTAAAGATACGAGAAAGTCATTCGTAAACGGACCACTGCTTTTCATTCCACTATCTAGTATGTAAACTCGCTGATAAATATTAAGGCAACTCCGTCCACTTCCTACTCCGCAATAAAACATCGCAATAATCGCTGGTCTATTTATGAAGCGCAAGATCCATTGCTTCATTTGTTCCGTAATTTCATTTCACCGCGCCAAGTATGCGAACTGGGTGGTAAATGGAACGGCAACACTGTTTCTATTTACAAACGCGTCGGTAATCTCGGTGAGTGAGTGCGTGAGACCTTTTTCCCCACAATTTACCTCAGAACGGTGCCTCTATAAAAGCAGGGAGCGTGAAAAATATCCGCCTCGGGGCGTTACCATGAATGCTGAACTCGCAAGCGTTGCGAATATGGTTTGCTAATTTACTATCCTACTAACATTATAAACGCGAAAGTTTGTAAGTATGGATGGATGGTTGTTACTCCTTACGCCAGAACGGCTGGACAGATCTGGATGAAATTTGGAACATAGATAGACTGTAGTCTGGAATAAGCTGGAATAGCTGTTGCCCGCAACTTCGTCTGCATAGAATTCGTTTATCGCTATCCCGCAGGAATTACGCAATTTTCTGGGATAAAAAGTAGCCTATGTGTTATTTCAGACTATACCCTATCTATGTTCCAAATTTGGTCCAGATCTGTCCACCCGTTCTGGCGTGAAAGAGTAACAAACATCCAAACATACTCACAAACTTTCACATTTATAATATTAGTAGGATGTGAGGTATCTGTGTAAAATTCGCAATCACATTAACCTCTCACCATATCCTATCCGTTTCACAGAAATAAAATGGCGGCTGCGATTGTAATTTTGAGCGTAAAAACAAAATGTGAAACTGGGAGGTGAGTGGGGTGAAAATCATACACACATTGTCCGAAAATCACTACTGTTTTTAAATGTCTTACCACAAGAACATCCGTACACCACCACTATCACTACATAGTATAAAACAAAATCGCTTTCTCTGTCCCTATGTCCCTTTGTATGCGTATATCTTCAAAGCTACACAACGGATTTTGATGCGGTTTTTTTTAATAGATAGAGTGATTGAAGAGAAAGGTTTTTATGTATGATTCTACGCAGACGAAGTCGCGGGCAGAATGTTTTAAATACGAGCTTACCTACATGTTCTCAAACTCTCTCTCTACAAATCAGGCGCGAGCGGCAGGCATTTCTCCGTGTGGATCTAGATGGAGCCACTACTTCTTTACTAGAATATTCCCACGTTACAAATGGCATAAGCGCACCCTTGTTCTCAGTAGGCTTCAACACGATGCCCCCTCTTCTACTCCCTAAAAAACAAACTCTTCTCCACCGCGATCCTAAAATTGGAACACGGTCTAATCAAAAGTTACCTTCCACGCGAAACTGTAACAATACGAGGTTATGACATATTCGTTGTGCATTACTTTTATACGTAAAAGTTGATTGAATCGGTTTTTAAGGCCATCACGAAATAATAGGGATTATGTTGCGAAATTGAGTCGCTCCTTGCCATTTTACGGCTTGCAATAAGGTTTGATTGGTCCTTTTTATCTGTTGGTTGAAAAATACACTTATGTTTTTATGGCGCTGGCAACTTTTGGCTAGTGATGCGCGCTTCCTTGCTACAATAATATTTCCCGAATGTAACATCTTCAATGTTGCCATATTGCATTTTACTACACTTTGGTAGATTCCTAATTTTATTTTAAACAAGAAAAGTCGCAACAATGTATAATGAACAAAAAAGAGTGTTACCTAGTTACTCTACAATCATGGCCTTATGCCTTTCAAGTATGTTTTAACCCCCGACGTAATAAGAGGGTACCTAGTTATAAGTTTGTCGTGCGTGCGTGTGTGTGTGTCTATCTATGGCGTCGTAGGTCTCAAGCGGGTGGACTTTTCATTTGAAAGCCAGTTTCCTTGCGGTAGTACTTAGCTATATTTAGTAAAAATTGGTTTAGTACTTTGAAGAGCATAAGCTCTTTTCCAAAACGATTTTGGCTTAAAATTGAAGTATTTTTATTAAGGTACGTATGATTACTCGATCAATGCGTGGGGTTTTAAATTTTTTTTAATGTTATTTTGTTATAGAAATGTCAAGGGGTTGGAACCATACCACCATTAGACAAAAGTAAAGAAAACACGATACTGCAAATCCATAAAGAAGCAAACGACTAGGACTTCTTCACTAGCCAAATTAGGAACACTTCTCAAAAAAACATTTAGCTTGCTACCACCTCAGGAAGGTAGCAACCCAGTAGCGGAGTTTGATTCAGCAAATGTTTCCGATTAAAAACTAAATCAAATTTTAATCCCCAATCGAGTCAATCATCTAAAGCATTAACAGCACGTGTTATCTGCCCACAAAGCCGCCATTAGTATACAATAAAATACGGACACAAAGGGACAATTTCCAGCAATTTGAAGCTGTCATTATAAAACATTTAGGCACACGCCACTGTTGCCTGCACGCAATTGCATTTTTTAATTTTTTATAAGAATAGTTTACGAATATGAGCGGTAGATGGCGTTGGCGTTTAGAAGAGTTACATGCAACTGACATGACTATACGACACCATTCACACATAGATATAGGAGTTTATATAGATGCTCGGAGTATTGTTTGGTCCAATGTAAAATGATCGTTTCAAAGGTCAAATATGGTCGTTTGGTCTAAAATGAATTTGTATTTAGTAATTCCATAGGACTTTATATACATGCATAGATCACGTTTATATCCCTTACGGGGAAGACAGAGACCAAGGTAACAAGACCTAAAGGCCATGTTTGCCATGATTGGCCAGTAGGTGGAAATGGGAATCAAAATAATGGGTGGCTAGCCGCATCGCCTATAATATGATTTCTAAGATTTTCGCCCATTCCCCGATGGGATTTTGGCCCCCACGACCATTCAACGACCATCTCTTTTCCGTCAAAGTACAAAACCAGTGTCTTAGAACTATTCTTGAATATATGGATTAGGTCTTTATTTCTGGTTAACACTTTTCCATACATTGTTCAGCAAAGTATGCAATGTCTAAGGGAACTTAATTTTAGATAAGAAATACCCTGCGTCCAGCGCGTGCTGCATGAAAAAATACAAAATAATTCTCAGACGCAGCTGTCTGTCACATGTAGGCGCCTACACCTATTTGATTTCGGTTAAACCTACGCAGAAACAAAGTAACTATGCGTTTCTAAATGTTCCACGCCGCAAACACCGCGATAACGACTCAATAATTAGAATCTATCGCATAAAAAAAAGAAACTGAAATAGGAAACCAAGCCACGTACTGCAAAACGACGACCGCTTCCAGACTATCTCGGGCGCTTGGTCTATTAAAAAGCAATCAAGGGATGCAGTTCGTGCTCCGATATCGGACTACACGGCTAATTGTGGATGGCCGTGCGTGGACTTTGATGAGAATAGACAAGTGTTTTTAACCGACGAAAAAAAAACGCCGCTTACGTACTTATATGTTTGAAGTCGGTGCCTCAGTACGCGCCACCGCTCACGCTCCTATAACACCGTAATGTGCGGCATGCGTAGCAGAAATAGACCAAGCCTATTTGCCTACAGAGTACCTATTCGGTTTGGCACTATTAAGATGAGGCACCGACTTTACACATATAAATAAGTAGGCAGCGCTCACCGAAATATATTTAGTTTTAAATTTCTATAGTAGCGTTTTTTTATGAAATCTGTAGGCCGAAATAGGCTATATTTGAAGGCGAATCTATATTTTTATTTAAACAGAAATCTGGAAAATTTGTTATAAGCTTTTTGTGAAAAAAAAACCGTGAGGACACCTAAATATATCTGCGGTAAGACTCGCATACGAATAAAGCTTATTTGCCACCGTTAATTGCAAAATCTATAGGATTGTTGTGACAAGAAACATTTCATCTAACCCTTGTAGGTGGGCAATAACATTAAAATAAAAAAAATAAACAAAGAAGAAAAGAGCTGATAGTAGACAGAGATCTGTAGACAGAGCCCAAGGTGACAAGACCTACAGGCCACGTTTAGCAAGATTGTGGGGCTAGGTATAGATGGAAAAATGGAATCAAAATAGTAATGGGTTACTAGCCGCATCGCCTATGATTTTCACCCATTCCCTCGATGGGCTTGTACCGTCTGCCTAGGAAGAGAAGCAGCTGGTATCTATGTTTTTTCTTTGCTCCCAGGCCAGCATGGAAGTGAACCACAAACCAACCAAGACATAATTTGGATTACAAAATAAAGTTGTGCACGTTTAATTGGCAACAGACTAGTAAACCGCAGCGAATGCAGAGGTTGTCAGTGCAGGAAATATTAATAGCCGCAAGCACGCGATCGCGAGCCATTTCAGTTTCCGAACGCCCCGAAATGCGGCTGCGGTCTGAAGTAATCGGTGGGAACACATACACCACTCTTAAACAGTTTAGACTTGTAAGAAAAATACTCAAGTCGAAGTGTGTGGTGGCATGGATCGATTACTTTAACTGGTTAACGTCACGGCTTGACAATGTAATGTAACTTTTATAGACCTAGTGGTACATAATTTGGCTTAGCTTCTATCTAAAATTCCCTATATTTCTAACAAATGAGGACCCAAATTTTGCCTAATTAGATCTAACATATTCGTTATTGTAACTTAATAATCAGCCAATTGTTTCAGAAAATTACAAATTTATATATGATGAAATACCCTCTAAAATGCTAACCTAGTAAATGTTCTCTGTGTATCTAATTTCTGTGTTATTTACTATATTAATATCAAATATCACTCAACTCAAAATAAAACACGGCAGTTGAAGAAGTTGAAGAGTCGGTAGCCCAAACTAACTGACTTGACTTGACTATGAAAATAATTATTATATTCATTCTACTTCATTTCGTTTACTACACCATTTACTACGTCTACTTTTGATTTTCTGTGAACACTCAGTATTTCAACATTTCCGAATTGTATTTCAAAAATCGCACCTGATGCGGCCCAGCCAAACGAAACTACCCATTTCAAACTGACGTAGCTTCCCGCAACAGAACTGCGCCTTTGAAGTTTGGACAGCTCGATGGAAATGTCTTCAATTTTGACTTGCAGACATGGCAGGCCGAACTTCCCACCTTAAAATGGAATTCATACCCCACAAAGTAGCACCTTGAGTTTACAATCCAATGGTGGTACTCGTACAAAAGGGCGCTAAGCGCACTCCATAATACATCAGGCAAATTGCGGTCTATGCAGGGCGAAGCTGATATGACGTTACAAAAGGAAATTGTGAGTTCTTGCAACTCCATCAAAACGTCGGTTTTGTAACAAGGGTATATTTAGTTAGTCTTGGATCTTTACGATGAACAAAGAGCTCGTTTGGCAGAATATATCCTGACTTCGCCAGACCTGAGACGGTGGGTAAGTAAATTGAGCTTCTTGTGTACAAAAATGGTTTTATTCTTTTTTTTTCACGCTGGTGATACATTGAATGTACATGCGCGATTTGTAGCTAGGCTCTTTCAACCACCTTGACTCTGTTGGCAAATCCTTTCTCAGCAGAGACTAACTACCTATCAACAATTCAACGCCATCCATTCAGTGGTTTGACCTGTACGTTGATTTATCGGGCAAACAAATAAAGCCACTGTATAACCTTGTCGCAATAAGTGATCGGTTTGTTATTTGTGTCTGTCAGTGTCAAAGTGCTCCGACATTGAATGTGAAAAGGTATTGTTTCAATTACTTTGTTACACCGCGTGCACACGTGATGCAACCAATGGCTGGTGAATTTATCAGTTTAAATGGTAATATTTAAAAAGTCTGACAACAGTCATATTTAATTCTGAAAGCACCAGTAGTCTGAATTTTCATTCCCGAAAAGCAAATATTTTACTACATACAGTCGGTGTACAAAATGTTGAAAATATAGGCAGCTTAGTTGGATTTGTTTTTTTTTTCAATAATTTAAAACCGTTGTGGAACGTAGCTTTCGGAATAACAAAAATTTTAACTCATACTATCCGAATTACGTAGTGTTTTGGTTTTATTTATGTTTTTTTGGTTGGTTTTTACCTCTCTTGACGACTGAATAAGTGGTTAGAGAACCTGACTGGCTTAGCTTGAGGAACAGGATTCGATCGGATTGAGGCAGATAATTACGCATGAAAAGTACAAGCATTTGATCTAAAGTCTATAGGTTTATTCGGTGCCTGGCACACTTTGCTTAATTTGAAACTAGATCAGTTGATGTTAATTGTTCCATGATTGTGTAATTTATACATGTGTTTTTTATTAAATCAGTTTTCCACTTTGCTTGATGACATTTGTAACCTTAAATAACGTTACATAGTCAGTGATACAGCCCAATAGCCCACTGTAACTTGTCTTATAACATATTCCAGTACAGACCACATTGATTATTCAGATGCATCAACAAACTGCGCCAACTGTTTTGACTGCATTGATAAACTTTATCGAACTACATGCATAGTTGATGTGACTTCTGGGTAGTTGGTAACGAACGAGATGCACTTAACGTGGTATTATATAGTGTTATACGTTTGCGTTAAGTTCTAGTAAACTAACAGGTGTACCTATTCATAAATACCAGTAAACAGTTGTTTGTCCGGGTGGAATCACGCGACTCAATTTTGAAGCGGATATCGTCAACCGATTGAGCTGAAATTTAGCATGCTTAAGTAAATAATAAAGTGTTAGTGGAATTTTGGTGACTCAGCCAGGATCGTTTCCGCAGGAGGGAACTCTTCAACGAATAGTCCGATTGGCTTTAAATTTGGTATACAATGGAGGATGGATGGCATTATTGACAGAAATTTATATTAAGATGTTGAAATGGTAGATATCCGTATATGTCACATAGCCCGGTTAATCCTATCCAGAGTATCCCAATCCCATAGCCCATTCAATGTCGCTGCCTTTCTGGCATTATTTTGGCAACTGTCCTCAGTTGCTCTAGGACTGTCCACTACACTCTTGGTGTATTAGGGGATAGACCTCTATGTTTGCACCCATCTTATACTTTTATGGCACTAAATGCCTATCCATGTTAGCCTCGGCCCTATGAATGGCGGTGATCGGAAACCCCGTACCAACAATAATAATGATAATACTTTTATTGATTTTTAATAGGTACGTCATTACTTTATCCATTCTTCTCTGTGCATCATTATTCCATGCGCGCTACACCATCCGCCATATTGCTCACGTGGTTTATTACCGGGGTAATATTACACGGTCGTATTCCACGGTTCAGTCAGTGTTGCTCCGGCTTTATTTTTATGCAGACACGTACTTGCGAGACAAATTGAATTGATAGTGAGATGCAAGGACTAGAACAACGTAATACTGCTTTGTTAACTAGATTACCAGAATAGAAAATCTATGATGGTCTGAGTGGAAAGAAGAAATAGAACGTACCAGTTGCTTCTATCCCCGCGCAGGTGGTAAAAGTCAAGGGAATAGGAAAAATCTCAAGAATCATGTTATATCAGGCGACGCGGCTAGCTACCCGTGACTATTTTGATTCTTATTTCCACGTATACACCGACAATCATGCCAAACGTTACATTTAAGTTTTGTTACCCTAGGCTCTGTCTAAATAAGATAAAAATACGTGATTTTATATGTATCTATAAATAGAATAAGGTTGGATTATTTTCACATGCTTACGTAGGTGTGTTGTCCGCTTTAAAATCAACAAACAATATTTCGAACAGTTTCTTGTGGTCAGATTGACTTGTTTGTTTGATATAAATGTGGATTGGACGAATGCAAGCAGTTTCAATAAAAACACAGGCCGCAAAAAAACTAAAAAAAAGTGTCTAGCTTGGTAAGTGAACAAAGAAATCTAGTGTAAGAAGAGCCCTGCTACTAAGAAAAATAGACGAAGCATTGCTTTATTACGTTACTATAAAAATTTCAAATCAAAATATATTTCTGTAAGCGCTACCTACGGATCTAGATCGAAGTCTACCACGGCAGCGTTGAGCGTCTGAATATTATATTCACGTCATTGCCGACCCCGTCTTAGTAACTAGGTGGCAAATGTAACGAAACTATAATTAAACGGTTAGTACAAAAGGCCCCCAAAGGGGACATTTGAACCGCGCAGTGACAATGGCCGTGACTCGTGTTTTTTCCGACGCCTTGATAAATGGCACGGCGCCGGGCCTCGACAGCCGCTTAGGGGCTTCCGACTGAGTTTCGATTTTGTCACAGCCCATCTCATTTTTCACGAATGTAATGCTTCGCCGTAATTCTATCAAAAGGTACATTACAAATATTTGGTACATACATACATACATAATATACATCACATCTTTATTACAGTGTTCATTGTGACAGTTCATGTATGGGCTGACAATTGGCATCTTCTTCTTCTTCTTATTTGTGGCGTAACAAGTCGTTATAGCGATGACAACTTCGCCAATGTCATAGTAACAAAAATATAATTAAAAAATCTTGTGACAAAATGTCGGCAACGTTGTACGGTAATGGTCAAAGACCCCCCTCCCCCCCTGTCGGGCTCTAAGCCAACGGTCAATGATATCCCTCAGAAACTGACAGGTAATCATTAGCCGTTGCCCAGGGTGCACCGGATCAAGCACTGCTCTTCCCCCCGGACGGATCCAAAAACGAACCGCAGCTCTTGACCAAACGCGGAGGTAACCCGACTCGCACCCCGACAATTGGCATCGGAATCAGCTAGCTGTCACATTCGTACAAGAACTGTCAAAAGGAACACGATGGCGATTGCGAGCGAGTTAGGTAACAAGCCTACTTGGTACATCGTAGCTTAGGATGGTATGCCAACGGGTAAATACTTACGCAAAAGGATAAAGGCACGTAAATTTATTTGGCTGACCGCGTTAAAAGGTATTCTGTGTACCGGATTCCGTTTCCTTTTCCGTATTTTCTGGTAAATATAGGGAGCTAGCTAATTTTGTAACGTCTCAAGTTCTATTAGAAATCAGATAATGTGTTTATCGGTACTGCATAATTTGGGAAACCTTATCAACTGCAAATTTTGTTTTGTGTTTCTACTGTTTCTAAAGAAACCTAATGCGATCAGGTGGTTTTTATAGTACTGCTAAATCACAAAACACGATGATAGTTAAAAATCTTCCACGCTGGTCTGGGAGTAAAGAAAAAACATAGAATTTACCAGTTGCTTCTCTTCCCGCGCTGATGGTAAACACCCATCGAGGGAATGGGCGAAAGCCTTAGGAATCATGTTACAGGCGATGCGGCTCGCAACCCATCACTATTTTGATTTCCCTTTCCAGCTATACGCCTTTAATCATGCTAGCCGTGGCCTTAAGGTTTTGTTACCTTAGGCTCTGTCTACCCCGTAAGTAAAAAAAAATTGTGACTGCAAACTGGCAAATTAACACAGAACTGTATTTATCGTACATTTTTAAAATTTCCACAAAACCTTCACACTGGCCAGCAGGTTACGCTAAAACTCAAAACTACAAAACATTCTGTAACACACGTTTCGCTTTACTATACATAGAACCTGAACATATGTGATATAAACGGTAACTACGAAATCCACTTTATTTATACAACACAGCTTACTGTGTGATCAGATTCGCCACTCACCTGTCAGCGTGTTTGGCGAGCACTTAAACAGCGCTGTGTACAGAACAAACAATTTTTAAAGCGCTAAATGTAACCAGTGACGCGGGAACAGCTGACAGAGGGCGCATTAGGACGTTCTTTTATTTGTTAGTAGCTGTTGCCCGCGACTCCGTCCGCGCAGAATTTGCTTATCGCTATCCCGCGGGAACTATGCTGTTTTCTGGGATAAAAAACTATGCTATGTCCGTCCGTGGAACTGAAACTAACTGTATACCAAATTGAAACTAACTAATTATGTATGTATGTTTGATGTAACCGCGGCAATAGAGAGAGAGAGAGAGAGAGAGAGAGAAACATTTATTTACACACATTCGATACACGTAGATATATAATAGTAAGAAGAAATACAATATACTTAGCAATAGTACCGATATGGTGTAAAATGGGCCCCACTCAGCATAATATTGCGGCAAGCCGCAACGCTGTTTTTCAGTAGGACCCAGGTATATAAGGTGTCAGCACGCCAATTTTACCTAATTGTTGTGAAATAAGCCGCATAAGTTATAGTTTTTTAACTATCCCATGGGAACTGTTTAATTTTCCGGGATTAAAAGTATCAAAACATTAGTCAGGAATATAAGGTACCACAACACAATATTTATCACGCCTTTATCATCGTTCGTTTTTATCGACGCGGGAAGAGAAGCAATTGGTACATCTGTTTCTTTGCTCCCACTAGCATGGAAGTCTCAGCATGGGAGTAAATCTTCTACACGCGTTTTAAGAAAGAGAATATGATTAAACTAGCTTCTGCCCACGACTTCTGCGTAGAATTATACATAAAACCCTCCCCTTGAATCACTCTATCTATTAAAAAAACCGCATCAAAATCCGTTGCGTAGTTTTAAAAATATAAGCATACAGACAGACAGACAGCGAACTACGACTTTGTTCTATACTATGTAGTGAAGATGCGAATACTGTCAGTTACACTTTTTATTCATTTTTCGCGAGTTAACACTTTGTTTAAGCTTAACGTAGAATTAATGAACTAGAGCACACTTGTACATTGTCGCCATGTCGAAAGGGAAGAGCGAGAAGGCTATATATATTAAACGAGACAGAATAACCACTGCACTTCTAAATGAAAAGTGTATTTTTGGTATGGCACCTAAAATTTATAATAAAATACCGAAGGTAATTAGGGATATGAATATGAATTGGTTTAAGCGAGAGTTGTTGAAATTATTACACAAAAAATGCTATTATAATATTGATGAATTATTAAATGACATGAATAATTAATTTGATAACATGTAGGTACTAATTTAATTACACTGTAATATTTTTAATCGTTGTAATGTGTATGTGTATTGTGATTTGTACACCGAAAGGCAAAACGTGACGGATTCCTTCCTTTATGACTAAAACAACTTTGTAATGTAAATATTAACCCCCTTATTCATAAACGCTCTATAGGCTTCTGCTAACTTAGCAATCGTTTGTCCTTATCTGTGAAAGATAAATGTCAAAGTGACAGATAAGGACAAACGATTGCTAAGTTAGCAGAAGCAATAGAGCGTTTATGAATAAGGGGGTAGGGGTGCGAGTCGGGTTACCTCCACGTGTGATTAAGAGCTGCGGTTCGTTTTTGGATCCGTCCGGGGGGAAGAGCAGTGCTTGGTCCGGTGCGCCCTGGGCAACGGCTAATGATTTCCTGGCAGTTTCTGAGGGATATCATTGACCGTTGGCTAAGAGCCCGACAGGGGGGGAGGGGGGTCTTTGACCATTACCGTACAACGTTGCCGACATTTTGTCACAAGATTTTTTAATAAAAAAAATTACATTGACATTGGCGAAGTTGTCGTCACTATAACGACTTGATACGCCACAAATAAAAGAAGAAGAAGAATAAGGGGGTAAGTCGTGTTTATGCAAATAAATTATCTCTATCTCTCTATCTCTATCTCAGAAGATTTAGAAACGTTCAGAAATGTGTGAAAGTAATTTTGTTTAACTAAACAAGGTTAATTTAAAAAAAAAACACATCCAAAGCCGCTCCAAAAACCGGGGCTTAGTTAAATACATCGTACAGCGACAGTCATTTGTCACATGACTGTGGGACATTCGGGATTGGGAAGTATTACAGTGAAAAATTACAAAGACGTCATGCTTACGGGTGCGTTCGACGAACTTGGTAGGATTTCTTTAGTCACTGTCGGTGACGAGTCACGTCTTTATCCCTTACGGGGTAGACAGAGCCTAAGGTGACAAGACCACGTTTAGCAAGGTTGTGGACGTATAGATGGAAAAGGAATCAAAATAGTGATGGCTTGCTAGCCTCATCGCCTATAACATGATTCCTATGTCGCCTATTCCCTCGATGGGCTTTTACCATCTGCGCGGGAAGAGATGCACCTGGTACAATCAAATAGGCGATGCGGCTAGCAACCCATCATTATTTTGATTTCCCTTTCCACCTATACGCCCACAATCTTGCTAAATTTGGCCTGTACGTCTGGCCATCTTAGGCTTTGTCTACCCCGTAAGGGATAAAGACGTGATTTGTGTATGTATGTATGTATATTTTGAGCCCCGAGGAAGGACATGGGATAGTTTTTTCCCGGAAATATGCTTTAAATCAATCAAAATACGACCAAATAATCAAGAAGTACTTAAAACACTTCACGAATACGTTTCGAATAATTCAAAAGTAAGATATATGTCGTTTATTTTTATAAATATGATGCCGACCTACAAAAGTTAAATCATAGGCGATTCATATTTGCCGTATTTCATAATTTAAATCAATAAAAGCTATATTGACATTCAATCCAAGCCAATTCTGTTCGTAGCTAAATATTTTATAGAAAAAAAAGCAAACGTACGTTTTTAATTTTCCACATTTAAAATCTGAACAGCGAACATAGAATACAGTGGCCAGTAACAAATGTGCCACCGCGCAGTGCCCGAGCAATATCACTAAATCAAAAAAAAAAGAAACTCCGATTTCGCTCGCTCGATCCAATTTCGAACTATGAAAGAATTACCGTTACAGTTTTTTTTTTGGTTTGCGCGTAATTTCATTACGGGAATTCTGCCTAGTCTTTTGTATATGAAAGAATTTTAACTAGAAAATTCTATGGCTTTATTTTGATTACCTATCTTATTTCCTACTTTGATGTGAGTTTGAGTTTTAAATGAACTACGATTGGTGATACGCTATGATTTGATACACAATGTATCAAAAATAATAAATAGAAACGGAAAATAGGTTTTTGAGTATGTATAGATGTTTATTACTCTTTTACGCCAAAACGGTCGAACAGATCTAGACAAAATTGGGCACAGAGATAGATTATGGTCTAGAATAACTTGTAGCCTACTTTTTTACTCGAAACATTCCCGTGGGATGGCGCTAAACTGTTTTTTTGCAGACGGAGTTGTGGGCAATAACTAATAACATGTAAAATAAATTACTTGCTTTAAGGACTAACTAATAACAAATTGTTTCTTAATCCAACATAACAGAAAAGGAAAGATTTCCGACCCAGCTCTAGCATGATTCAGAGTAAAGGCTGAAAAGAAATTAACCCCTTCCACCAAACCGTGAACATAAAAGAAAGGCGACAATCCGAAGCAAAGGAGCCTGTGCCTAGTGATTATTAAAAAAAAAACAAAGCAAAAGCGATTCCACAGTTGATTGCAAGCGCTCATTTGGAGGCAGCGAAAATTGCAGGCCCCGATCCTCTCTTGTCGGTGTGTCTCGCATAGGTAGGTATTGTTAAAAAGAGAACAACAAGGCGTGAAGGAGACAAAGCAACGTTATTTTCAGAAACTATCATCTTAGTGCTAAACGTGAGGTCTTGTTACCTTAAAAAAAAAAAGAGATAAAAGATAATTTATTCATAAATGTTTTACAAAATTGTAACTAAGAACAAAGTTTCCTTATAAATCTAAGTTAACAACTCATATGCCTGAACTAGGAAATCCTGTGTTTCAGGCTTACCACCTTAGGCTCTGTCTACTGTCTACGTCTGTTAGGTTAGGGCGTATAAATAGCCAATTTCGTTCTTGCGGAAGGCCAGGAGTGCGCTGATGCCCAAAAAGATACAATTTAGAACAGTGCAGAGGCACTCACCTTAGGGCGTTCTCCTGGCGGCGTGGAGGCGAGGAAGGCGATGCGGGCCAGGAAATTGTAGGAAGGCGGATGATGAAACAGCGGTGGAAAAAATTACGTAACACAACACATGAAGACACTGACGTTATATATGATTTTCTTTTTATGTGCCATAGAGCACCCCTGCACTGCATACAACTAAAAAGGTTTTTAGCGCGCGAACATGCTCCCGGCCTTGAAATTTGGAAAATTTCAATGAAGATGAGGTGCGGTGAGGTGTAGGTATGATGCGGTGCGGTGCGGTAGGAGTAAGGAAGTTAGAACTTCAGGATGAAAATATGAAACGATATATGAAAGAAACTACTGTGATGGTAGAGGATATAATTTTACAACAGGACGCTTAAATGATCCTTTGGCGGTTTTGATCGTGGCGACACGAACAATATTATCGGACCCTGGATAAACGTGTGTTACAACACCCAGAGGCCAATGAAGTGGAGGTACATTGTCGTCACCCATTAAGACCACCGTCCCTACTTTGATGGGATGATCTTGGGTACACCATTTAGTTCTGACTTGCAAAGTGTGCAGGTATTCAATACGCCATTTTTTCCAGTAAGATTGAACAATACTGTCTAGCAACTTCTTCCTATTATGAAGATTCCGGCACTCATCAGACAAATTAGAAGCGGGTAAGTACTGAAGCGGTGTTGACATTAAGAAATGTGCAGGCGTTAATATTTCAGGGTGCGGATCCGAAGATATGGCACTTAGCGGTCGCGAATTGAGTATACACTCAATCTGTATAAGTACGGTGAGCAGTTCTTCGTACGTCAGAAGCTGTGAACCTACTACACGGTACAAATGAGTCTTAAAACTCTTAATATTCGATTCCCACATGCCACCGAAATGAGGGGAACGGGGAGGAATCATTTTCCATACAATGCGGTGATTAATACACTCAGTATCAAATTTAGCCTTAAACTCTGGACTTAGTATCATGTTGTACATCTCATCCAATTGAGCTTTGGCACCTACAAAATTGGTCCCGTGGTCGGAATAAAGACAAGAGACAGGGCCTCGTCTAGAAATGAAGCGCTTAAAGGCGGCTAAGAAAGCATCTGAGGATAAGTCGGAAGCCAACTCTATATGAACAGCCTTAGTAACGAGGCAGACAAACAAGCAAATGTATGCCTTTTGTGCGTGCTGACCACGGCGACGACAAAGAGTAATGCGGAGAGGACCAGCGTAATCGACACCGGTATGCATAAAAGCCTTTGCTTCTTGCAAGCGATAAGAAGGTAAGTCAGCCATTTTTGGCGTTGGGTGTGCCGGCTTAACACGGAAACATTGATTACAATTATGTACTCTAGCTCTAATGACAGTCCGACCATCAAGTATCCAGAAACGCTGGCGAATGATGGACATCAGAAGACCGGCACCCACATGACAATTAGCAGTATGGCAATGATCTATAATTAAATCAACCATATGATCATGTTTTGGCAAAAGTGCGGGATATTTAACTTCGAATGGCAGATCTGCATTTGATAGGCGACCACCAACTCGTAAGACATTGTTCTCGTCAAGGAAAACCGATAACTTTAAAAGTTTGCGCGACGGTAAAAGATTATTTTTTATGCGAGCGATATCTTCACAAAAATATACACTCTGTATAGCGGTTAATAAAGCGGTTTCAGCAATACCGAGATTTTTAACCATTTCATTCGGTTTTAACTTTCTTGCTAAGCGCAACACGTAAACAACTGTGCGGAGTAGCTTATTCCACGACGAAATGCGTTGAGCTAGCGTGTACAATAAGGGTAGTTCAGCTTGAACTATTGCGGTTAAGGTATTAGTCTTGCATTCAGGCAACTTGTCCACTTCTGTGGGACAAAAAGATTGGATAGGCCATTCAGAAGGCGGGTTTCGTAGCCAAGATGGGCCATTCCACCACAAATCATGCGATATCAATTGCGATGGTAGCATACCGCGAGACAAACAATCACTAGGGTTGTCAACTCCGGCAACGTGATAGAAGTTCTGTGGTGCCACGTTCTCTTGACATTGGGCAACACGGTTGCTAACAAAAATAGACCATCTATGGGGGGATGATTTAATCCACGAAAGGGCAATTGTTGAATCCGAAAAAGCGTATATTCCTGCAATTGGAATACGAGACAGGTAAGTTTCCTGAACAATTTTCATTAGTTTGGACATTAAGAGAGCGGCACATAGCTCTAAACGAGCGAGAGTAGTAATTTTCGCGGGAGAGACCTTTGACTTAGAGCACAGCAACCTAACAGTGACATTACCAACTGGGTCAATAACGTGCAAGTAAATGACACATCCATATCCATTGAGACTGGCATCTGAAAATCCGACTATGTTTACCGTACAGTCAGCAGAAACACCAATATGACGCGGGATTTTTAACGTAGACAGCATCGGAAATTCTTGCGTCAACATGGAGTAGCTTTTTATTATATGCTCGGGGGGTGTGTCATCCCAGTCGATTTTACAGAGCCAAAGTTCCTTAATTAACAACTTGGCGTATAACACAACGGGAGCCACTAAGCCAAGGACATCAAACAAGCGAGCTACGGTAGATAGTATTATTCGCTTGGTGCACTTCCCACCAGCAGGCGAAGACGAAGTTATGAAAAAAGTGTCATTTGTGGGTTCCCATGACAACCCTAACACCTTTGATACACTTTGCTTGTCGTTAAAGTTGACAGAAGCACGGTGTGAATCAGGAAGACTATCTAACAGAGCAGGCGAGTTACTTGACCATTTGACTAAATCAAATGCGCCAGACTTGAATAATGCGATTAATTCTTGCGATAAATGCATGGCGGTTTCATTATCCAGACAAGAGTGGACCAGGTCATCCATGTACAGCTGGGAGCTGGCCACACTTGCAGCATCAGGAAAGCGGTGACTTTCATCTAAGCATAACTGTTTGACAGTACGCATAGCCATAAAGGGGCTCGACTTGAGTCCGAAAGGGACACGAGTGAATTGAAAGGTGCGGATAGGCTCGCTTTCAGAAAAGCGAAATAATATTTTGACATATTTATAATCATGCGGAGGCAAACAAATTTGCATATACATTTGTTTAATATCAGACGTCATAGCTACTGGGAATAAGCGAAAGTTCAGCAAAAGCAAAAATAAATCAGCCTGTAGATTAGGACCAGTATGCAATATGTCATTGAGTGACATACCTGAATGAGTCTTAGCACTGGCATCAAGAACGATTCTAACAGAAGACGTTACTTTCTCCGGACGAATTACAGGGTGATGAGGAATGTAATAACCATCATCAGTAACTTCGGATTCAGGTACTTCTGTGAGATAACCATTTTGCATGTACTCAGTGATGACTTTATTATAGGCATCGCGAAGAGTGGGTATTTGCTTGAACCTTTTCTCCAGATACATGAGACGACGTTGAGCAACAGAACGAGAGTTCCCTAGTTCTGAAGGATCTTTACAGAAAGGTAAGGCCGCAGTGTATCTACCTTTCTCATTGCGGGAGACTGAAGTAGTGAAGAAATTCTCGCATTCAGTCTCTTCTGGACTTAAATGAAGTTTGAATGGAATTTCTTCCAATTCCCAAAATCGCTCGAGGCTCGACTCGAGGTCATTGCGGACCAAAGCGGTGAAAGAACAATCGTTATTAGGGTGAGACTGATATGGATAGTCCCCCATCAAAACGTAACCGAAAGCGGTCAATAGAGCGGGAGGAGCACAAGTGCCAGACTCTACTCTATTCCCCAAGTAGATGTACGGGAAGAGCTGGACACCGAGCACTACATCAATGCAGCCTGGAATGTTCCATGTGAGGTCTGCGAGCGGTATATTATTAAGGTAAGCCATGTCACGTTCATTATATTCGATGAAATGTGAGGGCAATTGATCGGTTATACAATCTACCACTAAAGCGTGTATGTAGTATTTATTATTTGGATGAATGCGAGATTCAATATGTAAGTAAACATATCCGTGTATTGGTCTTGAAGTTAAACCAACACCCTTTATATAAGAGTTTGACAGCGGTATGATAGGTAAGTTTAATGATTTACAGCAATCAAGCGTTATTAAATTGTTTTGAGATCCGTTGTCAATAAGGCATCTAATAATCATTTTACTGTCGCTATTGTTTTGTTTAGCATAGACTTGAGCGGTTGACAGTAAAATAGTCGAATGTGGTTGTGACTCTACCTTTAGAGAGAGCGAAGCGTTCGCGGGATGTGGATTACCAACTGGCAGCGGAGTTGGTATGTTATAGGACGGAGACGCGATTTGATTACCGTCGGGTGGCGGATGAGCACACGAGCACATGGCTACAGGCGGCAGCGGAGCGCGGTCAACGTTCGCAGCAGCAGCTGCTAGCTCACGCGGATGGGGCGCAGCAGGCTCCGCGCGCGGGAACGATGCGGCAGACGAGGCGTTCGGCGCATGCGCGGCAGGCGATGTTGAACCGGCGTTCGCAAACAATTGCGTAGATTTTACGTTTGCTTTTGCGGAAAAGCGTTTTTGCGATTGCGGGTTAGTATTGTTGTCAAAGTGCAGTAACGTATGGTGACGTTTTTGACATAGTTTACACGTGTGACTTGAGCTGCAATTGAGCAAAGTGTGTGACAGGCTTAAACAGTTCACACAGCCACGATTATTTTTTACAAATTCAAATCTTGCTTGCGGAGAAGTCATATTTTTGAATTTGGAACAACCATACAGTTGAATATGATCATTGCTATTGCACAATACACAGGGTTTATTATTTGCGGAGCTAGAAGAAGGAACATCGTTACTAGCTACAAACGCTTTGTAAGTAGTACGCGCGGGTTGTGCCGGTGCATTGGCAGCGGGTTTGAAAGCGGTTCGCGGAGTATTTATGACAGAAGTATTGCCTGACCGTTCCAAAATTTTGACTTGGCTTTGCATAAATGAGACAAATTTTTTTATATGAGGGAAACGTTTCGTCTCGCACAGACATTTCGAAAGTTTGTAACGTCTGTTGGTCAGTCTTTCTTAAAGCGCATTGCAAAAAGAAGAAATCTGTCAGATCTGGAATATCTAATTGTTTTAAAGCGGCTACAGTTGCGGAATATTTCTCGATGAAACTGTTGAGACTGCTAGACGAGTTAGAGCAAGGCTTCATATCGAGAATGTTATTCAAATAGTAAGTACCTAAGGCGCGCTTGTCTTGGTACTTTTTGACAAGACTGTCCCAAATAATAGCGTAGGTCTCGCCTGTGGGTACTAAACCCGCGGTTATATTAAGGGCGCTATGAGTCAGTTTGCCCATGAGATATTGCACGCGTTGCGAGTCAGAGAGCTGATCATTGTTATGAATATTGGCCTTAAAGGACTCGTAGAATATGGGCCAGTTTTCAGTCCTACCATCAAAGGAGGGAAGGTCGATAGGCGGAAGCTTAATGGCTGGACCTTTAACCTGTGGCGCGGGTGAACAAGACGAACTCGTTTCCGGGGCGGTTATTTTCAAAATATTAGCACGAGAGCGCTTTATTCTGGAATACAAATTTTCAAAAGTATCCAGGGCCTCATAATCAGGCTCATGTTTAGGATTCAGAGAGAGAGATATTTCGTTTATCTGATCTAAAATACTCTCGAAATTGACACGAAAATCGTCAATCGTCTCTGACTCTGCCATGAAATTCTCGTTACTGCGAGAATCGAGCGTAGAGATTTTTTTCGACAGATCGTATAAATTAGCAAAACGCCGTAAAATACGTTCCTCTTTACTTTTTAATATGGATAATTTTGCTTCTAAATTTGGTTTCGCCATTATTTAACGCGAAAACCTTGCGAAATATTTAATTTAATTCCGAAAATTATATGATGTTGTCAAATGAAAATGATGACAGATATGGCGGTTGAAAATTATGCCTATTGTGAGAGCCAAAATTACGCTATGTCACAGGCGAAGTAAAAATGCGGATGAATAATTTAGCACCAATTAATCCGGTGTTCGAATGGACCAAAGAAAATGTTAGGTTAGGGCGTATAAATAGCCAATTTCGTTCTTGCGGAAGGCCAGGAGTGCGCTGATGCCCAAAAAGATACAATTTAGAACAGTGCAGAGGCACTCACCTTAGGGCGTTCTCCTGGCGGCGTGGAGGCGAGGAAGGCGATGCGGGCCAGGAAATTGTAGGAAGGCGGATGATGAAACAGCGGTGGAAAAAATTACGTAACACAACACATGAAGACACTGACGTTATATATGATTTTCTTTTTATGTGCCATAGAGCACCCCTGCACTGCATACAACTAAAAAGGTTTTTAGCGCGCGAACAACGTCTGTTCTAGTTTATTCTTATTTACAGTATCGTTTAGAATTACTATCATCTTGGCCTAAAGAAGTTTTTCAAAGTATTTATAGTACCGTCAATCGGGGTGACTTTGATTTACGCTATGACTTTAAAAAATAGTTATAATGACGAAACCATTAATTTTTATTCGCATTTTGCTTCCAATCAATGCTTCGTCGATCGCCTTTGCGTCTATAGTTGAATTATCGAGAAGATGGAATTGCATTTGTAGTGGTTGTACCGTTTGCAACAAAAGGAGAATAATTTTCTCTTAACTTAATAAAATGACATACCCAAGAAGTGGAATAAGTTGAAAATTATTTGCTTACTTTGACTCTCAATAGGACCAAAATTACTTACAGCCATATTTTTTTTAAATATAGAAATTATTCGTAGTCGTACGGGCGGACACAATAATTAATTGAGAATACAATCAAATCAGATGTAAAAATATACGCACAACGTAAATAATATTGACAATTTCACACTGACATTATTTTTGTTTTTAGTTCTTCGATATATATATAACAACCTCTTTGTATGCTGATAGTACAAGAAAATAGAAAATTCAAATATAGAATGCCTGTAAACAAACAATACTACTACATATGCAATTCCACGCTCTCGATGATTCAACTATACATAATAATGGACTGGAGAACAGAACAGATCTGAGCAGGTGGTGCAATTTAGTAACGCGTAGTATTTATGCGGGTGGTAGGGCCTTGTGCAAGGTCCGTCCGGATCGCTACCACCATCTTACTCGCTAATCCTGCCGCTAAGTAGCAGTGCTTGCACTGCTGTGTTCCGGTGCGGAGAGTAAGACAGCCGGGGAAATTACGGGCACAAGAGGCATTTCATCTTAATCCTCTAGGTTGGCAACGCATCTGCAATCCCTCCGGGGTTGCGGGTGTCTATGGGCAGTGGTGATCACTTACCATCAGGTGACCCACTTGTTCGTTTGCCTTCCTATTCACATAAAAAAAAAAAAACAGGGATACTTTAGGTACGGAACAAGAAAGGTATTCCGTGTATTTCATTAGACAGCAGTATCTGTGGCTGCGAGGCCATTTTCCAAACTAAACTTTCAAAGAAAGAACCTCCGTACCTTCGAAATGAAAAGTAGGCGCAGCCAGCCTGACGTATGAGGCTTGCGTTACACGGGACGTCCCAAAATGAGGGTACTTCATCACTCCGCTTGTTTATGAGCGCTTCGGGAATGTTCGATAGACTTCGGGCTACTTCGGCGTTGGCGATGAGAAATGATGTGACGTGCTCGCGTACCGATCTGAAGTGAATCAGGTGCTTTGATATATGCTCCATGTTTTACGTAAGCTATGGGGCGGGGCGATGTGAATGAAAAGGCGGAGTCATTTAACTATTAGTGTAGTTTTAAACGATGCTGGTCTCTTCCATGCTGGTCTGGGAGAAGAAAAAACATAGAATGTACCATTTGCTTCTCTTCCCGCGCAGATGGTAAAAGTCCATCGAGGGAAAACCGAGTGAGTGAAAATCTTAGGAATCGTGTGATAGGCGATGCGGCTGGCAACCCATCACTATTTTGATTCCCCTTTCCACCTATACGCTCACAATCATGCTAAACGTGGCCTTTAGGTCTTGTTACCTTAGGCTCTGTCTACCCTGTAAGGGATAAAGACGTGATTATTGTATGTATATTGACAGAACCTAAGGCAACAAAACCTTAAGGCCACGTTTAGCGTGATTAAGGGCGTATAGGTGGAAAGGGAAATCAAAATAGTGATGGGTTGCTATCCGCATCGCCTATAACATGATTCCTAAGACTTTCGCCCATTCCCTCAATGGACTTTTACCATCTGCGAGGGAAGAGAAGCAACTGGCAAACTCTATGTTTTTCTTTACTCCCAGACCAGCATGGAAGAAACCATTCACCATTTTACTCATTCCAAAACGCATTCGTTTTAATTACCTTCCTTCAAATCTGAATCGATCCTCTATTTACCTGCAAAACCCGAACCTTTTTTACCTACTTCCAAAAAAGGAGGTTCTATGTTTGACTGCTCTGTATTTTTTTAACAAAGCAAACGCATTTCTTTTACAATATACACAATACATTCAATCGCATAAAGCAATTGTAGGAGCAATTTGCGTTTATCAATTGAAATATTGCCCTTAAACAGACATTAACAACCTAAATTTCCAAAGCATTTAAACAGGATTTATCCGAAATGCCCACTAATGTCCATTGTACGGCGCTCGAAAGTACAATTGCGGTGGCGCTTAAGCGGTCCACTGTTTTATGCTCTAAGCGTTATTTAGATAATTGATGTAGCATAGTATTTTGATGATCATAGTAGGGGAGACCGAGGCAAGTTGAGACAGAGGTGAGTTGATACAAAGCCTTTTTCTCTGCGCCTATGACAATTAGCGAGGTCACAACTTCACACAAACTGTGGAGTGTAGAAAGAGCAACGAATTGGCATTGTTCGTTTTTTTTAAGCTGTGCTTTTAACACCTTTATTTGATAAAATGGACTATTTCAAGCAACTAATTTGAATATTATGCTTTTATATAGCTTTGTTAATTAATAATAAATATTTTTTCGCTGTTTTATAATTCGTGAATTTAGACAGAATCCCAATCGCCTTCGTTCGGCTGGCTATAAAAAAAACGGCTTTGTCTATGGTTTTGTAGATTTGACAGTGACACATGACAGTTGCCGTAGCCAAACTTTTTTTTTCATTTTTGTGGCAAACATTCGATGCTGGATTCTGTCTAAAAACCCGGTCGTTCGGTCAAACAAAGGTTCAAAGTACTTTTACAAAAATATCTGCAATCATAAAGTATTTTTGAAATCGGACAAGATAAATCGGATAATTGATAGTTTTCCTCGAAATGGTTTTCGAATTGGAACATACTAAAAAAAATGAACAATGCCAATTAGCGAAGTTACCAGCCCGATAAACTGTCGCAGTTCAGATAAATCGGCTTTGTATCAACTCACCTCTGTCTCAACTCTCCTCGGTCTCCCCTACTTTTCCATGCTGGTCTGGGAGCAAAGAAAAAACATAGTACCAGTTGCTTCTCTACCCGCGCAGATGGTGAAAGCCCATCGAGGGAATGGGCGATTATAATAGGAATCATGCTATAGGCGATGTGGCTAGCAATACGCCCACAATCTTGCTAAATGTGGCCTGTACGTACCTGTTACCTTAGGCTCTGTCTAACCCGTAAGGGATAAAGACGTGATTTGTGTGTGTTTATATAGTATTTTGAATTTGGTCTGACCTCAAGCACGGTCGTGGGTTTGAATCCCGCGCTCGCCTCTCTGAGTTTTCTGGAATTTATGTGCGAATTTGCATTTGAAATTTATGATGACTGTGTGTGAAGTTCCCAATCCGCACTGGGCCCGTGTAGGCGCTATAGCCCAAGCCCTCTAGTTCTGAGAGGAGGCCTGTGGCCAACAGTGGGACGTATAAAGGCTGGAGAAAATGATGAGTATTTGGAGTTTATGTAGAAGAGTCCAGACTACAGACTACACGCGAAGAGTATCCACTCTGCTTTTGTTTACTAGATTCTCCCCGCGACTTCGTCTGCGTAGAATTTTACATATAAACCTTTCTATTAAAAAACTGCTTCTGAATCTTCCATGCTGGTGTGGGAGCAAAGAAAAAAACATGGAATATACCATTGGTTCTCGTCCCGCGCAGATGGTGAAAGGCCATCGTGGGAATGGGCGGAATTCTTGGGAATCATGTTATAGGCGATTCGGGTACCCATCACTATTTTGAGTCCCCTTTTCACCTATACGTCTACAATTATGCTAAACGTGGCCTTTAGGTCTGGTTGCCTCAGGCTGTATCTACCCTGTAAGGGATATAGACGTGGTTTTTGTACGTGTATGTGTGTGAATAAATAAAGATTCTTTAAACATCAATTAAATGTTCTTTTATTATTAAATTCACCAGATACTAAGCATTTTCTCTTAGGGGATACAAATTGGGCAAGTTTCCCCTACGGCGTATGCTATAGCGACGTATGTATGTATGTATGTATGTATGTATGTATGCATATTATGTGTGTAATGATATTTAGTAGTTTATTTATGAATTTTTAGGTGTACGCTCTATTGTGGCTTTTACTATATGGATATTTTAAACTCCTCTTTGTCGGTCTCTCGCTTAATACTCCTCTCATTTACTCAAAGGTTAACTGGTAGAGATCCCTTATAGGGATAAGTTCAAGATTTGTCTCTGTTTCTCTATATTTGTACATTTACTTACTTACTTACTTAATATAGGGACATACAAACAGACAGACAGATGAGCAAGATAAATAGGGTTCCATTTAGAATCCAAAAATATCTGAATACGAATATTTCCTTAACGTAAATAAAAGCTTTATAACAAAAACATGATTTCGCTTCATGACAGTAAAAAACATAATTCACAGATTCAGTGTTCATTTTGCAAATAGGCCGTGAAGGGCTCTTTTACACGTCTATTTTTGAAACTACCAGTTGAAAGGCTGTTGCCAGCGAGGTTATTACGAGTGTTGTTTACGGGTTTTCATCTATTTATAGACGTATATAATTAGGAGAACAAAGCCCGAAACCCATTTATTGTTCAATAGGCACATTTTTAGTCTGCTGAGCGACTAGGGCTTTGGGGAATTAATATACCGATTATCTTTATAATTTCATGCTTTTTTTCAATTAACAAACAAAGAAAAGGTCAAGGATAATTGTCATTGAAGACGATAAAACATTTGGAACATTATTCAATGACATGTAAAAGTGCCTTTTTTAATGTTGTATTTCAATTTTTAAACGTAGTAGTTGCTTGCATTAGACAAAATTAGCATAACTCTGAATCTTTGAATACACACACATACATAAATAAATCACGTCTTTATCCCTTACGGAGTAGACAAAGTCTAGAGTAAGGCCAGGATTAGCATGATTGTGAGTGTATAAGCGGAAAACGGAATCAAAATAATTATGAGTTGCTAGTAGCATCGCCTTCAGGCATTTGATTCTCTCAACGGGCGTTTCCTATCAGCGCGGGAAGAGAAGCAACTGGTGCATTCCGTTTTTTCTTTGCTCCCAGACCAGCACGGAAGGAACCTTTTGTCTGTTATTATACTAGGGGAGAAACCTCTTTCTAAGGTGGCTGCTAGTCTACGGCTCTGCATATAATTCGTTATTTGTTCCATTTTCTGTTAAAGTTGTACTAATACCACTCATAAATTGTACTTGATAATCTCAAGTCTTTCATTAGGAACCAGAGGTTCCTTATTAGGTGTATTATATTTTTTGTGCTCTTCTTATCTACATGGATAGAACCCCAAACTTAGTCGGCACGTTCTTCAACCACCTGGCCATTCGGTCTTATTGTAATGAAATATGAAATAATTTATTTTGGTTTAGACATGGTAAAAGTGATCTAGTATTTTTAGTGCTGATGTCCGGCGACACGTCTAACTGAATGTTGCTATAAATTATTAGTATCGATTATAAGTATTCTTTGATTAAATAAAATTCTTAAGAGCATCCGTTTTCCTCTAACCCTAAGGGTAGATTGCTTTCAGAAAACCCATCTACAAAGTATAACGACATCTGGTGCCATTACTAAAGACAAAGGCAGCTAAAATATGTACAGTACAGTAAAGTATGGCGGAGACGGGTGCAATTTTCATCTTACAGCAAAATTGCAACGATCTTCACTGTAGAACACAATATGGCGGCGTTAAAATCTTGAAAGTTAAATTTAACAGAAAATAGTTGAATCAAATCATGGAAGCCGGAAAAAAACTTTCTTACCGTCATCCATTATAGTCGTGAGAACCGTTTAAACAAAAAGTTTTTTACATACCTACATCACATCTCTTATGAGGTAGACAGGGCCTGAGGTAACAAGACCTAAAGGCTACGTTTAGCATGATTGTAGGCGTAGGTGGAAAGGGGAATCAAAATAGTCATGGGTTGCTAACCGCTTCACCTTTAACATGATTACTAAGAGTTTCGCCCATTCCCTCGATGGGCTTTTACCATCTGCGCAGGAAGAGAAGCAACTGGTACATTCTATGTTTTTCCTTTGCTCCCAGACCAGCATGCAGCATGGAAGTGAGTCGAACCATTTAAATAAAATAAAAATTTAAGGCTTTGATACATCTTGGATTTCTTTTATACGACAAGGAAAAGGAGCAAAAATATATTCGGTACATTTTTTTAATAAAATAGGTTGACAGACAAACAAGTGGGTCAACTGGTGGTAAGTAAGCATCATCACCTATGGAGATTTACAACACTAGAGGATTGCAGGAGCAACAGCCTAGAAGGCTAAGTTAGAAAACTTCATGTGATAGGCCGGCTGCCTCACTCTCCACGTACAGAGTAGCGCAAGTACTGCTGCTGCTTAGCAGCAGGATTAACGTATATATATGACGGTGGTAGACACGGAACGTCCGTATTAAATTAACCGCGTGTCAATATACTATGTTAAGTCAGCATTCAGTGCTACAAACCGTATGTTTCAAATAAATTAAAAATAGTAGAGGTCCTAAGACAGATCCTTGGGGAATTCCAAAACTAACGCAAACAGAATTTTCTCTGGTGTTCTTAAATGTTTACAACTTGAGCCCTGTTTTTCAGATAAGACTCAAATATTCCTTAAGGTATAAAAGTGACACCAAAACCTCTACATTTAAATACCTGTACAAACACCAAACGCTTACAATGCGTTTGAGTGACTCCCAATGTCTTCCCAGAATCAATGGATCGTGAAATTACAGGAAGCAACAGCTGGTACAAATTGCAGCATTAAGACAATTGCGCATATGTTACAGTAACGAGCTCTTTGCTTAAGTATTAATACCATCATCATCCATTTTCTGTTTGTACTTAAAAAATACATCTTGGTTTAAGAATAAAAAAAATCTGACTGATCAGCGTAAGTTTAGCTTAGAGAAAGTTTTATTTTGAAAAATGACTTTCTGCCAACTTTCTTGCGGCGCATTCTTCTTGGCAATGATGGTCTGTCCGAATGCGCTGGTAGTTTCAAAAAGACATGTAAAAGAGCCCTTGGCGGCCAATTTGCAAAATTTTCATTCATTCATTCATTTTCATTTTCAAAAACGTCCATTTGAGTAAACAATGGATTAAGGACGTCTGAAAAATTAAAAATGTACTTCTATTTCCAAATAATTACTTGCGCATACACAATTACTAACATAAATATCTCACAATTTAAAACCGTTTCCACTCAGAAACATGTTCGATTTCTAATAATTCAATGTCAATATCCAGTTCCGCGTTTCAGAGAAACCTTTTGCCTGTTAAATATCTTACGGGTAAATAAGATTTTAATCCTTGATATTTGGGTCGCGAGGGAGCTGGCATCACTGGAAACAAATATCTCCATAGCGACGGGCCCTTGGACTTTTTCCTCATTTACGGTGTAATATTCAAACCTTCCTATAGATCTACGATTGGTCGTTCCGATGGGAAGCGCTCCAACAAACACACAATTTGAGACTTCGATTACCTCAAAATATTTATGACTAAGTAAGTCGTATTTCCTGTTATGTAAGAGGGGGCGTATATACGTACCGGAAGACGCCTCACCACTTAGACCCATGACCTGGTGAAGGACGCAAGAGTACTCTAGATGAAGACCGCACAATACCGGTTTTTATGGCAGCGCAGCAAGCAGTAGACGTCTTTTGGCGGAAGATCATGACGAATTGTTTTTTACGGCGAATCCGGAAGGTGTAAATAATCGAAGAGAAAGTTTTAAAACCAGCAGAGAAGACTGTAACAGTGACAGTGAAATTGATGGGGATAAAATAACCCTTTGCAGCCAACTTACAAAAGTAACATACTCATTTTGGTGTTACTTTAATTTTGTATTTTTAATTAGGTACGGATTTACGTCAATGGAATTGAATTCCATTGACCATATTTCCATTTTATGATCAACTGAATATGTGTTATTTAATAGTCCAAAAGGACAAAAAGTTACCCGTCCCAAGCTTCGTTGGACCGAAGCCATCTCCATGATTCATGATTTTCATGATTCTATAAAATGGCTTCCTATGGTCTTGCACTGACCGCACGCGTAATTTGTAGAAATGGCTGTAAAGTTATGTTTTTTGGTGCTACAAAAAAATCTCGGCCCTTAGGCACGTGTGAAAAATTTAGACGCGCAAAGTTCACGCACTGAATTGAGGAGGAAAAAAGAATATAGGCCATCAACATACTTTCACCTTAGCTTATGGTATGTCTGTGCCGCTTTAAACAAAACACAGGGTAAAAGCGTATTATTACAACGCACGTAGGCGGTAACAAGCTCTTTCTAACTCCTATATATATTTTCATTTTCTGCCCCGTCGAACATTGTTCTTCACACAAAAGCACTTTCAAATATGAACGTTGCGCACATTAAAATTCAAATACTGTTTGCTCGTGAAATGTATTTATGTTTGAGAGTCTGACGTCCGTTTGGGTATTTACTTACTTGGTTTTAAGTAAAGACGTATGCGTATGTGTGTATTAGCTCGTTGAAGTGGCGATGGGCAGGCTATATAGTGGAGACCGCGGATCGCTAAGCGCAGCGTAGGACCGTCCACCTAGGTGGACGGATGATCTGGTCAAAGTTGCGGGCTCACGGTGGATGCAAGCCGCTTCCAACCGAGGCGGCGGGAGGCCTATGGGGGAGGCTTATGTCCAACAGTGAACGTCCTACGGCTAATATGATGATGATGATGATGATATTTTTATTATTATAGCCTTTTTTATTCCGAATTCGCTACAATTTAATTTTTTTTGTTGTTATTGTGTTGTTTTTTTTTTTATTATTATTATATTGTCGCGTAATTCGGCGTGTCTCATGGCATAGGCCTCCTCCGTGTATTGGAGGGTTTAGGCTATAGTTCCCACGCGCGCCCAGTGCGGATTGGGAACTTAACACACACCATTGAATTTCTTCGCAAATGTGTGCAAGGTTTCCTCACGATGTTTTCCTTCACCGAAAAGCTCATGGCAAATTTCAAATGTAATTTTCGCACATAAATTCCGAAAAACTCAGAGGTGCGCGCCCGGGATTTGAACCCACGACGCTCTGCTTGAGAGGCCACAGGTCAAACCACTAGGCTACCACGGCTTTGATGGTATACGCCTATGCAATTAAGCTCAAATTTACTCATTTATACTTAGTCTGGATCCATAACGCCGTATCATACCATGACTGTTCGATGAACATGTCAGAGGCAGAATATTACACGACACGGATCACTAAGTCCACGTATCAAACTATTCTCGAAGACAATCGTGGACGCTTTGCACATCACACTGGTAACATACAAACAAACATAAATCACGTCTTTGTCCCTTACGGGGTGGACACAGAGGGACAAACATTAACAATCACCGAAGTTAGAGCAGATGCTAGTTTAACATACAATACATACTGTAAAATGCCTAAAATCTTTGGTTCGAGTTTCTTCAGGATATGGTCTTCAATAAAAAGTGGACTGTAGATTTTGACATTACATTACATAAATCATGTCGTTGTCCCTTAAGGGGTAGACAGAGCCTACGTTTACAAAACCTGGCCACGTTTAGCATGATTGTGGGCGTATAGGTGGAAAGGGGAATCAGAGTAGTGATGGGTTGCTAAGCGCATCGCTTATAACACGATTCCTAAGATTTTCGCCCATTCCCGCGATGGGCTTTTTGCATCTGCGCGGGAAGAGAAGCAGCTGGTACATTCTATGTTTTTTCTTTACTCCCCGACCAGCTTACTAACGCCGCCGTAAACAGCCAAAAACATTAAAGATTTCTCAGATAAATAGGTGCCCTTTATTTCAACCCTTCTCCTATGTTCAATGTCTCTCTGTCTGCCTCTCAATGACAAAGCAACCAAGCCAACCAGAAAATAGTATCAAAATGGAATTCGATACGTAACTACGTACCTTCCCCGAGAAAACGGATGCAACAGTAGTTTCTTTTAGCAAAACAAATTAGAGCGATCTAGGAAAGCGGTGCGCGGAATGTGGACAAATTCCGTTTTAAATAACTGCTATCGATTTTGGAGTGTGATGCAAGCACGTTGGCATTAAATTAGACTTCCATTGTTTTTATCTTCTAGCCATACTGTAGATATACATGCATACACAAAATCACGTCTATATCCCTCACGAATAGACAGAGCCTAAGGTAACAAGACCTGGCAAACGTTAGTCCTACGATAGTCGCCTGTTCACTCGATGGGCTTTTAGCATCTGCGTGGGAAGAGAAGCAACTGGTACACTCTATATTTTTTTTTGCTTCCAGACTAGTATCGACGTTATTACCCCGTTTTTTTCCCCGTCACTATTTTGATTCCCCTTTCCACCTATACGCCCACAATCATGCTAAATGTGGCCTTTAGGTCTTGTTACCTTAGGCACTGTCTGCCCCGTAAGGGATAAAGAAGTGATTTATGTATGTACCCCCGTTTTAATGCTGCAAGGGAATAAATTTTAAAAAACTCAGTTTTATTTTTCTTTGTATTGATATGTAAGGTGCATTGGGGTAAATTCGAAACTGGGGGAATTTCGAAAATCGTAGATATCCACTACACGGGGAACAATGCCATAATCTGGCAACGCTTATCTAGAAGCTTCTAGGTTAGCGTTGCTAGATTATCTAATTGTTCCTCGTTTAGTGGATATCCACGAGTTTCGATATTCCCCCATTTTTGAATTTACCCCAATGCACTATCCTAATAATATTATAAGTATAAACGCGAAAGTTTGTAAGTATGGATGGATGGATGTTTGTTATTCTTTCACGCCAGAACGGCTAGACAGATCCGGATGACATTTGGAACATAGATAGATTATAGTCTGGAATAACACATAGGCTACTTTTTATCACGGAAAATTGCCTTATTCCTGCGGGATGGCGATAAACGAATTCTATGCAGACAAAGTTGCGGGCAACAGCTAGTTATAGATATAAGTGGATGCATGTAGTCGGACTTCACAACCATTTCCATGTAAACACACGCCAAGTTAAACCATGAATATATTATGCATGTCACCCCAAGGAATGCGAGCAGTGAACCTGTCACATCATGTTGTTTCTAGTTTAGCTAACAACCTCGTTGACAGTTCTGCGCTTTCGCTGTGACGGTGAAAAGGTTCCTTGTGCAAATTAAATGCCAACCGCGGCGTAACGTGTTATCCTAACTAATCCTAACTATTATAACTACGAATGTGAGTTTGTCGGTTTGATACGCTTTTACGCGTAAACTACTCATCGATCGTGTTGAAATTTGGTATGGAGTTTGTAACCCTGGAAAGGGGATAGAGAAGTTTTTATCTCGGAGAATTGAACCTTCTCCCTCTGCCTTAAGCCTTAAAAATTCTGTTATAGATGATGCGGCTAGCAACCCATCATTGTTTTGATTACCTTTTCCACCTATACGCCCTTAATCATACAAAACGTGGCCTTAAGATTTTGCTACCTTAAGCTCTGTCTGCTTCGTAAGGGATAAAGTCGTGATATACGTATGTACGTTAACAACAGAAGTGCTTAAGGAGGTGCTCGAATTCTTCTATAAAGGCCACATTTCACTTCCGCTATTAGTCTCACTAATCCACACAACCACGAACACACCCATAATAGCTCTAATAAATATAATATCGACCAACATTTTATTGGTTAAGGCCAAATTAATTTCGTACCCACAATAAATATCGCCAAGCCCGCCCCAAAAGAACCCAACAACCAGATCTTTACCCCTAGTTCTTCGACTTAGTTTTCAAAGCATTAAACTCTTGGATGGTCCGATTTTTTCGGGCAGTTGTTACGTTCTATACTTGGGCTGAATATAAGGGTCTTTACTCGGCACAATGCGTATTGTTATTATAAACCCCAGTCCGCTAACTTACACCATTTATAATATAATCTCTGGGTAAATATGACGACGTATTCAGCCTTTAGAAAAGAGTTTATCACGAGTTACGCGTTTTGGAAACGCGTTATCTTTAGAGCGGCTCAACGGGATTCAAACAAGTTTAGGGGTGCGACAGGCTTTTGTTTGGGCTATGAAAAATGTTCTATGAGTCCAAAGTCAAGCTTGCATCGCTGAATTTTCGGAATAACGTCTAAAGTCTTTCATAGTGGTTCCATGCTAATCTGGAATTAAAAGAAAAACGATAGAATGTGCCAGATTGCTTCTCTTCCCGCGTACGTTGTAAAAAAGCCCATCATGTCATAGGCGATGGCTAGCAAGCCATCACTATTTTGGTTCCCCTTTCCACCTATGTTAGACTGATTTAAATGAAATTTTGCGTGGTGTTACCTTATATCCCTAGTCAATATCTTAGATACTTTTAATCCCGGAAAATTAAAGAGTTCCCGTGGGATATTAAAAATGTTTAAGAACTTATGCAGCTAACACAACAACTTAAGCATCTAATTAAGTAAAATTGGCGTGCTGACACCTTGTATGCCGCGGTTACATTAAACATACATACATAATCAGTTGAAATTTGGTATACAATTAGTTTCAGTTCCAGGGACGGGCATATATAGTTTTTATCCCAGAATACAGCACGATTCGCGCGGGATAGCAAATTCTGCGCGGACGGAGTTGCGGGCAACAGCTAGTAATAAATACATTAAATGCCAAAATGCCTTGCATGTTGGGAAAGAGCTTATACTCTTCAAGTTTCTGAACCGATTTTTACCAAACATAGCTAAGAACCACCGCAAGAAAAAAAGAAAGAAAGAAAACTGTCTTTCGAATGAAAAAAACACACCACGAATGAAAAAAACACGCACCGTTTGAGTCACAGACACTAACTTGAAACTTATAATAGCCCTCTTTTGGTATCGGGGGTTAAAACATGTTACCTATTAAATTTCTAAATGTCAGTGAAAATTAGAACACATAGAAAAATCCGAAAAGTAAAGCTATGGCCGGGAATCGAACCCGGATCCTCGTCATTCCGTGGCGCGTGCTACCCTACACCATCCACAGCAGGTGGGTAGTCTTCGAATTTTTCTACCTGTTACTAGGATGTCACGTGACCTTTTGTTACTATGCGAATTTTTGTCGCTAAGCGTCATCTGTTTGAATGTGTCTGTACGACACAATTACTCTAACCGTAAAAGTAAACATAAAAATCAAGAAAAAAAATCTTGATTCATTTGATAGTATGTTTCTTATTCCTTCACAACGCGTTGCTGTACACAAATCAAACATAAGCATGCTTTATTACAGCCGTATGACAACCAACAACCGTTATTTTTATCGAGGCATTCCATAATGACATAATTCAGGACTGAAAAACGTCAAACCCCGACATGAGGCAAGTAGACGCCCGAAATACGCAACGGAGTACCTTCAGTACCGAGACTAAGGTTTGGATTTGTTTATTTCTGAGTTTATGAACGTCTACGTTTATTTGTAAGAAGTAGAGTTGCCACAAAAGCTATAGCTCCTATCGACAGTTTTAATCCAAAAATGACATGATATCGATAGGTCGATAATATACGATGTTTCGGTAAGCAGATATACCAAGCAAAATATTAATAATCCTCATCATCATTTGATGAATGTGATGTGTTTTGTAACTTGTGTGTGTATTTATATATTTTTATATTATGTAGTATATTTGATTTATTGTGTATTAGTTTATCGTAATTATCTATTATGTGTAGTTTATTATTATATCTTACATTATTTAAAATTTAGACATTTAGGATTATTTTAAGTTTCGATCGGTTCTTTTACTTTTTCTGTGTGTCTACTCTTGCTTAATACTTATGTCCTGTCAATCGTTCAAAGGTTAACTGGAAGAGATCCCTTTTAGGGATAAGTTCGCCTTTGTGCATGTATGTTATCCTGTATTCATCTTTTTCTTGTGTTTTATGTACAATAAGGAGTTATACATATACATACATACATACATCATTAGCCTTTGCTACGTCCCACTGCTGGGCACATGTGTCCTCTCAGAATGACGGTTTCTCGCAGGCCTAGTGTGGATTGATAACTTCACACACACTATTGAATTGTTTCGCAGGAGTGTTAAGGTTTCTTTACGATGTTTTCCTTCACCGAAAAGCTCATGATAAATTACAAATGTAATCATGGATATTAATAGTATGATACAGAAAATTACGAAAACTATTGATAATATCGAAAGTATTCATAATTATCGATGCTACTAAAGAAAAGGTCTTCTCTCTCTTCTTAGGCTCTCGTCGGTGGAGCAATTTCCATGCGGTCCTTTCCAGGAGCTTCTTTTTGATGTCCTGATACGACACGATTGCTACTATCTCTTTCACCTGGTCTATAAATATTCTTCTTGGCCTTCCTCTCTTCCGCTTCCCTTCAACCTTTCGAACCGGAATAAAGGTAACAATCGATTCAAAGCAATCGATAGCATCGATACTATGGATAGTAGCAATAGTTTATATAATATTATACTAGCTTTTTTCCGCGAATTTGTCCGCGTAGAATTAGATTTAAGACCTTTGACATGTTTATCACAATCCCGCGGGAACTATGCAATTTTCCGGAATAAAAAGTAGCCTATGCGTTAATTTAGGGTACCAACTATTTCCACTGCAAATTTTATCTAAATCCGTCCAGCTGTTTACGCGCGAAGAAGTAACAAACAGATACACACACTCACAAGCTTTCGCCTTTATAATATTTATTTATTACCTACTATCATGACATTGCTTGTTTTGATCTACTTCTCGAAATTTAAGCATATCTACACCATCGAAAACTATCGATACCATTGTCTTTGCTCAAAATCGAAAGTATATCGTAACAGTATCGATAGTTAAGTGGCCTACCGAGCAGCAACACTAGTAAGGAGTTGCGTGCGACCGTACAGTAAGGCACCGGTTAAAATGTACCGTAGGGTTGGAATAAGTCGGTACCGGCCGGTACGCGGTGTGACACTTTTGTAGGGAAATGATACGCTAAATTAGCCTCCTTTACATATATAAATGGAAGACGGTAAGTCATTCGGCACGCATGAGGAATTAAATGTTTGTCAGTTGGCTGGTGAATGTTTGAAGGCAATAAATATGACTTTGAGTTTGGTTCGTTCGCAAGTTCTTTTTAAGAAAGAAAGAAAGAAGTTTTTGCAAGACACACAAATATAAGAGAATATACACACATTTATCTATACTAATATTATAAAGAGGAAAAAATTGATTGTTTGTTTGTTTGTTTGCATTGAATAGGCTCCGAAGCTACTGGACCGATTTTAAAAATTCTTTTGCCGTTAGAAAACTACATTATCACTGAGTGACATAGGTTACTTTTTACCGCGGGAAAATACCTATTCCTACGGGAAAATTAATTTATCGCGGGCGAAGCTGCGGACGGAAGGCTGGTAGAAAATAAACAGGAAAAATAAACACAGACATGAAAAATAGATCATCAGCGTTGTGTGTCTTCGCAAAAGTGAAACGGTCGCTGGCTCAGCATTACGCTGAGGTGTTAGACACCTGCAGCACTGATTAAACAACTACCGACTTAAAGGTTTAAGTCACAAACAAAGCGTATTTATACATCTTACTAATAAACAAAAAATATTTACCTTGCTACTCCGCTACTACTCAAGTGCGCAAAGTAAATATTTTGTGTTCATTGAAACTGACCTCCGCAAAGTAACGCCTGATTCAATAAAATATCTTACTAATATTATACAGGAGAAAGTTTGTAAGTTCGGATGCTTGTTGCTCTTTCATGCCAAAACGGCTAGACTGATGTTAATGAAATTTGGTACAAAGATAGTTACAGTCCCGGTGAAGGACATATATGATACATTTTATCCCGGGATCCCGGGAAATTTACGACCTTTTTAACATGCTAAAATTATCCGGAACAATTTCAACCTTATGTAACAATAATTGTTGGAAGTGACGGGAAAAATCAAGCTGCCTGGGGAATTATAAATCCGCGCGGACGAAGTCGCGGGCAACAGCTAGTCTTACTCTTATTTTACATACACACATACATATATCACGTCTTTATCCCTTACGGGGTAGACAGGGCCTAAAGTAACAAAATCTTAAGGCCCCGTTTAGCATGATCAAGGACGTATAGGTGGCAAGGGAAATCAAAATAGTGATGGGGTTGCTAGCCGCATCGCCTATAACATGATTCCTGAGACTCGCCCATTCCCTCGATGGGCTTTTACCATCTGCGCGGGAAGAGAAGCAACTTTAATTCTATGTTTTTTCTTTACTCCCACACCAGCATGGAAGAATACTCTTATCATACTCTTACTAATCCTAATAATATTATAAATGCGAAAGTTTGTGAGGATGTATGGATGTGACGATGTGAGTGTGTATGTTTGTTCCTTCTTCACGCTGAAACGACTGGACGGATTTAGATAAAAAATTAGGATAGAGATAGCTAGGTCACTAGATTAACACAGGCTATTTTATATCCCGGAAAATTTCAAAGTTCCCACAGGATAGCGACAAACATGTCAATTGGTAATTCTACATGGACACCGCGAGCAGAACCTAGTAATATTATAAAGGCGAAAGCTTGTAAGTTTGGATGTTAGTTGCTCTTTCATGGCAAAACTGCTAAACCGATATTATTAAAATTTTGTAGAGAGATAGTTACAGTCCCGGGAAAGCACATAAGGTAGTTATCCCGGAAATTAGTATCGCAGACAGAGTCGCGGGAAAAAGCTAGTTCAAGAAGTATACTTCCGCCGCTTTATATAATTTGCAAGTACTCTCTGCCACATTCCCAACATCGCGTTCAAAGCATAGTTATTATAAACACTTTCCTATGTTCCTTTGGCAACCATTACTCACTAACAAGGGAGATGTCATTAGTGACAGAATTAATGACGGTTTCAAACTTTTTAATTATTTTTTACAGCATTTTTCACGTCACGACTTGGTTACTAAGTTTGTTCGAATATGCCACGCTTCACAATTATTCAGGTTCGAAAACAAATATTCGTAATAATTTTTTGTATTTACTTATACATACGTACATAAATATCACGTATTTATCCCATACGGGGTAGACAGAGCCAAAGGTGGTGTTTTGGTCTTGTTACCTTAGGTTCTGTCTACCCCAGAAAGGATAAAGCTGTGATTTATGTATGTATGTATGTAAACCATTATCACATTAACTGGCATAACTCACAAACTCGCGACCTTTTGTCGCCAACTTGTAAACGTACGTCTTAGGAATCGTTATAGGCGATGCGGCTAGCCACCCATCACTATTTTGATTTCCCTTTCCACCTACACGCCCACAATCATGCTAAACGTGGCCTTAAGGTTTTGTTGCCTCAGGCTCTGTCTACCCTGTAAAGGATCGGCGTTTACGAAAGATGGGAAGTGTGAAAGTGATATTGAAAGAAGAGTGAACGCATGAAATATGGTCAATGGGGCGCTGCGCGCCTTTGTGAGCAGTGAGAAGGTGTCGAAGAAGGCGCGTCTGTCTGTCCACAGAGGGGGTGCTTGTTCCAACATTAATGTACGGTAGCGAAACTTGGGTATGGCAAAAAAAGCATGAAAGTAGAATAAATGCAGTAGAGATGAGAGCGTTAAGGAGTATGGAAGGTGTATCACTGAAAGATAGAATAAGGAACAGTGTGATAAGGGAACGTGCTGGTGTGAAAGAGGATATAGTGACTAGGATAGAAAAAAGTATGCTTAGTTGGTTTGGGCATGTAGAGCGGATGAAAGTAGACTAACTAAACAGATCTATATGGGGAGTGTGAATGGTTACGTTGGGAGGGGAAGACCTAGACGGACGTTCCGAGACCAAATAGGAGACGTTTTGGGAAAAGGTCAGGTCAGGAGTACCCGAAACCGACGAGCATGTATGAAGAGATGACTGTGGATGAAGCGAAAGAAATATGTCAGGACCGTAGCAAGTGGAATAAAGTAGTCTCTGCCTATCCCTGTGGGAAAGAGGCGAGACGGTATGTATGTATGTATGTATGATAAAGACGTGATATTATGTATGCATGTAAACATGCACAAAGACACGCACACATCAGCGCCGTAATAAACTGGGAATATTCGAGTTGGCGCGACGTCTCGTTTCATTACTGTCACATTAATTTTAAACAAAAGGCGATGTTTCACAAAAATATTCGTGTGACAGTCACGGGATGGCACACGAAAGACAGAATGCTGGCACGACAGAAATCTGCTCCTTGAAGGTTTGGGACAAGCGACGAGCGGTTGGACATTACACCATTTAATTTAATTACTCTACGCACAGTTTATAATATACTCTCGTTGTAAGCGCAGGCACACTTGTTTTATGTCGAGTCATTAGTTTAGTTCTTAACTTTGTTGTGTACTTACTAATACATAGATAGACATAATATAGTGCTTACTAACCATTTATAATTTATTTGTACAATTGATTATTTTAATAAATAATTTGAATTTGAATTTGAATTTTCGCCCAACTACGGCCAAGCCAAAGGAGGGTTATGATTTTGACAGGCTGTGTATGTATGTTCATCTATTCCCTCATAGCTGATATGCTACTTGTCAGAACTAGACAAATAAGGTATAGATAGAAGCGTCTTGATTGTCCGCTGGTTATAGGCTACACGAAGTGTCACTTAATTTAATGTGGCGCCCTCTGGCGGGCGTAAAGTACTTTTTTAATTTAAAAAAATGAGATAAATATAATACACAAATCACGTCTTTATCCCTTACGAGGACAGAGCCTAAGGTAACAAGACCCGTTTAGCAAGACTGGGCGTATAGGTGGAAAGTGGAATCTATGTAGTGATGGGTTGCTAGCCGCATCGCCTATAAAATGATTCCTATGATTTTCGCCCTCAATGGGCTTTTACCATCTGCGCGGGAAGAGAAGCAACTGGTACATTCTATGTTTTTTCTTTGCTCCCAGACCAGCAAACTGTATAATTCACATGAAATACTGTGGAACGAAATGTAATGACAAACATAAAACAATAAAACAAATATCAATTCACAATCATACTAAACGTGGCCTTTAGGTATTGTAACCTTAGGCTCTGTCTACCCCGTAAGGGATAAAAACGTGATTTGTATGTGTGTGTGTCCTTATCTGTGAAAGGTAAATGTCAAAGTGACAGATAAGGACAAACGATTGCTAAGTTAGCAGAGGCCTACAGAACGTTTATGAATAAGGGGTGACGAATTACGTTTTAGACAATTAATATTTTGATTCCCCTTTCTATCTATACGCCCACAATCATGCTAAACGTGGTCTTTAGGTCTTGTTTGCCAGTAAAACTGTTTAATCTCAAAGTGCATCCATAAGCACAAAACCGTGTCACTAACTTAACTATGATGACAAACACTTGCCATGCATTAGCGCCATTTACTCTCCTCACCAAGTCATGAAGCACTCAGGACTGGAGACGGTTACTCACACATTCTTCAACACATACCAAAAGTAGTCAGTGGCTTTAATTATTTTTATAAGTATGACTCCCGGAACTTAGATCACGTATGCTTATCACGTCGATGGTGTAGCCATAGCAGCGGCCGTGGTCTTTTTATATAAAAAAGGCTGAACTTGAAGTGGGTCACCAACATCCACGGACACACCAAAATATACAAATGCGTTGTCAACTTAGAGGGCCAGTAATTCAAGAGTAGACAGCATGAAGTTAAAGTCGAGTAAGCTTGCTCGTTTGCCTTCTGTCATATAATGAAAAAGAAAAGACCACTTTGATCAAGGGAAGAAGTAAGCGTTTGCGAAAGTGTGAGACTTTGTTTTCTATCTATGTAATCAGCTCACATCCATTAACTCTCTCATTAAGCCTCTTCATTTTCACGCCACTTTGGCCGGTCCCGTGCCAGTCTCATCCACAGTTTTCCAGCCGAATGACAGATGTCATCTGACCAACGGGCTGATGGTCTGCCCACTGACCTTCGACCCAGTCTTGGCCACCACTCTGTGACTCTGTGTGTGTGATGAATGAAGACGTTTATCACTTCGCCCTCACAGAAAGTCTGAAAAATACATACTCTACTTACAAGAAAATAAAAGCCATTTCATGTGAGGTTTCTTTACACGGTATAGTCCAAGCTCCTCGAACAATATTCGGGTTTTGGATACGATCGGGTAATTCAAAAACCTAACCTATAATCTATAAGAGTGAGCGAGACAGAAGGACAGACACGAAGGTCTTTTTAAATAATATCACACTTTACTAGTATTACATATTGGTTTTAATATTTTCAAGGAAAAAACGCATATTTAGTTTATCATTTTCTCTTTCCCGATGAAATTCCATTAGCCCCTTTTCTCTCAATTAGCTGCAATACCCTATGGCGACTCCGGTAGTTCATGTCTCTACACTGAGTGGAAGAACTTAGATTTCTTTATGTTTGTCCGTTCTCACATGATTTTTATGGCGGTCTTAAGAACTTGTTTCACGACTTGTGACGTGTTCAAATTATCCGGTAAAATACAGATTATGTTCGTGTTTACGCGCTTTGAAGTAACAGCGTATACATAAAACGCCAATTCAGCAGAATGTCATCATTTTTATTTCGAAACGAATGAGCTTTTAACCATTATTATAGTATTCAATAAATTTAGTTTTTCGTCATGGGTACCTACATAAAAAGAGAAAATAATAATAATTTAAATAAAATCTTTTTTAAAAGCAATTTTAAAAGTCAAATAAGAAATATAAAACCACAAAATGTGAAAATATTGTCAGAATTTAAATAACAAAAATAGGCGATGCGGCTAGCAAACCATTACTATTTTGATTTTTATATAGTAGAGAAACACTGATTGCACTGTGAAGCCGAGGCGGGTCGCTAGTATCCATAAAAATGTTCAATCCGTTTTCCGCTACCGCCTCTACATTGCGCCGTACGATTCAAATAAAAAACGTTCGCGTGCCTGTGTCCATTAATTCAGTGCGTGAAAGGAGATGCGTACCGCCACGATTATGAATGATGACGCATGGCTTCACGAGTTTTCAGGTTTGTAGTAAAATGGAATTGAGTTTTTTCTTGAAACCGGTTCAAACCAGTTATACATATATACATAAATCACGTCTTTATTCCTTACGGGGTAAACAGAGCCTAAGGTAACAAGACCTAAATATCACGTTTAGCATGATTGTGGGAGTATGAAAAGGGGAAACAAAAGAGTGATGGGTTGCTAGCCGCATCGCCTATAACATGATTCCTAAGACTTTCACCTTTCCGCCTTTGTGCATGTATCTCAGTGTTTGTCAATTGTATTTTGTCTTGTTTATTTTGCACAATAAAGAGTTTACATACATACATACATACATACTTTCGCCTATTCCCTCGACGGGCTTTTACCATCTGCGCAGGAAGAGAAGCAACTGGTAAATTCTATGTTTTTTCTTTACTCCCAGACCATAAGGAAGAACCCTGTCTGTCCCTATGTTAAATAATATCACTACATAGCATAAAGCAAAGTGGCTTTCCGCTGTCTACCTGTCCCTATATTAAATAGTATCACTCAGGGGCATATTGACAACAAAACCCTTATTGGTACGAAACGTGGCGGGCACATTTACGTATGGTTACAAGTAGAGATGTCACGAATATTCGGCTACTATTCGGTATTCGGCCTATTCGGCCCATTTTTTGGTATTCGGTATTCGGCCGAATAATACGTACTATTCGGCCGAATACCGAATAGCGAATTATGAAAAAAAGACACGTCATATTACTCAAGATTATATATGTGCATTACCAAATTACAATACTTTAGTAAGTAAAATTGATCAGTGTTAAGTTGTGATGGATAAAAACAAGCTTTTTAGCATTTGTTGGTAGCAAACGATTATGCTTTTCGTCGCATACACGCTACTCCCAGGAGAAGAAAGATAAACTTTAGCAAATTTCGAGAGAATTGGGTATTGTTTTTCGTTTGCTGACCACCACTTGTAAGGATCAGCCTATAGACAAGCACGTATTTTGTGCCGAATATTCGGCGCTTCGGCCGACAGCGTTGCCGAATATTCGGTATTCGGTATTCGGCCAAATCACTATTCGTGGCAACTCTAGTTACAAGCACTGCTTATATGCCTGTAAGGGATGAACGCGTCTGGTATCACTACATAGTATAAAACATTGATTGCACCCGTGCGAGGTCGCTAGTTATAGATAAAATATATTATGTTTCTAGCAAGCGGAGTCAACTTGAGAGTTTCAATCTAACTCAAGTCTAAGTTAGAAACCTAACACATTTAAACAAGACTTTAGTTTGAACTAAGGTAAGTAGACTTAGGGGGCCTTGAGTGATTCGATTCACGTACTTCAGATAGTTGTGAGCCGCTCACCCATACAAACTAAAGATGAAACGTTGCGCGGTTTTTCAAAGACTAAAATACATACATACATACATACACAAATCACGTCTATATCCCTTAAGGGTAGACAGAGCCTGAGGTAACAAGAGCTAAATCACGTTTAGCATGATTGTAGGCGTATTGGAAAAAGGAATCAAAACGGTGATGTGCTGCTACCCGCATCGCTTATAACAAGATTCCTAAGAATTTCACCCATTCCCTCGATGGTCTTTTACCATATGCGCGGGTAGAAGCAACTGTTACATTCTATGTACGATATAGGCTGGAGATGAGATATTAATCAATGCACTTTTTAGAAAACGTGTTCCGTCCGTCTTGGTTAGAAAGGAGTTATAATAAAACTGTTTTTGGTTCTGTTCAGAAAGCGTCTGATAATGTTAAACTGAAAAACGCTTTCTCGATTAACTGTTATCAAAAAAACGCTTTAATATAAACCATAATGGTAGAAAATGTCTTACATACATACACGCATAAGTCACGTCTTTACCTCTTACGGGGTAGACAGCCTAGAGTAACAAGATCTAAAGGCCACTTTTAGCATGATACATACATACATACATACATACCGTCACGCCTCTTTCCCACAGGGGTAGGCAGAGACTACTTTATTCCACTTGCTACGATCCTGACATATTTCTTTCGCTTCATCCACAGTCATCAATCTCTTCATACATGCTCGTCGGTTTCGGGTACTCCTGACCTGACCTTTTTCCAAAACGTCTCCTATTTGGTCTCGGAACGTCCGTCTAGGCCTTCCCCTCCCAACGTAACCATTCACACTCCCCATATAGATCTGTTTAGTTAGTCTACATCCGCTCTACATGCCCAAACCAACTAAGCATACTTTTTTCTATCCTAGTCACTATATCCTCTTTCACACCAGCACGTTCCCTTATCAGACTGTTCCTTATTCTATCTTTCAGTGATACACCTTCCATACTTCTTAACGCTCTCATTTCTACTGCATTTATTCTACTTTCATGCTTCTTTTGCCATACCCAAGTTGCGCTACCGTACATTAATGTTGGAACGAGCACCCCTCTGTGGACAGACAGACGCGCTTTCTTCGACACCTTCTCACTGCTCACTAAGGCGCGCAGCGCCCCATTTACCATGTTTCCTGCATTCACTCTTCTTTCAATATCACTTTCACACTTCCCATCTTTCGTAAACGCATTTAGCATGATTGTGGGAGTTTATTTGGAAAGGGGATTTAAAATAGTGATGGGTTGCTAGCCGCATCGTCTATAACGTGATCCATGGGCATTTACGATCTCCGCGGGAAGTGAAGCAGCAAACATTCTATTTTTTCTCTTTGCACCCAGACCAGCGCGGAAAAAAAATTTTTTTTGAATAAAAAATTAAATATATTTTAAATGTTTGTATGATACAGCAGCTCAATAAATGGGTATTTGCTTGAACTCGCAGTATTCGTAACATAGTTTATTAGACAGGGAGTAATTGGGACCTTCGGAGCAAAGAAATACTACTTCAACATTCGAACATTGTGTTGGTACAGTAAATAAACGTTTACTTATTTGGTTTGTTAACATACATACATAAATCACGTCTTACGCCTTACAGGGTAGACAGAGCCTAAGGTAATACCTATAGACCACGTTTAGCATGACTGTGGGCGTATAGGAAAGGGGAATCAAAATAGTGATGGGTTGCTAGCCGCATCGCCTGTAACACGATTCCTCAGATTTTCGCCCATTCCCTCCATGGGCTTTTACCATCTGCACGGGAAGAGAAGCAACTGGTAGATTCTATGTTTTTTATTCTATGTTTCCCAGACCAGCATGGAAGAAATGCAACATAAATGTCTCCAACCTATTAAAGTCCTACTGTAGACCAGAGCCCTCCTCTCACAATGAGAGGGCTTGAGCCGCAGTACCTACTTATGACCAGCCTATTCTCTGGTTTGTTTAAGACCTATTTTTAATTTTGGCTTTTACAGGCTGTTGAGCCACTTGCCATAGTTCACAATTTAGCCGTGTAAGAGTGCGGCTCCACTGAGGCGGAGACGAGCGGAGCGGAGAGGAGACGTGTGGGGATCGACCAATCATATTACATTCATATTACATGAAATCCACATCTCGTCTCCGATCTGTAATATGATTGGTCGATCCCCACACGTCTCCTCTCCGCTCCGCTCGTCTCCGCCTCAGTGGAGCCGCAGCCTAATACACGACCGATGTTACCTACTATAGACCGACCGAAAGGAGTCCTCGCCCGCGCGGTACACGGGCGCGGGGTGCGACGACAAAGGGGGCCGAGAGGTGCGGGGGGTGCGCCTGCCGCCCGCACCTCTCTCGGCCCCCGCGGTACTCATTTAACCGGTCTATAGCTGACAGCTATTCGATTTGCATTGGCCAAGTTACAAGCATGGGTAGGTGGCATCAATCTTGGTTCGCGACTGTATTAGCCCAGGGTTTGAGCTTAAGCCTATAGAGAACAGTCTTTTCTATGGAGAAAAGACTGTTATTATAAATAGGGATGGCCCTATTATTATAAATGCGAATGTAACTCTGTCTGTTACGCTTTTACGCCTACACCACTGAACACATTATGATACTTTGTATCCCGGAAAATGGCATAGTTCCCGCGGGATAGCGATAAGCGAATTCTGCGCAGACGAAGTCGGGCAACAGCTAGTTTATCATAAAGATATTATACATTTGCGGATGGTAGGGCCTTGTGCAAGGTCCGTCCGGATCGCTACCACCATCTTACTCGCTAATTCTGCCGCTAAGTAGCAGTGCTTGCACTGCTGTGTTCCGGTGTGGAGAGTAAGACAGCCGGGGAAATTACGGGCACATAAGGCATTTCATCTTAGACCTTTAGGTTGGCAACGCACCTGCAATCCCTCCGGGGTTGCGGGTGTCTATGGGCAGTGGTGATCACTTACCATCAGGTGACCCACTTGCTCGTTTGCCTTCCTATTCATATAAAAACACAAAAAATACAGCCCTCAAGCTCTTCGAATGCCAATGAAGAAAAAAATTACTTTGCTGCTCCGCTACTCACGTGCAAGACAACCAAACCTGTGTGAAATAAATATGGTTAGATGTGTAACAGTTGTGTTCATTTAACTTTGATAATGATCCCGTAGAGGGATCGATATGCGTCAGTGTTTGTGTGGTGTAAGGGATAATTAAGTTTGCGGGATTTATATGTGTTTTATTGGCAGCAGTGGAGAGAAGGTTGCATGAAAACATATATATTTCACACAGGCTTGGTTATCTTGCACGTGAGTAGCGGAGTAGCAAGGTAAATTTGTTGTTCATTGAAATGGACCTCCGCAAAGTAACGCCTGATTCAATAAAATCTTCGAATGCCATTCAGGATGATCTTGCTGTCTCATCCACTTATGGGTCTGATACTTGCGTCGGCCGATGGTACTCAGAACCTGAATGATAACTCTAGCTCACAAAGAGCTGATTTAAAACAGCTTAAAAAGGCAAGTCACTGAAACAACGCGTCTTCCAAACTTTCCCAACATATTTTACGGAAAGCCATTCCCTCAGACTCACATTTATTTGCTAAGGTAATTATTATGGCTAAATAGGACCGCGTTGTACCAACCCGTGCCAGGATTCCGAATTCTGAATACATAAGTCATTGTTATATTCGTCGCTGGAAGGGCTAGGAGCAGTAAATTTTCATTTTATAAGGAAAAACGCGTTAGAACGTATATTTGCTAGAGGGCGCGAAGAAGCTGAGTATGCGAAAAAAATCAAGTTGCGAAATTTCATATTTCTAAACGACATTGAAAATTATAACACTTGGAAAAATTCGAAAAGTTTAACTGAGGCCGGGGATCGAATCCACACCATCCATAGCAAGTTTTATAATTATGACTAAGTGCTAATTTTGTCACCAAATACTACGTATTTGATGTAGGTAATTCGAAGACGCAATATGAAACTCTCGTGTAACATCTGCTCACCTAGGAACAAAGATGGCGCTGATTTCAATAAAAGATAATCATTAACACATCGAAAAAGAAACAATAGTCGATAATCCTGAAAGAATAATAGCTACCCATCGCTATTTTGATTTTCCTTTCCATCTATTTTATGCCAACAATCACGTTAAACATGGCCTTTAGGTCTTGTTTGGCATTTCTCAAAAAAATTACACTTTTAAACTGAAAATTAGAACACAGAAAATCCGAAAAGTAAAGCTATGGCCGGCAATCGAACCCGGATTCTCGTCATTCCGTGACGCGTGCTATAGCAGTACACCACCCATAGCAGGTGAGTAAGTCCCTGGTGAGCAGTAGATGGTGAGCAGTGCTCAGTCTACCCTATAAAGGATAAAGGCATTATTAATATTCCAAACATGTACGTATGTAATAGCCCACCTGCGCTCAGATCGCGCGCGTACTGAGCTACTCCAAAATTGATTTTTGAATTTCGTTTCATACCGTCTCTCTCACACTCAAATTAATAAGCATTAGTGTGAGCAAAACGACACAAAGGGAACTTCAGAAATCGAATGTCTAAGTCTATTGGCAGAGTGCAAAGCGGGTGGAGGGGGTAGCCTAAACGATCACAGCGCTCGCTACGGCTAAAATTGACATTTTTGTCGCTGACTTGAGCTGTCAAATCCATATTGCAGTAAACATTTTCTAATCGTTTTTGAGATAAAAATATGGTCCTGGTAAGATGTGTTGTTGTGAATTGTAATAACACCAAGAAGAATAGCGACTGTAAATTTTAACAATTTCCAAGACCATGGTGGAAACGAGACCAAAGAAATAAGTGGATATTTGCCGTAAGAAAAAAAAAGTAAGTTACCTAACCTCTAAAATTTCACTGAAAACAACAATTTTAATATTATTGGCAATAATGTTACTGACTACCATTGTCCAAAATTGTGTAATATAGTAAAATAACACAAGACTTCATTAATATTTTTCACAATATTTACTTACTTCTTGTTTGACAGCGGTGACAATATTGTCCATAATGGCCGCCTATCACGTGACGCTGTCGTCGCGCTCGGTCCCAATGGCATGTACGCGTATGTTTTCTGTCTGACTGTCAGTTGTTTTTCGCTGGCGATCGCTTCCAGTGCGCCGTGCTCTAGCATTAATAACTTGGAAGCGGGCTGCCAAAATTTCCGAGCACCTAATTGGGCCCAGCCACGCCAGTGAGCTCGCTGTGCCTATTCAAACAGCCCGTCGATAGTCTGATACGTTTTTATATTAGTTGTTTACGATTTGAGCAAGCTTGTCGATGTCGAATGTCGGGAGTTTTTTTGAACTGCGTGTCTTCTGTTTTTGTTTCTTCTTCTTTCGATTTCATAAAAAAAACCTATTCTGTAAGTGTCCTAAAGACCCGTCCTGGCAGAAATGACTCGAATAGTTAGAGGCTTAAGGAGCGAGAAAAGCGTAGTGAAGCGAGCTCTCCCTTCTCTGTCTTCGAGGTTATTTTTTTACTACATAGGGAAAAGATATTATATAATAATATAAGTATATTACTAACATAGGGTTAAGGGACAATTATGTAACTAACAAAATTTTCATGTATTTGTTCTTTAATAAATCATCAACATAAACTTCATAATAGCCTATTGTCTACCTTGTTCTTTGTTTCTGTATTGTTTTGTACCGATTTGTGGTGTTCAACAAAGAGTATTAGGTAAAATGAAATGTATGACAAATCTTGATATTTTCGAATAATTTTAACAACCCATTTCGCACAAAACTTGGCAAAGCATACGATCAAAATGCTAATTAAATGGAGCAACGGTACGCGGAAGCTCAAAAACACTTCCCATCCGAAATTGGCAACAAAACCCTCATCCATTTTTGTCAATGGCAACTACATTTGTTACAACCATTGCCAACCTCAGAATAAAAACAAACAAAGTGAACGTACGTTGCATCTTACATAAATTAGAGAGAGGGTTTACCTTGGTAGTAAAAGCCAAGGGAGACGCGAATGTATGGCCAACATAAGGGATAAAGCGTATCCATTGTGGTCGGATGCGGTGCGTGGTACTGGCTGGAAGCGATTGAGAATTAAAAAAAAATGAGGATAGAAATAATTCGAAAAAGAACGCTGGCTGTTATTAAAAAGATAGAGTTACTAAAATTTTCACAGTGCAAACCTTGTCACAATAAAGCTTTAGACCCAAAGAATAAGAATTGTCCTACATGAGAATCATAGTTTGCTTTCTGCAACATAAAAAAAAAACATTACTTACCTAAGTATTCAATGTTTATCCTACTAATATTATAAATGTGAAAGTTTGTGAGGATGGATGGATGTGACGATGTGAGTGTGTACGTTTGTGCCTTCTTGACGCAGAAACAACTGAACGGATTAAGATAAAATTTGGAACGGAGATAGCTGGTACCCTAGATTAACACATAGGCTATTTCTTATCCCGGAAAATTGTATAGTTCCCGCGGGATAGCGATAAACATGTCAAAGGTCGTAGCTGCTTAAAGTCGCAACGTTAATAATTATTGCAGAATATGTGGTCCTTAAGTCTAAGACGAAGTCGCGGGCAGAAGCTAGTTAATTAGAACATTGATCAAGTACTACAACTATTTTTTTAAATGTGATTGGGGTCAAACGAGCACGCGGGTCGCCTGGTGGAAGGCAATCACTGCTGCCCATAGACACCGTAGGGGATTAGAGGTGCGTTGCCGTCCAATACGATGTAAAACATTTATTTAAGTACAGAGCAGCGTATTTCTTTTAACTCCCACCCGCCCTATACTGGGCCAAATCGCAAAACACTTGGGTAGGTACCTATATAATATTTTTATTGTAATCCCGACCCCGCTTAGAAAGCAAAGGGGACCACTAAATAAAAATATTTCCCCAACGTCTGTATTATTGCAAGGCGCACGTTACTTCAACTCGTACAATATCTCTGAAGCTAAAAATGTTTCTGCCTTTCATGAATTTGCAATGTTTTTGTAAGTAAGCGTGCTTTTTACGTTGTTACATGCGAGAAAAAACGTTTCGAAGGCTGTAAGGATCAGTCAAGTTTAGTGACGAGTGTAAGTTAAGCAATGTTCGCTCTAGCATGGTTTTGGATGGGTGACCGTCGTTGATAGCTTTTTGTGTGTCACTTTTTTTTTCCTAGGGCATTCATAGTACGCACAGCCCGTGAGCACTTAGAATGCCATTCGGGTCTGTCTTGCTGTCTCACTCACTCTCATCGGTTTTATACTTGAATTCGGCCGATGGTACCCGAAACCCCCATTCCAACCCCCTTATTCATAAAAGCTCCATAGTCTTCTGCTAACTTAGCAATCGTTTGTCCTTATCTGTGAAAGGTAAATGTCAAAGTGACAGATAAGGACAAACGATTGCTAAGTAAGCAGAAGCGTACAGAGTTTTTGAATAAGTGGGTAAGAGCTCACGGATAACTCACGTATAAAAGTCGAGTGATGCTCGACATGTTTCGGACTAATTCGTAGTCCTACCTCTTGGAACGCTCGTCCTGGCGGCAGCGAGACAAATCCCTACCTACCTATGTACACTATGTATAGGTAACAAAAAATACTTAATAAAAATAGTTTTCTTTTAGGATATTTATAATAATAATATTGATAGGATATTATCCAAAATAAGAATCTGACATAACAGTTATACGATGTACAGTCGCGTGCACTTCATAAAGACAAAAAGACATAGAGTTTAATTACTTACTTACGTCAAATGTTATGGGCAGCAATACTACCTTATAAGACCTTATGTAACCATATGTTCATTGTGAATAAATAATCATTTCATTTCATTTCATATTTAACATCTAACACAACAAAAAACAAGCAGCAATTTTTCTGCAAAACCCCGTGCACGCCACTGACGATGTTTGTTTTGTCTGTGTCTCAAAAGAAAATGTCACAAGGACAATCAATAAAATATGTGATTTACTTAGGATTATAACATGACTTCTAAGATTTCGACCATTTCTCAATGGTCTCTTCTCAAATTTCAAATTGACTTCGCTTTTACTTAGCGGAAATATTTTCCTACAAGATTCCACCGAACTGGCTCCGAATTCACGTGCCGTATTTCAAAACAGTAGACATTTTTACGAAGCATTTCAACCAGACATTTTATTGCAACGGAATCTCCAATGATAAATGGAGCGAGCGCGGTCAAATTAAGCGGCGGACGGTATAAATTGCTGATATTAATCTATGTCACTTAATACTCCATAAACCCGGACCGAGACGAATTACGAGGCGTCTTGATAATTGCCCTCCTTCAGGGTAGGAACGCGGCGGATGTAAGCAAACAGCCACATGTCTGTTGAGTTAATTTAGTTGGTGAAGTATTTTTTGTCGTCGTCTCACGGTCTGTGTAAGAGTAAATTTGGCTGACAATGATTTCTAAATCAAATTCTTTGAACAGTTTTCAATGTTTTTTTTTATTATAACTCGAAAAAATATATTCTTTCCGCACTTGTATCGTAATTCGTAAATAACCATTTTTATTTTGAATGCGGCTACAGCTGTCAAATCTTTCGGTCTCAAGTTAGTCGTTTCAGAAGCTAGGTATCTAATTTCAAGCAGTTAGTATAATATTATAATCATTATATTTCTTTTTAAGTTAAATAAGTTTCTTCAAAAAAAAAAACATTTTTTTGGTGATAGACTTGCATTGCTATCCGTCCTTCATATATGTACCAAATTTCAAGTCAATCGGACCAACCGTTGAAGAGTTCCCTCCTGCGGAGACGATCCTGGCTGGGTCACCAGAACTCCACTACCAGATTATTGCATTGTAATTCAACTTACTCAAGATACAAAAGTTCAGTTCTATTGAGCGTTGAAGATATCTGCTTCAAAAAGAGTCGTAAGATTCCACCCGGACCAACATACTTACTTACATTATATACATTGCAAGTTAAATAATAGTAGTTTATGTGACTATATTATAATGAAGGGCATTAAAACATGAGTTTCATAATAAGATGAAACGAGTGTATTAATGCCTAATTATGTACAGTCGCGTACATTTACTTTGTCTATATTCATATCATATATTTCCTAAGTGCACATTAAAGTACAACCACAGACACAGGTTTTTTTTAATGTAGGCCATTTGCTAATCGTTCCCGAACATATTATAGGGAAGTTACGATATGGATGTAGCTAAAAGCTTGTAATAACGGTATAGGCAAACCGGTTAACGTATAAATTAACTAAAGCACAACGGGTGTAACTGGAGCACAGTACATTATATTCGGTAATAATATTCAGTTTAGTTTATTATATTAGCGCCGGAATGAGCACACTAATTACGTAGGCTTATTTACTCGCTTAATGTTACATAGTCAGCGTATTACTGATATTTTGTTGGTTTGTTTTAGCGGTAAAATACATAGCCTTTGTGAGCAGTGAGGTGTTGAAGAAGGCGCGTCTGGCTGTCCACAGAGGGGTGCTTGTTCCAACATGTACGGTAACGAAACTGGGTATGGCAAAAGAAGCATGAAAGTAGAATAAATGCAGTAGAAATGAGAGC